>CM035115.1:105408384-106638384 GCA_020205555.1 Panax stipuleanatus
GCCTCCTTAACCTTATCTAATAAAGTCGGGCTCGCTGTCACTGTAAATAATTTCTCGTTGGTCTCCATCGGATACTTAACCTCCAAATCTAGTCGTTTGAAATCTTTCACTAACTCTTCTTGAATGGTTAACTTCGATAATTTCTCTCTGCCTTTTCTGCTTAAGGCATCTGCCACTACATTTACTTTGCCTGGATGGTACATAATCTCACAATCATAATCTTTGATCAATTCTAGCCATCGACGCTGCCTCATGTTTAATTCTTTCTGGGTGAAGATATACTTCAGACTCTTGTGATCCGTATATATCTCACACTTCTCACCATACAAATAATGCCTCCAAATCTTCAAGGCAAAAACTACTGCTGCTAATTCCAGGTCATGAGTCGGATAACCCTTTTTATAATCTTTCAGCTGACGTGAAGCGTACGCAATGACCCTGTCGTGTTGCATTAGTACACAGCCAAGACCCTTGTGTGACGCATCGCTATACACTAAAAACCCTCCCGTGTTATCCGGTAAAGCTAACACAGGTGCTTGACTAAGCCTCTTCTTCAATTCTAGGAAACGCTCTTCATACTTCTCCGTCCAAACGAACTTAACTGTCTCTCTAGTAAGATTGGTCAACAGCGATGCTAATTTCGAAAAATCCTTGATGAATCTCCGATAGTATCCCGCTAATCCTAAGAAACTCTTGATTTCTGTTGGCGTCTTCGGCTGCTCCCAATTGATAACCGCTTCTACTTTTACTGGATCCACTGAACCACCATTCTTGTCGATAATGTGCCCCAAAAACTGCACTCTCTGCAACCAAAATTCACACTTGGAGAATTTTGCATACAGCTTCTCTCTCTTTAATGTCTCCAACACTATTTGAAGATGCTCGGCGTGCTCTTCCTCCGTCTCCGAATACACCAGAATGTCATCGATGAATAAGACAACGAATTTATCCAAATACTGTTTGAACACTCTGTTCATCAAGTCCATAAATGCTGTCGGCTCGTTCATCAATTCGAATGACATTACCAGAAACTCAAAGTATCCATACCGAGTTCTGAATGCCGTCTTTGGAATGTCCTCCGGCCTCACCTTCAGTTGATGATAACCGGTCCTCAAGTCAATCTTTGAAAAGTACTTCGCCCCCTTCAATTGATCAAACAAATCATCGATCCTAGGTAATGGGTACTTGTTCTTAATGGTGACCTTGTTCAACTCTCGATAGTCGATACAAAGTCTGAGCGATCCATCTTTCTTCTTCACGAATAAGGCTGGCGTTCCCCATGGTGATACGCTCGGTCGAATGTATCCCTTATCTAATAACTCTTATAATTGAGCCATCAGTTCTTTCATCTCTACCGGTGCCATACGATACAGCACTTTGTATACCGGTGCTGTCCCCAGTGCCAAATCAATAACAAACTCAATTTCTCTATCCGGTGGCAATCCCAGAATCTCATCTGGGAAAACATCAACGAAATCCCTTACAATAGGTATCTGACCCAGTTCAACCTCGACTCGTCGAGTATCAACCACGTGAGCCAAATAACCTATACAACCCTTCCTAAGCAATATCTGCGCTTGCACCATCGTCAGATAATGAGATTGTCTCGGCGATTTACTACCATAAAATACCACCTTCGACTTGTTCGGAGTCTTAAGGTGTACGCACTTCTTCTTACAGTCGATAACTACTCCGTGATTCGATAACCAATCCATTCCAAGGATTACATCAAACTCCCCCAAACGAATCGGTATCAAATCCATGTTGAGCTTAAATCCTAGCAATTCGGTATAACAGTTCCTATGAATGTATTCTACGGGAATAATTTCCTTGTTCGCTACTTCTACTTTCATAGTGTGTTCAAATCTTTCACGGGGTAAGTCTAACTGTTTAGCAAATTCTTCGAAAACAAAAGAGCAGGTAGCACCCGAATCAAATAACACATAAGCATCAATATCATTGATCGGTATGATACCTGACACCACATCCTTAAACTCCACCGCATCCTGAACGGTCATGTTGAACGTGCGTGCCGTTGGTCTATTGGCTTGACTGGCTGGCCCTCTGATGCTCAGTCCATTGTTGTTATTGTTGCGATTGCCATTAGCTGCATCGCCCTTTTTCTTCGGGCAGTCTTTGATTTGATGGTCTGGGGCTCCACATGAGTAACACCCTCCTTTCTGCTTATTCGAACACTGAGGAGCCATGTGCCCCGGTTGTCCACAATGGTAACAAACACTCTTTCCCTTCATGCACTCCCCCGAGTGATTCCTCCCACAGTTGTTGCACTTTACACTTTTCTTGGCCTCTCCCCCGGACTTGTTACCTCCAGAGGATTGGCTCTCCGTCCATTTACGCTTGTTGGGGTTGCTGCCTCCGCTGCTTCCCCCTTTCGGTCCTTCATGTCCGGTCTTCTTTTTTTGTTTGAATTGAGCAATGGCTTCATTGCCTCCTTCGGCAATGATAGCCCTTTCTAGTAGATCAGAGAATGTCTTAATCTTTAATATTGCGACTGCTTTCTGCACCCAAGGTTTCAGTCCTAATTCAATCCTTCTTTCCTTCCTGGCTTCCGTGTCTACTTGGTGTGACGCGAATCGGGCCAACTCGTTAAATCTAGCCGCGTACTCTGCAACAAACATACTACCTTGTTTCAACTCTAGAAACTTAACTTCCATATCCTGTTGTGTATTCTCCGAGAAGTAATTCTAGAGAAATAGCTCCTTAAATTTATCCCAAGGAATAACTCCTTCGCCTGCCCGTCCCTTATTGGCTTTCCACCAATAGTTAGCTTCGCCCTTCATCATGAAAGTGGCAAAACTCGTCTTCTGTGCTTCAGCCACTCGTGCGACCTCAAACACTTTCTCCATCTCTTCTATCCAGGTTTGGGCTTCAATTGGGTCCAAGGTTCCCCGAAACTCCGGTGGTCCTACCAATTTAAAGTCTTTAAAGCTCGCCAAGTGATGTCCTGGATGCCCTGCTGCTGGCTGGGGTCTGTTCTACATTGCCTCAGTTAACAAGTTAACGAAGTTCTGCATAGGGTCAATATTTTCCCCTCCGCCATTATTAACGGATCTTTCCTCCCTCTGGTTCCGCGGTAATCTCCTAGGCGGCATGATCCTGAGGAAAGGAAGAAAATATTAGGCTTTACGTGATATGCTATTAATGTTAGCATTAAGAAGTTTAAGACGTCTATTAATCATATGTGATTCAAATAAATAACTTCAGTATCACAATAAAACCCGATGGATCTCCTCAACCCATCACTTACATACTCTACTTGAGTTTCTACTAAGGTTATAACCTAGGTTTTGCATTCTTAACGTTTATAACCTAAAGCTCTGATACCAACCTGTGACACCCCCGAATCCGGGTCCTCTGACCCCGGTACGGTCGTCACGAAACAATACTAAACATCCACCTCTAAACAACATACGATAACTAAAGTGCGGAATATAATAAACGTACGTCGTTCATTCAAAAGGTGTTACTAGTCCCAAGATTCGATAACCTTAAATACAAACATACAAGCATTACCCTAGAATAGTCATTAGGGTTCATATTACATAACAGTAATTTAATTAAACATAAAGATAAAGTCTGCTCCTTGTAAACTAATCCTACATCTTCCCTTTACCCTTGTCCTTCCCTGAAGTCTCTTGTTTAACTGCAATATAAGTCATGATATAGCAAGAATGAGCAACAAGTTTGCTTAGCAAGTTTAAATATAACAATAAAGGATATATTATGATGAATAGAAAATATCTGACAATAAATTCAACAATATGAATATCGGAAGCAAGAATAATGATTGCTTTTAGAATAACTGATAGTCAAGTAGACTTTTGAACTATAAAACTCCAACGGAACCAATAGCTGATTGACCCTTTGGTTATTGGCTACAGAATAAGTACTTGAGGGGATCAGCCTCGTGTACGCCATGTATATGCATAACATTCAACTCTACTATTTGTATCTTATAATAGATACCTGGGGTACTCCCCTATATATAAGGGGTGTTCTTTTCAGTCTAAGAATCCATACCATCAATTGGTCTGGATAGCTTGTATAAAACTTCATACAATTGTCTGACCGAACAAGGGTTCAGACTCTGTCTGACGCAGTTCAAGAATTATAGAACTTTCAAATAAGGTACAAGTCCAAGACTGTACGAACTCAAGTGCACCAAGGGCGAATATCAATAAAATCGATGTGGAATAATTGTAAAGTAATTAAACCACCTAAGAGCATGCTTGGAAATAAAGTTCAAGCTTTAAATAATTAACTGTCAATACGGTAATAACCTGCTCAATACAATATGAGAAGGATAGGAACTTACACAATAAAGAGTGTAAGAGAACTTGCATTTAAATCAAGTGAAGTTAAGAAACTCGCTTACACAATTCATTGAATAAGGTAGTGCAAGAATTTAGAATACTTGAATTCAATATAACAATTAAATGAAGTTAGAAAACTTGCCTGTTTGCTCAGCTACAAATAAGTTTTAGCTTTAATTAACTTGTGTCGAAATGACCTAACATTAATAAGTCGGCCTTTCAATTAGCATTATAAACTAATATAAGTCTATACTTATAATAATCCACTTATCGTATAAGTCTATCACATAAAATCACGTTCAATATCAAACATACCATTTATGGTACAAGAGGGAATCATTTTGGGTCATAAGGTTTCGAAGAAAGGATTAGAGGTGGACGGGGCTAAGTTGGAAACTATTGAGAACTTGCCTCCGCCTATTTCTGTAAAAGGTGTTCGTAGCTTCTTGGGACATGCAGGCTTCTATCGTCGGTTTATAAAGGACTTCTCGAAGATTACAAAGCCACTTTGCAGTTTGTTACCAAAAGATGTCCTCTTTAAATTTGATGATGAATGCCTAACTGCATTCGAGCACTTGAAGAAGAAGTTAACTACGGCACCAGTGATCACATCTCCGAATTGGGACCTTCCTTTTGAGCTAATGTGTGATGCCAGCGATTTTACTGTGGGAGCTGTATTGGGCCAGCGAAGGGACAAGGTCTTTCATGTTATATACTATGCTAGCAAGACCCTTACTGATGCCAAGTTGAACTACACTACTACAAAAAAAGAGCTTTTGGCGGTGGTGTACGCATTCGACAAATTTCATGCTTATTTGATTGGGACTAGAGTGATTATGTACACCGACCATGCAGCGATCCGATATTTGATAGCAAAGAAAGATACCTAACCCCGTCTGATCAGGTGGATACTTCTTTTGAAAGAATTTGATCTAGAAATCAAGGATCGAAAAGGGACTGAGAACCAAGTGGCTGACCACTTGTCATGATTGGAAAATCCGGGAAGCGATGCAAATGACAAAGTGATGATAAATGAATCCTTCCCCGATGAGCAATTATTTGTGGTGAAAGGCGAAGTGCCATGGTTCGCAGATTTTGCAAACTTCCTAGTGGGCAATATCATTCCTTCTGACTTGACTAGGCATCAAAAGAAGAAGTTTTGCATGATGTGAAATGGTTTACTTGGGATGAACCGTACTTGTTTAAGCAGTGTGCCGATCAGATGATTAGAAGGTGCATTTCATTTAGCGAGACAGAGAGTGTGCTGCAGGATTGTCACACATCTTTGTATGGAGGTGAAAGGACAGCGGCCAAGGTTTTGCAAGCAGGTTTTTATTGGCCTACTATCTTTAAAGATGCTTACAGCTTTGTTCAAAGATGTGATAGATGTCAGAGGGTAGGAAATATATCAAAGAGAAATGAAATGCCCCTGAGTTCAATCCTCGAGGTGGAGATCTTCGATGTCTGGGGGATAGACTTTATAGGGCCATTCATTTCATTATGTGGGAACTTGTACATCCTTCTGGCAGTCGATTACGTATCTAAATGGGTGGAAGTGGGAGCTCTACCGATAAATGATGCTAGGGTGGTTCTGAGGTTTCTACAAAAGAGCATTTTCACGAGGTTTGGAACTCCCAGGGCTATCATTAGCGACGAGGTCACCCACTTTTGCAATCGCCAGTTTACAGCTTTGTTAGCTAAGTATGGGGTAAATCATCATGTAGCTACAACTTATCATCCCCAAACCAATGGCCAAGCCGAAGTGTCAAATCGTGAGGTAAAAAGAATACTGGAAAAGATTGTGAACCCCACGAGGAAAGATTGATCACTGAAGTTGGATGATGCAGTATGGGCTTACAGGACTGCATATAAAACACCACTGGGAATGTCGCCATTTTAGCTTGTGTATGGAAAGACGTGTCACCTTCCTCTGGAGATTGAGCATAGAGCCTATTGGGCAATCCATAAGTTAAACTTTGACTTAAAGGCTGCAGGGGAGAAACGTCTACTCCAACTCAATGAATTGGACGAATTTCGATTGCAGGCTTATGAAAATTCCAAATTGTACAAGGAGAAAGTGAAAAGGTGGCATAATCGCAAGATTATGGAAAGAACATTTGAGCCAGGGCAAGCAGTGCTATTATTCAACTCCAGACTTAGACTCTTCCCAGGGAAGCTCAAGTCAAGGTGGTCAGGGCCTTTCACTGTCAAGACTGTATATCCACACGGTGCAATAGAGATCTTCGATAAGGACCCAGATAATCCTTTCAAAGTCAATGGACAAAGGCTGAAGCATTATTATGGTGGAGAGGTTTCCAGGCAGGAGGTCGCCTCACTCCTTTCTACAACTTGACCGAATCCGACAGAGTCTAGCTTATGGACTATAAACAAGCGCTAGATGGGAGCCACCCCATCATCTCTATCTCTTCCCCTTGTTAATTCTTGCATTGTTTTCTATACATTTCTCTCTACTGTTTAATTCTGGTGACTTATCTCTTCAATCTCTCTCCCCGTTTAATTCTAAACATGTGGAAAAGGTTTGCCTATTTTTGAACATTATAGGTGTTAGAATGCTCATTTCCTATATTTTTAAACTTTAGGCATGTAGCATAAAATTTTTGGGAAGTTAGATGCGCTCTGTACATACCTCTATGGGATTTATATGATTCATTGTATGCGCATTCAGCCATAGTTGCACAGAAGTTTGGAGCGGGAAGCTCTTTGAACATATTTTGGACATGTTAATATTTTGCATAGAAGCCTATAGCACATTTTTTTGGGAAATTACATGGAAGCGATTTATACATAGCATTGCATTCAGGAAGCAAACAATATTTAACTGTGGTTATTTTATGTGTAGGTGCGACAATACGTACACGTTGCTTCTTATCTCTTCACTAAGTGCTGCAGATTGGGAACAGAAGGCAGGATTTTTTTTGGCCAGGTTCAGGGGTGGCGCGCCCGCGCCAACCTCAGGGTGTAACCCAGCACGCCCACGCCAACATTCAGCAAGCCAGAGTGCATCCCTAACCCGCGCGGCCATGCGGCTCTCCATGCCTAAACCAGCGCGCCCGCGCCCGAAGCCTTTCTGCAGTTCAATTTAAAAGTGGCCGTTCCAGCCGTTCACACCCCTTTTATTCCTCATATGTTATAACCCCCCCATCCACTATCATATCATCAGAACATTCTTCATTATATCTATCTCCATATCCAAGCCCTAACTCTTGTTCCTAAATCCTCTTCAATCCTCTATTCCCCTTGTCATCCACCAAGTGAGAGTTTGGGTAGTGTTGCAGAGATATCCATCACCAAAGGGGGAAGTTCACCAAGTAAGGATTTGTTCTTCGCAGTGGGCACATAGGGTTTGTGGAAGTAATAGCTGCCATACAAGTTTGGGGGTTTTGTTCTTTAGTGTTCTTCATCAAAGGCTCTGACCAATTACCAATAGGTCTAAAGCGCTCACGCATTGCCGCTTCCTCTTCGGCTGCTTCGCCCGATCGCAGTGGCTCTGACGATGACATCCCTGTCGATTTGATCAAGTTCATTACCATTGAAGCCCAAATAACATACTATCGGATCGCGGCAAAGCCAGTTGTTAAGGAAAGAGGGTTAAAGCCGACGAAGGAGGGCGGTGAGATGAGGACTATGATTCGTGAGATGGGCTGGCAGGGAGTTTGTGCCACGCCACCTCCAGTGCCATTGGCGTTGGTCCGTGAATTCTACGCGAATGCAAGCATCACAAAAAGCGACCGGTCCTTTGTTAGAGGCCAAACAGTAGATTACCGCCCAGCTGCAATTCAGGAGGTTCTGAGTCTGTCCTCAGTGCCAGCAGGGCAAGTCAATTGGGTTGAGGCCGAAAGATTCGAGACTGATTTGGATCAAGTAATTAGGGACTTATGAGTGCCGGGCACAATGTGGAAGATAAAGAAGGACACCACTAATGAATATACCATATTTCCCGCCTCTAGACTAAACCACTACGCTAAGGCATGGAATTTGTTCCTTTGTGCCAATCTAATGCCATCCACTCATCAGCATAAAGTTACTGTCGAGCGAGCCATCATCTTATGGGGCATTATCACATTCAAATACATTGACGTGGGCCAATTGATCAATCAAAATATGCTGCGATTTATGAGAGGAAGCACCACTGGCGCCATTCTGCACGCGTCCATTATAGCCCATCCTTGTGCGGAGGCAGGGCTCGAATGGGCCGATGAGCAGGTTCAGATGCCTAGTGGGGATGTCACACACACCACGATCAAGCATTTCCAGGATTGGTCAGGAGGCACAACACACCCGAGGGGAAAAAGGTTTATTATAGCAGCTCCCCCGCTAGTCCCACCCCCACAGCCGTAGCCAGACGAGGCAGCATCCCCTCCTCCCCCAGATCAAGGTCTCCAAATGCGGCGTATTGAGAGGAAGATTGATGCCCTGCACGCAAATTTTGTTGGGTTCGCTGATGGGTTGACGCGTGCACTTGCCGAGGCCTTTGCACATTAGGGCACCATGATAGAGTGGCCCGTGTTTGCTTTCGAGATGCCATACCCTCTGCCAGATTTACCACCAGAGGAGGGTGGCCATGCCGACCAGTAGGGGAGTTTTCTGACCCTTTACCTTCAATGGGGACATTGAATATTTCTAGTTTGGGGGTATTGGGTGTAGTTAAGTAGTTTGTTACATATAGTTAAATGTCTGCATCTAATTTTTATTTAGTTTTTATTGCTTTTAGTTAATTTGTTGTGTGATTGCATGTAATGTTTTTCATATAAGTTGTATATAGTAGTTGCATGTCATTCCAGTATAGTTTTAGTTTATTTATTTCAGTTTTATTTCATTTTGTTGAATTAGTAAGTGTTTAGTTGCATTGCATTGCATAATCTCTTGTTTTAGTCTGTTGAATTTCGATCTGGCCTATGATGACATCGAGATATGGTAGATTATTGAGCTATGTTAGTAGTTTAGGCTCAGTTATATTCGATACATGATGTAATCTAAATCTGTTGCTTAGATGTTGCCGGATAAGTTTGTCTTGGCTCGTTGGCCAGATTGATGCATGCTTGTCTTCTAAGAGGAAAATTTTTGTTTTTAATTGATAGAATGGTGTGCTAAAAGCAATAATGGCCTTAACAACACTGGAATACAAGTCTGAAGAAAAGCTTTGGGTATGCATGTTGTAAGGAGAGATGGAGCGTAAGACGCACTCTCCTTAGAAAAAGAAAAAGAAAAAAAGAAAAGAAAACAAATTGAGAAAAAAAATACAAAAATATAATAAGCGCCTTGGCTAGCCAAGTCTTGTGGCCTTTGATACTCGAGCAAGTACGCCCTAGGGGATTGTCTCTACACCCAGCGCCCTAAGGCCGTCTGGCCTAGGAGTCGTTGGTCGAAAGCTCGTTAAATGGGTATCATTGAAAAGCCTAAGGAGGCCTAACATTGTACAGTCGGGTGAGTTATAAGCATAATAAGCCCTTGTTGCACTTCAGCTTGTATCTTTGTGCTGGTTTGGTCATTGTTTGGTTTGCTTAAGAAATTCTTAGCTTAAAACCTCAATTTTTCCTTCCTTAGAAGTATAGCATGTGAAATCTTTGCTTTTATCAAGCTTGTTCATGACATTGCACTTATACACTGCATCTGGGTAACATGTTGTGATTTACAGATTGTATGTCTATATAACTGTAGCTTGAGCCGAATCATTGATCATTGCTCTTATTATCTCTCTGAGGCGAATCTGTTTGGAATTCATTTGATGGCTATTACCTAGGGATGCATTTTCATGTAGTTAGTTTCATATCATGTAGTTGCATTTGTGTTTTTGCATGAGGGCAAGCAATAGTTCAAGTTTGGGGGTATTTGATAAGTAGGATTTACACCTACTTATTGAACGCCGACTTGCTATGATTATGGCTTAAACTCAAGCACTTTATTATCTTTTAACGCATTTTATCTTTGTGTTATGCATTTTAGACAGGAAACTCTTTTGGCATGAAATGACACAATAATGACATGGTTTGGCATGACTTGGCAAGGAATTGGATAAAGGTTATATAGAAAGCTAGCAACAAGACATGGTGGGAGTGGAAATGGACAAAATGGCATGAAGCTGGCACCAAGGCAAGAAAGGCTTGGCATAAGGAAAAGGGCACAAGAAAAGGGGCTAGAAGCAACAAAAGATAGAGCATAGGATTGCACAAGAAAGTAAAAGCCAGAAATTGCATCAGCTGAAGAAATGGGCACGCGCGGCCGCGCCAAGAAGACAAAGGAAGCTGGCGCGCCTGCGCCGGTTAGCAGAGCCAGAGGGCTATTCTGAGCAATGGCGCGCCCGCGCCCCAACTACACTATGGGGCCGCGCGGGGCTTTACCGAGGACATTTGACTTATTTCACTTAGCTGAATGTAATAGATATAAGGCTTATGTTTGCTGGAGACTAACTCACTTATCATTATTATCAGAATTCATTTTTATCAACACAGAGTTGTGTTCCTATATTATAGGTTAGAGAGTGTGAAGGTCAAAGAGGCTTCTCTTCTTCTTCCTTCTTGCTCTACTAGTAATACATTTTCTAGGGTTCATCTTGGAACTCATTTGTGGTCCAGACTTGAGTTTTTTATCTTCTATTGAAAGGGGAAACCACAATTCTACACTTTCTTTCTCTTGTTTCTCTCATTTCCTAGTTGCTCAATGCTTGGTTTGAATCTCATAATGGTGGGAGGTTCAATGATGAACTAACTTCCATTATGTGATTCTAATGGATTCTATTTGCTAAACCTAGGGTTTATGTCTCTTTGATATACATGGATGATAATATGTGGTTTGCCTAACATGGTTGTTTGTATGCCTAGATGCTTGATCAACATCTACTCTAATAGTTTATATGAACTTGAAAAATGAAGTGTAAACTTAGATTTCTCCATGTTAGCATATGTTTGTGAAACTTACTTTGGTTGAGTTTTATGATTCGCTTGTAGGATAGAAATATACCGTATGGCCGTATGTAGTCTAATGGGAGTTTGTGCGTAAATTGGTTTGGCTTGTAAATCATATAGAAATATAGTGGTTTAGGCTTTGCCAATGTTCATGTGATTTCTGTCTTAATTGTGGACACTATATGATTTGGACTTGGCGTATTGAAAGATAGTCAAGTCTCACATCCGTGCTCCCGACTAGCATCTCTATATGATAATCCGTGTATGATTTGTGGTGTGGTTAACCTAGGTGACGCTTTAGATGAAGTTAGGATCCTATATCCCTCTAATTTGAACCCCTTGTTTATTAATTAGTTAAGTTTAGTTAAAATTTATGATAATTGATTAAAGAACACTGTGACAACTGTTTAAGTAGACATAGATTGCTAATGGACTGTTGCATAATAGATTAGGCCTGACTCCATTTTCCGTGGGACGATCTCGACTTATCGAGTTATTACTTGCCAACCGTGTACACTTGCATGTGTTTTTTTGTCCGTTTTTGTTAACACTTAAACGGCGCAACATTTAAGATAACTAAATACTGAGCAGTCACTAAGGACCCTGAACTTCTACTAGAATTAACAGTAATAAATTGAAAATCCAACAAAAACAGGTACAACAGGTGATCAGCCTAAAGTACCATCGTTATGCATAACAATCAATCATATTCAAGTGCGCGCGTCGGTTCTCCGACAGTTATATTTTGATTTTCTCAGTCAAATACAAGATCCCGCACCAATCAATTGGTTTTGGGTCGCTTTTCAATAATATAAGTCTAGCCGAATCAAATGGCATAGGCACTTTCACAATATTCAAGAACAATACCAAGTTTAACATGAATAATAGCTTTAATAAAATAAAAGTTCAAGTATGCTAATTCAATTCAAACGATTAAGTAAAGAAACTAGTTCGCAATATACAAGGATAGAATACTTGCATAAAGTAAATGCGTCGGTTAGGATACTTACACTGTAAAATAGTGTAAGTTAGGAAACTTACACCGTAAAAAAGTGTAAGTTAGGAAACTTGCCTTAAGCGTAGTTTATCCCCGTAATTTAATCAACACTTTTCGAATCCTATCGTAATATAGTTACATATATATATGATATTCATTAGTTATATAATTAAACTTCACATTTTGTCTTCGAATATACGATCAACACATAAGTTAAGTTTTAACCTAGCTACACAGTTATATAGAATATAATTTCTATCCTTAACGTTCATATTTTAGAGTTTAAACACATTCTCATATCTTATAAGATTGCAACAATTAGCAAACATGCTCTCATATTATTAATATCGCATAAAACTACAAGCAATACTAAAATATATTTCATTTTAGCAAGTTATGGCATTCTCATAAGTTAACCGTCAAAATCGGATTCACATATATCATATAGTATATATACATGTTAAAGAATCTTTTTATATTCATTCAACCCTTTCACAACCAATTTACAGGATATAGGCTCTATGTTAATACTTTTGACGACTTACGGTTATTCAAGGTTATGACGTTACGAAATCTAGTATGCTCACCTTGTAAACACATAAGGTGTTCGTATACGTATATTTAGCATGTTCATGAGTATTCATATCGTATACATGCAACTATCAGCGTCATTAGTTTGAAAACATGCTTCGTTTACGCAAATTTTGAATCACGATAACTAATCATGCATGATACGTGAGTGAGTCTAAGAATACTATCACATGTGTCCATAAATATCAGAATATGAAACTTACAATAACATGTTAAGGTTCACAATCAAAGCTTATATTTTTGTTAGAAATGTTCAATAGTGAGGTCTAACATGCTCTTGTCATACTATGAACCATATATACATAAGTTAATATGTCTTTCATGCATTTCTGAACTACAATAACATGTTCAAAGTCCGAATCTAATTATAGCACATCTAAATCCCTTTTTCATAATCTCTAAGTTCACTTAGCGAGGTTCACATGATTACATTT
The DNA here is from genome assembly GCA_020205555.1 of Panax stipuleanatus. NCBI lineage: Eukaryota > Viridiplantae > Streptophyta > Magnoliopsida > Apiales > Araliaceae > Panax > Panax stipuleanatus. Next base: position 105,421,664 of record CM035115.1, read on the forward strand.
CGCTACGGAGCTTATATACACGAGTTAACATGCATCTCATGTGTTTCTAGGTCATACTAATGTGCCTCAAAAATTAGAACATCAATGTGTTACACACATGTCAATGTTTGTTTTCAAAACATTAATTTTCATTAGGAAAGTGCACTAGTTAGGTTCACATGTTCATGTTACCTTATGAAACATGTACACACCTATTAACATGTTTTTCATGCGTTCTTAGATCATACTAGTATGCTTGCACGGTCAGAATACCGACATAAGTCATATATGTTTAAAGTTTGTTTAGGAAACTTAAAATTTATTTCAACGCTAGTCGTCATTCCATTAATCTTGCATGACATCATAGAAACACACGTGCACATCATGTTAATATACTTATGTATAGGTAGTACTCATGCTGACATGTTCATCTAAGTTATTCAAGTAAACTATCATGTAGCAGACATCAAGCAGGAAGCAAAAAGCAAAAATCTGCAGCAGGGGCCCTGCTCAGCTGTGCTGCGCCGCAGTGTAATGCCGGCACAGCTGCGCCGTGCTTGGTCTGATTCAAGATGCAGTCTGCATCAGCAGACTCCCAGGCCAAATGCCAAATTACTTCACGATATCAGATTTTAAACAACTACATTGACTACTAACACATACATTGGCTTATATAACAACTAGACATGCATCTTATGCTTCAATTACCATCTTAATTCATCATGGTCAAGAATGAAATTTTGACAGAATGAAATTTGACAGAGAATCAAAATGAAGACAAGAAGAGGATTTATACCTCTGTTAAATTGTGAACTGAACTTGCTGCTATACTATTAATGTATTCTCTCAACTCAACACTTATGCAAACTCACAGGAAATGAAATTGAAGGAGAAGGGGCCATATAAATAGCATAACCAAGACCTAGACAATGTATATGTACAACAAATTAAACCAACGAGATTTGTGAATTGCATGGGGGTTAAAGAGTAGTAGGTACATGGTAGTTGGATTCATTATGAATTCCACTCCCTCCATAATCATGAGCTATGCAATGCTGAGTTTGAGGAAGAAATAGGGAGTAGGCTAGCTTGAGTTGTTCACGTGTATACGGATTGTGTTTGTCAATATGGGCCAAGCTTCTAAGTATCCAGCATTTTGCAGCATGAAGTGTATTAACACTAAGGCCATATATACATATATCATACACTTAGGCTATTACATATATATTCATACTATATTTTTAGATTATAATTAAAATTATAATGTAAGTCACAGGCTTAATATTTCAAGGTAGTAGATGTGATATGGCAATGTAACATACATATCATCCATGTACATTTATTAATACCGGATATAATTTACTCGGATATAATCACATCACATTATCTCCTTTATTAAATTTTATTATTCCATTATATATATAAATAATCATCAATTATTATTTATATTCATGAGACACTATTTTAATGTATACTTACATACATATTGTAACATTGGCTATTTTAATGTCACAACACATCTTGCCTTATTCAATGAATGAAGGAACTTTATTAATTATTTATATACTTAAACTATACACACATACTTATATTATACAAGTCAACTTAGATTATATAATATATACTTTTAAGTCACAATGTACTTTTAACATGGCAATGTGGTACAATTAATTTACACATATATAATCCATGTCATATTCTTTTACTGTATACTCACATGTCACATAGGCATTATCATGTAACTCCCATAATTCAATAAGCCTTACCATATAATAGTGTCATATTACACTTCACATAATACATATTTAGCTAATATATGTTACACATTTAATTCGCATGCTTGCACATAGAATTACTCATCTTATTAATTAAATATTAATTAATAATATACACACATCCTTCATCAATCAATATAATTGTTAATCTCCATAACAATTTAATTAACCCTTATATGATTAATTATCACTTTAATATAAATCTTATTATATTTAAAAACACGTTGCTCATTATTATTATTATATTTCTTGCAATAATAATAATCACATATTATTAATCAATCATAGTTAATATTCCACAATAATTAATTAATATTCTACGATAACAATTAATTAATATTCTACAATAACAATTAATATAGATTAATTGTTCGCTTAAATTAATATAATCATTCTTATATTACGTCACAGTGCCACACAAGGCTATCAACGAGTTTATCGCAAACTCCATCAATTTCTCAATTATTATAATTATTCAATTTAATATAATTGAATTAATCATTCTCATAACACAAAATCATTTCTAATCTAATAAATTCTCATTTTTATTAATATATTTATTTAATAATATTAGGAAATTCTCGGGTATTACATCCTCCCCCCCCTTATAAAAATTCTGTCCCGGAATTGCTACAAGGTTACACAAATAAATGGGGATAATCCCTCATTATCCTATCTTATAACTCCCACGTTGCCTCCTCGACATCGTGGTTACCCCAAAGCACTTTTATAGAGGATATAATTTTATTTCTCAAAGTTTGTTCTTTCCTATCTAATATCTGGACAGGAATTTCTTCATACGCTAAGTTCTTCTCCACTTGAATGGGCTCGTAAGAAATCACGTGCTTGTAGTTGGCCTTGTACGGTCGCAACACGGAAATGTGGAACACGTTGTGGATGTGCTCCAACTCGGGTGGTAACGCAACTTTGTATGCCACTTCGCCCACTCGCCTCAGTATCTCGAACGGTCCTATAAATCTTGGACTCAATTTTCTTTTCTTTCCAAAACGGATCTTTCCCTTCCGTGGAGATACTTTCAAGAATACAAAACTGCCGACTTTGAAGTCTCGGTCCTACCGATGCAAATATGCATATTTCTTCTGGCGATCTTGAGCTGCTACAAGTCTGGCTCTTATCATTGTCACCACGTCTGCGGTTTGTTGTACTAGCTCTGGTCCGAGTATTCGTTGCTCTCCGACTTTGTCCCAACATAAAGGCGTTCTGCACTTTCTCCCGTACAGAGCTTCGTACGGTGGCATGTCGATACTCGTATGGTAACTATTATTATACGCAAATTCGACTAAGGGTAGGTGGTCGTCCCAATTTCCCTTAAAATCCATCACGCAAGTCCTAAGCATGTCTTCCAGCATTTGTATTGTTCGCTCACTTTGTCCGTCTGTCTGAGGATGATAAGCCGTACTTAACCTCAACAGTGTTCCCATTCTCTCTTGCAAACTCTTCCAAAAATTTAACGTGAAGCGCGGATCTCGATCGGAAATAATTGACACCGGCACTCCATATCGTGAAAGAATCTCCTTTACGTATAGGCTTGCTAACTGATTCAAACTGTAGCGGATCTTGATTGGTAGAAAATGTGTGGTCTTCGTTAGTCGATCCACGATAACCCAAATGGCATCATAACCTTTCTGTGTAACTAGAAGTCCTACCACGAAGTCCATTGTAATATGCTCCCATTTCCACTCCGGTATTTCCAACGGCTGTAGTAAACCACTCGGCCGTTGATGCTCTGCTTTAATGCGTTGGCAAGTCAAACATCTACTTACGCACTCTGCGACTTCCCGTTTCAAATTAGGCCACCAAAAATGTTTCTTCAAGTCTCGGTACATCTTAGTGCCTCCCGGATGAATGGAATACGTCGTATTGTGTGCCTCGTGTAAAATCTCTTCCCTCAACTCGGTTACCGCTGGTACCCACACTCTTTCTTCAAATCTCAAGGTACCGTCTTTATCCATTCGAAATTTCTCTTTCTCATTTTCTGTGATCCTCTTTCGGATTTTCTCACACTCTTCATCCTTTTCCTGGGCTTCCTTTACTCTATCCAACAATGTCGGATGAGCTTCCATTACAAACAACTTCTCTCCAGGCTTCTCTGGTTCTTTCACTTCTATCTCCAATTTCTCCATCTCTCTTATCAATTCTTCCTGAGTCGTTAACTTAAACAACTTTTCCCTTCCTTTTCTGCTTAGAGCTTCGGCAACCACGTTTGCCTTTCCCGGGTGATAAAGAATATCGCAGTCATAGTCTTTGATTAATTCTAACCACCTTCTCTGCCGCATATTCAACTCCTTTTGTGTGAAGATATATTTCAGACTTTTGTGGTCTGTGTATATCTCACATTTCTCTCCGTACAAATAATGCCTCCATATCTTCACCGCAAAAACTACTGCCGCTAACTCTAAGTCATGAGTAGGGTATCATTTTTCGTAATCCTTTAATTGTCATGATGCATATGCAATGACTTTGTCGTGCTGCATAAGCACACAACCAAGTCCCTTGTGCGATGCATCATTATACACCACAAAATTTCCCGCATCATCAGGTAGTGATAACACAGGCGCTTCACTCAATCTCCTTTTCAGTTCTTGAAAACTTTCTTCGCATTTGTCGGTCCATACAAATTTCACCGTCTTTCTAGTCAAATTGGTCAATGGGGTTGCTATCTTAGAAAAATCTTGGATGAATGTTCGATAGTACCCAGCTAACCCTAAAAAGCTTCTCACCTCCGTCGGTGTTCTCGGTTGTTCCCAATTACTTACTGCTTCTACCTTCGCAGGGTCTACCGAGATTCCATTCTTATCCACCACGTGGCCTAAGAATTGAACCTTCTCCATCCAAAATTCGCACTTAGAAAACTTCACATACATCTTCTCCTTCCTTAGTGCCTCCAAAATAATCTTCAGATGTTCGGCGTGTTCTTCCTCTGTCTTTGAGTAGATAAATATGTCGTCGATGAAAACTACCACGAATTTATCCAAGTATGGCTTGAAAACTCGGTTCATCAAGTCCATAAATGTTGCGGGAGCATTTGTCAATCCAAATGACATTACCAAAAACTCGTAGTGTCCATAACGAGTTCAAAACGCAGTCTTTGGTATGTCCTCATCCCTCACTTTTAGTTGACGATATGCTACTCGTAGGTCGATTTTTGAGAAACACTTTGCTCCCTTCAGTTGATCAAACAAGTCGTCTATCCTCCGTAGCGGATATCGATTCTTGATCGTTACTCTGTTTAATTCTCGATAATCGATACAGAGCCTCATCGATCCGTCCTTTTTCTTAACGAATAACACTGGTGCTCCCCAAGGAGACACACTCGGGCATATGTAACCCTTATCCAATAATTCTTGCAATTGTATCATCAATTCCTTCATTTCTACTAGCGCTATTCGATATGGAGCTTTTGAAATCGGTGCCGTTCCCGGTGCTAAGTCTATTACGAATTCGATTTCTCTGTCTGGTGGAAGACCAGGCAGATCGTCCGGAAACACATCTTGAAATTCATTAACTACGAATATATCCTTAATTTCTACTCCCTTCTTTTGAGTATCAACGATGTAAGCTAGATAACCTACACATCCTTTCCTTAATAATTTCTTGGCCTGCATCATCGTAACGCAACACGATTGCTTAAGCGATGAGCTACCATAAAACACTACCTTAGACTTATTCGGAGTCTGAAGGTTCACACATTTGTTCTTATAGTCAATTATCGCAGCATGGTTATACAACCAATCCATTCCCAGTATTACGTCAAACTCTCCCAATCTAATAGGAATCAAGTCTACTTTTAGTTTATGTTCTCTAAGGTTTGCGCGACAATCTCGATAAATGTATTCTACAGGGATTACTTCCTAATTCGTAACTTCTATGTTCAAGGGATTTCTAATCGTTCTCGGGGTGTATTAAGTCTACTAGAAAACTCTTCAGATATAAAAGAAAAGGTGACACCTGAATCAAATAATACATAAGCATTTATATTATTGATTGGAATTATACCTGACACCACGTCCTTTGCAGCCACGACATCCTGGACGGTCATGTTAAAAGTTTTGGCGGTTGGGCGATTGGATTATGCCGGTCCGCCGATCATTAGCTTGTTGCCTCCTTGCTGATTACTACCTCCGCCACTTCCCTTCTTTGGGCAATCCTTAATACGATGCTTAGTTGAGCCGCAAGCAAAACACCCTTGGATCTTCTTTGGCTTCGGACAGTTGGGCGAGATGTGCCCTTCCTGTCCGCAGTTGTAGCAAGTGACACATCCCTTCCAGCACTCGCCCTAGTGATTCTTCCCACACTTTGTGTGACGCCCCCAGAATAGGTCCAATCAACCCAACCCATTCTGAGTCGCCAAATACATGGTACATAATTCAAATACAAACTTTTATATCACACGGTCGTGCAAAATACGACCACACAACTGTGAGTGTCAATACAAATATGTAGAAAATATTAATATTCAAACTAAGTCCTTATTACAATTATTATCACACTATTTATCATAAATAGTGAGGACTACTACTGCTCTAATTCGGACCATCACTCTGTCCCCCGACTAGTTCCCGCAACATTCTCATTTCCTGAAGAGGGCAACAGATGAAAAGGGTGAGCTCAACTAGCCCAGTAAAGAATATTATGACTAAGATAATGGAAAATAAATTATCGTTAGTTTTCAACAATTCAGATAAAATATTATTGACAACAAGTTTTAGATCATTATTCGCAGCGGAAATAACAATTCATTAGAAGAGTTAAGTATAGAATGAAGTATACTATCTTCTATGATTTAAAAGTCCATCATCAATATTTTATCCCTGTAACATCAATCAATATACATCTCGAATCAATATTCATCTTTGCACTGCAGGCCAAAGATATTTATTTGTATTACCAGTGGTCATGTTCATCTCAACACCTGTCATCTTTGCACTACGGCCAAAGATATTCATCAGGTAATCATTCATCTTTGCTCTACAGGCCAAAGATATTCAGTTATAACACCACTTAGGACTGAGGATGATGAAAAATAATATAAATAACGAATCCAGTGAAATAAAGGATAAGATTAAGGATTCGTATTTTAGTTTATTCAAGTTCAAGAATATTCCATAGTAATACTTTGTGGAGCAAAATTCAAGAATGAAGCTCAAAACTTAGATTCAATCAAAGATAGTAACTATAACAGACAATTTGGACAAACAGAAGAAATATTAATTTTTTCGTGAATAGTGCCGTATACGTGAATAGTAACCCCGACGGAAAAAGTAAGAATTTCCTAATAAAATCCATGCCAATATTTTGGTATAATGATATTGAAAAGAATAACATCATTTACGAAAGAAAATAACATCCCTTACCTCAAAAGGATAGTACTTCTGACTGGTATATTGGATATAAGGCTGAAGAAAGCTTGCACTGAATAGTAACACTCAAAGTATCTAAATACTCACAAAAATACGCTCGATATTATAGAGAGAGAAAACTTCTGATTCTGGTGTGATTTTCAATTCTAACCTAAGCACCCTATTTATAGGAAAAGCTTAGGATGCCAAAGTAGACTTTTGAATAAAATAATATTTTATTTTAAAAAAAATTCTGCCGCCGGCTGCTCAGAATTTTTCAACAAAACAACAAAAGTGTGGCACACCCATTAAAAAAAATTTTATTTTTGGAAACTTCAATAATTCATAATAAATAGCCCCTTTTGTCAGAAAAATACAAATTCTATGTCCTTCCATAGGAAATTTAATTCTCTACAACTTTGTAGAAGGAAGTTTTTCCAAATTCCAAACATAAATTATCCGAAATCCATAAACGGATGATTTTTCACACCAAAATACCGATAAAAACACATCAGCGCTAATTCCTTCTTTTATATCCACAAAATAAATATTTTCTTATCATATAATTCAATAATTAATTATTCACAAATAATATTATAGAACTACAATATTGACAACCAGGTCGTTTTCTAGGAAAGAGGGGGCCTTCCGATAAGGACTTCTCCTTACTGGCGCGCAATTAAATAACCCCTCCTAGACAGAACTTCCTTAGACATTGTCAATAATGTTATCTAATAATATTATTCAAATAATATGAATTATTGAGTTGATTATATGAAATACTGTGCAGTGACAATTATTGAATCAATAATACAAAATATCAACTGTAGCAATTATTGAATCAATCGTATAAAATAGCAACGTAGCAATTATTGAGTCAATAAAATATCAATGTAACAATTATTGAGTCAATAATATAAAATATCAATGTAGCAATTATTGAGTCAATAATATAAAATATCAACGTAGTAATTATTGAGTCAATAATATAAAATATTGAACAGTAATTACTATAACAATAATTGAGTAAGTACATTTTCACGTAAGAATCAATAATTCAAAATATTGTGCAATACCATGTGCTACTGTGCAACACCACGTATTACTGTATTTTAACCACCGGGTATTTTAACAGTACTAACGGTAACAACCACGCCGTTATTTTATAAAAAGGTTATTTCTGTCGCTTTCTATATCCGACAGTTATTCCGTTGTGGGGTCCACAAATAGCTGCGTCGTCGTACGAATATTCCCCGACAACAAGAATGTTCCACGACCAAACGAATATTCTCCGACAACAATGAATGTTTTATAACCACTTGCCCACTTTAAAATGTTTGCAAATTTCACCCATAACTTTTCATATTTATCAAAACAACACCTTACTGTTTTGAAATAATATATAAAGAAAATTAAATCTTTATTCATAAAAGTTAGGGCCTTACAACCTCCCCTCCTTATGAAATTTCGTCCTCGAAATTGACGTTCGTACCTGGTATGTCGAAAAGGTAAGGATACCTCGCTTTCATTTCCGATTCCAACTCCCAGGTCATTTCCTCAATAGCATGGTTTCTCCACAAAACTTTAACTTGAGATATAATTTTTGAGCGTAGGACATGCTCCTTCCTATCCAAGATCTTGACAGGTACCTCCTCATACGTTAAATCTTCAGCTATTTCGTCCGGTTATAACTCAATAATGTGGTTTGGATCCTTCACATATTTACATAACACGGATATGTGAAACACGTTATGAACACGAGACATGCTTGGAGGTAAAGCAAGTCTATAAGCCACATTTCCTACTCGGTCAAGAATCTCAAATGGACCAATGAATCGTGGATTGAACTTTCCTCTCTTCCCGAATCTCGTAACTCCTATACATCGTCCCCAACATTAAATTCTACGTCCTTTCGATGAAGATCCGCATAACTCTTTTTTCGATCTCGTGCTGTTTGTATACGTTGTCGGATTATTTGGATCTTTTTCGTAGTTATACGTACTAACTTCGGTCCCAACAATGTTGCTTCACCCACCTCATCCCAACAAACTGGAGAATGACACTTTCTCCCACACAACGCTTCGAATGGAGCTACGCCTATAGTTGCTTGATAACTGTTGTTGTAGGAGAATTCCACCAATGGTAAATACTTATCCCAACTCCCTTTGAAGTCTAGAACACAAAGTCTCAATAGATCTTCAAGAGTTTGAATAGTTCTTTCCGATTGTCCGTTCGTTTGAGGATGATAAGCCGAACTGAATCGTAAATCCATGCCCATAGCTTTCTACAAACTGATCCAAAATCGTGAAGTAAATCTGGGATCACGATCCAAAACTATGGATACTGGCATGCCATGCAATCTCACAATCTCATTCACGTACATATGAGCAAGACGTTCAAGGGAATAAGTCTCTTGTATCAGCAAGAAATGAGCAGACTTGGTTAATCTATCAACAATAACCCAAATCGCATCTATGCCTTGAGAAACCTTGGGAAGACCCGTAACGAAATCCATCGTAATGTGTTCCCACTTTCATTTTGGAATTTCAAGTGGTTGAAATGGACCCTTCGCTACTTGATGCTCCACCTTTACACGTTGACACGTTAAACATCTCGAAATAAACTTCGCGATCTCTCTTTTCATATTGCTCCACCAAAATGTATGTCGAAGATCACGATACATTTTAGTACTCCCAGGATGGATTGCAAATGGTGTGTTGTGTGCCTCCATCGTGATTTTATGCTTCAAGTCAGAATCGTTAGGAACACAAAGTCTGGAGTTGACTCGAAGTATTCCCTCTTCATCGATTCTTGCTTCTGGAATGGCACCTTCTTGCACCTTCTTCTTCATCTTCATCAGCTCCGTATCCGTAGCTTGAGCAGCTTTAACTTTATCAATCAAAGCTGGTTCTACACGTATACTTGACATCATCGCACTCGTTCCCACATATGATCTTCTACTCAATGCGTCAGCTACCACGTTCGCTTTTCCATGATGGTATTGGATGGTATGATCGTAATCGTTCAACAGCTCAAGCCAACGTCGTTGCCGCATGTTGAGTTCCTTTTGAGTGAAGAAATATTTAAGGCTCTTATGATCCGTATAGATCTCCACTTTCTCTCCGTACAGGTAATGTGTCCAGATCTTCAACGCAAAAACGACTGCTGCCAACTCTAGATCATGAGTAGGATAATTCCTCTCATATTCTTTGAGTTGTCGCGAGGCATAGGCTATGACTTTCCCATGTTGCATGAGAACACATCCTAACCCTTTGCCCGAAGCATCGCTGTAGATAACAAATCCATCCGAACCAGATGGTATTGTCAGAACAGGTGCCGGGATAAGTCTTCTCTTGAGCTCTTGGAAGATCTTCTCGCATTCCTGGCTCCAAACGAATAAAACAGGAGCACCCCAAGTAGACATACTAGGACGAATAAAACCGATGTCTAACAACTCCTATAATTGGACCTTTAACTCCTGAAGTTCAATAGGAGCCATTCGATATGGGGTTTTAGAAATGGGTTTTGTTCCAGGTTCAAGGTCAATAAAGAATTCAACTTCACATTCTGGGGGTAGACCGGAAAGTTCTTCGGGAAATTCATCAGGAAACTCCTTAACAACGGAAATATCATTCAAACCTGATGTATTCTGGTTTAGATCAGTGACATGAGCTAAGAAAGCTTGACATCCGTTTTTTAATAAACGAATAGCCTTGTGATTTGAAATGATATTGACTGAATTTAGTGGTTTGGTGGTTTGGATTCGCACAACAGGTTGATTAGGAATATGAAAACTAACAACCTTACGAAAACAATCAATTTTGGCATGGTAAGTGGTTAATTAGTCAATTCCTAAAATCACGTCAAATGCAAGTATTTTCAAAGATATAAGATCAACAGGTAAGGTAAGGGTACCAATCTGAATCAAGCAAGATTTGTAAACTATAGATGTAACAAAGGTTTCTCCCAACAGAGTTTCAATAGATAAGTCAAAGTCTAATTTATCAGAAGTCAAGTTCAAACGTTGAGCACAAGCAGGTGAAATAAAGGAATGGGTAGCACCGGTATCTAACAAGGTGTAAACTTCACAAGAGTTTATGATTAACTAACCCGTGATAAATTTATTCGGGTTTCTCGCGTTTTGGGCTGTCACGACAAACGCTCTTCCAGGAATCACCGACTTTGACTTGTCCGAAATCGCTTTTGGAATCACCACCCCCTAGATTTGGTTTCGCAACAGGGTAATCTCGAGCTATATGTTATTCTTTTCCATAGTTATAACATGCTTTGAATTGTTGGGGGCAGTTTGGGCTGATGTGTCCCTCTTTCCCGCATTTATAGCATACGACCGGTGGTCGTTCTCCTCCCGTAGAAACAGTTGATGCTGGTGTTGATGTTGACGTCTTCACGTTCTCATTGTTATATCTTCTCTTCTTAAAATCTCCTCCCGATTCGGTTTTCCTACTATCATGGCCACGATTACCACCGGAGTGGTTACCATTTCTATCATACTTTCCTCCTTGCTGGTTGTCATTACTCCGATGACTGCTGCCACCTGTACGAGCTTGGTTGTTGTCCCTTGGTTGAACATAATCATTATCTCGTTCTAACAACTAGGCCCTGTTCACTACATCCAAATATAGAGAAAATTTATGAGAAATGAGGTATTGACGTATTTCGGGTTTCAAACCTATTAGAAACATCCGCGTCATACGTTCCTCATTCTCCACCAAATGAGGTGCAAACCTGGACAGCTCCGCGAACTTAGCCTCGTACTGGGATACCGTCATATTATTTTGCTCGAGTCTGATAAATTCTACTTCCTTCGTATGACGAATACTTTCAGGAAAGTACTTGTCATTGAACAGTTTCTGGAACGCTTCCCAAGACATCTTGAGTGCGGCAGGCTGGGTACGCTTCACAGATTCCCACCAGTAATCTGCCTCTCCACGGAACATAAACGTGGCAAATGGAACCTTCTGTTCCTCCGTGCATCCCAAGACATCAAATATCTTGGTAATTTGTTTAATCCACGTCTCTGCCTTGATCGGATCCGGCTTTCCCAGAAACTCTGGTGGTCCCAATTCTTTGAACTGCTTGGCAGTGACAATTCGCGTGTTGTTATTATCTCTACCTGTATTTTGCACACGAGTTTCCCTCGTCTGGTTTTGCATGAACTGCAAAAAACTTCTAAACATCTCATCGTTTATCGTCTGACCAGCGTTGTTTTCAGGATGAACATTGCCTTCTTGTTGCACGTTCTCTTGGTTAGTGATTAAAGGTGTCTCCACGGTCTCATTCACTTCGTTGTTAACATTCTCAGCTTCCATTCTCAAATACTGCCATAAACCCTATGCTCCGACTGACCAATTAAATACCACATAAGCTTAGGTAGGACATACTAGTGAAGGATTTACTTGTCTCTCCCATCCTAGTTTTATTCCCTGATCTCCACCAGAGATCATATCCCTAAGCTCTGATACCAACTGTGACGCCCCCAGAATAGGTCCAATCAACCCAACCCAATCTGAGTCGCCAAATACATGGTACAGAATTGAAATACAAACTTTTATATCACACGGTCATGCGAAATACGACCACACAACTGTGAGTGTCAATACAAATATGTAGAAAATATTAATATTCAAACTAAGTCCTCATTACAATTATTATCACACTATTTATCAGAAATAGTGAGGACTACTACTACTCTAATTCGGACCATCACTCTGTCCCGCGACTAGTCCCGCAACATTCTCATTTCCTAAAGAGGACAACAGATGAAAAGGGTGAGCTCAACTAGCCCAGTAAAGAATATTATGACTAAGATAATGGAAAATAAATTATCGTTAGTCTTCAACAATTCAGATAAAATATTATTGACAACAAGTTTTAGATCAATATTCGCAGCGAAAATAACAATTCATTAGAAGAGTTAAGTAGAGAATGAAGTCTACTATCTTCTATGATTTAAAAGTCCATCATCAATATTTTATCCATGTAACATCAATCAATATACATCTCGAATCAATATTCATCTTTGCACTGCAGGCCAAAGATATTCATTTGTATCACCAGTGGTCATGTTCATCTCAACACCTGTCATCTTTGCACTACGGCCAAAGATATTCATCAGGCAATCATTCATCTTTGCTCTACAGGCCAAAGATATTCAGTTATAACACCACTTAGGACTGAGGATGATGAAAAATAATATAAATAACGAATCCAGTGAAATAAAGGATAAGATTAAGGATTCGTATTTTAGTTTATTCAAGTTCAAGAATATTCCATAATAATACTTTGTGGAGCAAAATTCAAGAATGAAGCTCAAAACTTAGATCCAATCAAAGATAGTAACTATAACAGACAATTTGGACAAATAGAAGAAATTTTAATTTTTCCGTGAATAGTGCCATATACGTGAATAGTGCCGTATACGTGAATAGTAACCCCGACGGAAAAAGTAAGAATTTCCTAATAAAATCCATGCTAATATTTTGGTATAATGATATTGAAAAGTATAACATCATTTATAAAAGAAAATAACATCCCTTACCTCAAAAGGATAGTACTTCTGACTGGTATATCGGATATAAGGCTGAAGAAAGCTTGCACTGAATAGTAACACTCAAAGTATCTAAATACTCACAAAAATATGCTCGATATTATAGAGAGAGAAAACTTCTGATTCTGGTGTGATTTTCAATTCTAACCTAAGCACCCTATTTATAGGAAAAGCTTAGGATGCCAAAGTAGACTTTTGAATAAAATAATATTTTATTTTAAAAAAAATTCTGTCGCCTGCTGCTCAGAATTTTTCAACAAAACAACAAAAGTGTGGCACACCCATTAAATTTATTTTTTTTTTGGAAACTTCAATAATTCATAATAAATAGCCCCTTTTGTCAGAAAAATACAAATTCTATGTCCTTCCATAGGAAATTTAATTCTCTACAACTTTGTAGAAGGAAGTTTTTACAAAATCCAAACATAAATTATCCGAAATCCATAAACGGATGACTTTTCACACCAAAATACTGATAAAAACACATCAGCGCTAATTCCTTCTTTTATATCCACAAAATAAATATTTTCTTATCATATAATTCAATAATTAATTATTCACAAATAAGATTATAGAACTACAATATTGACAACCAGGTCGTTCCCAGGAAAGAGGGGGCCTTCCGATAAGGACTTCTCCTTACTGGCGCGCAATTAAATAACCCCTCCTAGACAGAACTTCCTTAGACATTGTCAATAATGTTATCTAATAATATTATTCAAATAATATGAATTATTGAGTTGATTATATGAAATACTGTGCAGTGACAATTATTGAATCAATAATACAAAATATCAACTGTAGCAATTATTGAATCAATCGTATAAAATAGCAACGTAGCAATTATTGAGTCAATAAAATATCAATGTAACAATTATTGAGTCAATAATATAAAATATCAACGTAGCAATTATTGAGTCAATAATATAAAATATCAACGTAGTAATTATTGAGTCAATAATATAAAATATTGAACAGTAATTACTATAACAATAATTGAATAAGTACCTTCTCACATAAGAATCAATAATTTAAAATACTGTGCAATACCGTGTGCTATTGTGCAACACCGCGTATTACTGTATTTTAACCACCGGGTATTTTAACAGTACTAACGGTAACAACTACACCGTTATTTTATAAAAAGGTTATTTATGTCTCTTTCTATATCTGACAGTTATTCCGTTGTGGGGTCCACAAATAGCTGCGCCGTCGTACGAATATTCCCCGACAACAAGAATGTTCCACGACCAAACGAATATTCCCCGACAACAATGAATATTTTATAACCACTTGCTCACTTTAAAATATTTGCTAATTTCACCCATAACTTTTCATATTTATCAAGACAACACCTTACTGTTTTGAAATAATATATAAAAAAAATTAAATTTTTATTCATAAAAGTTGGGGTCTTACACTTTGGGCAGCCTTCAGCCCTCTTCTTGAAACCTCCACAAAAATTCTCTGATTGATTATTGTTGTTTTTGTTGTTGTTGTTGTTCTCCCACTTTCTCTTTCCCAAATTACTTCCTCCACTGCTGCTTTCTCTAATACGATTCTCTCCTCTAGTATTCTTTCCTTTCTTCTCCTTGTTATAAAGACTTAAGGCCTCACTGCCACCTTCCGCAATGATTGCCTTCTCCAGTAATGTTGCAAAGGAATCAATTTAAAGAACTGATGCCTTATTGAACAGCCACGGCTTCAACCCTTGTTCGAAGCGCCTAGCCTTCCTCTCTTCATCTCCAACTTGGTGTTCCGCAAATCGCGCTAGTTTATTAAACTTAGTTGCGTACTGCGCCACCGTCATGTCACCTTGTTTTTTTTCTAAGAACTTCACCTCCATCCAATTCTTCATACTCTTCGGGAAGTAATTCTTGAAGAACAGCGTCTTAAACTTATCCCAAGCTATTATCCCTTCTCCAACTCTTTGTTGATTAGCCTCCCACAAGTAGTTCGCTTCTCCCCTCATCATGTACGTGGCAAACACAGTCTTCTGATCTTCGCCTACGCGAGCTATAGTGAAAGCTTTTTCGATCTCCTTAATCCACGTTTGTGCGATGATTGGGTCGGTAGTTCCCTCGAACTCTGGGGGTCATATACTCTTAAAGTCTTTGAAGGTTGTTACTGGCATAGCCTGAGGGTTTGGGCGAACGGGTTCATTGTTCCTTCCCCTTAATGCCTCTCCTAACAGGTCTACCAGTTTCTGGATCGGGTCAACTTGTTCCCTCTCGTTATTAACATATTCGTCGGGTGCAGTCAATCTACGTCTGGGCGGCATTATCTACATCACAAATTTTCATTTTATTATTATTTAAGTATATTACTTAAGTATTTCTTTTAATACTAAAAGAATAAATTTATAACACATTTCTGAAATAAGCTTCATTTATATTCATATGCCATTTCATTACATGATTTTCCTAGCATACTGCTATAAATGTTATCACATATATCCCCTAATATCACAAAAGACAGGGAATATACCAACCTACTACCATACTACCCCTCTAACAAAAGCTAACTCGGCGTTTCCACCACTATCCCATACTTTACACAAAAAGTTGGGATTACAACATAGTATATACAATACATAAAGATAAATGCTACAACTACTACTAGACCATTTAAGGACATCTAATCACATAATGCCATGCTCCACAGCGCTCTTGTACTTTAACTGCGCTATATAAGCTACCAGCTCTCGACTCATAGTGTGTAGAGTCTGTCCCTGATCTGCAGGGTAGTGGTACACACCATCAATCACCCTCTCAAAAGCTGAACGGAACACATACCCCATCTTGTTCATCTTCCTCTTCTTACATCTGACCTCATCCTCTAGGTCGTCAGCTCTCTCATTGGCCGCTTCCCACTTCTCCTCGAAGTGTAACCTAATCATCACCTCCAACTCTAGCTGAGTACGGAGTGCCTCTTTCTCAGTCTTCTCACTCAATTCTCTCTGTTCTACTTCTTCCAGCTTTCCTGCCAAATCCACGTTCCGAGCCACTGACCTGTGAAACAGAGTCCCCATCTGGATCCCTGCCTCCCTACGGTAGGTAATCTCCACCTCTAACTCCTGCATGGCCAGCTTCCTCTGGTGGTCCTCGTCCCTCAGTTTCTAGAACTCAGACTCTCTCTCTTGGGCCTCTGCCTCCAGCTCCTGCAGTCTAACTCTAGGATCCGCTCCTCATACTCTCCTAGCTTCTGCTCCTCTACAGTAGCCTCATCAGAGTCCTCTACTGGCTCATCCTCCATCGGCTCGGCATCCATCGGCTCCTCCTCTGGATCAGACTCTATCTCAATCTCATTCTCCTCTTCAGACTCAAATGGTGCAACAGCTTGCACTGGTGTAGCCTCTAGGGGTGCCTCGTATACTATATGTATATTCCTGGGCTCCTCCTTTGCCACTCTACTAGGTACGCCTGTGTCTGTCATCCTACAATTACAAACACAAGATAAACAAATAGTAACTCCATTAGAATGTTAAATAAAATATAAGTTCATTGTATAGAATGAAGTTACATTTCATAACACGCTAAGTCTCGCTCTAGGGAAAACTCTATTTGAGTTTTATCTCCTTTCCAACTTCTAAGTTCGCCTAAGTTATAGTCTAAGGACACTCGTTCCTAAGGTTTATAACTACGGCTTTGATACCAACCTGTGACGCCCCCAAATCCGTGACCGCCACTAGGTCTCTCGAATTCGGTTCGTCACATGCTCATGGTAATACAATAATAACTAAAATCACACATTCACAGCGGAATATCTAATTTAGAATAATATACAATGATTTATTATAATTATTCCCCCAAGTCTCGCAACCTACAGTACTTAATAGATTACATAATAATATCAATTAACGACTTATTACATAATCTAACTTAAGCTTAAACATAATCAAATCTAGTCTTACTACATCATCTTAATACAACATTAAAATATTTAAAAACATAAAAGAGACAAGCTAGTTGGTAGCCTTGCCCTTGCCCTTATCAACGCCCGAAGGTTCGCCATGCTCTGCCTTAACTGAAATGTTTTAGGGAAAAGCAAGAATGAGCACAAATTGCTCAGCAAGTAATATACGATAAGGGTTTGTAATATAATTCTCAATTCTCGAAAAGGGTATAGCAAGGTTTGATAGTTCAAGGATAATAAGAATATCAACAGTTTTCAATAACAGTCACTAAGGACAGAATAATATCAATGTGATTCAATAATAAATTAATTCAAGATTTCAAGATAACTGAATACTGAGCAGTCACTAAGGACTATTAACTTCTACTAGAATTAACAGTAATAAACTGAAAATCCAACAAAAACAGGTACAACAGGTGATCAGCCTAAAGTACCATCGTTATGCATAACAATCAATCATACTCAAGTGCGCGCGTCGGTTCTCCGACAGTTATATTTTGTTCTTCTCAGTCAAATACAAGATCCCGCACCAATCAATTGGTTTTGGGTTGCTTTTCAATAATATAAGTCTAGCCGAATCAAATGGCATAGACACTTTCACAATATTCAAGAACAATACCAAGTTCAACATGAATAATAGCTTTAATGAAATAAAAGTTCAAGTATGCTAATTCAATTCAAACGATTAAGTAAAGAAACTAGTTTGCAATATACAAGGATAGAATACTTGTATAAAGTAAATGCGTCGGTTAGGATACTTGCACCGTAAAAGAGTGTAAGTTAGGAAACTTGCACCGTAAAAGAGTGTAAGTTAGGAAACTTGCCTTAAGCGTAGTTTATCCCCGTAATTTAATCAACACTTTTCAAATCCTATCGTAATATAGTTATGTTTATATATGATATTCATTAGTCATATAATTAAACTTCACATTTTATCTTCAAATATACGATCAACACATAAGCTAAGTTTTAACCTAGCTACACAGTTATATAGAATATAATTTCTATCCTTAACGTTCCTCCTTTAGAGTTTAAACACATTCTTATATCTTATAAGATCGCAACAATTAGCAAACATGCTCTCATATTATTAATATCGTATAAAACTACAAGCAATACTAAAATATATTTCATTTTAGCAAGTTATGGCATTCTCATAAGTTAACCATCAAAATCGGATTCACATATATCACATAGTATATATACGTGTTAAAGAGTCTTTTTATATTCATTCAACCCTTTCACAACCAATTTACAGGATATAGGCTCTATGTTAATACTTTTGACGACTTAAAATCATTTAAGGTTATGATGTTACAAAATCTAGCATGCTCACCTTGTAAACACATAAGGTGTTCGTATACTTATATTTAGCATGTTCATGAGTATTCATATCGTATACATGCAACTATCAGCGTCATTAGTTTGAAAACATGCTTCGTTTACGCAAATTTTGAATCACGGAACTAATCATGCATGATACGTGAGTGAGTCTAAGAATGCTATCACATATGTCCATAAATATCAGAATATGAAACTTGCAATAACATGTTAAGGTTCATAATCAAAGCTTATATTTTTGTTAGAAATGTTCAATAGTGAGGTCTAACATGCTCTTGTCATACTATGAACCATATATATACATAAGTTAATATGTCTTTCATGCATTTCTGAACCATAATAACATGTTCAAAGTCCGAATATAATTATAGCACATCTAAATCCCCTTTTCATAATCTCTAAGTTCACTTAGCGAGGTTCACATGATCACATTTCATTAAGGAGCTTATATACACGAGTTAACATGCATCTCATGTGTTTCTAGGTCATACTAATGTGCCTCAAAAATCAGAACATCAATGTGTTACACACATGTCAAAGTTTATTTTCAAAACATTGATTTTCGTTAGGAAAGTGCACTAGTTAGGTTCACATGTTCATGTTACCTTATGAAACATGTACAGACCTATTAACATGCTTTTCATGCCTTCCTAGATCATACTAGTATGCTTGCACGATCAGAATACCGACATAAGTCATATATGTTTAAAGTTTGTTTAGGAAACTTGAAATTTATTTCAACGCTATTCGTCATTCCATTAATCTTGCATGACATCATAGCAACACACGTGCACATCATGTTAATATACTTATGTATAGGTAGTACTCATGCTGACATGTTCATCTAAGTTATTCAAGTAAACTATCATATAGCAGACATGAAGCAGGAAGCAAAAAGCAAAAATCTGCAGCAGGGGCCCTGCGCGTAATGCCGGCGCAGCTGCGCCGTGCTTGGTCTGATTCAAGATGCTGTCTGCATCGGCAGACTCCCAGGCCAAATGCCAAATTACTTCACAAAATCAGTTTTTAAACAACTACATTGACTACTAACACATACATTGGCTTATATAACAACTAAACATGCATCTCATGCTTTAATTACCATCTTAATTCATCATGGTCAAGAATGAAATTTTGACAGAGAATGAAATTTGACAGAGAATCAAAATGAAGACAAGAAGAGGAATTATACCTCTGTTAAATTGTGAACTGAACTTGCTGCTATACTATCAATGTATTATCTCAACTCAACACTTATGCAAACTCACAACAAATGAAATTGAAGGAGAAGGGGCCATATAAATAGCAAAGCCAAGACCCAGACAATGTATATGTACAACAAATTAAGCCAACGAGATTTGTGAATTGCATCGGGGTTAAAGAGTAGTAGGTAAATGGTAGTTGGATTCATCATGAATCCCACTCCCTCCATAATCATGAGCTATGCAATGCTGAGTTTGAGGAAGAAATAGGGAGTAGGCTAGCTTGAGTTGTTCACGTGTATAAGGATTGTGTTTGTCAATATGGGCCAAGCTTCTAAGTATCCCGCATTTTGCAACATGAAGTGTATTAACACTAAGGCCATATATACATATATCATACACTTAGGCTATTACATATATATTCATAATATATATTTAGATTATAATTAACATTATAATATAAGTCACATACTTAATATTTCAAGGTAGTAGATGTGATATGGCAATGTAACATACATATCATCCATGTACATTTATTAATACCGGATATAATTTACTCGGATATAATCACATCACATTATCTCCTTTATTAAATTTTATTATTCCATTATATATATAAATAATCATCAATTATTATTTATATTCATGATACACTATTTTAATGTATACTTACATACACATTGTAACATAGGCTATTTTAAATGTCACAACACATCTTGCCTTATTCAATGAATGAAGGAACTTTATTAATTATTTATATACTTAAACTATACACACATACTTATATTATACAAGTCAACTTAGATTATATAATATATACTTTTAAGTCACAATGTTCTTTTAACATGGCAATGTGGTACAATTAATTTACACATATATAATCCATGTCATATTCTTTTACTGTATACTCACATGTCACATAGGCATTATCATGTAACTCCCATAATTCAATAAGCCTTACCATATAACAGTGTCATATTACACTTCACATAATACATAGTTAGCTAATATATGTTACACATTTAATTCGCATGCTTGCACATAGAATTACTCATCTTATTAATTAAATATTAATTAATAATATACACACATCCTTCATCAATCAATATAATTGTTAATCTCCATAACAATTTAATTAACCCTTATATGATTAATTATCACTTTAATATAAATTTTATTATATTTATAAACACGTTGCTCATTATTATTATTATATTTATTGCAATAATAATAATCACATATTATTAATCAATCATAGTTAATATTCCACAACAATTAATTAATATTCTACGATAACAATTAATTAATATCTATAATAACAATTAATATAGATTAATTGTTCGCTTAAATTAATATAATCATTCTTATATTACGTCACTGTGCCACACAAGGCTATCAACGAGTTTATCGCAAACTCCATCAATTTCTCAATTATTATAATTATTCAATTTAATATAATTGAATTAATCATTCTCATAACACAAAATCATTTATGTTCTAATAAATTCTCATTTCCATTAATATAATTATTTAATAATATTAGAAAATTCTCGGGTATTACAGCAGCTGCGTAGGTACTAGGTATAAACCCGGCGCAGCTGCGCCGGTGTCCGGCCAATCCAAGAACAGGCTGTTTTCGGCAGTTCTGCTAACCCATCTCAGAAACTCATACGAAGTTCATTCCAGTCACAATATAAAACAATTCTATAATACTTGTAAACTAATATTCTTACTACTAAGCATTTCCCAATCACTTATCATACAATTCATGCTTAGTCAAAGATTTAAGAACTTAGCATTTTACAGAATTTGAAGAACAAGAATGGGAGTATACCTCTCTAAATAAACTTGCTGCTAAACAAAATCTATAATGCTACTATGATACTCACAATGTTACTATAATACTCCTTCCTATCTCAATTGAAATCCTCAGCAAATGAAATGAGGAGAAGGGGAGCTATATATATAGATAAATATTTACACAGACTTTGCAATTTCCATTAGATTAAATCAAAGGAATGAGTGTTTGTGCAATGGTTAAGGATTGGTGGTTGAGTAGTTGGTGAGTTCATCATGAACTCCACACCTCTTAAAATCATTAGCTAGCATTGATGAATTTGAGAAGAAGAGAGGCTAGTGTAGCATAGCATGTGGGCATACACGTGAAGAGAAAATTGAGGATGGAACTCTAATTATGGGACAAGCCAGTTAACTCAGCAATGTAGCAACTAGCAAGGTATATATCATATATGTCCAACACTAGTCATATAATAAATACACTAGGTTGTATAATATATATACACATAGTATATACTTAAGTTTAAAGTCACAATTTCTAATGAGCCAATAATAATGCAATGTATCAAGTAGTGTACATGCATATAATCCATGAACATTTTCCTTAATACCGAATGTAAAGTAATTTGGTATTATTATTATAATAACTGTTACTATAATCATTATACTAATTTATTGAAATCATTTATCAATTAATAATGTTATTGATATTAATATAAGGTAATAGGGTATTCATCAAATTTCACCCACACATATCATGTCACATAAACAATATTATTATGTAACTATATTAATGCAATTAATCTTACTATATAGTCTATATATATAATATATAGACATATTCATATGTCACCTTGTACTATATATAATATATAGTTAACTACCATATCTTAAAGGTTTAATATCACATGCCTGTATGAAATAATTAATCTAGTAAATATAATTACATATTATATTCATTACTTCTTTGCTCATTAATATATTATTCCCCACAATAATAATTTCATACGTTATCGATTAATTACTCAATATTGAAATTAATCACTATGTTCAATTCATGCCACTATATTCAAATAAGTTGAATATTTAATTATTAATAATCTCATCAATTCTCTGATATTAAATCCTTAAGGTCAGTCCACTAATTTAAATAACTCATTAGTGACTTCCTTTAATCATTTCACAAATTCTTACCACCACATAAGGTTTAAATAAACTCACAAAACTAACTCGTTAAACTTAAATCACATATTTAATAAATAAGGAGTTTAAAATTCATGGTCGTTATAGGGGATATTAGTTATGATCCTAGTTGTTGTTGGCTTATTTCGGTGTTAACAAAACAATCACACACACGCAAGTGAACGTGGTCCACAAGTAATATATAATAAGTAAAGTATCGTTCCCACGGAGAAAAGTAATTATCTCTAATCTAACATGCAACAACTTTGTAATTATTTCTGTCTGCTTAAACGAATGAATCAGATGTGAATTAACTACTAGAATGATTATCAACTAATAAACCACTTAACACGCAACTGATTCAAATTAGGAAGATATGGGACTCTAACTTCACTTAATGCATCATTCAAATTATACACCCCTTGTTAAACCTAATTGAATATTTCAGATTGCTAATCGAGAGCACAAAGGTGAAACATGGCTATCTCTCGATATACCATGCCCATATCACATAACATCCACATAAGAGATAGAATATATATGAACATCAAATATTACCTAACTCACTATATTTCTATGTGATTTACAAGTAATATAGATTTAAGTGCAAGCTCTCTCAAATGACTACATGTGGTAATGCGGTATATATCTATCCGGATTACAAATCATAAAATCTATCACTTGTAAATTTCATGAACACATGCTAATAAGGCCAAATCTGAACTTGTAATTCATTTTCCAATTGCATACTAGTTAACATGGTAGATGGTGATCAAGCATCTAAACAATTAAAACAACCATATTAGGCAATCCTTGTATAATCAATTACATTTATCAAAGAGGCATAGTAATCTGAACTAAGAAAAAAGTTCCATTAGAATCCCATAATGGTGATTAGTTTATCTCTGAAGCAATAACCATTATGGGAATTTGTTCAAGCATTGAGATTATAGTGTGAAAGCAAAGAGAACCAATAGAGTAAGAAAATGCAAATATGATAATTATGCTTCCAATGTAAACCTTCAAAGCCAAGTTCAAATCCTCAATCCACCAAATTAAAATCCGAATTATGAAAATCTATCAATGAAAACAAGAGAAAAGCCAAAAGTAGGAAGAATAGCAATGAACTCTCTGTGTATCCCCAAAACCCTCGAATAGTAATAAAAACGATTAAAAGATAAGTCTATAAAATCCAATTACACCCTTATATGGAAAAACACGTAAACTGGATTTTAAGTAAAAGTCAATCTGCCGTTGAACAGACTGGCGCGACCACGCTGCCTTGTAACCCAATTGGGGCGCGGACGCGCTGGCATCTGATCTGATTCAGGTGTGGCGCGGGCGCGCTGAGTTTATGCTTCCTGTTGGAGTGGTCGCGCTGCTGGGATTTTCTGTAAATTTTCTTAGCTTCGTTCTGTTGTGCTTTTGTTAAGCTTATGCTGCCTTCTTCTTCTTTCTTCTTTCACTTGCCACTAGTCAGAGGTCATTTCCACATGCAGGTTCCATCTTCAATCCACCACAAGCTCGCCATCTTGCCATTATGCCATTTCCATGCGAATTGCTCACAATAGAGTTTCCTTCATGCAAATTACAAAATAAAGATAAAATGCATCAAAAATAACTAAAACACTTGAGATTAAGCTCTAGTTATAGCAAGTTAATAGCCAATAAGTAGGTATAAAACTTACTTATCAAATACCCCCAAACTTGAACTATTGCTTGCCCTCAAGTAACAAACACAAATACGAACTACATACTATGCAAACTACACTACTATGAAGATGAATCCCAAAGTCTCATTCATGTTATGAATTCCAATAAAAGGTGCCTAAGAGAAATAACAAGATCTAGGAATAAAGCATCAAACCAAGCTAAAGCTATAAGGATATACAATCTGAAAATCAAAACCTGTTGACAATAATGTAGTGTGTGTGTGTGTGCTATATCCACAAATAAGCTTGATAAAGGAAAAAATTCCACATGTTATGCTTCTAAGGAGGAAAAATAAGGTTTTAAGTCAAGAAACTGAGACATACGAAATAACAACTAATCCAACAAAGGGCTTATTCTACTTTTATTTACTCACGAGGGCAATATTCGACACAGGACTTAGCTAGTCAATGTGTTTATTCTATTTTTTTCTTTTTCTTTTTCTTTTTCTTTTTTTTTCTTTTCAGCATGCATACCCAATGTTTTTCCCCCAAACTTGAATTTATGTGTCATTATAGTCATTGCTCGTTTTCTACAAGATTCTATTTTTAAAAATAGATTTTTCCCCTCAGAAGACAAACATGTGCTAATCAAAACCACAAGCAAATAATAATAGAACCGTGCTATCCGGTAACATCAAAGCAACAAGTAGAGACTACATCATGTATGAAAGTATAACTAAGCTTAAGTTATCAACTGAGTTCAAAAATCTATACAATTTCAATATCATCATTGGCCATACTGGATTTCAACAGACTCAATCATGGGATTATGCAATGCAATGCAACTACACAAATACTAAGTAAACAAACAAAAGAAAACTGAAACTGAAAAAATTCAAGCAAAATTAACTAATAAGTAATAAAATACAGACAAACAAGCAACCTAACATGCACGACTACTATATGCAATACTACTAACTACAACCCAATACCCCCAAACTTAATATATACATTGCTCTCAATGGAGATAAAGGGTAAAAAACTCCCCTAAGTATCGGCATGGCCACCCGACTGAGACTCGGGTGGTGAATCTGGAGGCGGATAAGGCATGGCGGAGCTGAACACTGGCCACTCCATAATCGTCCCCTGCTGAGCAAAAGCCTCACCCAAGGCACGAGATAATCCATCTGCATAGGCCATGAAATTGCAATATAGAGCGTCCATCCAAGCCTGCAGGTGCCTCATCTAGCGATCCTGTGTCATTGTACTAGCTTAAGGAGGTTCGGTTACCTCTGAATGCTGTGGTGGAATCACTGGTGGAGGAATGGGTAGTATGAAACCTTGGCCTCTCGGATGTGCCGTGCCACCATCCCATTCTGTATATTTCTTGAACGTAGCGTGGGTGATGTCTTGGCTCGGCATCTGCACTAGCTCGTTATCCCATTCAACCCACGCCTGTGCACACAGATGCGCCACCATGGATGCATATGGAATACCCCCGGTGGTACTGCCTCGCATATACCACAGCATGGACTGATGTAGCAAGTGTCCAACATCGATATACTTGCTGGTGATGATTCCCCACAGAATAATGGCTTTCTCAGCCGTAATGTTATGCTGGTGGGTGGAAGGCATCAGATTTGTGTAGATACAGATTTGTGCAGATAAAATTATTCCACGCCTTTGCATATCAATTCAATACTGCACTAGGGAACTTGGTGTGCGTATCTGTGCCACGCTTATAATTCCACTTGGTGCTTGGCACGCATAAATCTGTGATGACCATATCCAAGTCCGTCTCAAAATGCTTAGCTTCAACCCAGTTCACTTAACCAGCTAGGAGAGTAGGCAAACGAAACACTTCACGGATCGTCGGTGGGAGATAATTGACTTGTGTGCCCTTGACGAATGAAATGCCATTTTGTGTCTCCCGGGCATTTGCATAGAATTACCACACTATAGCCGCCGGTGCAGCCGCAGGTGTTGCTACAACCCCAAACCAAGATCTTTCTCTGATCATAGCAAGCATTTCCCCATCCTCCTTGCTCAGTCTGAGGCCTCGTTCCTGCACAAAAGACTTTGGCACCATCTTGTAATACTGAGTCTGCGCTGACATGTTAATGAACCTGAACGTGTCTAGAACATTCTCGTCCTAGCGACTGTCAGAGGATGAAGTCGGAGTGACTGATCATGCCCTCTTTGGACCCATACTAACTATAGAAATTTCCCTTGCAAACCCTAACTGGTGAGAATAGAACTCCCAAACTGCCTCTAAAATAGGTTGTACAAACCCTAACTACTGAAGAGCTCCCAAATTGCCTCTGAATTTCCTTCTTGCAAACCCTAACTATAGAAATTGAGAGTGGAATGATGATATGGTAGTGGAGGCTAAGGTTAGCTTTATAGAGACTTATATGTGGTGAAGATATGGGTGTAGTGGCTAGGGTTAGACAGATCATGAGACTGATGGAGTAGTGGAGGAGAGATTGTGGGTATGATGGAGTGGTGGAATTGGACTGAGAGTAGGTTAGGTTTTTAGAAGAGAGGGAATAGACTTAGGACTTTCAGATACATATGTTATGTTTTGAGAAGAGGAGTTGATCGAATAAATATAACATAAAGAGTTTGGGTCAACCTCTGTCGATTTTTTTTTAAAACTGTGTCTGGGTATTGGCCCGGGCACACCATGATGTAATCTTTGACAGGCGCGGCCGCGCTTGGACTAGAATTCTTTGGATATTGACGCGGGCGCGTCGAGTTGTGCCTTGAGGAGGGCATGGCCGCGCTGCCCTGGTTCCTGCACTGAGCTTTCTGCAGCAATGTGGAACTATTCAGCTGAATAACAATTGACTCCTTTTCTGCAATAAAAGTAGTAACAATTATGAGATATAATATTATTCCAAACCCAAAAATGGACTATGTATCTATGCACAATAATGATATGTTTAAATCTGTTTATCTTATATGCACATGTATTCATCTCAAAATTTATAAAAATTTTATGATTTTAAGAATTAAACATGGGGGGGGGGGGGAAGATAGATATGTAACAAGAATTAAACAAGGGGGAGAAGCTAATAGATGGGTTACCTCCCATCGAGCGCTTGTTTATAGTCAATTAGCTCGACTTTCTCAGATAAGATCATGTAGTGGAGAGGATCAAGGAAACTTTTTGTCTATCGAATTTGCCCCCAACGTAGTGCTTCAACCTCTGCCCATTAACCTTGAATGGCTTGTCTGGGTCTTGGCTGAAAATCTCAACTGCACCGTGTGGATACATGGTTTTTATGGTGAATGGACCCGATCATCTCAACTTGAGTTTTCCAAGGAAAAGTATAAGACGGGAGTTGAACAACAACACCGCTTGCCCCGGCTCAAACTGCCTATCCATGATTTTATGGTCATGCCACTTCTTCACCTTTTCCTTGTACAGTTTTGAATTTTCGTAAGCCTGCAGTCTAAATTCATCTAGCTCATTTAATTGGAGAAGTCGCTGCATTAAGATCGAAGTTCAGGTTTTTAATGGCCCAGTAGGCCTTGTGCTTATGTTCCATTGGAAGATGGCAGGTTTTCCCATATACTAGCTGATACGGTGACATCCCCAACGGTGTCTTATACGCAGTCCTGTATGCCCACACTGCATCATCGAGTTTGAGGGACCAATCTTTCCTCGTGGGATTGATAATTTTCTCCAAGATCCTCTTTACTTCACGATTGGATACCTCAGCTTGGCCATTCATTTGGGGATGGTATGCCGTTGCGACACGGTGATTCACCCCATACTTAGCCAATAACGTTGTAAACTGTTTGTTACAGAAGTGTGTGCCTTTGTCACTGATGATATCCCTCGGTGTCCCGAATCTTATGAATATTCTCTTTTATAGAAATCTCAAGACCACCTTAGCATCATTCGTTGGCAAAGCTGCTACTTCCACCCACTTGGACACATAGTCCACTGCCAGTAAGATGAACAGATTTTTGCACGACGAAACAAATGGTCCCATGAATTCTATACCCCAAACGTCGAATATCTTAACCTCTAAGATCATGTTCAAGGGCATCTCATTTTGTTTGGAGATATTTCTTACCCGCTGACATCGGTCACATTTCTGCACAAAGTTATAAGCATCTTTGAAAAGAGTCGGGCAATAAAATCCTGCTTGAAGCACCTTGGTTGCTGTCCTCTCTCCTCCATAGTGTCCCCCATATATTGATGCATGGCACCCACATAGAATACTCTCAGTCTCGTTGTGTGGTATACACCGTCTAATCATTCTGTCCTCACACTGCTTGAACATATATGGTTCGTCCCACATGTACCATTTAACATCATGAAGAAACTTTTTCTTTTGGGGCCTTGTTAAATCAGGAGGGAGAGTGTTGCTCACCAAAAAGTTTGCAAAATTAGCAAACCACGGGATCTCACCTTGAACCACAAACAACTATTCGTCCGGGAAGGACTCATTAATCATAACTCTATCGTCCGTTTCCTTTCCCGGATTCTCTAGTCGGGATAAGTGGTCCGCCACTTGGTTTTCAGTACCCTTTTTATCTTTGAAATCAAAATCCTATAAAAGAAGAATCCATCGAATGAGATGGGGCTTGGCATCCTTCTTAGAAATTAAATATCGGATGACAGCATGATCGGTATACACGACTACTCTTGTGCTAATCAGGTATGAACGGAATTTGTCGAATGCATATACCACTGCTAATAGCTCCTTCTCTATGGTAGTGTAATTTAGTTGAGCATCCGTCAGGGTCTTACTGGCATAGTAGATAACGTGAAAAAACTTTTCCCTTCGTTGCCCCAAAACAACTCCCACAGCAAAGTCACTCGCATCACACATCAGTTCAAAGGGTAAAGACCAGTCGGGCTTTGTGATAATCGGTGCTGTAGTCAATCTTTTCTTTAAATGCTCAAAAGATACCAAACACTCCTCGTCGAACTTAAATGGGACATCCTTCTCAAGAAAACTGCATAGTGGCTTTGTGATCTTTGAGAAGTCCTTTATGAATCGACGATAGAACCCCGCGTGCCCAAGGAAACTGCGGACCCCTTTTAACTAAAGTCGACGGCGATAAGCTCTCAATAGTGTCCAGCTTTGTTCTGTCAACTTCCAATCCTTTCCCTGAAACCTTGTGCCCGGGGATAATTCTTTTTTGTACAATGAAATGGCTCTTTTCCCAATTCAGCACTAAATTGGTCTCAACACACCTCTTCAATACCGTAACCAAATTCTCCAAGCATCTGTCAAATGAGTCCCCAAAGACTGAAAAATCATCCATGAAGACTTCCACATTCTGCTTAACCATATCGGAAAATATTGCCATTATACATCTCTGAAATGTGGCCGGGGTGTTGCACAAGCCAAAAGACATCCTCCTGAAAGCAAAAGTTCCATAAGGACACGTGAAGGTAGTCTTTTCCTGATCTTCTGGGGCTATAACTATCTGATTATAGCCTGAATATCCATCTAGAAGGAAATAACAGTCATGTCTCGCTAACCTATCCAACATCTGGTCAATGAAAGGGAGAAGGAAATGGTCTTTTCTGGTCGCCTTGTTCAGTTTGTGATAATCCATACAGACTCTCCATCCTGTGACTGTTCTGGTAGGTATTAATTCATTATTTTCATTGGACACTACAGTCATGCCTCCCTTCTTTGGAACGCATTGCACCGGACTCACCCATGAGCCGTCTGATATTGGGTAAATGATTCCGGTATCCAACCACTTCAGGATCTCTTTCTTGACGACCTCTTTCATTATGGGATTTAATCTCCTCTGTTTCTCCACTATCAGCTTACTGTCATCCTCAAGAATAATCTTATGCATGCAGAATGAGGGGCTGATCCGCTTGATGTCTGCTATGGTCCACCCAATAGCAGATTTAAATTCCCGTAACAGTCTCATCAGCTTACTTTCTTGACAAGATGTTAGTGCAGAAGCAATTATAACATGCAACTTTGATGATTCACCCAAAAATGTGTACCTTAGATGATTCAGAAGAGGATTAAGGTCAAGAGTAGGAGGCATCTCAAGAGAAGGTTTAAGACGCTCCGATGTTTCCCTTGTGTGTCCTAGTGGTTCAACCGGAATCTTGAATTTTCTTATTTGTGGCACTGTGTTCAGAATTTGTACATACTCAACAACATCTGTATCTTCTATGTCAACATCCCCCAGTAAGGTACTCTCTAAAGGATCAATGCACATCCCTTTCTTGGCCTCTTCATTCAGTACTCTGTCAACTGCATCAATCCGGAAACACTCTTCTTCATCAGTGGGAAATTTTATAGCTTTGAATACATTGAACGTAACCTCTTGGTCCTGAACTCTCATCGTATGTTCTCCCTTCTGTACATTGATGAGAGTTCATCCAGTAGCTAGGAAAGGTCTCTCCAGAATGATCGGGATGTCCTTGTCTTCTTCGTAGTACAGAATAATGAAGTCGGCGAGGAAGATAAACTTGTCCACTTTCACCAGGACATCTTCTACAATACCCCCCGGGTATGTGATGGACCTATTGGTGAGCTGTAATGATATGTTTGTCAGCTTAGAAGCCGGCAATCCCAACTGTGTAAACACCGATAAGGGCATCAGATTGATGCTCGCCCTCAAGTCACATAGGCATTTATTGAAAGACAATCTTCTAATGGAGTAAGGTATCGTGAAACTGTCTGGATCTTTGAGTTTTGGAGGTAGTTTTCATTGCAACGCTGCACTGCATTCTTCCATTAAGGCAACTGTTTCATAGTCTTCCAGTTTCTTCTTCCTTGACTGAATACCTTTCATAAACTTTGTATAGCTTGGCATTTGTTCCAGCGCTTTTGCCAACGGTATGTTAATCTAAAACTTCTTAAACACCTCCAAGAACTTAGCAAATTATTTATCTAGCTTCTACTTCTGAAGTCTCTGAGTGTATGGCACAAAAGGGTAGACAACAGGTCGTGTGGCATTGGATTTCTTAGCTTTTTCTTGCTTTTCTTCCTCTAATACATGCTTCCCATCATTTTCCTCATTCAAAACTGACTATGAATTTTTTGCAGATTGGCGCGGGTGCGCCGTGTTTTCTTCTTCCTGTGGCGCGGCCGCACCATGCCAAATTTTTGCAGTTTGCTTCCCAGATCTCAAGGTGATGGCCTAACACTGTTCCTTCTCGTCCTTTCTCGGATTTGCCTCCGTATTTCTTGGTAGAGTTCCTTGCGGTCTGTTAGTCAACATATTTGCAATTTGACCCATCTGATTCTCCAATGTTTTGATAGCCACCGCTTGGCTCTTTAACATCAATATAAGCTCTTCCATCTCAGACTTCTTTTCTTGTTGTGGAGCAGGAGCTGGATGATATTGATGTTGCTGTTGCTAAAATCTGGGAGGGTAGGACGGTCTAGGTGCGTACTGTTGTTGAGGTTGTTGGTGTTATTGTTGAGGTTGGTGTTGTTGTTGAGCACCTTGATTGTTACTCCAACTAAAATTGGGATAATTTCTGTTGTTCGGATGGTATGAATTCTGAAAATGATTTGGTGGCCTTTGGTAGTTGCTCATAAACTGAACCGACTCTGCAGTGATAACACATTGTTCCGTCGGGTGTGATCCCTCACATAACTCACAGACGAAGGCAGCTTGCTGTACTTTAATTTTAGCCATCGAATCAATTTTCTTCGATATTGCCGCCATTTGAGCTGATAATGCCGTGATGGCATCCACTTCCAATACCCTGGCAACCTTTGGTTGAGGCATTCTAGATGTCAGATTCTGGAAGTCATTTGCTACCATGGTCTCAATCAAATCATAAGCTTCCTCATAGCTCTTTGCCCATAAAGCTCCTCCTGCGACAGCATCAATGATCAGCCTAGATTGCCATCCCAAACCATTTTAGAATGTATTGATCACCAGCTAATCTGGCATCCCGTGATGAGGACACTTCCTTAGCGTCTCCTTATATCGTTCCCAAGCCTTATACAAAGATTTTCCTTGTTGTTGCTCAAATTGAGAAAGATCACTCCTCATCTTTGTAGTCTTAGCCATAGGAAAGAATTTAGCTAAGAACTTATGTGCTAAGTCCTCCCAAGTAGTCACGGAACCCGGTGGTAGCGAATGAAGCCAACTCCTTTCCTTGTCCCTCAAGGTGAAAGGAAAGAGTCTGAGTCTCACTGCATCATCTGACACACCTTTATACTTGAATGTGTCACAAATTTCAATAAAGCTCAGAAGATGCTCATTAGGATCATCAGTAGCCCCCAAACTGAACCTTGTTCTGTACCATCTGTATTGTTCCCGAATTGATCTCAAACGTATTTGCAGCTATTGCTGGCCTGACTATGCTCTACTGTAGCTCATTGATGTTCGGCATAGAATAATCTCTCAATGCTCTATATTCATCGGTCGCCATTTGTACCGGTGTTTCAGTTTTCTCTTGCGTATTAGCAGTACGTGTGTTCAATCTCCAAGCTTTCCCGTTAATGTTATCCTGTCTAGGCACCAAAGTAGAATTTTTAAATCGAGTGTGCATATCCTAACCAAGAGTACCTGAAACAAAAGAAAAATAAAATAGAAATGAGATAAGATGTGAATTGTTTAAGTCAGACAAATTTAACTTTAATTGATGACGAAATTAATAAAAATAAAAACCAGTCCCCGGCAACGGCTCCAAAAACATGTTGGCTTGTTTCGGTGTTAACAAAACAGTCACACACACGCAAGTGCACGTGGTCCACAAGTAATATATGATAAGTAAAGTATCATTGCCACGGAGAAAAGTAATTATCTCTAATCTAACATGCAACAACTTTGTAATTATTTCTGTCTGCTTAAACGAATGAATAAGATGTGAATTAACTACTAGAATGATTATCAACTAATAAACTACTTAACAAGCGACTGATTCAAATTAGGAAGATATGGGACTCTAACTTCACTTAATGCATCATTCAAATTATACACCTCTTGTTAAACCTAATTGAATATTTCAGATTGCTAATCGAGAGCACAAAGGTGAAACATGGCTATCTCTCGATATACCATGCCCATATCACATAATATCCACATAAGAGATAGAATATATATGAACATCAAATATTACCTAACTCACTATATTTCTATGTGATTTACAAGTAATATAGATTTAAGTGCTAGCTCTCTCGAATGACTACATGTGGTAATGCGGTATATGTCTATCCGGATTACAAATCATAAAATCTATCACTTGTAAATTTCATGAACACATGCTAATATGGCCAAATCTGAACTTGTAATTCATTTTCCAATTTCATACTAGTTAAAATAGTAGATGGTGATCAAGCATGTAAACAATTAAAACAACCATATTAGGCAATCCTTGCATAATCAATTACATTCAGTAAAGAGGCATAGTAATCTGAACTAAGCAAAAAGTTCCATTAGAATCCCATAATGGCGATTAGTTTATCTCTGAAGCAATAACCATTATGGGAATTTGTTCAAGCATTGAGATTATAGTGTGAAAGCAAAGAGAACCAACAGAGTAAGAAAATGCAAATCTGATAATTCTGCTTCCAATGTAAACCTTCAAAGCCAAGTTCAAATCCTCAATCCACCAAATCAAAATCCGAATTATTAAAATCTATCAATGAAAACAAGAGAGAAGCCAAAAGTAAGAAGAATAGCTATGAACTCTTTGTGTTTCCCCAAAACCCTCGAATAGTAATAAAAACGATTAAAAGATAAGTCTATAAAATCCAATTACACCCTTATATGGAAAAACACGTATACATGATTTTAAGTAAAAGTCAATCTACCGTTGACTAGACTGGCGCGGTCGCGTTGCCCCGTAAGCCAATTGGGGCGCAGGCGCGCCGGCATCTGATCTGCTTCAGGTGTGGTGTGACGCCCCCATAATAGGTCTAGTCAACCCAACCCATTCTGAGTCGCCAAATACATGGTACAGAATTCAAATACAATCTTTTATATCACACAGTCGTGTAAAATACGACCACACAACTGTGAGTATCAATACAAATATGTAAAAAATATTAACATTTAACCTAAGTCCTCATTACAATTATTATCACACTATTTATTAGAAATAGTGAGGACTACTACTGCTCTAACTCGGACCATCACTCTGTCCCCCGACTAGTTCCTGCAACATTCTCATTTCCTGAAGAGGACAATAGATGAAAAGGGTGAGCTCAACTTGCCCAGTAAAGAATATTATGACTAAGATAATAAAAAATAATTTATCGTTAGTCTTCAACAAATCAAATAAAATATTATGGACAATAAGTTTTAGATCAACAACTGCAGCGAAAATATCAATTCATTAGAAGAATTAAGTAGGAAATAATGTCCATTATCTTCTATAATTTGAAAGTCCATAATCAATATTTTATCCCTGTAACATCAATCAATATAGATCTTGAATTAAACATTCATCTTTGCACTACGGGCCAAAGATATTCATCAGGTAATCATTCATCTTTGCACTACAGGCCAAAGATATTCATCAAATAATCATCCATCTTTGCACTACAGGCCAAAAATATTATTTTGTATCACCATTTAAGACTAAAGATGATGAAAAATATTTTTTTTAAAAAAACGAATTCAGTGAGATAAAGGACAAAAATTAGGAATTCGTAATTTAGTTTATCGAAGTTTAAGAATACTCCATAATAATTAATTGTGGAGCAAAATTTAAGAATGACGATCAAAACTTGGATCCAATCAAAGATAGGAACCATAATAGCCAACTTGGACAAAGAATTTTTTTTTAATTTTTCTGTGAATAGTACCGTATTCGTTAATAGTGCCGTATACGTAAATAGTGCCGTATACGTGAATAGTAATCCTGAGGTAAAAAGTAAGAATTTCACAATAAAATTCATGCCAATATTTTGGTATAATGATATTAAAAAGAATAACATCATTTACGAAACAAAATAATATCCCTTACCTCAAAAGAACAATACTTCTGACTAGAATATCGGATATAGTACTAAAAGAAACTTGCACTGAATAGTAACACTCAAAGTATCAAAATACTCACAAAAATACGCTCGATATTATAGAGAAAGGAACTTATGATTCTGGTGTGATTTTAAAATTCTAATTCTGCATCCTATTTATAGGAAAATGCTTAGAACGCCAAAACAGAAAATTTAATAAAATAATATTTTTTTAAAAAAATTCCGCCCGCCAGTTGACCAAAATCCATCAGCCACCAGTGGGGCCCACCTCCCATAAAAAAACATTTTTCTTAAACAAAATATTTTTAACCCCAAAAATTACTTCCAACCCAAAATTCTAGAACTTCAAAAATTCATGAAAAATAACCCTTTTATCAGAAAAATATAAATCTTATGTCTTTTTCATAGGAAATTTAATTCTCTACAACTTTGTAGAAGAAAGTTTTTCCAAATTCCAAACATAAATTATCCAAAATCCACAAACGGATGATTTTCCATATCAAAATACTGATAAAAATACCTCATCACTAATTCTTTCTTTTATATCCACAAAAATAAATATTTCTTTATCATATAAATTAATAATTAATTATTCACAAATAATATTACAGAACTACAATATTGATAACCAGGTCGTTCCCAGGAAAGATGGGGCATTCCGATAAGGATTTCTCCTTACTGGCGCGCAATTAAATAACCCCTCCTAGACAGAACTTCCTTAGACATTGCCAATAATATTATCTAATAATATTATTCAAATAATATGAATTATTGATCTGATAATGGAAAATACTGTGCAGTGACAATTATTGATTTAATAATAATATAAAAATACTGTGCAATACCGCGTGCTACTGTACAACAACGCGTATTACTTACTTTACCCACTGGGTATTCCAACAGTGTTAACGGTAATAACTACGCCGTTATTTATAAAAAACTTATTCTTGTCGTTTTTTTCATCTGACAGTTTTTCCGTTATGGGGCCCACAAATGGCTGCGCCGTCATACGAATATTCCCCGACAGCAAGAATATTCCACGACCAAACGAATATTCTCCGACAACAATGAATATTTTATAACCACTTGCTTATTTAAGATATTTGCGCATTTTACCCATAATATTTCACATTATCAAATTAACCCCGGACTATTTCAAAATAATATATAGAGGAAATTCAATTTTTTTATTCATAAAAGGTGGGGTCTTACATGTGGTGCGGGCGCGCTGAGTTTATGCTTCCTGCTGGCACGGCTGCGCTACTGGGATTTTCTGCAGATTTTCTTAGCTTCCTGTTGTTGTGCTTTTGTTGAGCTTATGCTGCCTTCTTCTTCTTTCTTCTTTCACTTGCCACTAGTTAGAGGTCATTTCCACATGCAGGTTCCATCTTCAATCCACCACAACCTCGCAATCTTGCCATCATGCCATTTCCATGCCAATTGCTCACAATACAGTTTCCTTCATGCAAACTACAAAATAAAGATAAAATGTATCAAAAATAACTAAAACACTTGAGATTAAGCTCTAGTTATAGCAAGTTAATAGCCAATAAGTAGGTATAAAACTTACTTATCAAATACCCCCAAACTTGAACTATTGCTTGCCCTCAAGTAACAAACACAAATACGAACTACATACTATGCAAACTACACTACTATGAAGATGAATCCCAAAGTCTCATTCATGTTATGAATTCCAATAAAAGGTGCCTAAGAGAAATAACATAATCTAGGAACAAAGCATCAACCCAAGCTAAAGCTATAAGGATATACAATCTGAAAATCAAAACCTGTTGACAATAATGTAGTGTGTGTGTGTGCTATATCCACAAATAAGCTTGATAAAGGAAAAAATTCCACATGTTATGCTTCTAAGGAGGAAAAATAAGGTTTGAAGTCAAGAAACTGAGACATACGAAATAACAACTAATCCAACAAAGGGCTTATTCTACTTTTATTTACTCACGAGGGCAATATTCGACACAGGACTTAGCTAGTCAATGTGTTTATTCTATTTTTTTCTTTTTCTTTTTCTTTTTCTTTTTTTTTCTTTTCAGCATGCATACCCAATGTTTTTCCCCCAAACTTGAATTTATGTGTCATTATAGTCATTGCTCGTTTTCTACAAGATTCTATTTTTAAAAATAGATTTTTCCCCTCAGAAGACAAACATGTGCTAATCAAAACCACAAGCAAATAATAATAGAACCGTGCTATCCGGTAACATCAAAGCAACAAGTAGAGACTACATCATGTATGAAAGTATAACTAAGCTTAAGTTATCAACTGAGTTCAAAAATCTATACAATTTCAATATCATCATTGGCCATACTGGATTTCAACAGACTCAATCATGGGATTATGCAATGCAATGCAACTACACAAATACTAAGTAAACAAACAAAAGAAAACTGAAACTGAAAAAATTCAAGCAAAATTAACTAATAAGTAATAAAATACAGACAAACAAGCAACCTAACATGCACGACTACTATATGCAATACTACTAACTACAACCCAATACCCCCAAACTTAATATATACATTGCTCTCAATGGAGATAAAGGGTAAAAAACTCCCCTAAGTATCGGCATGGCCACCCGACTGAGACTCGGGTGGTGAATCTGGAGGCGGATAAGGCATGGCGGAGCTGAACACTGGCCACTCCATAATCGTCCCCTACTGAGCAAAAGCCTCACCCAAGGCACGAGATAATCCATCTGCATAGGCCATGAAATTGCAATATAGAGCGTCCATCCAAGCCTGCAGGTGCCTCATCTAGCGATCCTGTGTCATTGTACTAGCTTAAGGAGGTTCGGTTACCTCTGAATGCTGTGGTGGAATCACTGGTGGAGGAATGGGTAGTATGAAACCTTGGCCTCTCGGATGTGCCGTGCCACCATCCCATTCTGTATATTTCTTGAACGTAGCATAGGTGATGTCTTGGCTCGGCATCTGCACTAGCTCGTTATCCCATTCAACCCACGCCTGTGCACACAGATGCGCCACCATGGATGCATATGGAATACCCCCGGTGGTACTGCCTCGCATATACCACAGCATGGACTGATGTAGCAAGTGTCCAACATCGATATACTTGCTGGTGATGATTCCCCACAGAATAATGGCTTTCTCAGCCGTAATGTCATGCTGGTGGGTGGAAGGCATCAGATTTGTGTAGATACAGATTTGTGCAGATAAAATTATTCCACGCCTTTGCATATCAATTCAATACTGCACTAGGGAACTTGGTGTGCGTATCTGTGCCACGCTTATAATTCCACTTGGTGCTTGGCACGCATAAATCTGTGATGACCATATCCAAGTCCGTCTCAAAATGCTTAGCTTCAACCCAGTTCACTTAACCAGCTAGGAGAGTAGGCAAACGAAACACTTCACGGATCGTCGGTGGGAGATAATTGACTTGTGTGCCCTTGACGAATGAAATGCCATTTTGTGTCTCCCGGGCATTTGCATAGAATTACCACACTATAGCCGCCGGTGCAGCCGCAGGTGTTGCTACAACCCCAAACCAAGATCTTTCTCTGATCATAGCAAGCATTTCCCCATCCTCCTTGCTCGGTCTGAGGCCTCGTTCCTGCACAAAAGACTTTGGCACCATCTTGTAATACTGAGTCTGCGCTGACATGTTAATGAACCTGAACGTGTCTAGAACATTCTCGTCCTAGCGACTGTCAGAGGATGAAGTCGGAGTGACTGATCATGCCCTCTTTGGACCCATACTAACTATAGAAATTTCCCTTGCAAACCCTAACTGGTGAGAATAGAACTCCCAAACTGCCTCTAAAATAGGTTGTACAAACCCTGAAAGTTTTAGAATCTTTTAAGCAAAATCCAATTTATGAAAAATGTAACAAGATTCGAAGGTTATGAGTACTTTAAATATAGTAAATCACTTTCTAAAATTCCAGAAAAAATTGTGAGTCATTGTTGGATCATATACTGTGCAGATCCAGAAGATAATAACTTTCAGAACCTGTTTCCTATTTTGCATAATAATGTTATAGTTATGGTTAAAAGGAAATAAATGGTTAAATGATGTCATAAATGAGAAAAATATGGTGTTAAAGTTTAAGTACTCCTATTATAGTGTAATCTGACCTATGTGAGGTATTTTGGTAATCTATTATGATAAATAATATTTATGACCTTTTATGGGTATTAAATAAGTTGTTTAATAAATGGTAAAATAATTAAAATAAATTATTTATTTGCCTAATAACTTATTAAAACGTTACTATGATATTTGTAATATAAGAATCTGATATTTTTAAGTAAATAAAAATATTAAAATTTAAAACTTTATTAAATGGCTAATAATATTAGATTAAAATATTATTAATAATATTAGATTAAAATATTATTAAAAGATTAATAATATTAGATTAAAGTATGATTGGATGATTAAAATATTATTAAGTAAATAATAATATTCAAAATTAAATAAAATGTTATTAACAATATAATCACATTAGTAAAGGAATAAAATATTATTAAATAATTAATAATATTAGTAAATGAATAAATATTATTAAAAGATTAACAATATTAGTAAATGAATAAAGTATTATTAATTGATTAATAATACTAAAGAATAAGTAAGGTATTATTAAAGTAATAATATTAATGCATGATTAAAATATTATTAAGAGGATTAATAATATTAGTAAAGTATTAAAATATTATTAAGATTTTAATAATATTAGTAAGCAAATAAAAATGTTATTAGTGGACTAATAATACTAAGAGGTGAATTAAATATTATCAAGATTAATAATATTAAGTGAATTAAAGGTAGTTGTTATTTAATAGTAATATTATTAAGGCATGATAATATTTCTAAGAACTAAATGTAATATGTAATATCTATGTGATTACATAATGTAATGTTATGCTATGACTAATTGAAAGATTAACTATAGGTCTCTCAAAGAAAGATAATTAAACTGCCTAATGGATTGAATTTAATTGCGTAGCAGTAGCCTACAAACGAGGCAAGTTCCCTAACTTAAACTTGAGTTATTATTTTCGAAGCATGTTAGTGAATAATTATTGTTGATTATTCACATCTATACTGATTATTGAGATTCACACTTTGTGCAATTAAATTTCTGTTCTATTATTATTGAAC
Organism: Panax stipuleanatus; assembly: GCA_020205555.1. Lineage (NCBI taxonomy): Eukaryota > Viridiplantae > Streptophyta > Magnoliopsida > Apiales > Araliaceae > Panax > Panax stipuleanatus. The sequence continues at coordinate 105,462,532 of CM035115.1, forward strand.
TGTGAATTAAATTAAAGTTCTTTCATTTATGAACTGTTTATGAGATAGATCTACGCTAATTGTATCAGCTAGATCAAGCATGTCTAAATTTATTAAATCAAAGGTGTTTTAAAAGCACTTCTTATTAAATTGATATGGTAAGAACTCTTGGCTCAGAAAAGGACGAATTTGATTAAAGCATGATATCAATGTCGGATTATTAAGTGTTTATGCATAAATCATGGGGTATGAAAGGCTGATCCCCTTGATTACCAATACTTATTAAAAGGTCCAATTTAATTGCTAAGAACCTTAGCAAATGTTCGTGGTTATTTCAAACCACTCAGTACTTGTAATTCAATTATTCGAATATTCAACTGTTGACTATTAATTCATGTCCCTTGATAATTTTATACTGTTGTTGAACATTGAAAGCGAAACTCCTTTATTATCATGATATATCTTCCTTGTGTATAAACTTGCTAAGAAAATTAGTTTCTTACCCTTGCTATATCATGACATTTATTTTAGCTAAGGCACAAACGTCCAAAGGGGACAAAGGAAAAGGGAAGGTTCAAGAGTAGATGTTTGAGAAGGCTTATGTACTAGTTTATTTTAAATGCTATTTGATTATATAAACTCTTTATTGTATTAAGAGTACATTTTAAGTTAAGGTTAAAGAACCTTGAGACTATAATTGTAAGACTTTATTACTATTATGATAAACAATGTATGTTTATTCTTTCGCATTAGTTAGAAAGTATGTTTGTTGTTGAGTATCATGAACACCGAATTCGAGGTTAGGAAACCCGAATTTGGAGGTGTTAAAAATGCTGCATCCCGATTAGCCTGAGCCTCGTCTCTGGAGGCAAAAGCTGTATCCTTGCCAGACATGGCCGTCAACATCAACGCCCTAGCCTGATCTCTCTCGAAAGTCATCCGAGCTAGTGAATCAGCAATAGCTAGATCTGTGTCGGTAGGGATAATTGGAGGGTCACTAACTAAAGTCGCTGTCAAACCAGTGAACAAATCATCCTCCATAGGAGAATCAGGATCCTCCATAGGCTCCTCCTGATCTGAATCTATGATCGAAGCTAATTGGATAATCGCAGCTGCTGCTATATCTAACTCTAACCAAGCCGAATACTATGGGGATCAATCGATGGCTAGTAGAGAAATTAACCCTCTCCCTATTAGTCCAACACTCATAAATCCTAATCAGGTCAGCTGACGATAGAGATGAAGCTGATATCCACTGATCAACGGCCCCCTCAAACTGGTGTAGGCTTTAGAACTGATCAAACTGGACCATAAATGCAAACGGATGGTAAGTGATCACCCTTGTCAATCCCGCTAGGGGCAGATAGTCTAAGCCAACTGCATGGGTGATGAAGCTGAAAGGGGAGACAAGCCCTGAACATGGCAAAATCGAAAAGGGATGCTCAATATCTTATAAAAAGGCTGACCATGTCGCTGCATTTGAACACTTCATTGGCTGGAAGGAGTAGGACTAAGCTATCTCATGGGTAAAGCAATACACATGATGTCTAAAGGTGCCGATCGGACGCAAATATGTCATGATCCATACATATAGCATGATAGAGCCACCTCTAAAAAACCCCTCGGGATGGGTGCTGCAAAAGGTAGCCGACCTCAAGGTCTCGGCCAGTATCATCGGCAGAATAGTACTACCTTATCTAAGGGCATGGCCTACGACCATCAAACTAATATCTAAATGGTCCAAATATAGCGGCATATATACGTAGGCCGTGACGCACATCAACAAGACGTCTACTCGTGCCAGCTGCCACTCATCAGCCGAAATGATAAAATCCTAGAGTATCGATCATAGCTGTCTAGCCTGCCGAAGCGATCGATCAGAAAGTCGATAGAGATCACATGTCCTGAAATGATCTCATCAGTAACTACTCTATGTCTCAGACCCGACGTACGCATGAATGGTCTCCTCATATCGCTGATAGCTGTGTGAGCGCAAGGTAGGTCCAGTGCTAAACCTGTAAGCCGCTCATACTCCTCCAAGGTCGGTGTCAACTCATGCCGTCCAAAGAGGAAAACCTGCCACTCAGGTATCCAGCAGGATAGAATGCCGTCTACAAATTCGTATGGAACTTGGAAATTTAGAAGGGCCATGGAATGCCCCAGCATATGATCTATTGTCCCTCTGGCTGGATGGGGCAGACTTTCGTACCAAGACCTCAATGAGGATGCCACTAAAGAAGGCGCATGCTCAATACGACTGACCATAAATGACGACATCTGTATCACCGTATCACAAGACCATCCAGGGGTTAAATCTAAACTCACATGTCTAAGTGCATATCCATGACATAATACATGCATAATGATAATAATAAACATGATGCAATAGATAGGAAATATCATGCATATCTAAAATAAACTATATACTGCAAGCATCATCTCTATGTAATCATATAATCCAAAATAAAAAGTACAGGGAGATGGGGCACAACCGCTCAACTACTAATAGAGGCCTATCAAAAGATATAGCGAACAATGGGGCACAGATGCCAAATAGCTAAACAGAGGCCTATCAAAAGATATAGCGAGAAAAGCTATCAGAAGAAATTAAGAATATCTACATCCAGGCTATTAACCTACTTCAGGTCCTCCTGAGTCACAAAGTCTCGGCCAGTGGGAATGTCTAGTCGATACAAGGGAGGATCAACACCTGTAAAACTGCTAGAAAATGGACCTGTAGATGGGCCAGCTCCAGAGCTAGAAGGAGCAAAAGAATCTGCCTCGGATAGCTCTCGGCCAAAGTGCCTGATAAACAAATGTGCCCTCTCCAACTGTTGGGTCAATCTTGTGATCTGATCTATATGAGTCGGATCCCGTAAGTAAGCTATCTAGTCTATCATCATCACAGACCCCGACACCATATCTGCCATGAACTGAGTAACACGAGTCTGAGCCTCAATAGTACGAGGGCTCCACCAGCTATGAAATACCTCCTGGCTGTAAAGACCCTCTGACAGGGTGAAGCCATCTATGCCCACCAATGGAATGTCTGTAAATGGCTGAGCTAATGGCCAATGATGCCAAGTAGGAGGAACAAAGGGAATGCGGATCTCTCCCTTGGTGCTCCTAATAGCACGCTCTCCTAAATAGAGCTCCCAACCTCCCTCTGTCAAAAATGGGAATCTACCGGTGGATAATGCAAACTCCCAGCCAGTGGGAAAGTCATCCTCAAACCCGATTGTCAAAAAGTCTGAGGTATACGGGATCCACGAGATCGATCTGGCCATCAATAGCTCTAGCTGTAGGCGGGAGTGGGTGAATCCCTTGGCTACAGAGACCTCCCTTAATGTGCAGTGGTGCTAACGCCGTCCCCGAGGATAGGTCTCCAAGCCCAGAGTAGTGGCAGGACGTAGGCAAGGAAGCCTCTTATATGCCCAAAACTGGCCATGAAAATATCAAAAGTCCTCAGTAATCAAGACTGACATATATAAATGAGGAGATCAAAAAGGTACAAGAGAGATGAACTCTCCAGCAGGAATGGGTAAAAGCCTAACCAAGCATCCGTCACACCATCCGAGCGCATGCGCATCCCTCGAAGGAAATAGGCAAAGGTATAGGTACCCCAATCAAAATCACTGAGGTGCTCCACATGTTGAGTTTCACTGACCAGGGCAAAGGACACCATCGAAGAGTTGTCCGCAAGGAAACAACCCCTGATGATTACTAAAAAAAGTCACCTCAGGATTTGATCTCTAACCCTCTGATCATCAGGCAGAGGCTCGGTCAAAGCCCCACTCTGGGCATCTATGCTTAAGGGACCAGAACAGACTGTTCGACCCTTGATAGCAGTCGCAAGAACTCCCAAGAGGGACCGAACGGCAGTAGGTGAAATTTCAGCCACAACTGGAATTGGCTCACCTGCGAACTCTATCCCGGTGATGAACCTCCAGTCCATAGGAGTCATCATCACCTCGCAATACAGTAATAGAGAGACTGAGTTTGGTGGAACCAGTGCTCAGATAATGCCCTTAGATAACCCCATGGGCAACAACAGGGAAGGATAGAAAAGAACGCCTGAAACCCCCAGGTGTTGACAATGGCCCTGTACTTCGGGTGCAGAGTGTGGTACAAAGAATGCACATTAAACCAGTTCCCTTTGGGCTGTGTAAAGCTGGGAACCTATATCAAAAAGCTCACTCATATCAAACCTGTGCCCTGAAATGGCAAAAGAAAAAAAGAAAGAGAATCAAAAAGGGGGACTTCAGTCACCTCGTTGGCATGAAGGAATCTCGATGGATGGTGCTTCAAATCTCCCAGCAGCTCTTGAAGTGGCACCACAATGCCTGGAAGCTCCGTACGTGGAGCCTTAGCAGGGGCAGGATCAACAAATGGAGCCTCCTCATCATCTATATCAACTGGTGGCTCAGCCCGGGTTGGATGAATCACTGACTCAGCCAATTTGTGAGGTGGTCGGGCTGGCCGTGGCTGAGGAACATCAGAGACTCTCCTCCGTCTAACTCCTGGAATGACCCTGCTAGCACTCCCGAGTCTGTCTCGCTCCATAACTTGGACAAAGTCTCCAAATCAATTCAGAAAAGGTGATGTAAGCCTAAACCTATGGCTCATTAAATTAAAGCATTATTTTATGCATTTTTAAATCCTAAAACTTGTATGGGTCAGTCAAAATCCCCAGTAGAGTCAAAATTGCATGTTTATTAAATACTCAGGCTTTTGAAAAAAATTCGCCAAAGTCTCCTTTATAAAATGGATTGTCTGCATGCACACAAGCATGACTAGGTGGCCATTCAGTAGCACACTTACCCAAAAATAGAAACAGTTCATATTTATAAAAGAAATCAAAAGTAAACTCCCCATTGTAGCTAAATTACCACGGGTATTTTTTAGTTAAAAATCCAGTCTCACTAGGCCTCAAAAAGGATGATTAAACTGATCAAAAAGGGCGTCAATTGACTGTCTCATAATTCAAATTTTCTTACATCAAAACGTGAATCACAGTAAAATATGCATACTTATGAAGTTGAATTTTTTTTATCAAGTTATATAAGCATACATTTTTGATACATTGCGTTCAAAAGCACCCTACGTGGTTTATAGCATTCTAACGGTTAAAATTGGAAAAGAAAAGATGTAAATGTTACCTAAGATGTGCAGAATGTTTGTGCGCTAAAGAAATCTGAAAAAGCTTCCTCAACTCTGTAGATCTAAAAAAGAAAATCAGATTTCTATTGGAACTCAAAACTGAAAATGAATTCTGAGAGCCCCTACTGCCCATCTTAAACTCGCAAGAAGGAGCAGGACCACTTGCGGCTCCCTAGGGTGGGCCCCACCCCCTCTAGCTCGGTCCAATTTGAGTGGAAATGGAGTTTACAGGAGCTAAAAAGTCAAATCCGGGAAAAAATTGCTACACAATTGAGCGGATTATCCTAAAATCCTGCGTTTGAGCAGCGAATTCCTGACGGAAAGAAGAACTGCATGTAAGCCATTGGTTATCATCCCAAAGAAATATCTGGGATTAATGAGGAGAACTGTTAAAAACCTACTGAAAAATTGTAAAAAACTGCCACTTTCAAAGCATCGGGAAGGTCCGATGGTATGAACGATAGATTCTGACTGTATCACGGCATCAAGATTGATCCGAGGGTGTGTTTTGTCAGAAATAGTACCCCCATGTCGAGAATGGTCAAACTACCTGACATCTCAGCCGCTGGCGACAACCCTAGCGAAGCATCGGGAACGGTCCGGTGACATCAACCGTTGAAGGCTACTTCAACGAAGGTCAGATTGCCTGATATTTTAGTAGTTGGCGACAACCCCAGCGAAGCATGGAGAATATTTCGGGGACATCAGTTGTTGAAGGCTACTTCAGTGAAGGTCAGATTGCCTGACACTATCATCCGTTGGCGATAACCCCAGCAAAGCATCGGGAACGGTCAGATGACATCAGCCATTGAACGCTACTTCAGCGAAGGTCAGATTGCCTGACACTCTCAGCCACTAGCGACAACCCTAGCGAATCATCTGGAACGGTCCTGTGACATCAGCCGTTGAAGGCTACTTCAGCGAAGGTCAGATTGCCTGACATCTCACCAGCTGGCAACAACCCCAGCGAAGCATTGAGAATGGTCCAGTGATATTAGCCGTTGAAGGCTACTTCAGCGAAGGTCAGATTGCCTGACACTATCAGTTACTGGCGACAACCCCAGCGAAGCATCGGGAATGGTCCGTTGACATCAGCCGTTGAAGGCTACTTCAGTGAAGGTCAGATTACCTAACATCTCAGCTGTTGGCGACAACTCCAGCGAAGCATCAGGAACGTTCTGGTGACATCAGCCGTTGAAGGCTACTTCAGCGAAGGTTAGAGAGTTTGACACTATCAGCCGTTGGCGATAACCCTAGCGAAGCATCGAGAATGAATTGGTGATGAAAAAGTGTATCAATTTATCCCCACAGAGGACAGATGATGGAATATGTTATACAAATCCCTAGAAGGAGCATCGAGAAAAATTTAGTGGTGATCAAGACTTTGCAAGATGATCGTTCGAGTAGGCGTCAAGAGAATTCACCCAAAGGCTATCCTGAATGACGTCATTCCCAGCAGAAAATGGCATGAACAAACAATGATAGCCTGGCACCAAGGGTTATCACGGGTAACGTTATCCCCAGCATAAAATAACGTACTCAACCAGTGATAACCCTACTCCCTCGGAGATATCTAACATTCAAAACATACCATGTCATGTGTTGCATTACATGTGCATTTATCATATTTTCAGTGTCTAGCAATCTTTATCCTGTTCATTTCACTTTATTGCATAAACATGATAAAGAGGGGCATATATAGACACTCAAAAAAAATTTCATTCCTGTTATAGAAACTCAAAATTTTGCATTCCTGTTAGTAACCCTGCTGGAGGGTATAACCGTCTTTTGCCTTAGTCTCAATACCGGGAGGTAAAGGTCAACCCCGGTCTCAATACCGGGATGCCAGGTCAACCCCGGTCTCAATATCGAGAGATCAGATCAACCCCGATCTCAATATCGGGAGATATAGGTCAACCTCAGTCTCAATACCTGGATGTCAGATCAACTCCGATCTCAATACCAGGTGGTCAGATCAAACCCGGTCTCTATACCAGGAGATACAGGTCAACCCCGGTCTCAATATCAGGATACCAGGTCAACGCCGGTCTTAATAGCTGGAGGTCAGATCAACCCCGGTCTCAATATCGGGAGGTACAGGTAAACCCCGGTCTCAATACCGGGATGCCAGATCTACCCCAGTCTTAATACCGGGACGTCAGATCAACCCCGATCTCAATATCGGGAGGTACAGGTCAACCCCAGTCCCAATACCGGGATGCCAAGTCAACCACGATCTCAATACTGGGATGTCAGGTCAACCCTGGTCTCAATATCGGGATGCCAGGTCAACCCCGGTCTCAATACCGGGATGTCAGTTCAACCGCGATCTCAATACCGGTATGCCAACTCAGCCTCGGTCTCAATACTGGGATGCTAGGTCAACCCCGGTTTCAATATCGGGATGCCAACGCAGCCCCGGTCTCAATACCTGGATGCCAACTCATCCCCGGTCTCAATACTGGGATATTAAGTCAAACCCCGATCACAACCCGAGAGGTACAGTAACCCCGACGACAACACCGGGAGATCCAGTTCAAGCCCCGGTCACAACTGGGAGGCCAAATCAACTTCGAAGATAACCCAAAAGCATCACATCATCCCCAGAGACAACCTTGGCAAACTAAATCAACCTCGGAGATAACCTTGAGGACAAATAGAATTGATTATGATCAAAACCTTGGAGACAACCCCGAGAAATCAGCCAAAAATCGTGCCAATACAGGAAATGTCTTCTGGAGAGGTAAAACGGTGATTTTACCAACTTGAAGCCAATCAGGTCAAAATCAATCTGAATTGATGCCATCAAGGTCAGAAAGAACCATAACATTGATCCCGAGTGAATACAGCGCAATACAACACAACGAATAAACTGTAAAGAAACGAAGACCCAATTATGAACCCGTCTTCTCAGACTAGAAAAAAGTTTAGTCCTATGCCATTGTGATTCTCTCGGTGAGAGCTATCCGAAAAGGTATAGCACACCTCAAACTAAATCTTCGATCAAAAGTTAGAAAGTTTCGAATCTGACCTTGCGTTGCTCGGAGTGCACGTACTTCGAGGCGACGAGACCCACCACCCAGGCCCTGCCATGTGGTGCCAAGGTAGAGCAGTAACTGTCGCGGGTTGACCCGCTTCCACCGGGTCTTTAAATATAAGTGCACCTCTCTCCAAAAAAAAGAAAGAAAAAATAAAAAATGCTCTGAAACTCCTCCCATTTCGTTTCCTAGCCCGACGTCTAGTACTCCAAACCCATACTTTATCACTCTAACACGTAGGTATACTCATATACTACTACATATCAAAAACTAAGCAGTAGAAACATCCATTTGAAGCCTACCAAGTGGCAAAAAGCACGTGTAGCATTACATTGTAAGTATTTTTACGATCAGAAAGTTCCTACTACTTCATTGCGCATTTATACACTTGCACGTTAGGTTTCATTTTCTAATTTTGCCCGAAACTCAGTTTCGTGATCGTTTTTGCTTACGTTTTCGTACACTTTAGTACATAAAATATGCTTTCTGGCCTCTTCACAGTCCGGACCGATGATCCGTAGCTTTTAATTACTTATATATATATATATATATATATATATAAATATATAGGCCCTTTGCCAGACTTGGTTATTAACGCGGGTCTGTTTTGGTTTTACTATGTATATATTTGACTATATACAGACTAACTTTTCAATTCTGTCAAGCGCGGATGTCAAATCCATGGTATTTACTGCTTATATATATAAATATATATATATATATATATAAATTTTTTTGACTTCATTTAGCCTGGATTTTGACTTCGTGGCCTTTTTAGTGCTTTAATATGTAGATTACCTGACATCTCAACCGTTGGCGACAACTCCAGCGAAGCATCAGGAACGTTCCAGTGACATCAGCTGTTGAAGGCTACTTCAGCGAAGGTTAGAGAATTTGACACTATCAGTCGTTGGCGATAACCCTAGCGAAGCATTGAGAATGAACCGGTGACGAAAAAGTGTATCAATTTATCCCCACAGAGGACAGATGATGGAATCTGTTATACAAATCCCTAGAGGGAGCATTGAGAAAAATTCAGTGGTGATCAAGACTTTGCAAGATGACCGTTCGAGTAGGCGTCAAAAGAATTCACCCAAAGGCTATCCTGAATGACGTCATACCCAGCAGAAAATAGCACGAACAGACAATGATAGCCTGGCACCAAGGGTTATCACGGGTAACGTTATCCCCAGCATAAAATAACGTACTCAACTAGTGATAACCCTACTCCCTCGGAGGTATCTAACATTCATAACATACCATGTCATGTGTTGCATTTATCATATTTTTAGTGTCTAGCAATCTTTATCCTGTTCATTTCACTTTATTGCATAAACATGATAAAGAGGGGCATATATAGACACTCAAAATGTTTTTCATTCCTGTTATAGAAACTCAAATTTTTGCATTCCTGTTAGTAACCCTGTAGGAGGGTATAACCATCTTTTTCCCCGGTATAAATACCGAGAGGTAAAGGTCAACCCCGGTCTCAATATAAGGAGATCTGATCAACCCCGATCTCAATACCGGGAGATACAGGTCAACCTTGGTCTCAATACCGAGATGTCAGATCAACCCCGGTCTCAATATCGGGAGGTTTGATCAACCCTGGTCTCTATACCGGGAGATACAGGTCAACCCCGGTCTCAATATTAGGATACCAGGTCAACCTCGATCTCAATACCTGGAGATCAGATCAACCCCGGTCTCAATATCGAGATGCCAGAACTACCCTGGTCTCAATACCGGGTGGTCAGATCAACCCCGGTCTTAATACCGGGAGGTATAGGTCAACCCTGATCTCAATATTGGGATGCCATGTCAACCCTGGTCTCAATACTGCGATGTTAAATCAACCTCGGTCTCAATATCGGGATGCCAGGTCAACCCCGGTCTCAATACCGGGATGTCAGTTCAACCACGGTCTCAATACCGGGATGCCAACTCAGCCCCGGTCTCAATACCAGGATGCTAGGTAAACCCCGGTCTCAATATTTGGATGCCAATGCAGCCCCGGTCTCAATACCGGGATGCCAACTCATCCCCGGTCTCAATACTGGGATATTAAGTCAAACCCCGATCACAACCCGGGAGGTACAATAACCCCGACGACAACACCGGGAGATCCAGTTCAAGCCCCGGTCACAACTGGGAAGCCAAATCAACTTCGGAGACAACCCCAAAGCATCACATCATCCCTAGAGACAACCTTGGCAAACTAAGTCAACCTCGGAGATAACCTTGAGGACAAACATAATTGATTGGGATTAAAATCTCGGAGACAACCCCCGGAAATCAGCTAAAAATTATGCCAGTACAGGAAACATCTTCTGGAGGGGCAAAACGGTCAGTTTACTAACTTGAAGCCAATCAGGTCAAAATCAATCCAAATTGATGCCATCAAGGTCAGAAAGAACCATAACATTGATCCCGAGTGAATACAGCGCAATACAACACAACTGATAAACTGTGAAGAAACGAAGACCTAGTTATGAACCCTGTCTTTTCAGACTCGGAATATATTTAGTCCCATGCCATTGTGATGCTCTCGATGAGGGCTATCCAAAAAGGTATAGCACACCTCAAACGAAATCTCTGATCAAAAATTAGAAAGTTTTAAATCTGACCTTGCGTTGCTCAGAGTGCACGTACTTTGAGGTGACGGGACCCACCACCTAGGCCCTGCCACGTCGTGCCCAGGTGGAGCAGCTGCTGCCGCGGGTAGACCCGTATCCACCGGGTCTTGAAATACAAGTGCAACCCCTCTCCAAAAAAAAGAAAGAAAAAATAGAAAATGCTCTAAAACTTCTCCCATTTGGTTTCCTAGCCCGACTTCTAGTACTCCAAACCAAGATTTTATCACTCTAACACGTAGGTATACTCATATACTACTACATATCAAAACCTGAGCGGTAGAAACGTCCATTTGAAGCCTACCAAGTGGCAAAAAGCCCATGTAGCAGTCCATTGTATGTACTTTTACGATCAGAAAGTTCCTACTACTTCATTGCGCATTTATACACTTGCACGTTAAGTTTTATTTTTTAATTTTGCCCGGAACTCAGTTCCGTGGCCGTTTTTGCTTACGTTTTCGTACACTTTAGTACATAAATATGTTTTTTGGCCTCTGCACAGTCCGGACCGACGATCCGCTGCTTTTAATTGCTTATATATATATATAAATATATAGGCCCTTTGCCAGACTTGGTTATTAACCTGGGTCCGTTTTGGTTTTACTATGTATATATTTGACTATATATATATACTAACTTTTCAATTCTATCAAACTCGGATGTCAAATCCATGGTAGTTACTGCTTATATATATATATAAATTTTTCTGACTTCATTTGGCCTGGATTTTGACTTCGTGGCCTTTTTAGTGCTTTAATATGTAGACACTAAAAATTTTTCTTGCCCCAATACTAACACTGTAGGAGGGCAAAGTCGTCAATCAAAATCAACCTCGGTCCCGACACCGGGCTTTCAATCCAAACCCGGCCCTAATGCCGGTCCTCCAGTTCAAAACCTGCCACCAATGCTGGTCCTTCAACCTAAATTCGATCCCCAATATCGATAAACCTAAATACGATCCCCAATATCGGTAAACCTAAATTCGATCCCCAATATCGGTAAACCAAAATCCGATCTCCAATATCGATAAACCCAAATCCGATCCCCAATATCGGTAAACCCAAATCCGATCACCAATGTCGGTACTCCAGTCAAATTCGATCACCAATATCGGTAATCCAGTCAAATTCGATCACCAATGTTGGTACTCTAGTCAAATTCGATCACCAATGTCGGTACCCCAGTCAAATTTGATCACCAATGTCGGTACTCTAGTCAATTTTGATCACCAATGTCGGAACTCCATTTAGCTCCGATCGTCAATCGGACCGTCTATCCAGCTCCGATCGTCAATCGGACCGTCTATCCAGCTCTGATAGTCAATCGAACCGTCAATCTAACTTCGATCTCCAATCAGACCGTCTATCTAGCCTTGATCATCAATCAGACTGTCAATCCAACTCCGATCATTAATCAGACCGTCAATCCAGCTCCAAATGTCAATCAAACCGTTTATTCAGCTCCGATTATCAATCGAACCGTCAAATCAACTCCGATCTCCAATCAGGCGGTCAGATCAACCCCGATCTCAATATCGGGCTGCCAGCTCAAACCCGATCACCAATATTGAGACAACCACAGCCCCGATCAATCATATCGGAATGTCAACTCAGCCCCGATCTCAACCTGGGAGGTATAGATCAGCCCCGGCAGCAACCCGGGAAGTGCATGTCATTCCCTGAAGCAACCCGGGAAGTCAGGACAACCTCAGGCACAGACCTGAAGCATCACAACACCTCCAGAAGAAATTCTGGAATGACCACGTCAGCTTCAGGTGCAACACTGAGGATGAACAGGCTTGATTGGGATCCAAATCTCGAAAATAAGTCTCAAAAGTCAATTAAAGGTCGTGGCGACACTACAGGCAGGCCCGGGAGGGGTAAAATAGTCATTTTATCAACTCTCAGCCGATTTGGTCAAACTCAAGTCGAATTGATGCCAACAAAGTTAGAACAAACTATAACGATGATCCCGAGTGCAAATAGCGCAAGACAGCTCAATGGACAAACTACGGGAAATCGAAGACCTGGTTATGAACCCATCTTCTTGGACCCAGAAAATGTTTTATCCCATGTCATTGTGACACTCTCGGTGAGGGGTTTCCAAAAAGGTATTGCATGCCTCAAACGGACGCTTTGATCAAAAGTTAGAAAGTTTCAACTTCGACTGCGCGTTGTCCGGAGTGCACGTACTTTAAGACGACAAAACTTGGCACCGCAGGCCCCACCAAGGGAGGCGCACCTCTACCTGCGGCAGTAGCAGGTAGAGTGGAGGCTCCCTGGCCTATAAATAAATGTGCCCCCTTTATTTGAAAAAAATTTAAAAAACGCAGCGAAACTCTGCTAGTTTTGTTTTCTGACTTTTACACCTCTTCCAAACCTCACTCCAACACGTAGATATACCCATATACTACCACATACCAAAAAATAACCGGTAGATTTGGACGTATAGAGCCTATAATTTGGCAAAAAGCCCGTGTAGCAGCCCATTGTAAGTATTTTCACGATCAGAAAGTGAATATTACTTCTTTGTACTTTTATACACTTGCATGTTAAGTTTAATTTTCTAAAAATGCCCGAAATTTAGTTTCGTGGCTGTTTTTTGTCAAAATTTGATACATTTTTGTACATAAACTATTTTTCTGGCATTTTTACAACTCGGATTAACGATCCGTCAGCTCCAGCAGCTTCAATACACTAAACTCTTCGTTTTAGCAACTTCGCCGGACTGGGTTATCTTCCCAGTCTGGGTTTGGCCCTTTTTTGTATATATTTAACTGTATATGTACTAACATTTCAATTCTGTCAAGCTCGGATGTCGAATCTGAGGTAGTTTACCATTTTTATATATATTTACGCATATATAAGCGATTTTCACGATCACTGGGTTCTCTTCCCAGTCTTGGTTGACTACACTTCTGTCAATATATATATATTTCAATTCCAGTCCGGGCACCGGCGTGAAATCCCATCGCCCTTTATACTGTTTTGCAATCTTCGCCATACTGGGTGATCTCTCCAGTCACTGGTTGACTACATTTCTTCAATTTACATTCCAGTCTAGCGTGGACTATTTCGTGGCCTATATACTATTTTTGCACTATTTTCCATATTAGGTGATCTCCCCAGACGCTGGTTGACTACTTTTTTGTACATTTACATTCCAGTTCGGCCTGGATCATTTTGTGGCCTTTTTAATGCTTTTATATATATTTATGCATATATAAGCAGCCTTCACCAACACTGGGTTCTCTTCCCAGTCTTGGTTGACTACGTTTTTTGTCAATATATATATATATATATATATATATATATTTCGTTACTAGATTTTTATTCAACTGCTGCTTTAAATATTCATTTTATATGAATTGACACTGACATATCTGCGGGCAGACTAGATTTATTTAAATCTCGGCAATTCTAGTTTTCAAATGGTTCAAAACCTCCTGACTGAACCGGTAAACTAAAATAGCTGAGATTTCCTTAAATTTAGATTTTTTTTCTAGTTTCAGCTTCAAAAGTAACCTCGCGTCCCTTAGATTGCTATCTAGTGGGAACGAGACGCTTCGGCCGTGCGGATCGGGATTTACTGAATGAATCCTCGGTTCTGGCAATATTGGGATAATTATCCATTTCTATACAAATTTGAACTGTGCAGGTTCTGGCTACTCATATGTGAGCCTAGGAATCGTGGGATTCATGATCAAACTGATCAGAATCTATTTCCCACGATGGACAAACTCCGATTTACGAATGTATCCTACCAGTTTTTATGTAGAAATGTACATACAAAAGACCTTAAAACGGTTATCCGAATTTAAGGTCTCAACCTAGTAAAAATATGGATTGCCGTGTCAGAGTCCCTCCGATGGTTTTCATGCCCATGAGTAGACCGACACTTGTCTATTTTCTGTGGTCGAGGATGCTTCGCAGCCCGACAAATCACCATTCACATGCAGCCTTAAGACTATAAAGATAAAATTAGAAGTATCAACAAGCTTCAATTCCTATATTAGCGTCAGGGTTTGATAAACCAGCTTTCAAAACATCATTTTTAATTCAATCAAAAGAAAAGCTTTTGTAAATCAAATTAAATACATTTGCAAATCAAATCAAAGACTGATTTTCAAATCAAATCAAACCCTTCGTATATAGGTTCAACGAAGCAAAGTACTACTTTCAAATTAATAGGTCCAATTTTCAAATAGCATTCACTCACGCATTCTATCTTTAAAGGGAAATCTTGAAAAGATGCGGTACCGTGTTTACATGGGAGTCGTGGGGTGCCTAACACCTTCCCCACAATTAACAAGCCCCGAGCTCAAACTTTGTTTTCAAAGATCATGTTTCGACAGTGTTCAGCAATTTGGCCTCTTTTAAACAAAACTCGGTTGAGTTGGTACAACTATTTTAAATCTACCAATTGGCAACTCTATAAAAATGTTCAAATCGTCGACATGGTACATGTTGGCCTTTTTCCTAAAAAACCCTTCAAAACTATTTTCCTAAATAAAAAGAGTAGGAGCGGAGAGAACTTAGGAAAAGAGATTAAAAGATCCAGGTTGTGACCCGACCCGCGAATTTTTTAAACCAGCGTCGACAGGTGGCGACTCTGCTGGGGAACAGTAGAGGGCTTAGGCCACTTTCAAATCTTTTCAAATTTTTTCCTTTCAAAACTATTGAATGCGTGAAATTCTGCGTCCCCACAACCAATGAATAAGTGAATGTTGCGTCTTTATTTAATGTATGAATGCTGCGTCTTTACATTGAATGTATATGAATGAATGCTTTCCTGCTTTTTAGTGCTTTGCACCCATATTTAGTGCTTCGCACCCATATCATCATATGCACAATGGTAAGGCACAATGCATGTGAATGTATGTTGTGTGTCCCTCTCACAAAGAGGAAAACCCGGTCGGTGATAAGTATGTTGGGTTTGTATGTAACGCAATCATGCAATCAAATCACATAAATAGGGCGAAAGCGTAAAAACTAGGTTTTCAAAATTTATACAAACCCATAACCATGATCATGCTTTGTGCTTGTTATCAATAACAGAAAAGAGAGAACATGGAATTATACCTTTGAAGATCTAAGCTTCCTCAGGTACAAGTTCTACTCCTTTGATTCCTTTGATTCCTCTGAGTGGCTCCTTCCCTTGAATAATGTCAGCCACCAAAATGTTTGGCCTCTAACGGTGATCCACCAAGGAAGATGAAGAACTCAAGAAGATGGGTTATTGGCTTAACCCTTGTTTCTATCTCTATAGAATATGTGTACTCCCAACTCTTGGAAAATTTCACATCCCTTATTTCTGATATAAGACTCTCTTATATAGATATTAGGTTAACCCTCCTAATCCAATTAGAATAGGGTTTTATTTAATTAATTAATTAAATACTTTTAATTAATTTATATCCTAATTTTTATTAGGATTGAGAGAGAGTACTGATATTATATTAATTCCTAAACTCCTTTAGAATTAAAATAATAATAATAATAATAATATTAATAAGACTCCTCTTATTAATTTATATTTAATATTTCTAAAATATTAAATAATAAACATTAAGCTATTTAATTTATTCTATCATCATAGATTAAATTAATTATACTTAATGCATTATTACTATCATGCCATTTTCTTCTTAAATAATTCTTCTTCCTTTTATGGTGTGACCCTTTAGGTTCTCCATATTAAACCGGTTGTGAATAAATCAATTAGAACAATTCTAATCTTATTTAAATAAACAAATTAAACTAATAATCTATTTAAATAAATAACATTTATTCTACAATAGGGATAAGCCTCCCTAGCGATCAACGACTTTTCAGATAATATAGATTTCAACATTAATCATAAAAGAACCTGTGAGTTAATAGTTACCGTACAATTCAATCCTTCCACCATACAATGTCCCAATTAAATATAAGACATGGATTTACTGTCAAGTCTTAATTTATTTAATCATATGTATTTCGATTAGAAAATGCACAACTCCAAATAATGCAAATTAGAAACCTCTTTCTAATTTCATTCTACCTTGGCCAAGGATTCCTGGGTTGTCATTTAACGAATCACATAGGACATATCTCCTCTTTTACTAGAGGTGGTAGATTCTTTATTGATCATTCATTATCTCCATATGTAACTCATTACACCCAAGCATACCCTATATATGCCTTAAAAGGCCTTAAGGAATTAGTCAAAGTATAATTTGTTACATACAAGATACTATGATGATCTCAAGTCCAAGGATCACATGTACTACTATCACATTAGGAATTCCTATTGACAGGCGAGTAAAACTCCATTAGGTATTCCATAGCGAGTCACGTTCAGTGAACTTATTCTCCAATAAGCACCTACATACTTGCTTTAGTGTCTCCACACAAATGACCATGAGATCAGTCATCCTCATCCAATGAGCAAGCAGCATATGTACCAATCTATCCGGATTTACTAATCCCCTTTTTAGTAATCCCACGATTGGGAACTATTTTAGTTTTAAAGCTTTCTAAGAATTTAGATCTCATTAGCATGATCAACATCATGATTCTAAAAGCATTGCTTAAAACTATGAGTTATTTACATATTATAAAAACAGCACCATGTAGATAATTAAATGCCTTTAATAAATAAATATTTTATTAATAAATAAATAAGATTGTTTACAAAGTATGTGCTTTATCATCATACATGATTGGCTTGTATGCACACTACTATCAATCTCCCACTTGCACTAAAGCCAATCACCATGGTATCTCATACCCATCTTCTCTAAGTGACGATCAAACTGCTGTTGTGTTAAAGCTTTAGTAAATGGATCTGCAATGTTGTCTTGAGAGTCTACACGCTCCAAGGTGACGTCTCCTCTTTCAATGATCTCCCTAATCAAGTGAAATCGCCGCAACACGTGTTTAGATTTCTGATGAGACCTGGGTTCCTTAGCCTGTGCAACCGCTCCGGTGTTGTCACAGTATACGGGAACTGCTTCTCCAATGCTAGGAACCACACCAAGTTCAGTTATGAACTTCTTCATCCAAACAGCTTCCTTTGCAGCTTCACTTGCAGCTATATACTCTACCTCTGTCACTGAATCAGCAACCGTTTGCTGCTTGGAACTCTTCCAACTCACTGCACCTCCGTTCAAGTTAAACACATACCCTGAAATAGATTTACTGTCATCTTGGTCTGTTTGAAAACTTGAGTCCGTGAATCCCTCGAGTTTTAATTCAGACCCACCGTAGACAAGAAAAATATCTTTAGTCCTTCTCAAGTACTTTAGGATATTTTTCACTACCTTCCAGTGCTCTTCTCCTGGATTCGACTGGTATCTGCTTGTTACACTAAGTGCGTGAGCAACATCCGGTCTAGTACATATCATACCGTACATGATAGATCCTATTGCAGAAGCATAAGGGATCTTACTCATACGGTCTCTCTCCTCAGGTGTCTTTGGGGCCTGTTTCTTGGAGAGATGTATTCCATGGCTCATCGGCATGAGACCTCTTTTGGAATCTTCCATGCTAAACCTCTTTAGCATTGTATCAATGTACGTTCCTTGGGATAAGCCGAGCATCCTTTTAGATCTATCTCTATAGATCTTTATCCCCAAAATATAGGATGCTTCACCCAAGTCCTTCATGGAGAAGTTTTTAGATAACCAGATTTTAATGGATTGTAACATAGGAATGTCATTCCCTATCAGTAATATATCATCAACATATAATACAAGGAATGATACTGCGCTCCCACTAACCTTCTTGTATACACATGGTTCATCCTCGTTTTTGATAAAATCAAACTCTTTGATTGTCTCATCAAAACGAATGTTCCATCTACGAGAAGCTTGCTTCAACCCATAAATGGATCGTTGTAGCTTACAGACTTGATTTGTTCCAACTTTTGAAATAAATCCCTCTGGCTGTGTCATATACACATCCTCCTCAAGTTTCCCATTGAGGAAGGCCGTTTTCACGTCCATCTGCCAGATCTCATAGTCGTTGTAAGCTGCAATCGCAAGCAAAATCCGAATGGACTTGAGCATGGCTATTGGTGAGAAGGTTTCATCATAGTCAACTCCTTGTCTTTGTTTGAAACCTTTTGCAACCAGTCGGGCCTTATAGGTCTCTACCTTTCCGTCTGCTCCAGTCTTTTTCTTAAAAACCCATTTACACCCAATAGGTTTAATACCTTCAGGTGGTGAAACCAAAGACCATACTTTGTTTTCATACATGGAGTCCATTTCAGATTTTATGGCTTCAAGCCATTTCCCCGAGTCTTTATTACTCATAGCATGTTCGTAATTTAATGGATCATCATCATTCATGATGTGTACCTCATCGTCATCCTCTATAACGAATCCATACCTCTCAGGTATCTTCGGTACTCTTCCAGATTTACGAACATGGTGTGGTACAGTAGGTTCTTCTACTTGGTTAGGTACCTGACTTTGATCCGTGGTAACTTGTGGTTCTTAAACTTCTTCAAGATATATCTTACTCCCACTGACCCCTTCATGGATAAACTCTTTCTCCAAGAAGGTAGCATGTTTCGCAACAAACACCTTTTGATCAGTTGGATGATAGAAATAATACCCTACGGTTTCTTTAGGGTATCCCACAAATCTACATTTATCAGATTTAGTCTGTAGCTTATCATTTTCAAACTTTTTGACATAAGCTGGACAATCCCAAGTCTTAACATGCTTAAGATTTGGTTTTCTCCCTTTCCACATCTCATATGGAGTCTTTGGGGCGGATTTGGTAGGTACCTTGTTAAGTAGGTATGCAGCCGTTTCTAGGGCATATCCCCAGAAGGAAATTGGAAGGTCGGTAAAACTCATCATGGATCGAACCATGTCCAACAGTGTTCGATTTCTCCTTTCAGATACTCCATTTAACTGTGGTGTACCTGGAGGAGTCCATTGTGAGATTATACCATTTTCTCTGAGACAATTGAGAAACTCACTGCTTAAGTATTCTCCACCTCGATCTGATCGAAGTATCTTAATACTCTTGCCCGTTTGTTTCTCTACTTCACTTCTGAACTCTTTGAACTTTTCAAATGATTCTGATTTGTATTTCATTAAATACACATATCCAAATCTTGAGTGATCATCAGTGAAAGTAATAAAATAAGAATACCCACCCCGTGCACTTGTTGTCATAGGTCCACAAACGTCTGTGTGAATCAATGCCAACAACTCTGTAACTCTCTCCCCTTTTCCACTAAAAGGAGATTTAGTCATTTTACCCATGAGACAAGATTCACAAGTTGGATATGATTCATAATCAGATAGCTCGAGGAGCCCATCTTTATGCAACTTGGATAATCTTGTTTCATTGATATGACCGAGTCTACAATGCCACATATAGGTATAATTAATATCATCTCTTTTCCTTTTCTTAATTTGTTCAATTTGAAATATATTTTCTTGCAAGTCAAGTGTATAAAGTCCATTTTGCAAATTTCCAATACCATATAAAACATCGTCTGTATAAATAGAACAACCATTGTTCTTTATAATAACGTCAAAACCTTCCATATCCAATACAGAAATTGAAATAATATTTTTAATAATATTCGGAACATAATAACAATTATTAAGATAAATGGATTTGCCCGAAGGCATTGCTAAACAATAAGTTCCTACAGCTAATGCAGCAACTTTTGCTCCATTTCCCACTCGTAGGATCACCTCATCTTTGTTCAGCTTTCTACTTCTGACCAGTCCCTGCACAGTATTACATATGTGAGAACCACAGCCGGTATCCAATACCCAAGTAGAATTATGACTTTCAGAAAAATTAATTTCAATCATAAACAAACCTTGATTGGAAGTCGAAGCTTCTCCAAGCTTCTTCTCTGCTAGAAACTTCTTGCAGTTCCTCTTCCAATGTCCCGGCTCATTGCAATGAAAGCACATTCCTTTAGCTGGTTCAGGTTTCTTTTGCTCCTTTTCTTTCCCTTTTCCCTTAGCCTTCTTAGATTTATTCTTTTCAGAAGACACCTTGGGCCTCTTCCTTTTATTGGAAGAATCCACCATCAAGACATGGTTCTTCTTGGATGAGAAGTGACCTTCTGCAGTTTTCAGCAAATTAAGCAGCTCAGGTAAGCTGACATCTAGCTTATTCATGTGAAAATTAACCACAAACTGCGAGAAGGTCTCAGAGAGTGACTGCAAGACCAAGTCTTGACTCAACTCCCCATCCATGACGAACCCAAGCTGTCCAAGGCGTTCAATCAAATTGATTACCTTTAGAACATGAGTCTCGACGGCAGTGCCCTCGGTCATCCGAGATCGGAAGAGCTCCTTAGATATCTCATATCTAGCAGTCCTACTCTGTTCACCATACAACTCCTTGAGGTGAAGCAGCATAGCAGGAGCATCCATTTTTTCGTGCTGACGCTGAAGCTCGTTATTCATGGATGCGAGCATGATGCATTGAGCCACAGATGCATCATCTTGCCACTTATTGAAAGTGGCAATCTCTTCCTCAGAGGCTGTTTCTAAAACAGATTCAGGGATAGTGGAATTTAGGACATAAGAAATCTTTTCAGCAGTGAGAACAATTCTCAGATTTCTTAGCCAGTCCTCATAATTCGGGCCGGTAAGCTTATTTGTATCAAGTATGCTTCGTAGTGAGATTAGTGATTTTGACATTTTTAAAATTCTGCATGTGAAAAGACAACATTTTAGCAAACATTCATTTTATTAACTTTGCATACCAAAATAAATTTAGGTCTTTATTTTAAATTGGTATCTCCCACTATTTTCATCAAACTATATTACCCTCACTCATATAGTTCGGCAACATCTAATTAAAGATTTGCTAGTGAGATTTAGGATCCCATTTCAAATGTATATAACCTTGTGGATAGCACAACAAGCGATATACAAATAAATAGGTAGACAACTCTTGTCAATTACATCACCATGTAACTCCTTTTCTTTTGCCTCTTAAATCATAATGGTCATGTGTGTGCACATCCGAACTAAAATGATTTAAGTTAAGTCCAGCCTAGCACTTCCATAAATTCAAAAAAGAAAAATTTTCGTCCTTGTGGATAGCACAACAAGACTAGATCGTTCAATTTTCTTGATAAGCATCAAATGTGATTAATTAACATCTTAAATATTCAATACTCGCCTTGTGGATAGCACAACAAACTCATATTAAATATTTAATACTCTATTAACTAATCATGCTAGAAGGCGACGTTCGATATTCCAAATATCATTTGAACGCTTCAGACTTAATATTATTTCTTTGAGGGGTTTGTTATTATTTGTCTCATCTTTTTAAGCGCGCATGCACATATATATATAAAATACGCGTCATTTTATTAAACATGTGAAGCATGTTTGTATAAAATATAATATATATAATATTTAGCATGCAAAATAGAATACTATATTCTACCCGGATTGATTATGGACTTTTATTCTAGTTTGGTTCACTAGAGCCACCAAGTGAACCAAAAGGTCAAACCTAGGAGTGCAAGAATTTAAATTTTAAATGTAACTATTACATCTAAACCCGGGCTCCATACAAATGGGTCTTCACGCGCTCCTCGCTCCTTGGTCTCCAATTTCTTCAAAATAATTCTAACTATCTCTATTACATTAACTATTTAAAATTAAATAGAAACCTTGATCAGCAGTCAAGGGGAAGTACATAGAAAGGAGATAGAATTTACATCGAGAATAAAACTAGAGAAGACGAGGTACGCAGACCCCATTTTATAAAACCTATACATTCAAGCATTCATCCAAAATAAAATCTAATCACATTGGTCATAGTCCATAATCAACCCCATTTATTATCATACACATCAACATATGCATCAATAAATATCCATTCATCTCATGAATAACAATGCTATTCCATATATGGATCGATGTTATTTAATGGACAAAAGTTTTGCTAAATTTTATTTTTGAAACAAAATAAACTCTTTTATTTTAATCAAAAATAAATCCAAATTAAACTCCTTTAATTTTAGCATTCTGAAATCATATTTCAGATAAAATAAACTTCTTTATTTTAAAACTTTATCAATTAAATAAACAGTTTACTTAATTAATTAAAATCAATTTTCAGGGTCTGTCCAGGTACCGGCGCAGTTGCGCCAGTAATGAACTGGGCAGCTGCGCAGGTAGACGGAAGCAGCAGTTTTTGCAGACCGGCGCAGCTGCGCCAGTAATGAACTGGGCAGCTGCGCAGCTGCGCCGTTCGTCGCAGAAACTTGCAGAAAAACGATTTTTGTCCAGAAAAACAATCCAATTCTCACATCAATTCATACATGGAATTATAAAATTGATAATTAGCACAAAGTTAGGCTCTGATACCACTGTTGGGTTTGTATGTAACGCAATCATGCAATCAAATCACATAAATAGGGCGGAAGCGTAAAAACTAGGTTTTCAAAATTTATACAAACCCATAACCATGATCATGCTTTGTGCTTGTTATCAATAACAGAAAAGAGAGAACATGGAATTATACCTTTGAAGATCTAAGCTTCCTCAGGTACAAGTTCTACTCCTTTGATTCCTTTGATTCCTCTGATAGTGGCTCCTTCCCTTGAATAATGTCAGCCACCCAAATGTTGGGCCTCTAACGGTGATCCACCAAGGAAGATGAAGAACTCAAGAAGATGGGTTATTGGCTTAACCCTTGTTTCTATCTCTATAGAATATGTGTACTCCCAACTCTTGGAAAATTTCACATCCCTTATTTCTGATATAAGACTCTCTTATATAGATATTAGGTTAACCCTCCTAATCCAATTAGAATAGGGTTTTATTTAATTAATTAATTAAATACTTTTAATTAATTTATATCCTAATCTTTATTAGGATTGAGAGAGAGTACTGATATTATATTAATTCCTAAACTCCTTTAGAATTAAAATAATAATAATAATAATAATATTAATAAGACTCCTCTTATTAATTTATATTTAATATTTCTAAAATATTAAATAATAAACATTAAGCTATTTAATTTATTCTATCATCATAGATTAAATTAATTATACTTAGTGCATTATTACTATCATGCCATTTTCTTCTTAAATAATTCTTTTTCCTTTTATGGTGTGACCCTTTAGGTTCTCCATATTAAACCGGTTATGAATAAATCAATTAGAACAATTCTAATCTTATTTAAATAAACAAATTAAACTAATAATCTATTTAAATAAATAACATTTATTCTACAATAGGGATAAGCCTCCCTAGCGATCAACGGCTTTTCAGATAATATAGATTTCAACATTAATCATAAAAGAACCTGTGAGTTAATAGTTACCGTACAATTCAATCCTTCCACCATACAATGTCCCAATTAAATATAAGACATGGATTTACTGTCAAGTCTTAATTTATTTAATCATATGTATTTCGATTAGAAAATGCACAACTCCAAATAATGCAAATTAGAAACCTCTTTCTAATTTCATTCTACCTTGGCCAAGGATTCCTGGGTTGTCATTTAACGAATCACATAGGACATATCTCCTCTTTTACTAGAGGTGGTAGATTCTTTATTGATCATTCATTATCTCCATATGTAACTCATTACACCCAAGCATACCCTATATATGCCTTAAAAGGCCTTAAGGAATTAGTCAAAGTATAATTTGTTACATACAAGATACTATGATGATCTCAAGTCCAAGGATCACATGTACTACTATCACATTAGGAATTCCTATTGACAGGCGAGTAAAACTCCATTAGGTATTCCATAGCGAGTCACGTTCAGTGAACTTATTCTCCAATAAGCACCTACATACTTGCTTTAGTGTCTCCACACAAATGACCATGAGATCAGTCATCCTCATCCAATGAGCAAGCAACATATGTACCAATCTATCCGGATTTACTAATCCCCTTTTTAGTAATCCCACGATTGGGAACTATTTTAGTTTTAAAGCTTTCTAAGAATTTAGATCTCATTAGCATGATCAACATCATGATTCTAAAAGCATTGCTTAAAACTATGGGTTATTTACATATTATAAAAACAGCACCATGTAGATAATTAAATGCCTTTAATAAATAAATATTTTATTAATAAATAAATAAGATTGTTTACAAAGTATGTGCTTTATCATCATACATGATTGGCTTGTATGCACACTACTATCAATCTCCCACTTGCACTAAAGCCAATCACCATGGTATCTCATACCCATCTTCTCTAAGTGACGATCAAACTGCTGTTGTGTTAAAGCTTTAGTAAATGGATCTGCAATGTTGTCTTGAGAGTCTACACGCTCCAAGGTGACGTCTCCTCTTTCAATGATCTCCCTGATCAAGTGAAATCGCCGCAACACGTGTTTAGATTTCTGATGAGACCTGGGTTCCTTAGCCTGTGCAACCGCTCCGGTGTTGTCACAGTATACGGGAACTGCTTCTCCAATGCTAGGAACCACACCAAGTTCAGTTATGAACTTCTTCATCCAAACAGCTTCCTTTGCAGCTTCACTTGCAGCTATATACTCTACCTCTGTCACTGAATCAGCAACCGTTTGCTGCTTGGAACTCTTCCAACTCACTGCACCTCCGTTCAAGTTAAACACATACCCTGAAATAGATTTACTGTCATCTTGGTCTGTTTGAAAACTTGAGTCCGTGAATCCCTCGAGTTTTAATTCAGACCCACCGTAGACAAGAAAAATATCTTTAGTCCTTCTCAAGTACTTTAGGATATTTTTCACTACCTTCCAGTGCTCTTCTCCTGGATTCGACTGGTATCTGCTTGTTACACTAAGTGCGTGAGCAACATCCGGTCTAGTACATATCATACCGTACATGATAGATCCTATTGCAGAAGCATAAGGGATCTTACTCATACGGTCTCTCTCCTCAGGTGTCTTTGGGGCCTGTTTCTTGGAGAGATGTATTCCATGGCTCATCGGCATGAGACCTCTTTTGGAATCTTCCATGCTAAACCTCTTTAGCATTGTATCAATGTACGTTCCTTGGGATAAGCCGAGCATCCTTTTAGATCTATCTCTATAGATCTTTATCCCCAAAATATAGGATGCTTCACCCAAGTCCTTCATGGAGAAGTTTTTAGATAACCAGATTTTAATGGATTGTAACATAGGAATGTCATTCCCTATCAGTAATATATCATCAACATATAATACAAGGAATGATACTGCGCTCCCACTAACCTTCTTGTATACACATGGTTCATCCTCGTTTTTGATAAAATCAAACTCTTTGATTGTCTCATCAAAACGAATGTTCCATCTACGAGAAGCTTGCTTCAACCCATAAATGGATCGTTGTAGCTTACAGACTTGATTTGTTCCAACTTTTGAAATAAATCCCTCTGGCTGTGTCATATACACATCCTCCTCAAGTTTCCCATTGAGGAAGGCCGTTTTCATGTCCATCTGCCAGATCTCATAGTCGTTGTAAGCTGCAATCGCAAGCAAAATCCGAATGGACTTGAGCATGGCTACTAGTGAGAAGATTTCATCATAGTCAACTCCTTGTCTTTGTTTGAAACCTTTTGCAACCAGTCGGGCCTTATAGGTCTCTACCTTTCCGTCTGCTCCAGTCTTTTTCTTAAAAACCCATTTACACCCAATAGGTTTAATACCTTCAGGTGGTGAAACCAAAGACCATACTTTGTTTTCATACATGGAGTCCATTTCAGATTTTATGGCTTCAAGCCATTTCCCCGAGTCTTTATTACTCATAGCCTGTTCGTAATTTAATGGATCATCATCATTCATGATGTGTACCTCATCGTCATCCTCTATAACGAATCCATACCTCTCAGGTATCTTCGGTACTCTTCCAGATTTACGAACATGGTGTGGTACAGTAGGTTCTTCTACTTGGTTAGGTACCTGACTTTGATCCGTGGTAACTTGTGGTTCTTGAACTTCTTCAAGATATATCTTACTCCCACTGACCCCTTCATGGATAAACTCTTTCTCCAAGAAGGTAGCATGTTTCGCAACAAACACCTTTTGATCAGTTGGATGATAGAAATAATACCCTACGGTTTCTTTAGGGTATCCCACAAATCTACATTTATCAGATTTAGTCTGTAGCTTATCATTTTCAAACTTTTTGACATAAGCTGGACAATCCCAAGTCTTAACATGCTTAAGATTTGGTTTTCTCCCTTTCCACATCTCATATGGAGTCTTTGGGGCGGATTTGGTAGGTACCTTGTTAAGTAGGTATGCAGCCGTTTCTAGGGCATATCCCCAGAAGGAAATTGGAAGGTCGGTAAAACTCATCATGGATCGAACCATGTCCAACAGTGTTCGATTTCTCCTTTCAGATACTCCATTTAACTGTGGTGTACCTGGAGGAGTCCATTGTGAGATTATACCATTTTCTCTGAGACAATTGAGAAACTCACTGCTTAAGTATTCTCCACCTCGATCTGATCGAAGTATCTTAATACTCTTGCCCGTTTGTTTCTCTACTTCACTTCTGAACTCTTTGAACTTTTCAAATGATTCTGATTTGTATTTCATTAAATACACATATCCAAATCTTGAGTGATCATCAGTGAAAGTAATAAAATAAGAATACCCACCCCGTGCACTTGTTGTCATAGGTCCACAAACATCTGTGTGAATCAATGCCAACAACTCTGTAACTCTCTCCCCTTTTCCACTAAAAGGAGATTTAGTCATTTTACCCATGAGACAAGATTCACAAGTTGGATATGATTCATAATCAGATAGCTCGAGGAGCCCATCTTTATGCAACTTGGATAATCTTGTTTCATTGATATGACCGAGTCTATAGTGCCACATATAGGTATAATTAATATCATCTCTTTTCCTTTTCTTAATTTTTTCAATTTGAAATATATTTTCTTGCAAGTCAAGTGTATAAAGTCCATTTTGCAAATTTCCAATACCATATAAAACATCGTCTTTATAAATAGAACAACCATTGTTCTTTATAATAACGTCAAAACCTTCCATATCCAATACAGAAATTGAAATAATATTTTTAATAATATTCGGAACATAATAACAATTATTAAGATAAATGGATTTGCCTGAAGGCATTGCTAAACAATAAGTTCCTACAGCTAATGCAGCAACTTTTGCTCCATTTCCCACTCGTAGGATCACCTCATCTTTGTTCAGCTTTCTACTTCTGACCAGTCCCTGCACAGTATTACATATGTGAGAACCACAGCCGGTATCCAATACCCAAGTAGAATTATGACTTTCAGAAAAATTAATTTCAATCATAAACAAACCTTGATTGGAAGTCGAAGCTTCTCCAAGCTTCTTCTCTGCTAGAAACTTCTTGCAGTTCCTCTTCCAATGTCCCGGCTCATTGCAATGAAAGCACATTCCTTTAGCTGGTTCAGGTTTCTTTTGCTCCTTTTCTTTCCCTTTTCCCTTAGCCTTCTTAGATTTATTCTTTTCAGAAGACACCTTGGGCCTCTTCCTTTTACTAGAAGAATCCACCATCAAGACATGGTTCTTCTTGGATGAGAAGTGACCTTCTGCAGTTTTCAGCATGTTAAGCAGCTCAGGTAAGCTGACATCTAGTTTATTCATGTGAAAATTAACCACAAACTGCGAGAAGGTCTCAGGGAGTGACTGCAAGACCAAGTCTTGACTCAACTCCCCATCCATGACGAACCCAAGCTGTCCAAGGCGTTCAATCAAATTGATTACCTTCAGAACATGAGTCTCGACGGCAGTGCCCTCGGTCATCCGAGATCGGAAGAGCTCCTTAGATATCTCATATCTAGCAGTCCTACTCTGTTCACCATACAACTCCTTGAGGTGAAGCAGCATAGCAGGAGCATCCATTTTTTCGTGCTGACGCTGAAGCTCGTTATTCATGGATGCGAGCATGATGTATTGAGCCACAGATGCATCATCTTGACACTTATTGAAAGTGGCAATCTCTTCCTCAGAGGCTGTTTCTGAAACAGATTCAGGGATAATGGAATTTAGGACATAAGAAATCTTTTCAGCAGTGAGAACAATTCTCAGATTTCTTAGCCAGTCCTCATAATTCGGGCCGGTAAGCTTATTTGCATCAAGTATGCTTCGTAGTGAGATTAGTGATTTTGACATTTTTAAAATTCTGCATGTGAAAAAATAACATTTTAGCAAACATTCATTTTATTAACTTTGCATACCAAAATAAATTTAGGTCTTTATTTTAAATTGGTATCTCCCACTATTTTCATTAAACTATATTACCCTCACTCATATAGTTCGGCAACATCTAATTAAAGATTTGCTAGTGAGATTAAGGATCCCATTTCAAATGTATATAACCTTGTGGATAGTACAACAAGCGATATACAAATAAATAGGTAGACAACTCTTGTCAATTACATCACCATGTAACTCCTTTTCTTTTGCCTCTTAAATCATAATGGTCATGTGTGTGCACATCCGAACTAAAATGATTTAAGTTAAGTCCAGCCTAGCACTTCCATAAATTCAAAAAAGAAAAATTTTCGTCCTTGTGGATAGCACAACAAGACTAGATCGTTCAATTTTCTTGATAAGCATCAAATGTGATTAATTAACATCTTAAATATTCAATACTCGCCTTGTGGATAGCACAACAAACTCATATTAAATATTTAATACTCTATTAACTAATCATGCTAGAAGGCGACGTTCGATATTCCAAATATCATTTGAACGCTTCAGACTTAATATTATTTCTTTGAGGGGTTTGTTATTATTTGTCTCATCTTTTTAAGCGCACATGCACATATATATATAAAATACGCGTCATTTTATTAAACATGCGAAGCATGTTTGTATAAAATATAATATATATAATATTTAGCATGCAAAATAGAATACTATATTCTACCCGGATTGATTATGGACTTTTATTCTAGTTTGGTTCACTAGAGCCACCAAGTGAACCAAAAGGTCAAACCTAGGAGTGCAAGAATTTAAATTTTAAATGTAACTATTACATCTAAACCCGGGCTCCATACAAACGGGTCTTCACGCGCTCCTCGCTCATTGGTCTCCAATTTCTTCAAAATAATTCTAACTATCTGTATTACATTAACTATTTAAAATTAAATAGAAACCTTGATCAGCAGTCAAGGGGAAGTACATAGAAAGGAGATAGAATTTACATCGAGAATAAAACTAGAGAAGACGAGGTACGCAGACCCCATTTTATAAAACCCATACATTCAAGCATTCATCCAAAATAAAATCCAATCACATTGGTCATAGTCCATAATCAACCCCATTTATTATCATACACATCAACATATGCATCAATAAATATCCATTCATCTCATGAATAACAATGCTATTCCATATATGGATCGATGTTATTTAATGGACAAAAGTTTTGCTAAATTTTATTTTTGAAACAAAATAAACTCTTTTATTTTAATCAAAAATAAATCCAAATTAAACTCCTTTAATTTTAGCATTCTGAAATCATATTTCAGATAAAATAAACTTCTTTATTTTAAAACTTTATCAATTAAATAAACAGTTTACTTAATTAATTAAAATCAATTTTCAGGGTCTGTCCAGGTACCGGCGCAGTTGCGCCAGTAATGAACTGGGCAGCTGCGCAGGTAGACGGAAGCAGCAGTTTTTGCAGACCGGCGCAGCTGCGCCAGTAATGAACTGGGCAGCTGCGCAGCTGCGCCGTTCGTCGCAGAAACTTGCAGAAAAACGATTTTTGTCCAGAAAAACAATCCAATTCTCACATCAATTCATACATGGAATTATAAAATTGATAATTAGCATAAAGTTAGGCTCTGATACCACTGTTGGGTTTGTATGTAACGCAATCATGCAATCAAATCACATAAATAGGGCGGAAGCGTAAAAACTAGGTTTTCAAAATTTATACAAACCCATAACCATGATCATGCTTTGTGCTTGTTATCAATAACAGAAAAGAGAGAACATGGAATTATACCTTTGAAGATCTAAGCTTCCTCAGGTACAAGTTCTACTCCTTTGATTCCTTTGATTCCTCTGATAGTGGCTCCTTCCCTTGAATAATGTCAGCCACCCAAATGTTTGGCCTCTAACGGTGATCCACCAAGGAAGATGAAGAACTCAAGAAGATGGGTTATTGGCTTAACCCTTGTTTCTATCTCTATAGAATATGTGTACTCCCAACTCTTGGAAAATTTCACATCCCTTATTTCTGATATAAGACTCTCTTATATAGATATTAGGTTAACCCTCCTAATCCAATTAGAATAGGGTTTTATTTAATTAATTAATTAAATACTTTTAATTAATTTATATCCTAATCTTTATTAGGATTGAGAGAGAGTACTGATATTATATTAATTCCTAAACTCCTTTAGAATTAAAATAAGAATAATAATAATATTATTAATAAGACTCCTCTTATTAATTTATATTTAATATTTCTAAAATATTAAATAATAAACATTAAGCTATTTAATTTATTCTATCATCATAGATTAAATTAATTATACTTAATGCATTATTACTATCATGCCATTTTCTTCTTAAATAATTCTTCTTCCTTTTATGGTGTGACCCTTTAGGTTCTCCATATTAAACCGGTTGTGAATAAATCAATTAGAACAATTCTAATCTTATTTAAATAAACAAATTAAACTAATAATCTATTTAAATAAATAACATTTATTCTACAATAGGGATAAGCCTCCCTAGCGATCAACGACTTTCCAGATAATATAGATTTCAACATTAATCATAAAAGAACCTGTGAGTTAATAGTTACCGTACAATTCAGTCCTTCCACCATACAATGTCCCAATTAAATATAAGACATGGATTTACTGTCAAGTCTTAATTTATTTAATCATATGTATTTCGATTAGAAAATGCACAACTCCAAATAATGCAAATTAGAAACCTCTTTCTAATTTCATTCTACCTTGGCCAAGGATTCCTGGGTTGTCATTTAACGAATCACATAGGACATATCTCCTCTTTTACTAGAGGTGGTAGATTCTTTATTGATCATTCATTATCTCCATATGTAACTCATTACACCCAAGCATACCCTATATATGCCTTAAAAGGCCTTAAGGAATTAGTCAAAGTATAATTTGTTACATACAAGATACTATGATGATCTCAAGTCCAAGGATCACATGTACTACTATCAAATTAGGAATTCCTATTGACAGGCGAGTAAAACTCCATTAGGTATTCCATAGCGAGTCACGTTCAGTGAACTTATTCTCCAATAAGCACCTACATACTTGCTTTAGTGTCTCCACACAAATGACCATGAGATCAGTCATCCTCATCCAATGAGCAAGCAACATATGTACCAATCTATCCGGATTTACTAATCCCCTTTTTAGTAATCCCACGATTGGGAACTATTTTAGTTTTAAAGCTTTCTAAGAATTTAGATCTCATTAGCATGATCAACATCATGATTCTAAAAGCATTGCTTAAAACTATGGGTTATTTACATATTATAAAAACAGCACCATGTAGATAATTAAATGCCTTTAATAAATAAATATTTTATTAATAAATAAATAAGATTGTTTACAAAGTATGTGCTTTATCATCATACATGATTGGCTTGTATGCACACTACTATCAAAAAGCTTCCTTTAGAGATTGGCCCACGCACTTTATACGTATCTTTCCAGGTGCTCAACATCGCCACCGGATACAACTTCATGTTGGGCAGACCCTGGCTCCACATGGAAGGGGTAGTGCCATCCACCCTCCATCAACAACTTAAGTACATTATCAACGGTAGCCTCATCACAGTGAATGCTGAACCAGAATACCCTGCCTACATACATGGGGACATGCCAATGATCAGCCTGGATGCGGGGATTGAACCTGCAAGTTTTTAAGCTCCAGAGGTGAGCGATACTCAGTACCTACCTATCGAGGCACCAGCCCTAAAGCCTAAAGTCTTCACCGAAGTAATGACAGTGGGGCAAGAAATGGTTTCTTTGGGTTTCCAACCTGGAGAAGGGTTGGGAAAGGACAAGCAAGGTATCAAGTTGTCGATACAAATCCTAAGTCAGACTGGGAGATCAGGATTGGGATATTCATTTGGGTCAAGCCACCGGAACTACATAAACATCCCAAGGCTCATGCCTCCACAATTCTGCTGCCAAATATCACAAATGTCGGATGGGTGAAACCTACGAGGAAAATCTCGACTGCGGTATCAACCATATAATTTCCTCCAATCATACATGTTCATAAAAGAAAAGCCCTGAAGCCTGAGGCAGACAGTGAAAAGGGAAAAATAGATCCTGTACGAAGGACGAGGCCCATTCGCTAATATGAGGGTCATCGTAAACTACGAGGGCATGAATGACGAACTCCCAGACAGTGACGACGAGGATCAAGTTCAAACTCCTCGCATCAAGAAGGGAAAAGGGAGCAGTTTAAAGAAGAGCCCTGGCCCTATTATAAAGGATGTCTGAGTCATCATCCAAGATAAGACAGATAATCATAAATCCCTGATCCTCCCGGTTTATGAGGATCTGACCTTGGATAACTGGAGCAGTGTCCCTTGCCTCGGTCTATAAGGGACTTAAGCGTTGGATGTGTTTGTCTCTGCTGATGAGATGCCAACCTGTCAAAATGACTACGACTTTGATGTAGAACTGAACTTCGACTTGATGAATATTGATCAAGAGGAGGAAGATAACTATGAGGTACCCAAGGAGATTAAAGAATGGGTCGAAGACAAACCTAAACCAAACCTCGACCAAACCACCACTATCAATGTAGGAACCTCCGAAAACATCAAAGAAATTCAAATAGGTTCAGACCTCACACCCAATAAAAAAGCTGACCTGATCAAAATCATAACACAGTACCAAGATGTATTTGCATGGTCACATGAAGATATGATTGGCTTGTCTACTGATAGTCTGATATTGTCATCCATCGAATGCCCATCAAAGAAGGGTTCAAACCAGTCAAGTAAAAGCTCAGGAAATTGAAACCTGATTGGAGTCTGAAAGTCAAAGAAGAAATCGTTAAACAATTCAAAGCCAGAATCATCATGGTTGTTGTGTATTTTCTACGCGCAACACTCCAGTGTATGAGGTCAACAAGTAATACAGTGATAAATCAAAGATCGTACCCACAGAGACAATAATTACTGCTTAATCAAACAATTACCAATTTTATAGTATTTTAACTTTATCAAACTAGCAGTCAAAATGATTTTTTATAACTAAATTATTACTTAAAACAAACGCACACTAAATCAAGAATTTAACAGATTTAAGAGAATTAAGCCCACAACTTCACTTATGATTGCATTGCTGACAATTATTCTTCTCCCCAGTCTATTTTAGTTACCCCCAGATTATTAATCGAAAACACTAACATAGATAAAACCACCTCACGATGCATAATATCCATACTTACTTATATCCACATATGAAAGATTCAAGCGAGACATTCTAATTAACTAATTCACTATATTTCTATGTGAATTATAATTAATAAGAATTTATTACCAAGTTCTCTTTCAGATTACATATGGCTAAAGACATACATCTATCCTAAACACGAATCACGAATTCCATCTATGTAGAATTCACGAACATATGTCACTATGGCCAGTTCTAATCTCCTATGTTCCTTCACAAGTTCATAAGAAATAACAGAATAATCGTTGATCAGGCAATTATATAAATGAATCACACACATAGTGAATAACCTGGGAATAACATCCATAAACTGAGTTTTTAAAATAATTAATCATCCATTACAATCAAAGATCCGTTGTAGGCTTAAAATAAATTTTAGTTCATCATAGATAAATAAAATCCAATGATCAACATCAAACTCAACATCCTGAATACAAGATAAAAAGATAGAGAAACGGTAGACACTAGAATAATATCATCGATCTCCACTTCGATCTTGAGTCCGTCGTGTCGATTTGATGCTTCAATCCTCCAAGCGCATTCAATTCTTCAATTAGGGCTTCTCTCCCTGTTCGAGTCCTCCTCAAACAGCCGTCTATTCTTCCTTTTATATCTTTCCATTTGCACACTTATTAGCCCTTCTTATCTGCAAAATCCCACTCAGATCAGGAAACTGCAATCTTTCCTTGCCATAGGCCCGCCTTGCGGTATTCTAGCCTTTGGTATGCCCGCCCCGGCCGGGGTCATTTTTTGGTCGTGACAAATTCGCACCCCTGCCCCAGCGGGGTTTTTAGCTTGGAGACGCCCGCCCCAGCGGAGGGGGGGGGTCTTTTTCTGCAAACCTTAACTTTTTGGACTTTTTCTTCCCGGTTTTTCCTCAAATAAAATCCTGCACAAGATAACATGAAACCAGGTAAAATGATACTAAAATAACTCAAAGTAAGCAAGAAACAAGCTATAACGGATATCAATTTGTTGGTATAAAACCAACTTAACAAATGCCCCCAAACTTGAGACTTTGCTTGCCCTCAAGCAAAATAATGCATATGCAATATCAATACAATGCCTGCTAAAATGCAACTGTCAGATATCAAGAATATAATCAGTATTTCCTCAGAGAATTGTTATCCTAGATAGCCAACAAATCCAACCAAAGACATATCTGCATCTTTGACCAACAAATTAATCTATACCGGTTAACACCTCTGCTCTATGTGTGTGCTTAACAATAATAAACTCAGCTGCAGATTGAATATACCATATAATATGCGTCTTAGAATGAAAGTTTACAGTTCTAATTCAGGAAATTAGATATACCCAATAAAGTGAATTCAGCGCACATAAACCAAGCCAGAAGTTAACATGGGAGACTTTCTATCTTTATTCATTCACGGGGGCATTTTGCTCATTTTTCCGTATCACAATTTTACTCATGACTGTGCAATGTTTAGTTTCCTTAGGCTCTTCAATGATACCCATGTAGTGAGCTTTCGACTAACGACTCCCAAGCCAGATGACTTTAGGGCGCTGGGTGTAAAGATATCCCCTAGGGCATACTTACTCGAGTACCAAAGGCCACGAAACTAAATAGTCATGGTGTTTATTCATGCATTTCTATAATTTTTTTTCATTTCAGATATTTTCTTTTGCTTTTTCTTTCTTTTTAGATAGCTCCCATATCTTCCCCCAAGCTTAGGTTTTAGTCCGATCTTCATCACTCTACCAGTTTATTTAATTCCCATCATTAACCTCTAATTTTAAGTCTAGACAACAATTATGTGGCTATTCGAACTAAGCTGACCAAATTATTACTTATCGTGTTAACCGATTACAAAGGTGTTACACCGGTAAGGATTCATGTTAAGGTCTACAGATACATCACTATCCTAGTTCTCATTACTAGTTATGTTCTGATGTTAATCCAGTTTCATCATCGGCTACTGATATATCTAGACACTGACATACTGACTCAACAATCCTAATTACTAACTCTTTTTGGTCTTTTTATGATTTTTTTTCAATAATTAATAAGCATAAAACTTTAACAACTATACTCAACTTCTACTACATGCAAGTCCTAACAATTTAATGAAAATAAAACTACACCCCCAAACTTGAACAAGGCAATGTCCTCATTGATCAAAAATATAGAACAATTAAAGTAGGGAGGACTTCCCTGCAGTATCAAGCATCCTCATCAAAATTCGAGTAAGGAGGTGGTGGATATGGAGACAATGACTATGGAGTTGGGAAGTGGAATGGAGCATCCGATGTGTTCAGTCTAGCCAACGCATCCGCGATCTCGACATTGAAGTGATTCTAGGTGGTGAACATATGATCCTGTCGCGCCGCCAATGTGTCAAACAGTCGACGATGCTCATCCATCTGCTGCTGAGTGGCTAGAGTTTGCAAAGCAGAGATGCCCTTATTGTGCATTGGTGGGACCCCTAGCCAGCCTCCTCAGTTTGCTCTTCCCTTGCCATGACCGCTGCTCGTTGCCTCTCCTCTGCTGATGCGAAAATAAAACCCAATCCTCGAGGGTGTGGTGGTGCTACCGGCCATTTGCTAAACCGGGCTATCATCCTCGTGTCAAGCAACTGGAGAGGTGGCTGAGTTAGTTCCTTGGCCGTCCACTTGACACCGACACGGTGACACAATTCCGTGATCAATGAAGGGTGGGGCAATCCGCTCGAGAACATCCCTCTCAGACACCGATGGATTGAAAAATTAATGATGAAGCCTATGTCGATGTCTTTTTCTTTAAGAATAGCATAAAATAGCAAAAAAATTTCCTTAGTGATCTCACTGGTGTGTGTGGATGGCAGGAGCTTTGCACACAAGAAGTACCAAACTTTCCCGTACTGGCTTAGGTTGGAGCTCATGATCAGTGTTCCTCCCTTCTTGCCTCTGAACCAAACAGTGCCCGGTTTGCAAATTCGATCTAGTATCTCATCATAGTCTGGGCCTCTATCGAGCATCTGCTGATATTGGCATGGATTCGGGCGATGAAAATTATAATAGTCAGCTATGGCGGTGGGACTGAAGTCCACCATTTTACCCCGTACAAACGCCTGAAACGGCTGCACATCCTCAGCGTTTGCATAGAATTCTTGGACGAATGGAACTATCGCTGTGTCGGGCTGATCTGTGAGCGTCTCCCAACCCTGCTCATCAATCTGTACTGCCATTTCCCCATCTGTAGGTGCAGGCCTGAGACCACGCTCGGGAGTGAGCTTCTTCGATGCCAAATAGTCAAAGCGATCAGCGACGGTCTCACTTCTGAATTTTGATTTGTTATAGGACCATGTTGGGGCAGACAAAGATTCACCCTTCTGGCGCTTTTGTGCTCTTGGTGGCGTGGTGTGTAGGTGCTTAATATGATTTCTCTGAAGTTGGAGTGGTTGTGGTATTCTATTAAACACTTGGTGGGCAATGGGACTTTAGGTTTTGGTTGGGTACGGGTTGGTTCTTAAAGGTTCCCCAAATGGATGATGCCCAATCAAGCATGACAAGTAATGTATATATATCTAAAGAATCTCTGGTTCAGATGCCCAACAGATTTCGCCAATGAACTCCCAAACTGGTTAACCTCAAATCTGAATTAATAGTGAATACCTTGGATTTTTGATGTGATGTGCAGTTTGAATGATGAGAGCAGTGAGTCCAGGGTAATTGATTCGAATTATGAGATTGATCTTGAGAGATTGAGAGCTTGAACTTGTCTAGAAGTATGTTTGGAAAAGGATGTTGCTATTGCTCGGGAGCCTCGGATATGTTTAAGGGTTTAGACCTTAGTACATGTGCTGCCAAAAAGTTGTTTTTTAAGAAAAGATTTTTCGTATGCCCGACGGGGCGGCATTATTTAAGCTTGAGACCCCCGCCCTAACGGGGGGTAGGCAGGGAATTTATAATGGGGGCCCACCGGGGCATCACTTTTTGTACTTGAGACCCCCGCCGAGGTGGGGGATTTACAGGGAATTCTAGTTGAAAATTATTCTAAGGCAGTTCTAAAATAGTCGCCCAGCCTTCTTTTATTCCCTTAATGATTCCCTTTGTGCCTATTGGTTTAAATATTAATGTCTTTGCCCCCTCTCTGCACAACAAACTTTAAATTGTTAGACACACATTTATAAGACTCTATTACTATTAAGCTCTAACTGACTCTAATTAATTGACTTGGATATAATATAAATTAACATAAAAGATGGGTTGCCTCCCATTGAGCGCTTGATTTTTAGTCTTTCAGCCTGACTACTACATATTTTTAGTTTGTCTCGGCTAAGTTGATCGTGGTTGACTGGCGATCGGCTTTTCCGCCCCAATAATGCTTTAAACGTTGCCCGTTGACTTTAAATGTGTTGGTTGACTCTTTGGTGAATAATTCAACGGTGCCATGCGGGAATACCGTCTTTATTGTGAATGGACCTGACCATCTAGACTTCAGCTTTTCGGGGAATAATTTCAACCTAGAGTTGAATAACAGTACTGATTGACCCGGTTTAAACTGGCAGTGCATTATTTTATGATCATGCCATTTCTTCACCTTTTCCATATACAACTTTGAATTCTCATACGTCTGTAAGCGAATTTCATCTAGTGCATTGAGTTGTAACAACCGCTTTTCACCTGCCACTGATAGATCGAAATTCAACTTCTGGATTGCCCAATAAGCTCTATGCTCGAGTTCTACTGGTAGGTAACATGCTTTTCCATAGACGAGTTGGTAAGAAGACATTCCTGTCGGAGTCTTGTAGGCAGTCCGATACGCCCACAAAGCATCATTTAACTTTACTGACCAATCTTTTCTATTTGGATTTATAATTTTCTCCAGAATTCTTTCGATGTCCTGATTGGACACCTCCGCTTGTCCACTTATTTGCGGGTGATAGGCTGTAGCTATCCGATGTTTTACCCCATACTTTGCCACGAGAGCCGTGAAAAATTTGTTACAGAAATGGCTCCCTTCGTCACTGATAATTGCTCTTGGGGTTCCAAACCGAGTGAATATATTCTTTTGCAGGACCCTTAACAGCACTTTTGCATTGTTCGTTGGTAATGCCACGGCTTCAACCCATTTGGAGACGTAATCTACAGCCAAGAGGATATACAGATTGTTGAATGAAGATGGAAAGGGTCCCATAAAATTGATCCCCCATACGTCGAACACCTCGACTTCCAAGATCATATTTAATGGCATTTCATTCCGCTTTGAAATGTTTCCCACTCTCTGACATTTGTCATAATTCTTCACACAGTGATGTGTGTCTCTGAATAACATGGGCCAGTAGAATCCTGATTGAAGAAATTTTGCTACCATACGATCAACTCCATAGTGTCCCCCTTATGGTGATGTGTGACATGCCTGTAGGATGCTATCCACTTCACTTTTCGGGATACATCGCCGGATTATTTTATCAGCACATTGGCAGAATAAGTATGGTTCATCCCACATGTACCACTTTACATCATATAAGAATTTTCTCTTTTGGTGACGGGACAAGTCTGGTGGGAGGACGTTACTGACTACGTAATTAGCGAAGTCCGCATACCACGGAAACTCGTCATTTATCTAAAATAGCTGCTCGTCAGGAAAAAACTCATTGATTGCTAACTTGTCTGTTTCATCCTGCTTTGGGTTCTCAAGCCGTGGGAGGTGATCGGCCACCTGGTTCTCTGTCCCCTTTCTATCCTTGATTTCTAGGTCAAATTCTTGGAGTAGTAACACCCAACGTATAAGCCTTGGTTTTGCATCCTTCTTCTCAACTAAATACCTGATAGCTGAGTGGTCGTTGTACACCACCACCTTAGTTCCCACCAAGTACGATCGAAACTTATCAAAGGCATACACAACTGCAAGTAGTTCCTTTTCCGTGGTAGTGTAGTTTAACTGTGCATCCGTCAGAGTCTTGCTTGCATAGTAGATGGCATGAAAGATTTTCTCTTGTCTTTGTCCCAATACTGCTCCAACTGCAAAATCACTTGCGTCACACATGAGTTTAAATGGCTTGGTCCAATCAGGTGCTATTATTACGGGGGCTGTGGTCAACTTCTTCTTTAACTGCTCAAAGGCCACTCGACAGTCTTCATCAAACTTGAATGGGACATCTTTTTCTAATAGACTACAGAGTGGTTTAGTGATTTTTGAGAAGTCCTTGATAAACCGTCTGTAGAATCCAGCATGACCGAGAAAACTTCGAATACCCTTTACCGACGTAGGCGGCGACAGATTTTCAATTGTTTCTAATTTTGCTCGTTCGACTTCCAACCCTTTTTTTGAGACTTTGTGGCCAAGAATTATCCCCTCTTGGACCATAAAGTGGCATTTCTCCCAGTTGAGCACTAAGTTTGTTTCCACACACCTCTTCAAAACTAATACCAGATTCTCGAGGAATTTATCAAACGACTCCCCAAATACAGAGAAATCGTCCGTAAAGACTTCAACACTTTGCTCCACCATATCTGAAAATATCGCCATCATGCATCGCTGAAATATCGCCGGTGCGTTGCACAGTCCGAATGACATCCTCCTAAAGGCAAAGGTGCCATAGGGACATGTGAACGTCGTCTTCTCTTGATCCTCCGGTGCAATGACGATCTAGTTGTACCCGGAATACCCATCCAATAAACAGTAATATTCATGTCCGGCTAATCTGTCCAACATCTGATCTATGAAAGGCAAGGGGAAATGATCCTTTCTAGTTGCCTTATTTAGTCTTCTATAATCCATGCAGACTCTCCAGCCGGTTGCTGTTCTTATCGGTATCAACTCATTATTTTTGTTTTTCACCATTGTCATACCACCCTTTTTTGGTACACACTGGACTGGGCTTACCCAAGCACTATCTGAAATTGGGTAGATGATTCCTGCGTCTAGCCATTTCAAGATCTCTTTCTTCACCACTTCTTTCATTATAGGATTGAGCCGCCTCTGGTGTTCTACTGTGGGCTTGTTATCTTCCTCCATGAGGATCTTGTGCATACAGAATGATGGACTGATCCCTTTAATATTGACGATGGTCCAGCCAATGGCAGATTTATATTCCCGCAGCACTCTCAACAGCTTACTTTCCTGCATTGGGTTAAGTGCAGATGCAATAATAATAGGTAAAGTTGATGAATCGCCTAAAAATGCATACCTGAGGTGATTAGGTAAGGGCTTTAGTTCAAGCTTAG
Organism: Panax stipuleanatus; assembly: GCA_020205555.1. NCBI lineage: Eukaryota > Viridiplantae > Streptophyta > Magnoliopsida > Apiales > Araliaceae > Panax > Panax stipuleanatus. The sequence continues at coordinate 105,503,926 of CM035115.1, forward strand.
TTGGTTCTTGGAGACATGACTTCATCTTTTCTGATAAGGATCCTTCCATTTCCAAAGGCTCAACTGGTAGTGTGAATCTATTCACTCTCGGGTGAGCTTCTAATAGTTGTATACACTCTATTATTTCGGCATCCGCTTCATCACAATCTTCCATCAGTGCTAATTCTAGTGGGTCAGTATTCAGTATCAGGAGTTATTCCTCCTCCACCACTGTGTCTATTATATCCACCCGGTAACCCTCCTCAACTTCTTTCGGAAAGTGCATGGCCTTGAATACATTGAAGGTGACTTGTTGATCATGCACCCTCATGGTCAACTCTCCTTTCTGCACGTCGATGAGTGTATTTCCAGTAGCCAAGAATGGTCGTCCAAGGATTATTAGAATTTCCTTATCTTCTTCGAAATCGAGGATGATGAAGTCTACTGGAAAAAGTAATTTGTCCACTTTCACCAAAATGTCTTCGACAATTCCCCGAGGATAAGTTACTGATCTGTCCGCCAACTGTAGGGAGATGTTGGTAGGTTTAGGTGATGGTAACCCTAGCTGAGTGTACACTGATAAGGGCATGAGATTAATGTTGGCACCTAAATCATAAAGGCATTTGTTGAAGGTTAAACTCCCTATAGTGCATGGAATAGTAAAACTACCCGGATCCTTCAACTTCAGAGGAAGCTTCTTTTGCAGAATTGCACTACATTCTTCTGTCTGTGCCACAGTTTCAAAATCCTCTAGTCTCTTTTTCTTGGAAAGGATATCCTTCATAAACTAAGCATAACTGGGCATCTGTTCTAATGCCTCCGGAAAAGGTATATTTATATGCAGCTTCTTGAACACCTCCAGGAATTTTGTAAACTGCTGCTGTAGCTTCTGTTTGTGAAGCCTCTGTGGATACGGTGGTGGAGGGTAGACAATTGGTGGACTTACCTTTTCTTCTTCCGCAGGTTTTTCTCCTGCTTCCCTTGCCACTGTCTGTTCATTATTAGTCTCGACTTGCTCCTCAGTTACCGGCTTCTCCAAATATAGCTCAGCTAACTGTTTTCCACTCCTGAGTGTTATAGCTTGACATTGCTCATGTCCTCCCTTCGTATTCTTCTCTGTGTCACTTGGCAAAGATCCTTGGGGCCGACTATTCGGTGCAATCGCCATCTGTCCTATTTGATTTTCTAAATTCTTAATTGTTGCATTTTAAGATTTCATTATTGCTTCTTGACTTGTTATGTGTCTGGTCAACATCTCTTCTAAATTGAACTTTTGATCCTGTTGTGGAGCTGCTTATTGTTGCTGATTCTGAAAACCAGGAGGGTGTGGTTGTCGTGGAGCCTACTGCTAGTTTTGAGTCTGGGTGTTGCTCCATGAGAACTTCGGGTGGTTCCTATTCCCCTGATTGTATATATTCTGGTAGGTGTTGGTTGGTCTGCTATAGTTACCCACATAATGAACTGCAGCTGGGTTAATTGCACACTGTTCAATCGGATGTTCTCCTGCACAAAGTTCGCATACGACTGCTACCTGCTGCATGTTTCCCTTTTTATGGTCTCAATACTCTTTTAAAACGGTGCTTGTTGTGCCAATATAGCTGTCGAATTATCCACTTGCAGAACACCTGCTACTGCGGGCTGAGTTAATGTTTTAGTCGGCCATTGGTACCCATTTGCAGCTATCGTTTCTATCAATGCCCATCCGTCCTCAAATCTCTTTGTCAGAAAAGCTCCCTGTGATGCTGCATCAATGCTAGACTGTATCTGACTCGATACTCCATTATAAAAAATACTCAACGACATCCAGGGTGGGAATCCGTGATGTGGGCACTTCCTCAACAATTCCTTGTACCTTTCCCATGCTTCATATAGTGGCTCCCCTTGGTACTGTGCAAAAGCAGATATCTCCGACCTTATCTTGTGTGTCTTCGATGGTGGGAAGAACTTGGCCAAAAATTTTATGTGATAGATCATTCCATGTCGTAATTGACCCCGGTGGTTCAGAATGTAGCCAAGCCTTCGCTTTTTCTCGGAGCGAGAAGGGAAATAACCTCAACTTGAGCGCATTGTCTGACACTCCATTAACCTTGAAAGTGTCGCAGATTTCGATGAAGGTGAAAATATGACTATTCAGATCATCATTCGAAAGGCCCCCAAACTGACATGTGTTCTGCACTATCTGTATTGTCCCAGGCTTAATCTCGAAGTTATTTGCATTGATTACTGGCATGGCTATACTTGAATGGATTTCTGAGATTTTTGGTATATCATAGTCCTTCATTGGTTTGTCTTACTGTTGCTATTCCGCCATGTTTGGTCTGGGTATTTCAAATTCCTCTCGATTCTTTGCAATCCACTCAATTAACTCCCGAAACCTTTTGTCGATATTGTCCTCAAAGGGCAACAACTCTGGCTTCTTCAATCTAGTTTGCATGCACTACTTGAAAGTTCCTGAAATAACCAGACAAACAAAAATAAGGATAAATATATATATATATATATATATATGTTTAATTAAAACTGATCTACTTAAATTGATATTGTAAGTAATAAACGCAATTACTGTCCCCGACAACGGCGCCAAAAACTTGTGTATTTTCTACGCGCAACACGCAAGTGTACGTGGTCAACAAGTAATACAGTGATAAATAAAAGATCGTACCCACAGAGACAATAATTACTGCTTAATCAAACAATTACCAATTTTATAGTATTTCAACTTTATCAAACTAGCAGTCAAAATGATTTTTTATAACTAAATTATTACTTGAAACAAACGCACACTAAATCAAGAATTTAACAGATTGAAGAGAATTAAGCCCACAACTTCACTTATAATTGCATTGCTGACAATTATTCTTCTCCCCAATCTATTTCAGTTACCCCCAGATTATTAATCAAAAACACTAACGTAGATAAAACCACCTTACGATGCATAATATCCATACTCACTTATATCCACATATGATAGATTCAAGCGAGACATCCTAATTAACTAATTCACTATATTTCTATGTGAATTATAATTAATAAGAATTTATTACCAAGTTCTCTTTCAGATTACATATGGCGTAAAGGCATACATCTATCCTAAACATGAATCACGAATTCCATCTATGCAGAATTCACGAACATATGTCACTATGGCCAGTTCTAATCTCCTATGTTCCTTCACAAGTTCATAAGAAATAACAGAATAATCGTTGATCAGGCAATTATATAAATGAATCACAGACATAGTGAATAACCTGGGAATAACATCCATAAACTGAGTTTTAAAAATAATTAATCATCCATTACAATCAAAGATCCGTTGTAGGCTTAAAATGAATTTTAGTTCATTATAGATAAATAAAATCCAGTGATCAACATCAAACTCAACATCCTGAATACAAGATAAAAAGATAGAGAAAAGGTAGATACTAGAACAATATCACCGATCTCCACTTCGATCTTGAGTCCGTCGTGTCGATTTGATGCTTCAATCCTCCAAGCGCATTCAATTCTTCAATTAGGGCTTCTCTCCCTATTCAAGTCCTCCTCAAATAGCCGTCTATTCTTCCTTTTATATCTTTTCAGCCGCACACTTATTAGCCCTTCTTATCTGCATAATCCCACTCAGATTAGGAAACTGCAATCTTTCCCTGCCGTAGGCCCGCCCCGGCGGCATTCTAGCCTTTGGTATGCCCGCCCCGGCGGGGGTCATTTTTTGGTCGTGACAAATTCGCACCCCCGCCCCAGCGGGGGTTTTAGCTTGTAGACGCCCGCCCCAGCGGGGGGGTCTTTTTCTTCAAACCTCAACTTTTTACCCTTTTTTTTCCCGGTTTTTCCTCAAATCAAATCCTGCACAACACAATATGAAACCAGGTAAAATGATACTAAAATAACTCAAAGTAAGCAAGAAACAAGCTATAACGGATATCAATTCGTTGGTATAAAACCAACTTATCAATGGTATCAACATACCCAGAATGGCTGTCAAATATAGTTCCCGTGCTTAAGCCCGGAGGAAAAGTATGAGTCTGCGTGGATTATCGGGATTTGAACAAAGCCTGCCTCAAGGACAATTTCCCGGTACCTTTCATCCACATACTAATTGACAATACTGCGTAGTATGGCATGTATTTCTTCGTGGATTGCTTTGCTGGTTATCATCAAATCATGGTTGCTAAAGTGGACTGGGAGAAAACAGCTTTCATCACTCCCTGGGAACCTTCTGCTATAGACGACTATCCTTCGGCCTTATCAATGCCGGAGCCACATATCAGCGAGCCATGATGGCCATCTTTCATAATATGATGCACAAAGAGATAGAAGTTTATGTGGATGACATCATCATTAAATCCCAAAGGGAGGATGATCACATCGACCATCTCAGGAAGCTGTTCAACAGGTTACGTAAGTATAACCTCAAGCTAAATCCCACCAAATGTGCTTTTGGCGTCGAAGTAGGCAAGCTGCTAGGATTTTTGGTGAGCAATCGGGGCATCGAGCTCGACCCTGCCAAGAGTAAAGCCATTACTGAAATGCCCATACCTCGTATAGAGAAGGAGATACGTGGATTCCTAGGAAGGATCAACTTCATAAGCCGATTCATTTCACAGCTCACAGCAACCTGTGAACCTATCTTCAAGCTATTAAGGAAGAATTCCTCCACCAAATGGAATGAGGACTGTCAACAGGCCTTCCTTGCCATCAATAAGCAGCTGATCGAAGCACCGGTATTGGTACCCCCAAGGGATGGAGTTCCCTTATTCATGTACCTGTCTATCAATACCAATGCAATGGGCTACATGTTAGGACAGAAAGATGATAGTAGTAAAGAAAGAGCTATCTACTACATCAGCAAAAGATTCAGCAGTGGTGAATAGAAATACACCTTGATCGAGAAGACATGATGTGCATTAGTATGGGCTTCCATGAAGTTGCAACACTATTTTCATGGGCATACGACCTACCTCATATCCCGCATGGATCCACTCAAATACTTATTCAACAAACCAATGCTGAATTGCCGATTGTCCAAATGGCAGTTGATCCTACAGCAGTTCGACATTGTTTACGTGACTCAGAAGTCAATCAAGGGTCAAGGCATTGCAGATCAATTAGCTAAAGCACCTGTAAGAGTTCGAGCCACTGGAGACATATTTCACCGATGATGGGATCATGACAATTTAACAACTCCAGTCTGAGAATACAGTCCAACCATGGAAAATATATTTCGACGGAGCGGTAAACATGGAAGGTGCCGTAGCTGGGGCAGTCCTCATCTCTGGTGCAGGAAAGCAGTATCATGTGGCTCCCAAACTTCAATTTGGCAACATCAACAACACGGCCGAGTATGAAGGCTGTATAATGGGATTGAAATTAGCCCAATCCATGTCTATCATGCACCTACTCGTCTTCGGAAATTCCGAACTGGTCATCAGACAAACCACTGGCGCATATCTCACGAAAGAACTGCATTTGCTACCCTATCATCGGCAGGTCCTCAAAATATCCTGGGAATTTGAAGACATAACTTTCGTTCATATTCCTCGGGGTCGGAATGACTTTGCTGATGCATTAACAATGTTAGCTTCATTAATTCGCATATCTGATAAGAGTGGATTTCCCAACATCAAGTTCATAATTCAGAAAGCCCCGATATATGGGAATTACATTGGAAATGTATCAGATGAAATACCTCCTGTCAAGCAGTCTTGGTATCAAGACATCAAGAAATATCTCCGTGATGGATCCACACCTACTGGGGCAAGTCAATCCGAGCGAAAGCGAATTCACAAAATGGCCATAAAGTTCTATTTGAGCAGAGATGCACTTTACAAAAGGGATGCTGGAATAGGTCTGTTAAGATGCCTCGACAAAGAGCAAGCCCAAAAACTTATGGATAAAATCCATGGTGGAGTCTGTGGTCCACACATGAGAGGTCATTTGCTGGCCAAGAAGATATTAAGAACTGGACATTATTGGATCTCTCTTAAAGCTGACTACGACGATCACGTTAAGAGATGTTTTCAATGCCAAATACATGGAAATGCCCTCCACGCTCCTCCAAATGAGTTGCACAACATGAGTTCACCATGGCCTTTCTCCATGTAGGGAATGGATGTGATAGGTAGTGGAACCAAAATCCAGCAATGATCATCGATTCATCTTCACCATGATCGATTACTTCACCAAATGGGTTGAAGCAGCCTCCTTTCCCAAAGTCACAAAAGGGGTCATCATTAGTTTCATCAGGAACAATGTCGTATATCGATATGGACAACCAGAGGTGATCGTATCAGACAACACCAAGAACCTGAACAATCAAATGATGAAAGAATTGTGCAGCAAGTTCCACATTAAGCATCTCAACTCCGTCATCTATCGGCCCAAGATGAACGGTGCTGTCGAAGAAGCCAATAAAAATATCAAGAAGATCATGCAGAAAATGTCCGCCAATCACAAGGAATGGCCTGACTTGCTTCCTCTCACCCTGTTAGCATAAAGGACATCAATGCGCACATCTACTGGGGCTACCCCCTATTCATTGGTTTATGGCATGGAGGCAGTCCTTCCCATAGAAGTAGAGATGGAATCCTTGCGAGTGATGATCGATGCTCAGATAGACAAGGATCAGTCGTTGCAAGACCGATATCATCAACTGTCCCTGATAGATGAAAAGAGGGCTACAGCCATTTTCCACGGACAGTTATACTAGCAAAGGGTCGCCAGATCCTACAACAAAAAGGTTCAAATTCGGTAATTCAAAGAAAATGACTTGGTGCTAAAGAAAGTCCTGGCCAATCAGGATGAAGCCAAAGGAAAGTTTGCCCCAAATTGGGAAGGCCCTTTCATTGTCAAGGAGGTGTTAACAGGGGGAGCTATCAAACTCAAGAAATGGATGGGAACGAATTTTCCCAACTCATCAATTCAGACACCGTGAAAAGGTACTATGTCTGAGTCATATGCATACCTGCATTCGGGTCCTACAAATCAAATTAGGTTCGGTTTTTCACTAGAAGGTCGAAACTACGAATGACCTGATCTCCCTACACCTAGGAGTACGTAGGTAGCCATTTCTGGTGCGGTCAAGACAAATAAAAAAAACTCATCAAACCAAACTCAAAAATCAAAGATAAATACTTTTCAAAACTCTCTCCAACCAAACAGTCGGAACTACGAATAACCTGATCTCCCTACACTCGGGAGTACGAAGGTAGCCATTTCTGGTGCTGTCAAGTCAAATAAAAAAAACTCAAAAACTCATCAAATCAAACTCAAAACCCCAAGATAAATACTTTTCAAACCTCTCTCCAACCAAACAACCTGAACTACGAATGACCTGATCTCCCTCAACCCGGGAGTACGTAGGCAGCCATTTACGGTGCGGTTTGACGTTCAAGAAAATATAAAAAACCCAATAAAAGACCAGTCCCAAGATAGCGAAGACATACAAGAGCTAAATCTTATCAACCTACCTTGATCAACAGGCCCATCTGAGATACTCCCTAACATCTCAACTGTCAGTCCATCAAGGAAAAACTTAAGATACATCTATGACTGCGAGTCATGAAAGAAGTGGTAATCACTCAGCAATGACAATACATCTCCAACCAGAGAAGTGAATCAAAACTATATTTCTCTGATATATAACACTATTTAATATATACATAATGCATTGTACATGATAAAAATGGTTGATCTAGTCTGTGCAGGAAAAATAAACCTAGTCTATGGACCCAAGGACAAGCGGGTCAGCAATGCCAGAATGGCATCTCTCTCTGAAGATGAGGGAGTAGTTGTAAGTGCAATCCACTCAGCCTCCATACGGCCCAAAACCTCCATAGTCATCTGCAAGGTGGCATTGTGGTCATCAATGTATGCACTCATCTCGGTAACCAAACCATGAGTGTAAGATCAAAGAGCAGTACTATCAGAATGTGGAAATCACGGGAAGCTATAGCCTCATCCCTCTCCGTAAATGCTGCATCCCGAGCGATCAAAGTCTCCTCGATCTCAACATATGCTACATCCCAGGCCGAGCGGATCTCATCTCGCTCTACAACAGCTGTGTCTCTGGCAGATTGGAGCTCCTCTCGCTCAATCAATCCAGCATCCAAAGCGGCCCTGAGCCTATCTCTCTCTCCAGTAAAGCTAAATCTCTGCCAGACAAGGCAGTCAATATCTGCGCTCTAGCCGAATCTCGCTCAAATGTCATCCTGAATAGTGAGTCAGATAATGCCCTCATATACCCCCAGGGGCAACGGCGGGGAAGGATCGAGAAAAAGGCCTAAAAGCCCCAGCCATCTACGATATCTTTGTAATCCTTGTGCAAAGTATGATACAGGGAGTGCACACTAAACCAGTTCCCTTGAGGCTGCGTAAAGCCGAGAACTTGCATCAAAAAACCAACCCATATCAAAAACCTGAGCCCCGAGAATGGTAAAAAGGAAGAAAAAGAATCCAAGAAGAAAAAAACTTCAAGTCACCTCGTTGGCGTGAAGAAACCTCGATGGATGGCGACTCAAGTCGCCCAATAACTCCTGCGTCTGCACAACAATGCCAGGGACCTCCGCACGTGGAGCCTGAGCGGGAACAGGAGCAGTAAAAGGAGACTCCTCATCGTTAATATCAAGTGGCTGCTCGTCCTGTGCTAGACGAATCACCACCTCCACCAATCTACGAGGCGTCCGAACTGGGCAAGGCTGCGGAACATCAGAAGCCCTCATCCGTCTGATACCTGAGGATACCTGTCGGGTCTATTTCGATCCATCGCATACACCAATACTCCAAATCACCTTAGAAAGGTTGTGGTAAGCCTAAAACCTGTGGCTTATCATTTTCAATCAGTCCAGCATATATCTCTAGGTCCTAAGACATGCATGGGTTGGTCAAAAATACCCAATAAAGTTAAAACTGTATATTTTCAAAACCTAGAAGCTAAAAACCTGTATGGGTCAGTCAAAAATCCCCAGGTGAATCAAAAATGCATGTTTTTCAATGCCTAAGATTTTGGAAAATTTTTGCCAAAGTCTCCTTTGTAAAATAGACTGTCCACATGCGCATATACATGTCTAGGTGGCCATTCGGTAGCACACCTGCCCAAAAATAAAAATAGTTCATAGTTTGAAAAAAATCAAAAGTCAGCCTCACGTTGTAGCCAAATTACCACGGACATTTTTAGTTAAAACTCCAGGCTCACTAGGCCTCAAAAAGGATGACTAAACTGATCAAAAAGTGCAAAATAACACTGTCTCAGAACCTGAATTCTCTTATATCCAAACGTGCATTACAGTAAGATATGCATACATATGAAGTCAAAAAACATTTAGCAGGTCGTATAGGCATACATTTTTTATACATTGCGTCTAAAAGGCCCCTAAGTGGTTCACATACTTTTAACGGTTAAAATTTGCGAAAAAAGTAATAAACGTTACCTGCGCTGCGCTGATCGCATAGGAACTGACAGAATCAGAAAATAGCTGTCCACGCTCCATAGATCTGAAAAAGAAGATTGAAATATGTTTGGAACTCAAAACTAAAATTATTTCAAATGAAATCTCGCTGCCCAATTTAAAGCCCAGGTGGCCGCACCTCCACCTACGACTGCCGCACCTCCACCTGCGGCTGTCGCACCTCCACCTGTGATAGCCCAGGGTGGGTCCCACTTCTTCGGGTCCAGTTCGGTTCGAGCCAAAAGGGAGTTTAACTGAGCTGCCGTGTCAAATCTGAAGAAAAATCGCTACGCGAGTGAGCGCTTTGTCTTAAAAATCTGCGTTTAAGCAGCAGGAATATTACAGAAAGGGAAACCCCACGGAGACCCTTGGTATTCATCCCGGAGCCATATCCAGGGATCAACAAATCCAACTACGAAAAAAAACTGCGTAAAAAATTGTGCAAAACTGCCGAAAACTGCCATTTTCAAAGTTCGGGTACAGACCGAAGTCAAGTTCAACCGTTGGTTTAACTCCAGCGAAGTTCGAGTACAGACCAAAGCCAGTTCAGCCGTTGGTTCCATTACAGCAAAGTTCGGGTACAGACCGAAGTGAAGATCAACCGTTGGTTTAATTCCAGCGAAGTTTGGGTACAAACCAAAGCCAGTTAAATCGTTGGTTCCATTCCAGCAAAGTTCGGGTATAGACCAAAGTCAGTTCAACCATTGGTTCCATTCCAGCGAAGTTCTGGTATAGACCAAAGCCAGTTCAGTCGTTGGTTCCATTCCAGCGAATTTCAGGTATAGACTGAAGTCAAGTTCAACCGTTGGTTTAATTCCAGCGAAGTTCGGATACAAACCAAAGCCAGTTCAACCGTTGGTTCCATTCCAGCGAAGTTCGGGTATAGACTAAAGTCAGTTCAATCGTTGGTTCCATTCTAGCTAAGTTCGGGTATAGATAGTAGTCAATTCAACCGTTGGTTCCATTCCAGCAAAGTTCTGGTATAGACCAAAGTCAAGTTCAACCGTTGGTTTAACTCCAGCGAAGTTCGGGTACAGACCGAAGTCAAGTTCAACCGTTGGTTTAACTCCAGCAAAGTTTGGGTACAGACCGAAGCTATTCAACCGTTGGTTCCATTCTAGAGAAGTTCGGGTACAGACCGAAGCTAAGTTCAACTGTTGGTTCCATTCCAGCGAAGTTCGGGTACAGACCGAAGCCAGTTCAATCGTTGGTTCCATTACAGCAAGTTCGGGTATAGACCGAAGTCAGTTCAACCGTTGGTTCCATTCTAGCGAAGTTCGGGTATAGACCAAAGCCAGTTCAACCGTTGGTTCTATTCCATCTAAGTTCTGGTACAGACAGAAGTCAAGTTTAATCGTTGGTTTAACACTAGCGAAGTTCGTGTACAGACCGAAGTCAAGTTCAACCTTTGGTTTAATTCCAGTGAAGTTTGGGTACAAACCAAAGCCAGTTCAACCATTGGTTTAACTTTAGCAAAGTTCGAGTACAAACCAAAGCCAGTTCAACCGTTGGTTCCATTCCAGCGAAGTTCGGGTATAGACCGAAGCCAGTTCAATTGTTGGTTCTATTCCAGCGAAGTTCGGGTACAGACCGAAGCTAAGTTCAGTCGTTGGTTCCATTCCAACGAACTTCAGGTACAGACCGATGTCAAGTTCCATCGTTGGTTCCATTCCAACGAAGTTTGGGTACATACCAAAGTCAAGTTCAGCCATTGGTTCCATTCCAGTGAAGTTCGGGTATAGACCGACATCCAGTTCGGCCATTGACTCAACCCCAATGACTCTTCAACCGTGGGATTAGCCCCATGAGACATCGGGAGATGATCTAGGGGCAAAAGCCATATATTACTTCATCCCCACAGAGGACAGATGATGGAATCTGTTATACACATCCTCAAAGGGATTATTAGCCAAGATCGATGTTGCATTCTCCTTTGGCAAACTACCAGTGAAAATATTGCCCAAGTAGGTGTCAGAAGCTTCCGTTGAGGTAACTCGATAACCAAAAGATATCCCCATGGATGAACTTTCAAAATGCGCAACGGCACCTACGCAGAATATCGATTGATAGAGAAACCATTGGTCTCAAACCAAGGAAGCATCCATAATATTATCCCCATCAGAGTCAAGAAGGCTATCATGAATATCGTCATCCCGAGCAAAAAGTGATGAAATTCGGGTTTTATAGCCTAACTCTAATAACCCATCGGGGAGGTCAATCAACGACAATCTTATTAACGTCAAGGGTCGTCATGGCTAATGTTACCCACAGCAGTCAATGACATGAAACAATCCCTGCTAACCCTACCTCCTCAAAGGTATCATGTGTCTAGCAATCTTTATCTTGCTCATTCCATTGCATTGCATGAACATGATAAAGAGGGGCATCTGTAGACACTCAAAAAATTTCTTGCCCTAATTTTAACACTGTAGGAGGGCAAAAGTCGTCAATTAAAATCAACCTCAGTCCCGACACCGGGCTTTCAATCCAAACCTGACCCTAATTCTGGTTCTCCAGTTCAAAACCTGCCACCAATGCTGATCTTTCAACCTAAATCCGATCCCCAATATCGATAAATCTAAATCTGATCCCCAATATCGGTAAACCTAAATTCGATCCTCAATATCGGTAAACCTAAATCCTATCCCCAATATCGGTAAAGCTAAATCCGATCCCCAATATCGGTAAACCCAAATTCGATCCTCAATATCGGTAAACCCAAATATGATCACCAAATATCGGTACTCCAGCCAAATTCGATCACCAATGTCAGTTCTCCAGTCAAATTTGATTACCAATATCAGTACTCTAGTCAAATCTGATCACCAATGTCGGTATTTCAATCAAATCCGATCACCAATATCGGTACTCCAGTCAAATATGATCACCAATATCGGTACTCCAGTCAAATTCGATCACCAATATCGATACTCCATTCAGCTCTGATCATCAATCGGATTGTCTATCCAGCTCTGATCATCAATCAGACCGTCAATCCAGCTCAGATCTCTAATTGAACCGTCTATCTAGCTCCAATAGTCAATCGGACTGTCAATCCAACTCTGATCGTCATTCAGACAGTCAATCCAGCTCCGATTGTCAATCGAACTGTCTATCCAAATCCGATCATCAATCGAATCGTCAAATCAACTTTAATCTCCAATCAGACCGTCAGATCAACCCCGATCTCAATATCGGGCCATCAACTCAAACTCGATCACCAATATTGGGACAACCACAACCCCGATTAATCATATCGGGATGTCAACTCAGCCCCGGTCTCAACCCGAGAGGTACAGAACAGCCCCAAAAGTAACCCGGGAAGTGCAGGTCATTCCCGACAGCAACCCAAGAAGTCAGGACAACATCAGGCATAGACCTGAAGCATCACAACACCTCCAGAAGAAAACTTGGAATGACCATGTCAGCTTCAGGTGTAACACTGAGGACGAACAGGCTCGATTGGGATGCAAATCTTGGAAACAAGTCCCAAAAGTCGATCAAAGGCTGTGCTGACACTAAAGGCAGCCCAGGGAGGGGTAAAAATGTAATTTTATTAACTTTCAGCTGATTCAGTCAAACTCAAGCAGAATTGATGCGAACAAAGTCAGAACGAACCATAACGACGATCTCGAGTGCAAACAGCGCAAGACAGCTCAACGAATAAACTGCGGGGAATCGAAGACGTGGTTATGAACCCGTCTTCCTGGACCCAGAAATTGTTTTATCCCATGTCATTTGCTACACTCTCTGCTAGGGCTTTCCGAAAAGGTATCACACGCCTCAAACGAACGCTCCGATCAAAAGTTAGAAAGTTTCAACTTCGACTGCGCGTTGTCTAGAGTGCACGTACTTTGAGAAGACGGAACCCAGCACTGCGGGCCCCACAAGGGGGAGCCGCACCTCTACCTGTGGTAGTAGCAGGTAGAGTGGAGGCTCCCTGGCCTATAAATAAATGTGCCCCCCCTTTATTTGAAAAAAAATTCAAAAACTGCAGCGAAGCTCTGCTAGTTTGGTTTTCTGACTTTTACACCTCTTCCAAACCCAAATATTTTTACTCCAACACGTAGATATACCCGTATACTATCACATACAAAAAAATAACTGGTAGATTTGGACGTATAGAGCCTACGATTTGGCAAAAAGCCGGTGTAGCAACCCATTATAAGTATTTTCACTATCAAAAAGTGAATATTACTTCTTTGTACTTTTATACACTTGCACGTTAAGTTTCGTTTTCTAAAAATGGCCAGAATTTAGTTCCGTGGCTGTTTTCGTCAAAATTTGGTATATTTTTGTACATAAACTGATTTTCTGGCATTTCTACAACTCGGATTGACGATCCGTCAGCTCCAGCAGCTTCAATGCACTAAACTCTTCGTTTTGGCAACTTCGCCCTGTTGGGTTTGTACGAAATCGTGACATAATCAAATTGCAAAATTAGCGAAAGCATGGTATATCAGAGTTTAAAAAAATTCTACAAAGCCATTACCCGGATCATCCTTTATGCAAATTATTAATTTAAAACGATAAATAAGAAGTTATGGAATCATACCCTTGCAGAACGAAGCTTCCACAGGTACGAGTTCGATTCCTTGTTCTTCGTGATCTTCTTGAATTTTCGGGTTAGATTCCTTCCTTTGATCAACGTTAGCCACCCAAGTGTTTGGCCTCTAGAGGTGATCCACCAAGAAAGAGGAATGATCAAGAAGGAGGGTGGTTGGCTTAGTTTTCTATCCTCTATAGATAAGAAGTACTCTCCAACGATTAGAATTGCATCAAGTAATATCTATTATAAGACTCCTCTTATATAGATATTGGTCAACCCTTCTAATCCTATTAAACATGGGATTCTTTTAATTAATTAAACTTCTTTAATTAATTTAGGCTTCCCACCATATGGAAATAATTAATTAAATTCATTTAATTAATTTGTCTCCTAATTTTATTAGGAATAAATGAGAGTACTAATATTAAATTAATTACTAAACTCCTTAGAAATTAAAATAATAATAATTATTATAAGGTTAATAAGACTCCTCTTATTAATTTATATTTAATATTTCAAAAATATTAAATAATAAATATTAAGCTATTTAATTTATTCTATCACCATAGATTAAATTAATTACATTTAATGCATTATTACGATTATGTCATTACCTTCTTAAATAATTATTCTTCCTTTTATGGTGTGACCCTTTAGGTTCTCCATATTAAACCGGTTGTGAATAAATCAATTAGAATAATTCTAATCTTATTTAAATAAATAAATTAAACTAATAATCTATTTAAATAAATAATATTTATTCTACAATAGGGATAAGCCTCCCTAGCGATCAACGACTTTCCAGATAATATAGATTTCAACATTAATCATAAAAGAACCTGTGAGTAAATAGTTACCGTACAATTTAATCCTTCCACCATACAATGTCCCAATTAAATATACGACATGGATTTACTGTCAAGTCTTATTTTATTCAATTATATGTATTTCGATTATAAAATGCACAACTCCAAATAATGCAAATTAGAAACTCCTTTCTAATTTTATTTCACCTTGGCCAAGGATTCCTGGGTTGTCATTTAACGAATCACATAGGACATATCTCCTCTTTTACTAGAGGTGGTAGATTCTTTATTGATCATTTATTATCTCTATATGTAACTCATTATACCTAAGCATACCCTTTTATATACCCTAAAAAGCTTTAAGGAATAAGTCAAAGTATAATTTATTACATACAAGATACTATGATGATCTCAAGTCCAAGGATCACTTGTACTACTATCACATTAGGAATTTCTATTGACAGGCGAGTAAAACTCCATTAGGTATTCCATAGCGAGTCACGTTCAGTGAATTTATTCTCCAATAAGCACCTACATACTTGTTTTAGTGTCTCCACACAAATGATCATGAGATCAATCATCCTCATCCAATGAGCAAGCAACATATGTACCAATCTATCCGAATTTTCTAATCCCCTTTTTAGTAATCCCATGATTGGGAACAATTTTTGTTTTAAAGCTTTCTAAGAATTTAGATCTCATTAGTATGATCATCATCATGATTCTAAAAGCATTGCTTAAAACTATGTGTTATTTACATATTATAAAAATAGCATCATGTAGATAATTAAATGCTTTAAATAATTTAATACTTTTATTAATAAATAAATAAGATCGTCTCCTTAGTAGATGCTTTATCATCATACATGATTGGCTTGTATGCATACTACTTTCAATCTCCCACTTGCACTAAAGCCAATCGTCATGGTATCTCATACCAACTTCTCTAAGTGACGATCAAACTGATGTTGTGTTATAGCTATAGTAAATGGATCTGTAATGTTGTCTTGAGAGACTACACGCTCTAAAGTGACGTCTCCTCTTTCAATGATTTCTTTAATCAAAGTGCCGAAACACATGTTTAGATTCAAGATGAGACTTAGGAACTATTCCTAGTTATATAATGAACTTTTCATCCGAAACATCAACTTGCAGCTTCACTTAGAGTTATATACTTTGTCTTTGTCACTAAACCAGCAACCTTTTGTTGTTTGGAACCTTTTCAATTCACTGCACCATCTTTCAAGGTAACAATTTACCCTAAAGTGGATTTTGTTGTCGTCTTGGTCAATCTGAAAACTTGAGCCTGTTTAGCCCTCTAGTGTAATTCAGACTCATCATGTGATATGATGACATCCTTAGTGTCAGTTAAGTACTTTAAGATGTATATCCCTGTCTCATAGTGATCTTCTCCAGAATATGACTAATCAACATCAAGTCTTGTATATTTCATTGCATACATGATAGTAGCTCATGCGACCTCTCTTTTATTGAGGATAATTTTAGAGAGATTCACTCCATGGCTCATCATCATGAGACACCTTTTGGAGTTTGCTATGCTAAACGCCTTTAGCATCTAATGAATATACGTTTCCTTGGGTTAAGCCGAACATCCTTTTAAATCTTTCAATATAGATTTATATCCCCAATATGGGATGTTCTACCCAAATCATTCATAGAGGAATGTTTAGACAACTTTATTTTGATCGATTGTAGCATAGGAATTTCATTCTCTATCAGTAATATATATCATCAACATATAGTACAAGGAATAAAGCAGCGCTCCCACTAACCTTCTTGTATACACATGGTTCATCCTCGTTTTTGATAACATCAAACTATTTGATTGTCTCATCAAAACGAATGTTCTATCTATGAGAATCTTGCTTCAATCTATGAATGAATTGTTGTAGCTCATATACATGATTTGTTTCAACCATTGAAAAAAAAACCATCTGGCTGTATCATACATACATTCTCCTCTAATAATGTATATTTGAGGAAGGGCGTCTCCACGCCCATTTTGCCAGATTAAGTAATAACAAGCTGCAATCGCAAGTAAAATTCAAATGGACTTGAGCATAGATTCAAAATTTATTTTAGATTTTATGGTCATCTACCATTTCTCTAAGTCTTTATTATTCATAGTTTGTTCGTAATTCTATGGATCATCATCATTCATGATGTGTACCTCATCGTCATTCTCTATAACGAATCCATACCTCTCAGGTATATTCAGTACTCTTCCAGATTTACGAATAGGGTGTGATATAGTAGGTTCTTCCACTTGGTCAGGTACCTGACTCTGAACCATAGTAATTTGTGGTTCTTGAACTTCTTCAAGATATATCTTACTCCCACTGACCCCTTCATGGATAAACTCCTTTTTCCAAGAAGGCATCATATTTCGCAACAAACACCTTTTGATAAGTTACATGATAGAAATAATACCCTACAGTTTCTTTAAGGTATCCCACAAATCTACACTTGTGGGATTTAGTCTGTAGCTTATCATGTTCAAACTTTTTAACATAAGCTGGACAACCCCAAGTCTTAACATGCTTAAAATTTTATTTTCTCCCCTTCCACATCTCATATGGAGTCTTTGGGGCGGATTTGGTAGGTACCTTGTTAAGTAGGTATGCAGCCGTTTATAGGGCATAACCCTAGAAGGAAATTGGAAGGTCAGTAAAACTCATTATGGATCAAAGCATATCCAACAGTGTTCGATTTTTCCGATCAGATAATCCATTCAACTATGGTGTACCTGGTGGAGTCCATTATGAAATTATACCATTTTCTTTGAGACAATTGAGAAACTCACCGCTCAAGTATTCTCCACCTCGATCTGATCGAAGAATCTTAATACTCTTGCCTGTTTGTTTCTCTACTTCACTTTTAAACTTTTTGAACTTTTCAAATGATTCTGATTTGTATTTTATTAAATACACATATCCAAATCTTGAGTGATCATCAGTGAAAGTAATAAAATAAGAATACCCACCCCATGCATTTGTTGTCATAGGTTCACAAACGTCTGTGTGAACTAACGCTAACAACTCTGTAACTTTTTCTCCTTTTCCACTAAAAGGAGATTTAGTCATTTTACCCATGAGACAAGATTCACAAGTTGGATATGAATCATAATCGGATAGCTCTAAGAGTCCATCCTTATGCAACTTGAATAATTTTGTTTCATTAATATGACCGAGTCTACAGTGCCACATATAGGTATAATTAATATCATCTCTTTTTCTTTTCTTAGTTTGTTCTATTTGAAGTATATTTTCATGCAAGTCAAGTATATAAAGTTCATTTCGCAAATTTTAAATACCATATTAAACATCGTCTTTATAAATAAAACAACTGTTATTCTTTATAATAACGTTAAATCCTTCTATATCCAATACAGAAATAGAAATAATGTTTCTAATAATATTCGGAACAAAATAATAATTATTTAGATAAATGGACTTGTCCGAAGGCATCGCTAAACAATAAGTCCCTACAGTTAATGCAATAACCTTTGCTCCATTCCCCACTCGTAGGATGACCTCATCATTGCTCAGCTTTCTACTTCTGACCAGTCCCTTCACATTATTACATATGTGAGAACCACAGCCGGTATCCAATACCCAAGCAGAATTTTAACTTTCTGAAAAATTAATTTCAATCATGAACAAACCTTGATTGGAAGTCCAAGCTTCTCCAAGCTTCTTCTCTGCCAGAAACTTCTTGCAGTTCCTCTTCCAATGACCCGGCTCGTTGCAATGGAAGCATTCCTTTGCTAGCTGGATCAGGTTTCTTTTGTTCTTTTATGTTCACCTTGCCCTTGGTCATCCTAGATTGGAAGAGCTCCTTAGATATCTCATATCTAGCAGTCCTACTTTGTTCACCATACAACTCCTTGAGGTGAATCAACATAGTAGGAGCATCCATGTTTTCGTGCTGACGTTAAAGCATGTTATTCATGGATGCGAGCATGATGCATTGAGCCACAGATGCATCATCTTGCCACATATTGAAAGTGGCAATCTCTTCCTCAAAGGCTGTTTCCAAAACAGATTCAGGGACAGTTGAATTTATGACATAAGAAATCTTTTCAGCAGTGAGAACAATTCTCAGATTTCTTAGCCAGTCTTCATAATTCGAGCCGGTAAGCTTATTTGCATCAAGTATGCTTCGTAGTGAGATTAGTTATTTTGACATTTTTAAAATTCTGCATGTGAAAGGACAATATTTTAGCAAACATTCATTTTTATTAATTTTTGCATACCAAAATAAATTTAGGTCTTTATTTTAAATTGGTATCTCCCACTATTATCATCAAACTGTATTACCCTCACTTATATAGTTCGGCAACATCTAATTAATGATTTGCTAGTGATAATAAGGATCCCATTTCAAATGTATATAACCTTGTGGATATCACAACAAGCGATATACAAATAAATATGTAGTCAACTCTTGTCAATTACATCACCATGTAACTCTTTTTATTTTGCCTCTTACATCATAATGGTCAAGTGTGTGCACATCCGAACTAAAATGATTTAAGTTAAGTCCAGCCTAGCACTTTCATAATTTTAAAAAAGAAAAATGTTCGTCCTTGTGGATAACACAACAAGACTAGATCGTTCAATTTTCTTGATAAACATCAAATGTGATTAATTAACATCTTAAATACTCAATACTCGCCTTGTGGATATCACAACAAGCTCATATTAAATATTTAATACTATATTAATTTATCATGCTAGAAGGCGACGTTCGATATTCCAAATATCTTTGAACGCGTCGGACATAATATTATTTCTTTGAGGTGTTTGTTGTTATTTGTCTTATCTTGTTTAGCGCGCATGCACACACACACACACACACACACACATATATATATAAAATACGCATCATTTATTAAACATGCGAAGCATGTTTGCATAAAATATAATATATATAATATTTAGCATGCAATATAGAATACTATATTTTACCCGGATTGATTATGGACTTTTGTTCTAGTTTGATTCACTAGAGCCACCAAGTGAACCAAAAGGTCAAATCTAGGAGTGCAAGAGTTAAATTTAAATATACCTATTACATTTAAATCCCAGGCTCCATACAAATGGGTCTTCACGCGCTCCTTGCTCCTTGGTCTCCAATTTCTTCAAGATAATTCTAACTATTTCTATTACATTAACTATTTTAAATTAAATAGAAACATTGATCAGCAGTCAAGAGAAAGTACATAAGAGGAAGATAGAATTTACATCAAGAAATAAACCAGAGAAGGCGAGGTACGCAGACCCCATTTAATAAATCCATTCATTCAAGCATTCAACTAAAATAAAATCCAATCACATTGGTCAAATAGTCCATAATCAATTCCCATTTATTATCATACATATCACCATATATATCAATAAATAAATATCCATCTCATGAATTAAAACATTCCATATATATATGAGTATCATTTAATGGGCAATTTTAAATTGCATGAAATCCAATTTCAAGATTAAAATAAACTCTTTATTTTAATTATAAAATTATTAAGAATATAATATAAATATATATATATATATATATATATATATATATACATAACGCCATCTTGGTTCCTCCCACTTTAAATGTCATCCTGGTAATGTGATTCAAGTTTCCTCTTTTTTTTTTTGAAATCATTCATCATTACATGATTATGGTACTAAAGAAATTCTAAGAAAAAGCATATGAATCAGAATAACATTTTTTGAAAGGAACCACTTTTAGAAATCCTTCCTCACTAAAAAAACGCGAGTCGCCTTTTTTAAAATACACGGATTCAGTAGCGATACAAAAATTATTTTCGTTTTTTTTTCTTCTTTCAAATTTTTTTTATATAATTTTATACAATTAATTATGTCCAATAAATTATTCTAAATACATACCCATATGCATATGAAATCAAAATAATTAATAATTGCATAAAGGTTTGGCTTTGATGCCACTGTTAGGTTTGTACGAAATCGTGACGCAATCAAATTACAAAATTAGCAGAAGCATGGTATATCAGAGTTTAAAAATTTCTATAAAACCATTACCCGGATCATCCTTTATGCAAATTATTAATTTAAAATGATAAATAAGAAGTTATGGAATCATACCCTTGTAGAACGAAGCTTTCACATGTACGACTTCAACTCCTTGTTCTTCATGATCTCCTTGAATTTTCGGGTTAAATTCCTTCCTTTGATCAACGTTAGCCACCCAAGTGTTTGGCCTCTAGAGGTGATCCACCAAGAAAGAGGAATTATCAAGAATGAGGGTGGTTAGCTTAGTTTTCTATCCTCTATAGAAAAGAAATACTCTCCAACAATTAGAATTACATAAAATAATATCTATTATAAGACTCCTCTTATATAAATATTGGTCAACCCTTCTAATCCTATTAGACATGTGATTTTTTTTAATTAATTAAACTCCTTTAATTAATTTAGGCTTCCCACCACCTGGAGAATAATTAATTAAATTCATTTAATTAATTTGTCTCCTAATTTTATTAGGAATAAATGAGAGTACTAATATTAAATTAATTACTAAACTCATTTAGAAATTAAAATAATAATAATTGTAATAATGTTAATAAGACTCCTCTTATTAATTTATATTTAATATTTCTAAAATATTAAATAATAAACATTAAGCCATTTAATTTATTCTATCACCATAGATTAAATTAATTATATTTAATGCATTATTACGATTATGCCATTACCTTCTTAAATAATTATTCTTCCTGTTATGGTGTGACCCTTTAGGTTCTCCATATTAAACCGGTTGTGAATAAATTAATTAGAACAATTCTAATCTTATTTAAATAAATAAATTAAACTAATAATCTATTTAAATAAATAATATTTATTCTACAATAGGGATAAGCCTCCCTAGCGATCAACGACTTTCCAAATAATATAGATTTCAACATTAATCATAAAAGAACCTGTGAGTAAATAGTTACCGTACAATTCAATCCTTTCACCATACAATGTCCCAATTAAATATAAGACATGGATTTACTGTCAATTCTTATTTTTTTTAATTATATGTATTTCGATTAGAAAATGCACAACTCCAAATAATGCAAATTAGAAACTTCTTTTTAATTTTATTTCACCTTGGCCAAGGATTCCTGGGTTGTCATTTAACGAGTCACATAGGACATATCTCTTCTTTTACTAGAGGTGGTAGATTCTTTATTGATCATTCATTATCTCTATATGTAACTCATTATACCCAAGCATAACCTTTTATATACCCTAAAGGGCTTTAAGGAGTAAGTCAAAGTATAATTTATTACATACAAGATACTATGATGATCTCAAGTTCAAGGATAACTTGTACAACTATCACATTAGGAATTCCTATTGACATGCGAGTAAAACTCCATTAGGTATTCTATAGTGAGTCACGTTCAGTGAACTTATTCTCCAATAAGCACCTACATATTTGCTTTAGTGTCTCCACACAAATGATCATGAGATCAATCATCCTCATCCAATGAGCGAGCAACATATGTACCAATCTATCCGGATTTACTAATTCTCTTTTTAGTAATCCCACGATTGGGAACTATTTTAGTTTTAAAGCTTTTTAAGAATTTAGAACTCGTTAGCATGATCATCATCATGATTCTAAAAGTATTGCTTAAAACTATAGGTTATTTATATATTATAAAAATAGCATCATGTAGATAATTAAATACCTTTAATAAGTTAATATTTTTATTAATAAATAAATAAGATCGTATCTAAAGTAGATGCTTTATCATCATACATGATTGGCTTGTATGCATACTACTTTTACGCCGGACAAGGTTATCTTCCTAGTCCGTGTTTGGCCCTTTTGGTATATATTTAACTATATATGTACTAACATTTCAATTATGTCAAGCCCGGATGTCGAATCTAAGGTAGTTTACCGCTTTTATATATATTTACGCATATATAAGCGATTTTCACCATCACTGGGTTCTCTTCCCAGTCTTGGTTGACTACATTTCTTTCAATATATATATATATATATATATATATATATATTTCAATTTCAGTCCGGGCACCGGCGTGAAAATCCATCGCTCTTTATACTATTTTTGCACTCTTCGCAATACTGGGTGATCTCCCCAGTCACTAGTTGACTACTTTTCTGCAATTTACATTCCAGTCTGGCCTGGATTATTTTGTGGTCTTTATACTATTTTTTCACTCTTCGCTATACTAGGTGATCTCCCCAATCACTGGTTGACTACTTTTCTGTTCATTTACATTCTAGTTCGGCTTGGATCATTCTGTGGCCTTTTTACTACTTTTATATATATTTATGCATATATAAGTAGTCTTCACCACCACTACGTTCTCTTCCCAATCTTGGTTGACTACGTTTCTGTCAATATATATATATATATATATATATATATATATATATATATATTTCAATTCCAGTTTGGGCACCGGCATGAAAACCTATCGCCCTTTATAACTTTTATATATAACTGTATATATATATATATATTGCTTTACTCGCTTTCTATTTAACTGCTGCTTTAAATATTCATTTTATATGAATTGACACTGACATATCTGCTAGCGAACTAGATTTATTTAAATCTCGCCAATTCTAGTTTTCAAACTGTTCAAAACCCCCGGACTGAATCGAAAAACTAGAATGGCTGGGATTTCCTTAAATCTAACTGTATTTCTAGTTTTAGCTTCAAAAGCTACCTCGCGTCCCTTAGATCGCTATCTAGTTGGAACAAGACGCTTCGGCCTTGCGGACTGGGATTTACTGAATGAATCCTCGGTTCTGGCAGTATTGGGATATTTATCTATTTTTGTACAAATTTGAACTGTGCAGGTTCTGGCTACTCATATATGAGCCTAGAAATCGTGGGATTCATGATCAAACTAATCAGAATCTGATTCCCACGATGGACAAACTTCGATTTACAAATGTACCCTGCCTGTTTTTCGGTAGAAATTTACATACAAAAGACCTTAAAACGGTTATCCAGATTTAAGGTCTCAACCTAGTAAAAATGTGGATTGTCGTATCAGAGTCCCTCCGATGGTTTTCATGCCCATGAGGAGACCGACCCTTGTCTATTTTCTGTGGTCAAGGATGCATCGCAGCCCAAGAAATCACCATTTACATGCATTCTTAAGGCTATAAAGATAAAATTAGAAGTATCAATAGGCTTCAATTCCTATGTTAGCATAAGGGTTTGATAAACCAGCTTTCAAAACATCATTTTCAATTCAATCAAAAGAAAAGCGTTTATAAATCAAATTAAATACATTTGCGAATCAAATCAAAGATTAATTTTCAAATCAAATCAAACCCTTCGTATATAGGTTCAACGAAGCAAAGCACTACTTTCAAATCAATCAAATCAATAGGTCCAATTTTCAAACAGCATTCACTCATGTATTCTAATTTTAAAGGGAAATCTTGAAAAGATGCAGTACTGTGTTTACACGGGAGTCGTGGGGTGCCTAATGTGGCGCCCCCAAATCCGGGACCGCCACTTAGTCACTCGAATTCAGTTCGTCACGTGCTCATGGTACTACAATGATAACTAAAATCACACATTCACAGCGGAATATCTAATTTAGAATAATATACAATAATTTATTATAATTAATCCCCAAGTCTCGCAACCTACAATACTTAATAGATTACATAATAATATCAATTAACGACTCATTACATAATCTAACTTAAGCTTAAATATAAACAAATCCAGTCTTACTACATCATCTTAATACAACATTAAAATATTTAAAACATAAAAGACACAGGCTAGTTGGTAGCCTTATCCTTGCCCTTATCAACGCTTGAAGGTTCACCATACTCTGCCTTAACTAAAATGTTTTAGGGAAAAAGCAAGAATGAGCACAAATTTCTCAGCAAGTAATATACAATAAGGGTTTGTAATATAATTCTCAATTCTCGAAAAGGGTATAGCAAGGTTTGATAGTTCAAGGATAACAAGAATATCAACAGTTTTCAATAACAGTCGCTAAGGACAGAATAATATCAATGTGATTCAATAATAAATTAATTCAAGATTTTAAGATAACTGAATACTGAGCAGTCACTAAGGACCATGAACTTCTACTAGAATTAACAGTAATAAACTGAAAATCCAACAAAAACAAGTACAACAAGTGATCAGCCTAAAGTACCATTGTTATGCATAACAATCAATCATACTCAAGTGTGCGCGTCGTTTCTCCGACAGTTATATTTTGTTCTTCTCAGTCAAATACAAGATCCCGCACCAATTAATTAGTTTTGGTCGCTTTTCAATAATATAAGTCTAGCCGAATCAAATGGCATAGACACTTTCACAATATTCAAGAATAATACCAAGTTCAATATGAATAATAGCTTTAATGGAATAAGAGTTCAAGTATCCTAATTCAATTCAAATGATTAAGTAAAGAAACTAGTTTGCAATATACAAGGATAGAATACTTGCATAAAGTAACTGCGTCGGTTAGGATACTTGCCTTATGCGTAGTTTACTCACGTAAAGCTAGCCAACACTTTCGAATTCCTATCGTAATATAGTTACGTATATATATGATATTCATTAGTCATATAATTTAACTTCACATTTTGTCTTTGAATATAAGATCAACATATAAGCTAAGTTTTAACCTAGCTACACAGTTATA
Source organism: Panax stipuleanatus (assembly GCA_020205555.1). Taxonomy (NCBI): domain Eukaryota; kingdom Viridiplantae; phylum Streptophyta; class Magnoliopsida; order Apiales; family Araliaceae; genus Panax; species Panax stipuleanatus. The sequence goes on from CM035115.1 coordinate 105,529,418, forward strand.
TAGAATATAATTTCTATCCTTAACATTCCTCCTTTAGAATTTAAACACATTCTCATATCATATAAGATCGCAATAATTAGCAAACATGCTCTAATATCATTAATATCACATAAGACCACAATCAATACTAAATATATTTTATTTTAGGAAGTTATGGCATTCCCTTAAGTCAATCGTCAAAATCGGGTTCAAATATCATCATATAATATCACGAATCATGTATTCATATTTAAAGGATACTCTCATGCTTGTATAACTTTTCTAAATCCAATCATACATGGTATAGGTTCTTAAGTCAATACCTAAAGCCATTAGAGGACACGAACTCATAAGGTCTAACATGCTCGCTTTTTAAACACATAAGATATTCATATAACTTGTATTAGGCATGCTCATGAGTATTCGTATCGCATATAGGTAGCTAGCATTGTTATTATCTTGAAAACATACTTCGTTTATGCTAAACTTGAATCACGACAACTAATCATGGTATATATACATGCATGATACATGAATGAATCTAAAAGTACTATCATATGTTCAAAATTATCAGATTCTAACTCTCGTCATAACATACCATGGTGTACGTTCAAAGCTTATACTTAGTTAGTATAGTTCATTAATAAGGTCTATCATGTCCAGGCTTCCTTATGAAACCTATATATGCAAGTTAACATGTATTACATGTGATTCTAGGTCATGTAAACATGTTTGCAAAATCAGTACCTCAATGTGTCACACACATGTCAAAGTTTGTTTCATAAAACTTTCATTTTCGTTCGAAATGTTAACTAGTGAGTCCATCATGTGCATGTTATACTATGAAGCATATACATACATGGTATCACATTCTTTATGCATTTCTAGGTGGTACTAACGTGCTTGCAGGGTCAGTATATAAACATGGTATACATACATATCAAGTTCATTTCTAGAGTTCTAAATTCATTTCAAACTATACGCTTTCTTTGGTCATGCATGCTAATATAATACAACATGTTTACATCGCTTTAATATATTCATATACATGTGTTACACAAGCTAGCATGCAATCTTAAGCCAAATCAAACCATTAGTATTTAGCAAAAAACAAGCAAAATCAATCAACCATTTCCAGTGACCTGCGCAGCTGCGCTGCCCCACAGTATTAAACCGGTGCAGCTGCGCTGTTTCTGGTTTGTATCAGGAGGCAGCCGACAACGACAGAAACTAGGCCAAACACAAAATTTTCTTCACCAGTTCGTATGAAATCAGTCATATAACAGTTTGGACATTCTTATATAGTTATATAACACTTAGGCAAGCATTCTATATCCCAATTACACTTTAATTTGGCATGATCAAGAATCTAAGAAATTGAAGTAACAGAAACAGGAAATGAAAATGAAGAACAAGGAACCTATTTTGTAATCCCAACATGTAAAGTCCATATAACAACTACGCAGCTTCCGATAATTCAATTAGCATGAATTGCATCCATAATCCAAAAGCTTACTTTGACAGAGAATTTCAAGAAATTTCAAGAATTCTAACAAAACCAATTCAAGAACAAAAATAGAATTTATACCTCCTTAAGCTTGAATTGAACTCCCCACACACTGATTATACTTCTTCAATTACTCAACAATTCACACTCTCAGTTTACACTTAGCAAAAATTTTCACGCAACAGAAAAATGAGAAGGAAGGGTGCTTTATATTGAGAATTGTATAACCAGTCATTGTTTTTCTTTCTCAAACTAAACCAACAGAAATGTGGATTGTATGGAGTTTAATAGAGAGTAGGTAATTAGTTATTGGATTCATCATGAATCCCACTCCCTCTTCCATGATTTGCTATGAAGCTATGGATTTTGCTGAAATTGAGAAGAAAGGGTAGGCATAGGCTTGAGTTGTTCACGTGTGTATGATATATGACTATCAGTATGGGACAAGTTTCTAAGTACCCAGCATTCTAGCAACATGAAGTGTATTAACACTAAGGCCATATATACATACTATATAGATAAATTATAATGTACTTAGAGTCACAATGTAAGTCACATAATTAATATTTCAAGGTAGTAGAGGTGATATGACAATGTAGCATACATATAATCTATGTGCAGTTTATCATACCGGTATAATTTACTCGGATATAATCACATCACATTATCTCCTTTCATAAATTTTATTATTCCATTATAATCATCAATTATTATTTATATTCATGATACATTATTTTAATGTATACTTACATACATATTGTCACATAGGCTATTTTAATGTCACAACACACCTTGTCTTATTCAATGAATGAAGGAACTTTATTGTATGAATACCCACACATGCTAATGTCACAAAAAGTAGCATTATAATGCATGTTTACACCTCAAGTATCAAAACACATAGTTTTACTATGTACAATCATATAGTATAGTTTAAATATACTTGCACGTAACAATTAATATAATCTTATAACTTTACTTATTTGTTTCATTATTCATAATGTCAAATAAATAAATTATTCATCTTATTGATTAATTAACAATAATATTAATTAATCCATTCCTCGTAATTATTAATAACACTTAATTAATAATCATAGGATCAATTATCACCTTAACGACTATAAATCTCAACATATTTATAAACAAGTGGTTTATTATTATTATATTTCTTGCAATAATAATAATCACGTATTATTAATCAATCACAGTTAATATTCCATAACCATTATTCTATGATGACAATTAATTAATGTTCTACAATTAATATGGATTAATTGTTTGCTTAAATTAATATAATCATTCTTATATTACGTCACTGTGCCACACAAAGCTATCAACGAGTTTATCGCAAACTCCACATATTCTCAATTATTATAATTATTTAATTTTATATAATTGAATTAATTCATCTCATAACACAAAATTATTTATATTCAAATAAATTCTCATTTCCATTAATATATTTATTTAATAATATATGAAAATTCTCGGGTATTACACCTAACACCTTCCCCACACTTAACCAAGACCCCGAGCTCAAACTTTGTTTTTAAAGATCAAGTTTCGATAGTGTCCAGTAATTGGGCCTATTTTAAACAAAACTCGGTTGAGTTGGTTGAGTTGGTACAACCATTTCAAATCTACCAACTGGCAACTTTGTAAAAACGTTCAAATCGTTGACATGGTACATGTCGGCCTTTTTCTTAAAAACCCTTCAAAACCTTTTTCCTAAATAAAAAGAGTGAGGGTAGAGAGAACTTAGGAAAAGAGATTAAAAGATCTGGGTTGTGACCGACCCGCGGATTTTTTAAACCAACGTCGACATAATATATATATAGTAATTGTATATATTAACATTTACATTTCAGTTTGGCCTGGATCATTTCATGGCCTTTTTACCGCTTTTATAAATATATATATACTTACATTTCTGTCCGGGCATAGGAGTGCAAACCCATCGCCCTTTACAACTTATATATATATATATATTTATATATATATATATTTACATTCTATTAAGTCTGGATCGTTCCGTGGCTCTTTTATAGCTTTTATAAATATATACATATATTTACATTTCTGTCCGGGCATAGGAGTGAAAATCCATCGTCCTTTATAGCTTTTATATATATATATATATATATATATATATATTTATATTTTGTCAAGCTTGGATCATCCCGTGGCTTTCTACAACTTTTGTATATATATTTCAATTCTGTCCAGCCTGGATTACTCCATGGCATTTTATAGCTTATATATATATATATATATATATATATATTCATTCTAGCCCAGGCATAGGATTGCAAATCCATCGCCCTTTACAGCTTTTATATATATATATATATATATATATATTTCTATTCTGTTAAGCCTGGATTACTCTATAGCTTTTTACAGCTTTTATAAATATATATATATATATATATATAGATATATATATATATTTACATTTCAGTCCGGGCATAAGAGTGAAAACCCATCGCCCTTTACAGCTTTCGTATGTATATAATTATATATATATTCTTTATTCATTGTGATTATATTTCTAATTTAAATATTCATTTGATATGAATTGGCACTGATATTCATTTGGCAAGTTAGATTTCTTTAAATCTAGCTCTTTCTACCTTTCAAATGGTTCAAAATAGGTCCAACTGGAACCGGGAAGCTAGAATGGCTAAGATTTATTTAAATCTAGCTTTCTTTCTAGTTTTACTCATGTGAAAGCAACCTCACGACCCTTAGATCGCTATCTATTGGGAACGAGAAGCTTTGGTTATGCGTAGGCAATGATTTAACTGATGAATTCTTGGTTTTTGCGACGTCTGGATGTAAATATCCATTTTTTGTGCATATTTGAGCTGTGCAGGTTTTCTTGGCTTCCCTCTGTGAGCCTAGGAATCGTGGGATTCATGATCAAACTGATTAGAATCTGATTCTCACGATGGACAAACTCCACTTTACAATTGTACCTGCCAGTTTTTCTGTAAAAAATGTATATTTGAAAGACCTTAAATGGTTATCCAGGTTTAAGGTCTCAACATAGTGAAATAATGGTTTGTCGTGCCAGAGTCACTCTGATGGCTGTCATGCCCATGAGAAGACCGACACTTGTATATATTTTATGGTGGAGGATGCTTTGTAGCCCGACAATCACCATTCAAATTGAGCCAAAAGGCTGAAAAGATAAAAAATATAAGTATTAACATGCTTCAATTCCTACGTGAGCATGAGGGTTTGAAAACCTGCTTTCAAAACATCATTTTAATATCTTGTCTAAAAAGGACTTTTGCAAATCAAATCAAACCCTTCGTATATAGGTTCAACGAAGCACGTCCATACTTTCAAAACAAACCAACGTAGGCTTAATTTCTTTCAGCACACACACACATTGCAAATATAAAGGGAAATATTAAAAAGATGCGGTACCGTGTTTTCACGGGAGTTGTGGGGTGCCAAACACCTTCCCCACACTTAACCAAGCCCTCGAACTTAGAACTTTGCTTTCAAAGATTAACTTTTGATAGTGTCCAACAATTGGGCCTACTTTCAAATAAAACTCGATTGAATTGGTACAACCATTTCAACTCTACCAACTAGCGACTCTGTAAAATGTTCAAATCGTCGACATGATACATGTTGGCCTTCTCCTGAAAAACCTTCACCCTTTTTATAAAACAGATAAAATAAGGGTAGAAAGCAACAAAACTTAGGAAGAGAAAGATTCGGGTCCAACTTGACCCGCATTTTTTCCCGACGTCGATAAGCCTTATGACCATACCTGTCACATACAAAGCATCTAGCATGATGCATTCTGGTGTGTGTGTGTGTGTTGATTCTTTCTCCATTTGGACGTATGTGGATACTTGATAGCCTTTCCCTTATACTGATTCTTCTTTTTCCATACAGCCTTGTGATTCAGGTTTTGTGATGAGTGAACCTTAACTCTACGATTCCTTCTTGGTTGGTTCGTGGAGCCAATTTTACTTGACTCCATGACCTTTTGAGGTTGGAGAGTAGTGACTAAGTTACTCTTCACTTTTCTGAATCCTAGGCTAGCATGGGATCCGTTATATCTTGGGATATGACTTGGATCAAAAGAGTAAGGATGCATTGGTTCTTCCTTCTGTGTGGATTTCATAAATGTAATGCTTCTATTAAAATTTGAAGCACTACTAATGTTAGTTTCCTTGAGTTTTTCCACACATAGTTCTGAGGTTGATTCCCCAAAACCTAAACCTGTTCTGTCAGATGCACTTCTCTGAATGGAGATCAGGGAGTCCATGAAGACCTATTCCACATTAAGATTATCTTTTCTAACTCCTCAATCTTAGAGGTTAGATTTAACTCTCTTTGTGTGAGGAGTTCATTGCTCTGTCTTAGGAGTTTATTCTCAGCCTCAAGTTTAGAGAGAGAGGTAGTACTGAGTAGAGCTGTCTGGTGTTCTACTTGAACTTTCTCCTTCTCTTTTTGAAGAAGAGAATAATCTTTAGGAAAAAATCTGAACCACTTCATGTATTGATTCAGATCAGATGTTATGCCATGTAGTGCAGTTCTTAGATCATCAATGTCTACATCAGGAGAGTTAAAGTTGAATACCTCATCGATACTTACTTCGTGACGGTCAGTGCTCTTTTTGCCTTTTACATCTTTGGCCATAATACATAGATTGGCCACTTGAGGTTCTTTATCATCTCCTAACTTGTGTCGTTGTTTGAGTCAACCCACGATCCTTCGGCTACAAAACCTTTGTCTTTCTTCTGAAGCTTTTTGTAGCATTTGAACTCCTTCTTTGGATTTTTTTTCCTCTTCAGCTCTTCTCTAAGAGGTTTGTTATAGTTTGCAATAAAGTGGCCAGGCTTCTTGCAGTTGTAGCATAGGTCATTGATCTGCTCCTGACTGTTGTTGTTGTTGAATCTCTTAGGTCTGCTGCTTCTGCCTTTGCGCATGAACCTTTTGAGTCTTCTGACCAGCATTGCAATGTCCTCATTATCATCTTCCTCATAGTCAGATTCATTTTTAGCACGAACTTTGGAGGTGGCTTTTGTTGCCTTGAGAGCAACTCCTTTGTCCTTCTTTCTTCTTCTAGATAGAGTTTCTGCTCGTTGAGTCAGCTCTAGTTTGTAGGTAAGAAGGTTGCCATAAAGTTGTTGAACTGTCATTTCATGGAGGTTCTTTGATTCTTTGATTGCAATGTTTTTGGCATCCCACTTGCTTAGTAAGGACCTCATGAACTTGATGATAAGATCTTTGTTTGGATAGATCTTTCCAAAAGTTCAAAGAGACTTGAGCAGTACATTGAATCTCTCATAAGTGAAAGTGATGTTCTCTCCTGGTATATGGGCGAACATCTCATATTGTTGAGTTAGAAGAGATTGCTTGTTTTCTCTGACTTCTTCTGTTCCTTCGTGTATGATGAGCAATGCTTCCCAGACTTCCTTAGTAGTTTTGTTGTTGACCACATTTTCGAACAGATCATCCTCTAAAGACTGGAACAAAATGTTCTTGGCCTTTTTGTCTAGCTGGACAGTTTTCTTATCGTTGTCAGTCCATTCTGATTTGATCTTGATCTAAATTCTATTTGGATCTTCTGGAGTTGGTGCAAGCTTTATTTGAATGTAGGGCCCATTCATAACTATTTCAAATAGTTCTTCATCTATTGAATCCATGTAGGTTTACATACAAACTTTCCAGTTGGCAAATTTGTCTTTGTTGCACATTGGAGGCTTGCTGCCTCCATCTATCTTGGACTCGCTTATCAGGTGTGCCATCAGATCTACTCAAGCTTTGAAGGCTAGTTGAGAGAACCTGCTCTAATACTAATTGTTAGTTCTCGGAGGCACAAAAGTTATCTAGAAGGGTGGTTGAATAGATATTTGAAAACTTTTTCCTTTTCAAAATACTTATTAGATTTGTTAATTAAGTAAATTAATTAAACACAGCGGAATATATGATTTGTTTGTTCCCCTTAAGATAAAGCAAGTTTATAGTGTGATCAGCAGTTATAACAGATATAGCAATTATGGTAGATATAGAAGACATAGTGATTTTAAGTGGTTCATAGCACTCAAGACTCCTAGTCCACTCTTCTACTCCACGAGTAGGAAATCCACTAAGGATATCTTTACAATCTTCGAATCACTTAGATTCCTTCAAGACCAGCAGTCTTGGTGTGACACCCCCAAATCTGGGTACTTCGTTTCCACATAATTTGGTGTTCACTTTCTAATATAACATACATCTACCCAATGAATAATGCAAAATAAACTACAACCTAAATTAAAATAAATAAATCTCCCTTACAACAAGGGTTACAACCTTTTTAAAAATCCCGGGTTACTCTAACCCTGACATGAAAATAATAAAGTGCGGAAATAAAAACATAATATTCAAGTCTTATTACAATCATTCTCAATTAAATAAAAATAAGTCTTCACTTGCTTTGCTTTCTCTTGCCCTTACTCGTAGACGGAGCATCAGCGTTATCAACCTTAACTGAAATTATTATTTAATGCAAGAGTGAGCAAACAACAGCTCACTGGAGTTTAACAATAATATATACATGAAAGGATATCTTTAAAAGAATCTGAATAATATGATTTGCTTCAACAATAAAGAATTAAATAATAATTCTTTTCATCACAATTATAATTCGAAAATAGAATTTATCTGAGGGTCATAAGACCTTTGAACTTTCGTCCTAGGTTATAAACATTTCTATTTAAACCTTTAACAGTCAATAAGACTATGGACCTTAATCCGTACTTAGGGGCATCAACCCTTCGTACCATGTATTGTGCACAAACATCTTAATACTATGCGTAGTAACTTCCCCTAATAAAATGGTTGTTTAACTCAGTAATTTGAATTCAAGTCCGCCCCAAAGAAAGTTTGGTTTGGATAACTAAAAGGGTAATTTAGAATTCTCATTTATCAGCTAAGGGATTAGTTGATAAACTTACAAGGAAATTTAGAGTTCACGTTCATCAACTAAGGATTAGTTGAATCGACTTTTAATAATTTATAAATAACAGAATTATGAATTAACATATGCTTTAGAATCAACTTAAAGCATTTAAAATAATAACTGAATCTTACTTGAACAGTAAGTGAAGATCATTTCCATTCAATAAATAACTTGTTCGATATAGAAATGAAAAGACATTCTCAACCATGAATAAATGAATTTAAATAAACGAGTTTAGGGTTTAGAAAAACTTGCCTTACGCGCAAGCTACTTAACTCAACCATGTACTTAAACACTTCCTATACACATTCAATTATAATAACCTAAATCAGTTAATACATAACTAATTCATATAAGTGGTTAACCCTCATGGTTAACTCACTCTAATTAAATAAATAATAATAATCAACTATCACATAGTTAATTACATCACACACACACTCACATAATTAAATTAATTATGTATTTAGCTAAATTATAATTTAACAATTATAATTTAAACACTTAATCTAATTATAATTACTCAATATACATTATAATTTAACCATATTTTACTTTAAATTAAACACTTACTCTTAATTATAATTAATCAAATTATAATTAAGTTACTCATTTACAATAAAACATTTATAATCTAATTAAAGTTTTCAAATTTTCTTTTATTTCCTAAATATGAATTTGTCACAATCATATAACAACATGTTATATCATTTAAATATATGTCCACTAACAAGGAATAATTAAACTAAGGCTTTAAAATAAACTGCACAAGAAACTAAAGTCATTGCCCAAGCATTGTGCACGGCGCAGTTTCGCAGCAAGCAGCCTGGGCACCGGCGCAGTTGCGCAGGGGTCAGATCAAAGAAGAGCAAGCGGCGCAGCTGCGCTGCTCCTGGCTTTGTTGCCGGCACAGCTGCGCAGCAACACGGCCAGACGTAGACAGTTTCAACCCTCTGCTTTACCGAACAACCCATTCAAGCCAACAAATAGAAAATTATAGTAACGTAGCCACTGTAACTCATACATATGCAATAATACATAACATAACATGTTTCTACAACATAACAACCATCTAAATAATGATAATCACAAGTTTTAAAAATCCAATTTGGCCATTTTCATGAAAACTCGTATTTTTCCAAAATAATCCACTATAAGAAATTTTTTCCATCAATTCCACTCTATATACATACATTATATACATAATTGCATGTAATCATCAAACAATTTCCCAATAACCATGCTAGCATATTCCAATTCATCAATTTCTCAAACCAAAATTGACAACAAAACTAAAACTCATATGAAGTCATATCAACATGAATTTTCTGTTAAAATATCTTTCTACAGTAATTTGATTTCTGAAAATCATTATGACATATAATCACTATTAGTATAACATGAACACAATACATATATTCAATTCATGATTATACCACTTTCATGAAAATTTACTTTTACAGATAATGAAAATATGAAGAACATAAAAACTTGTTTTTCCAACAATTGTATTCTTGAAAACTCTCCATGGCATGCAATTATGAAAACATATGAACATCATATATACACATAACTCATAATTACAACTTTCATGAAATCTTAATATTTTACAGAGATTGAACACGAACAACATGAAGAACATGATATATATATATCAAATATAAGGAATTAAAGAAATACCTTAATGCTTAATAAAGTGAAGAAGATGATTTTCCTCTTAATTACTCAAACTTCTCTTCTTCTTCTCTGTATTCTTCTTCTCTACTTCTCTTTTCTTTCTTTGTTTTTGTTAGTTTAGACTTAGGAAAACTAACGTAGTTTTAAACTTAGGTAGTATATAGAAAATATATAACTAACATATAATAATATAAGTACTAACTTTAATTAAATTAACAGTTACAAAATTCAAAAGCCATCTTGACTTGTTTGGCTACAAGAAAATTAGAAACTAGCTTTATTAAATCCAAACATAGTTTAGGTAATTTAGGGTTAGGCTAGTGTAAGGGCCCTGTTTGGAAACAGTCTTTTAAAATAAAAGCAAGGGCCTTGTTTGGTATAAATCATTTTAAAAATTCTTTTCTTTTTATTTTAATAAATCATTTTAACACATACTTTAATGTCACACTTTAATTAATTAAATCATTTAACAACTAATTTAATTAATTAAAATTCAACATTAATTAATCACATAAAATTGTCATATTTTATAATTACTCGCTAATTATAATTCATGTAGCACTAACACATAAATCATCTAATTTAATTCTCTAAATTAAATTAGAACTATAATATAAAATTAATATACATCAATTAAATTAAATATTACACATTCATTTAATTAATATATAACACTTAATTAAATCACTTCCATAAATCACATAATTTATTTATTTCACTGAATAAATAAATCACATAAAATATTTATTTAACTCAATAAATATTTAAAATTAAATATAAAATCTCAATCGTTACACTTGGAACTTCTTAGTTCACTTAGAACCTTTCAAGTTCAGCAGACTTGGAATACACTTGTAATGCGAGTTGAGTTCTTGGGTGTGCTACTTAGTTGCCGTTAAGCATACGTTTGAAAGAACTGATTAGTGAAGCAAGCTTTCTTTTAGGATCGTAGTGTTTGGCTCTTAGTGTTCTTCAACTTTGTTCATTCTTGCTTGCTTAGACTGAATAAATAATATGTTTTGCTTATGAAGGAGCCTTTAAAATCTTTCTGTTGAAGACATCCGTTGTAGCATTTAATGTTTCAAACATTTCTGAGCACTGATGTTGACTTCAAGGAATGTGGTGTCTGCTATCTGTCTCGCCTGACACAGCAGACTGCTTTCTCACCTAACACCTGAAAAGGTGTTTTCAGCAGACAGAAAGTACTCTCCTAAGCTTCTTCCATATGGTTCTTTGATTCAAACTAAGGATGAGTGTTGGATCATTGGGACTCCCGAAATGTCAACGTCCATAAACCATTCTTCATTCGTTAGACATCTTCTTTCATCAGATGAGCGAATCTTGATACTCTGATGCTAACTAAAGAAGCACCACGATCGTTGTCTTCATGCCACGATCGTTGTGTGTTGGTGTGCTCGATATTGATTCAGTCTTGATCGTGGAGAACACTACGATTCTGCTTGTGCTTGATTAACTACGATCTCTACATGCTCAATTTACAGACTCCATGTCTCCGAGAGCAGACTGCCATTCTTGACTTGGCTTGGCAGGCACTCGGACTGTCTCCATAATTTTGAATGTGGCTCCCATAATAGACTGCTATTCTGGAGCGACTTCTTTGATACTCCACGATTCTGCCTTGGCTTCTGCAAACTCTTGGCTGGCTCGACAGACTACGATTCTGTTGAGACCTATCTATTACATTTCTTGAGATCAACCTAATAGAATTGATATTTCTTCTATACATTCAATTACAGAATGATAAACATATAGCTCAGATCAACCTAACAATTTTGATCTACCATCTAAGTCCTTGTACATGTGTTCTTAGAAGGACTTTACACATAAGTATATTTATTTACTTTCAACATCAAATTTTAATATGCAATTCCCAACAATATATATATATATATATATATATATATATATATATATCCATGTTTCTGAAACCTTAGATCAAAAAGTTTTTTTTTGTTTTCTTCAAAAAAGGGAGTTCGATCTGACGATAATAGATTTAGTGAGTTATTTTTGTATTTATCTGATATATTATGTCATTTAAAAAAAAAAACCTAGATATATATACTGATTAGTTTCTGAGTCTAATATTTTTTAAAACAATATTTTCAGTCAAATATTCTGTTTCAGTTCGATTATTTTTTAAAAAAGAACTAAAACACCTAAGTTTCTAACAAAGTATTTTTGTCTATGTGTTTTTGAAAAACCCTAAATCTGCTAAGTTTAATCAAACCCTAAATTTTCTAAAAAAAAATTACTATCTTTTTTTGTTCGATACCCTAAATTCCAAAAATATTTTTTTAAAAAATAAGTTCTTATTTTATCATAATATATGTATATATATATATATATATACACACACACACACACACACACACACACACACATATATATATATATATATCTGTGAGTCTGTGGGTTTTTCTATTAATATATGTATATATACATATATATATATATCTGTGATATATCTAGTAATCAATCTTTGTCTATATACTTACATATATGTGTGACTAAAAAGCATCAATATGTATATCTTATATGTATAAATATACGTATGAGTATCTACATCTACTAGTACAATGATTACTGAGATTTAAAAAAAAAGGAAAATACTTCTCTTCTATACTGTGGAACAACTGAAAGCTACTTAGCTCGTTTACCTCAGCTTTGCTCAGGTAATATTTGTCTATCTCCCTCTCTTTCTCTCTGATAAACTGTTTTGGTGATCTCATCCCTCTAGACATTGACATTGGATGATAGAGATAATGTTCATTTTTTTTACTGTATTTGACCATCTATGCTATCATTGTTATGTGTTGCATTTAACACTGACTTGTTGAATCTCTGTGTTGGTTTACTATCTTCTGATATGGGCTTAAGCAATGATAACATATCTCTTTATTGATATTAGACCATACATGTTCTGATTATAATCTAAATATCTCTGAAATATTTATGTCTTATGATTGGACATCTGGTTCAATTTTTTTTACCTTGATATAAGACTCAAATGGAACTGAGTTAGTCTAATCCATCAGTTTAAAAAAAAATTTGTCCAAATCTCAAAAATTGAACCGACAAATTATTTTAAACCTTCCCAATTTTTAGTATTAGCAATATACTCTTTCTATAAAAGGATAGTTTTTTAAACTGACTGCATCACCACCCAGTTTTTATTTTTCTGCAGTCTTTGCACTTCTATCTCTCTCTGCATACATTGTCATTCTAAAACTGCCTCCAGCCTATTCGTCCAAAAAACAGAAACTTGCATTGCTTAGTGAATCTCATCCTGATGTCTATACCCCTATGTTACTTACACTTACTGCTAAAGATAAATATGAGCATATGAGACATAATTTAATTCCTGGGGTAGGTACTTCTTTCAACAGCTTTTCTCACTTGTTAGAAAAAATAACAAATATATGCTGGGATTGCCTCTTTACTTTCAAAAATAGAGAAATTTTTCCTAGTTTGATTGCAGAATTTTATGCTCACATGACATTTGTTCTTGACTCAACTGGTTTCTTAACTTGTATTAAAACTTACATACAAGGTCAGGACTATATCATTTATGAAATGCTCATTCTACATGTACTAAATCTCAGAAATGATTTCTTAGATTTTCCAAAAATCAATGAATACATCTATCCTATAGGAATCTCCACTAGTGACTGCATCACTTTCAAACACAATCTATCTGTCACCACTGACCAAGTTGTGCCTGCAACTTTATTTGACTATCCATGCAAAGTTCATCATGATTTTTTCACTGCTGACTGTCAATTTCTGGGAAAAATTCTTTGACATAATTTTATGCCTGTCAAAAATGATAAACTTCTACATCCCTTTGATATAGAACTCAAAAATGCATCTTGACTGAATGTATGTGATATAGTCTTCCATACTTTCTCCTATCCTTTTTTGAGTTCTGCTACTATAGCAATTGTCTGGGTTATGGTCTTCTGTTAACTAGAATTTTTATTCATCTTGGCATTCAAGTTCGTCATCATAAGGCTCAAATGGTTCAAAACAGCAACATTGTGTCACATTTGAATCTTCCCCCTAAGCCTTTAATTATCTTTCAACCCAATGATACTGATCATATTGAGTCTCATCTAAATCTGCTGTCACAAATTAATACTCTGAACAGTATGAACAAACTTTCTTTGAAGAATCAGACTGTTATTATGAATTAGTTAGAAGCTTTACAGTTATCTGTACATCATATTCAAGATATGATGAGTGTGTGGATGGAACATCAGAAGGTATCCATTCCTCCATATAACTTTATTGCTACAACAAGCTCAGCACAGGTTGATCATACTGATCAAACTCCTACCGATCCTCATCCTCCAACTCTCAGTTTGAATTTCTCCCCTTTCACTTTTGATGAAATCTAACTATTTGGGATAAATGTATCTATATATATAAACTAACTATTTGGGATGAATGTATAACATACTAACCTAACTACTAATACTTAGCTTTATTTATTATGTTTCCTTACTATTCTGACTATGCAGGTAAAATTTTTGTGCTAACAGTTTCTGCAGGTACTCAGTTTTTCTTTACCCCTCTATTTTTGTTAATGACAAAGGGGGAGAAGAAAAAATATCATATTATGTGTATATACTATTTACTATATACTGATGAGATGGACAGTAATGAGTATGATGGTTATAAACTGCTAAACTGATATATATCTTACTGTTTGGATGGTTTGTCTGATGGTTTTTCAAAAATTTGAAATTGCTTTTTTTTTTAAAATCGATTCATGATCCAAGGGGGAGCATCATGAATTAAGGGGGAGTTCTGAAAACCAAAATATTTTTTTGCTTATTGTCATCATCAAAAAGCGGGAGATTGATAGGTCTTCAAATCTTGTTATTTTATTTTGATGATAACAGATTAGGTAAATATGTCAAAAAGGTAGAATCATCTCCATAGGATTAAAAATATTAACTTGATTTTAATTACCTCATTTATTTTGACCAAAAATATTTATTTTCAAACCTCTATTTGATTTTATTTTCTAACCTTGATAAATCTAATATCAAGTGTTAATGAAATGAATTCAAATAGTAACATTTTCTAAGGCAAGGAGATTCCTATTTCTTTTTCAAAATGATTTTATAAATCTTTTATGGGCAAAAAGAAAATTTCTAAATATATATATATATATTTGGTATATATATATATGTAATATACGTATGTGTGTGCCGCATGTGTGTGTGTTAGTGGGCTGCCCACTTTCATATGTTTGTGATGTGTATAATGCATATAAAGGAAATGGAGGCATTAACCAAAAGGTGGCAGCTTGAATTTGAATTTGGCTATGTGCTGACATATGTAAACAAAAAAAAAGGCTGACTAAATTACTTTGGGCCAAAAGTCAATAAAGGGACTTGTTCCCTTAATTGCCTAATTCGTGTGCTACAAAATTAATCCGGACCTTCAATTTCAAAAATGATTTATCAAATTATATTTTTACCCTAAACTCAAAAATCCTATAAATAGGAGGCTTTTCATTCATTTCAATTTACCAATTCAAAAGTCAAAAAAGCTTACTCTCCTTGCCTACATTATGTCCAATTAAACTTTCACTCTTTCTGCTTCTAATCAAAGTTCTAATTTTATTTTGAAAGAGAAAAATTGATCAAAGTATCTGAGATAAGTTATTAATTTATTACTGTTCATGTTATCTCATACTTGCTTATATATATAGATATTCAAATATAAATTGCTATACACATTTATATATATCTATAATTCATCTATCAATATCAAGTAAAAAGTCAGTACTTAAATGCCGATATAATTCGGAAGTAATTTCTCTAAAATTCTCTGAACGGTCTTTAAAATCCAAAGTGGCCTTTTACTGATATAGATACATTATATAAATATTGTATAATATTTATATGATTATCAAGTTGTAAAACGAACTATTTAGTCAGTACTTAGATACCGATATTCGGAGGTATTTCTTAACAAAGAATATTATCTGGACGGTTTTTGAAATCCTAAGTGGCCAAATTTTTCACAATATAGATCAAATATAGTATAATATATATAAGTGGGTGAAACAAGTTTCTTCTCAATTATTATTTAAATTGATCAAATTATTATATTGTCATCAAGAGTATACTGTTCACCAAATTAATAATAGATTAATTGTTGCATTATATGCAAGTTTATATGGTTATTTAAACTCAAAGTTACATTTGTTTAAAACCATAGAAACACACTCTAAAAGAGAAAGCCTTTTCTACATTTGTTTAAAACCATAGAAACACATTCTTTATTAAAAGAAAAGGAAAATCTTTGTAAAAAGTGCTTAAATGTATATATCTGCTTACACAGAAGAACAGCACATAAAAGTCTTGAACTTTTATTAAATACTTAACTTCTATATCTACTTATTTTAGAAGTATATGTTCTGAATTTTATCTGCTTACTTTAGAAGCAAAAACTAAAACAAACTTTTGTAAAAAGGAAAAGGTTGAGTTAGTTTATTTTGTGTACTTGTGAGAAAGATAAAAATTCTTTGACCAAGACCAGAGTCTTAGAGAGGTCAGCTGGGAGTTGGGTCTCTAGTGTACTTGTGAGGTAAGGAAGAGATTGTTGTTTCAAGACCAAGTCATAGAATAGTTCTAAGCTCAAAAAGAAGATTCAACTAAGCTTGAGGAAATAGATGGGTGTTCGATGTCCGAGATAGTTAGTTATGGATAATTGTAAGTTTGTTTATAAAACTTTGTAAAGGCTTCTCCGCCTATTCAAGGAGTATTTATTACAGGAAGTAATAGAATCTCAAGTCCTAAAGAGGAGCTTGAGACTGGACGTAGCAACATACCCTAGCTATATGTTGTAAACCAGGTAAATATTTGTGCATTGTGTGATTGATTTTTTAACCTGCTTATTAAATTCTAAACACTATAAGTTAATCTACTAAAAATTCAAAAAGGCCAAAGATAATTTTTTAAACAGTGATAATCTATTCAACCCCCCTTCTAGATTTTTATTGGACTTTCAGAAACGAAAAAAATGAAATTCATATGGACTGATTTGATCAAGAAATGAATCTGTAGTGTGATGATTCACTAAAAGTGTTGATTTTGGAAAAAATAACTTGAACAAGGTTTTAAGTTCTTGATTTTGGTTGTTTTCTTGGTTTGTGATGTTAGAAGCATGCTAGGTGTTTAGGTTATGGTTTTACAAAGTGTATAACATCTAGGTATATTTTATTTGCTGATTGAATGATGAAATTCGTGAGTTTTGGCTTGGAAAACATAATGATTCACGAACTGCAGATTCTGTTCTGGGGACACTCGCCCCGGCGGGCTTCTTAGTACAAATATTCTGCCCTTGCGGGCATTTTTCAGCACAGATCCCCTCCCCGACAGAAAATGGGTCCAAATTAGACAGAGCCTCCAGTTGGTATGAGTTGAAATGGTTGTACCAACGCAATCGAGTTTTGAAACATTTTGCAATATGGCATATTTATTGGACTCTGTTTAATTGGCTTTGGAAACCGAGATTGATAGAATTCGTGGGCTTGATTAAGCGGGGGGGGGGGGGGGGAGGTGTTAGGCACCCCCTGACTTCCGTGAAACACGGTTACCGCGCTTTTCGTTCCCTAATCATTGTGTATGTGTGTGTGCTGCAGTTAATTGTGCCTAAGTGCTTTGTTTGAAAGTAGTGTTGTACTTCGTTGGACCTATATACGAAGTGTTTTATTTATTAAAAATTCCATTTTTAGACAATAATGTAAAAATGATGTTTTGAAAAGTGGTTTTCAAACCCTTTTGCTCGCATAGGAATTGAAGCTCTTTGATACTTCGATTTTATTCCATATTCGG
This sequence comes from Panax stipuleanatus, assembly GCA_020205555.1. Taxonomy (NCBI): domain Eukaryota; kingdom Viridiplantae; phylum Streptophyta; class Magnoliopsida; order Apiales; family Araliaceae; genus Panax; species Panax stipuleanatus. The sequence continues at coordinate 105,547,431 of CM035115.1, forward strand.
CTTTATTTGATTTTAATCTCGGGATGCAAAGCATCTTCACGAAAATATGATATATATATATATATATATATATATATATATATATATATAAGTGTCGGGCTCCTTATGGGCATGAAAGCCATCAAAATATGCCCAGACACCAAACATAAGGTTTTCATTATTACGGGGGCCTTAAATCTGGATTACCGTTTTAATGTCTTATATTTACAATTACAAGATTTGCAAGATGGCTGTATAACTCAACCTGGTCCATCGTTGGAACTAGATCTAGATCCATAAGTTGAATCGTAGATCCTATAGCTCTTAGGCTCACAGAATATCAAATAAACAGCCTGCATAATGAATATATTGCAATAAAAAATAAAACTATACTACACATCGCTAAATAAAAGATTCATCAGTCAAATCTTCCTACACGCATAGCTCATAGCTTCCAGTTTCCTCTAGATACAAATCTAGGATCACGTGGTTGCTAAATATTTATAAAAACTAGAAAGAAAACTAGATTTTTACATATCTTAGCCATTTTAGCTTCCAAGTTCAAGTTTTACAACTTTTAAACCGGTTAAAAGCTAGATCTGGCTAGATCCAGTACAAATTTAGTCAATACAGCTTAAATATTGACTATTTAAAAGAAATGAATGGTGAAAACTTTAGATCTGATGAATATAAACTACTAAAGATATGTATATAGCTCTTATATACGTATTAGAGTAAGCGAAGAAGACAAGTCTGGAGAAATCTTATAATATATCGTGAGAACGGCTCTCGAACGGCTTTTGGCACCCCAATACTCATTTCCCACCAATTTAAATTTGATATGTTGTAGTATATAAATGTATGTACATTTACAAAGAAGTTTTACAAGAATCGGAGTGAGTTAGAGCCTCCGTTTGACCCTCTTAGCCTCTATTTCTCTCGCCGCGACCCTTTCTTCTTCTCTCTCTTCTTCTATAAGCTAAGGGGGTAGGGGGTATATATAGACACTGATGGCCGCAGGTCTACCTGTGGCTGGGCCTGGTGCGCCCGGCCTGGTGGGCCCCGATTTCTCGAAGTACGTGTGCTCCAACCAACACGTTGTTCGCTCGAACCTTCATAACTTGCAATCCGAGAATTCGATGGAGTCGTGCTATACCTTTTCCGAAAGCCCTTTCCGAGAGCTACACAATGACATGGGGCTTGACCTTTTTTGACTCTAAGAAGACGAGTCTATGACCAGATCTTTGAGTCTCCGCAGTTAGTCCGTTGAGCTGTCTGGCGCAGTTTTCACTCGGGATTGCTGTGATGGTCCTATGTCGCCTTTTTAACAGTAATTTGATCTGATTTGATGTTAATTTGGTAAAATTACTCATTTGCCCTTCCAGGTTGGTTTTGGGCTTAACATGGCTGCAGTTGTCTTTCTCGGGTTTGTCTCCGGGGTTTGACTGTTGTTGACTTTTGTGTATCTTCAAGGCTGTCACTGAAGTTAATCTGATGATTCTCAAGGTTGTCTCCAGGGATCTGGTTTGATGATTTTTCGGTGTTGTCTCCGAGGGGCTGGTTTGATGATTTAATCCTCCAAGGTTGTCTCTGGGGTGTAAAAAGACGCTTTTGCCCTCCTACAAGGTTAAGAACAGGAATACAAAATTTTGAGGGTCTACAAGAGATATGTCCTATGTGATTCGATAAATGACAACCCAGGAATCCTTTGCCAAGGTGGAATGAAATTAGAAAGGAGTTTCTAATTTGTATTATTCGGAGTTGTGCATTTTGAAATAGAAATACATATAATTAAATAAAATAAGACTTGACAGTAATTCCATGTCTTATATTTAATTGGGACATGTTATGGTGGAACGATTGAATTGTACAGTAACTATTTACTCAAAGGTTCTTTTATGATTAATGTTAAAATCTATATTATCTAGAAAGTCGTTGATAGCTAAGGAGGCTTATCCTTATTGTAGAATAAATGTTATTTATTTAAATAAATTATTAGTGTAATTTATTTATTTAAATAAGATTAGAATTGTTCTAATTGATTTATTCACAACCGGTTTAATATGGAGAACCTAAAGGGTCACACCATAAAAAAAGAATATTTATTAAAAAAGCAAATGACATAATCATAATAGTAAGTTAAGTATATTTAATTTATTCTATGGTGATAGAATAAATTAAATAGCTTAATATTTATTAATTAATATTTTGGAAATGTTAAATATAAATTAATAAGAGGAGTCTTATTATTATTATTACTACTATTATTATTATTATTTAATTCTTAAAGGAGTTTCAGAATTAATTAATAAGATTCTCTCATATATATATATATATATATATATATTCCTAATAAGATTAGGAGGCAAATTAATTAAAAGAGTTTAATTAATTATTCCTAATAAGATTAGGAAGCCTAATTAATTAAAAGGGTTTAATTAATTAATAAGAAACCCTAATCCTAAATTGTTTAGGAGGGTTATGAAAGTAGTATGTATACAAGCGAATTATGTATGATGATAAAGCATATGCTTTGAGACAATCTTATTTATATATTAATAAAAGTGTTATTCAATTAAAGACATTTAATTTATCAATATGGTGTTGTTTTTATAATATGTGATAAACGCATAGTTTTAAGCAATGTTTTAGAATCATGATGATGATCGTGCTAATGAGATCTAAATTCTTAGATAGCTTAAAACTAAAATAGTTCACAATCGTTGGATTACTAAAAAAGGGATTAATGAATCAGGATAGATTGGTACATACGTTGACTTGCTCATTGAATGAGGATGATTGATCTCATAATCATTTGTGTGGAGACACTAAAGTAAGTATGTAGGTGCTTATTAGAGAATAAGTTCACTGAACGTGGCTCGCTAAGGAATACCTAATGGAGTTTTACTTGTCTATCAATAAGAATTCCTTAAGTGATAGTAGTATAAATAATCATTATACTTGAGATCATCATAGTATTTTGTGTATGATGAGTTATACTTTGACATGTCCCTTATGACCCTAAGGGTATATCAAAGGGTATGATTGGGTATAATGATTTTTGCATGGAGATAATGAATGATCAGTAAAGGATCTACCACTTCTAATAAAAGAAGAGAATATCCTATGTGATTCGATAAATGACAACCTAGTAGTCATTGGCCAAGGCATAATGAAATTAGAATGTAGTTTCTAATTTACATTATTTGGTGTTGTGCATTTTAGAATCGAAATACATATAATTAAATAAAATAAGACTTGATTGTAAATCCATGTCTTATATTTAATTGGGACATTGTATGATGGAATGAATGAATTGTACGGTAACTATTTACTCACAGGTTCTTTTATGATTAATGTTGAAATCTATATTATCTAAAAAATCGTTGATCGCTAAGGGGGCTTACCATTATTGTAGAATAAATGTTATTTATTTAAATAAATTATTAGTTTAATTTATTTATTTAAATAAGATTATAATTGTTCTAATTGATTTATTCACAACCGGTTTAATATGGAGAACCTAAAGGGTCACACCATAAAAGGAAGAATATTTATTAAAAAAATGGCATAATCGTAATAATAAGTTAAGGATGTTTAATTTAATCTATGGTGATAGAATAAATTAAATAGCTTAATATTTATTATTTAATATTTTAGAAGTATTAAATATAAATTAATAAGAGGAGTCTTATTATTATTATTATTTAATTTCTAAAGGAGTTTGGAAATTAATTAATAAGATACTCTATCTCCCTCCCATATATTCCTAATAAGATTAGGAGGCTAATTAATTAAAAGTGTTTAATTATTTTCAATAGGATTGAGAAGCCTAATTAATAAAAAGGTTTAATTAGTTAATATGAAACTCTATTCCTAAAAGGTTTAGGAGGGCTGCCTACATCTATAAATAAGAAAGTCTTATTATGGAACAAAAAAAGACATTACACTATTCTAATAGTTGGGAGAGTATACACATTCTATAGAGATAGAATTAGGGTTTAGCCAAACACCCACATTCTTGAATATCTCTTCTTCCTTGGTGTATCACCTCTAGAGGTCATACGCTTGGGTGGCTAACGTTGATCAAAGGAAGGAATCAATCCTGGAGAACTCAAGGAGATCACGAAGGATTTGGAGTTGAATTCGTACCTGTGGAAGCTTAGTTCTACAAATGTATGATTCTATAATTTCTTCTCTTTCGTTTAATTAATAATTGTGCATAAAGGATGATCCAGGTATAAGGTTTGTAAAATTTTTAAATCCTATTTTTATCCGCTACTTTGATTGTTACAAACCTAACAGTGGCATTAGAGCCAAACCTTTATGCGAGTTATTAATTGTTTTGATTTGATTTATATACTGATATGTGTTTTGAACAATTTAATTGGGCATAATAGTTAACTAGAAATCATGTTTTTGGAGAAAAACTGCACAATTCGCGAACCAGAATAACTGATTCTGCCCAGCTGCGCCACAGCGCTTGTTCCAGGCATTACTGTAGCACCGCAGCGTCGGCTCCATGTCCATGGTGCTGATGTGGCGCTGCAGCGCCTGAAGCCAGCTCTTGAGCCGCGCCACAGCACCAGCCAGCTGTCTTTGGTTTTTGGTGATGTGGCGCCGCAGCACCTGATGCTAGTTCACTAGCGACGCCGCAACGCCACCCCCCAGAAAATTTAATATTTTTTTTAAATTTTAATCATGATAAAAGGTTTATTTTAATTAAAATTAAATATTTTTCTGTAATTTCCAGATTAATAAAGGAGTTTATTAGATTTAGAATTGGATTAAAATAGAGTTGTTTAGTTTAATTAGAATTGGATTTCATAATGACTAATTAGAGTTGGAATTGGATTCTATGGTAACTAATTAGAGTTGAAATTGGATTTCAAAACTAACTAGGATTTCCCATTAAATCGATATCAATATATATATATTAAATATTTTATTTATTGACGTATATGGTGATATGTATAATAATAAATGAGGTTGATTATGGACTATTGACCAATGTGATTGGATTTTATTTTAGTTGAATGCTTGAATGTATGGGTTTTATTAAATAGGGTCTATGTTGGCTTGTTTCGGTGTTAACAAAACAAACACAAACGCGTGCAAGTATACACGGTAAACAAATAATATATGATAAGTAAAGATTGTTCCCACGGAGAAAAATAATTACTTCTAAACTATTATGCAACAACTTTATAGCTATTTCTGGCTGCTCAAACGAGTGAATAAGATGTGAATTAATGACTAATATGCTTATCAACTAAAACTAACTAATTAAAGAACGACAGATTTAATAATGGAAAGATATGGGATCCTAATGTCACTTAATGCATCATCCAGATTATACACCTCTTGTTAAGCCTAATTAATTACTTAAGATTTCTAGTCGAGAGCACGAAGGTGAGAATTGGCTATCTTTCAATATACCAAATTCATATCTAATAAAATCCACAAAAGAGATAGAATTCATATGAACATCAATATTACCTAAATCACTATATGTCTATGTGACTTACAAGCAAAATCGATTTAAATGCAAGCTCTCAATTGACTACACATGGTAAGCCGGTATATGTCTATCCGAATTACGAATCACAAAATCTATCACACGCAAATTTCATGAACATATGCTAACATGGCCAAATATGAATTTATACTTCCTCTTTCAATTCCATATAAACTATTAAGGTAGATGGTGATTAAGCATCTAAACAATAAACACAACCATGCTAGGCAATCCATACATAATCAATCACATATAACAAAGAGGCATATAGATCTGAATTAAACAATAAGCTCCATTAGAATTCCGTAATGGTGATTAGTTCATCTCTGAATCAATAACCATTATGGGATTTGATCTAAGCATTGAATGTATGAAACGAAAGCAAAGAGAATTAAGAGAGATGAAATTGCAAATCTGATAAATCTCTGTCCAAAACAACCCTTCAAGCTGAGTTCAAAATCACAATCATCCAAATCTAAAACTCTAATAATGGAAATCTATTAAGAGCAAAGAGAGAAGCCAAAAATGAGAAACGATAGTTAAGAACCCTCTGTAGCTCTTCAAAAACCCTAGAAATAGAAAATAAAAATTTTAAAACTTTTTCTTGTAACTTGCAAATACACCCATATATGGAAAATACGCTACAACAACTGTTTAAGTGAAAAGTCAACAATTTATCAGAAGTTGACTGGCGTGGCCGCGCTAGTACGTAGGCCTTTTTGGGCGCGGGCGGGCTGTTCTTAAGTTCGGCTGCTTCCTGGCGCGATCGCGCCATGCTGTATTTCCTGCAGAATTTGCTGGTGCTATGCTGATCTTTGCTGCTGCTGCTTTAGCTCTTCTTTTGCCGTCACTTGTACCTGCTCAGATGCTATTTCCACATGCCATAAGCTATGCCCCATCTTCAGCTCCCCACATGCTCACCATCTTGCCAAGTCCATGCCATTGCTTGCCATTCGAGTTTCCTTCATGCAGCCTACTAAAAAAAGATAAAAAACATAAAAAGACACTAAAACATTTGAGTTTAAGCTATAATTCTAGCAAGTTGATAGCCAATAAGTAGGTATAAAACCTACTTATCAAATACCCTCAAACTTGAACTATTGCTTGCCCTCAAGCCACAACACAGATGCAACTACATGCTATGCAAACTATACTACTATGAAAATGAATCCCAAAATTTCAGCCATGATATGAATTCTAATAAAATATGCCCCAGAGAAATAACAAGATCCATGAACAAGGTTTCCACTCAAGCTAAATTCATAAAGACATACAATTCAAAAATCACAACCTATTGCTAAGATGTAGTGTGTGTGTGCTATATCACAAATAAGCTTGATAGAGGTGAAGATTCCAAATGCTATACTTCTAAAGAAGAAAACTGAGGTTTTAAGCCAAGAATTTTGCACATATATGAACTAACAACCAGTCCAACACATCAATACAAGCTAAGGTTCAACAAAAGGCTTATTATGCTTTTATTCCATATGAGGGCGATATTCGCACTTTTCCGTGGTTACACTCGACTGTGCAATGCTAAGCCCTCTTAGGCTTTTCAATGATACCCATTTAACGAGCTTTCGACCAACGACTCCCAAACCATAAGGCTTTAGGGCGCTGGGTGTAGAGATAATCCCCTAGGGCGTACTTGCTCGAGTATCAAAGGCCACAAGACTTAACTAGCCAAGGCGTTTATTCTATTTTTTATTTTATTTTATTTTATTTTATTTTCTCATTTTATTTCATTTTCTTTTTATGTTTCTGTTTCTTTTTAGCGTGCATACCCAATATTTTCCCCCAAACTTGCATTTCTGTGTTATTATGGCCATTAATCATTTTTCTACACAACTCTAACATTAAAAACAAAATTTTCCCCTCAAAAGACAAGCATGTGCTAATCTACCCAACAAGCAAATAATAACAATGTTGTGCTATCCGGTAACATCAAAGAAACAGGCATAGACTACATCATGTATAAAATTATAACTAAGCTTAAGTTACCAACTGAGTTCAAAGATCTTAAAACATTTCATATCATCATCGGCCAGACTAGAATTCAACAGACGAAAAACATGGGATTATGCTATGCAAATGCAACTAAACACATAACTAACTAAAGAAAACTAAAGAAAACTGAAAAAAAATTTACTCAAAATTTTACAAATATTTAACTAATAAATACTACCATGCAAACTAAATATAAACTAAACATGCAATTAAACTATATGCAACTAGCTATATGCACTACTACTAACTATAACCCAATACCCTCAAACTTAAAAACTACAATGTCCTCATTGGAGAAAAAGGATAAGGAAACTTCCCTATGTATCGGCATGGCCACCCTCCTTGGGTGGTGAATTGGGCGACGGGTATGGCATGGCAGAACCAAAGACTGGCCACTCCACCATCGATCCCTGCTGTGCAAAGGCCTCAACCAAGGAATGAGATAGCCCATCGGCAAATGCTGCGAAGTTGCCATGCAACGCGTCCGTCCTCCTCTCCAATTGCCTCATCCTGCGATCCTGATTCACTTCACTGGCTGGAGGAGCAACTGCCTCTACTGGCTTTGGTGGAGGCACTGGTGGAGGAGTTGGCAGAATGAATCCTTTGCCCCACGGATGTGCCTTGCCACCAGCCCAATCTTTAAACTTCTTAATGGTGGCATGCGTGATGTCCTGGCTCAGCATCTGAACCTGCTCGTCATCCCAGTCAAGCCCATCCTGAGCGCACAGATGAGTCACAACTGACGTATGTGGAATACTGCTAGTGGTGCTGCCCCGCATGTAGCGCAACATATTCTGATGCAGTAAATGGCCAATATATATATACTTCCGAGTAATGATTCCCCCGCAGAATAATTGCCCTCTCGACCAGAGTCTTATGCTGGTGAGTAGACGGCATCAGATTGGCGTAGATAAATAGGTTCCATGCCTTTGCATATCAGTTTAGGGCTGAGCTTGGGAAATTGGTCGGTGCATCGGTGCCCACCTTATAGTTCCACTTCATGCCCGGCAAGCATAAATATGTGTTAACCTTATCCAAGTTAGTCTCAAAACACTCTGCCTCAACACAATTTAATCGACCAGCCGGGATTGAAGGCAAATTGAAAACCTCACAGATCTCTAGCGGACGATAGTCAACTTGAAAGCCCCGAACGAACGAGAAGATGCTCTATGTCTCCTTGGCGTTCACATAAAATTCGAGAACTATGGTCATCGGAGCAGGCACAGGCGTTGTCACAACTCTAAACCAGGCCTTATCTTGGATTATTGCAAGCATTTTGCCATCTTCTTTGCCCGGTTTTAATCCCCGCTCCTTCACAAATGTCTTAGCAGTAATTCGGTAATATTCAGTCTATGCCGCAACACTGATGAACCTGGTCAAGTCCACAGTATCCTCAGTCTGGCTGCTTTGCGAAGGTGAATTAAGCGTAGCGGATCTAGCTCTCTTAGGACCCATAATCTCTTGCAGGCAATTCTCTTGTAAACCCTAACTTATGAACTTGAAGAACACCCCCCAAACTTGTGCCTCTGAATTCTGTAGAGCAAACCCTAGTTTGTGATGTAGAAGAACACCCCCAAACTTGTGCCTTAGAACCCTCTAAAATCTGAATGCACAAACCCTAACACTGCTGCAAAACTCCCCAAATTTCCTCTAAAAATCCTTACTGCAAACCCTATTATGTGAATAGAATGATGAGATGGTAGTGGCTAGGCTAGGGTTTGGGATTTATATGTGGAGAGATAGAGTTTGTATAGGGCTAAGAGTTTGTAGATGGTTTGGAATTTGAAGGAGGTGTTTGTATGTTTTAATGTGATTAGGGCTAGGTTTGTGAGAAGGAGATGAAATTCGAATAAGAGAGGTGTTTAGAAGAAAGGGAGTTCGTATATGAGAGGGTTGGTTATATTCTGATAATGCCTTGACCAAATAGGAATAGGTTTTAAATGAAGGGACAAATGCTTTAAGAATTTAAGTCGGAAGTTTGCTGGGGTAGGGCGCGGGCGTGCCAAGATTTACTGTGATGAGGGCGCCGCCGCTCGGGTTAAGATACACTTCTGGAATTTCTAAGAATAGGCGCAAGCGTGCGGAGTTGTGCCTTGAGGTTGGGGCGGGCGCGCAGGTCACACTAACTCTCTGGTCTACATATTGGCGCGGCTGCCCGGCTTTTTACCTTAAGGTTGGCACCGCCGCACTGCCCTGAGCCCAGCTGTGAATTTGTTATCTGCAACAGTAAAGTTTTCTGCAACAACCAACGTGCAAACCAACATCAGACCAACATAGCATACTAACAAGCAATATTACACACAACATAACCAACATCCAATATATTCAACAGCAATATAAACCAACATGCAATCTAAACCAAAATGCAATTTATTTCCTACACACATAGTACTGAAAAATGAGATGTAAATGTTTCCAATATCAAAATTGGACTATGTAAGATGTATGTATGTTTGAATCCTAACAAAAATGCAATATAAGTGAATCATAGATATGTGAATCCTCAAAAATGCTATATGTGTGTATATGCAATATGTTCATAACTCTAAAAATATATGCAATAAGCATCCTAACTCTAAGAATAAATGCAATAAGCTCCTAAACTCCAAATTGTTCAAAATTTTCAAGATTTTCAGAATTAAACAAGGGGAGGGAAATAATAGAGAAATGTAACAAGAATTATATGAAAGGGAGAAGAGAGATGATGGGGTGCCTCCCATCGAGCGCTTGTTTATAGTCAATTAGCTCGACTCTGTCTGAAAGAGTTAAGTAGAAGAAAGGATCGAGGTGACTTTTTGCCGATCGACTTCGCCTCCATAGTAGTGCTTCAACCTTTGTCCATTCACTTTAAACAGTTTGTCTGGGTATTGATCGAAAATCTCCACTGCACCATGTGGAAACATAATTTTCACCGTGAAAGAGCCCGGCCACCATAATTTGAGCTTTCCAGGAAAGAGTCTAAGATGAGAGTTATACAACAATACCGCATGCCCCGGCTCGAATTTCCTTTCCATAATTTTGCGGTCGTGCTACCTTTTCACTTTTTCCTTATACAGTTTTGAGTGTTTGTAAGCCTGCAATCTGAATTCATCTAGCTCATTTAGTTAGAGTAGGTGCTTCTCCCCTACAGCTGTCAAGTCAAAGTTTAGCTTTTTTATAGCCCAGTAGGCCTTGTGCTCAAGTTCTATGGGAAAATGGCAGGCCTTCCCATAAAATAGTTGATACGGTGATATACCCAATGGTGTCTTGTACACAGTCCTGTATGCCCAAACTGCATCATCGAGCTTAAGGGACCAATCCTCCCTCGTGGGATTTACAATTTTCTCTAATATCCTTTTCACCTCACGATTGGACACCTCAGCTTGTCCGTTCGTTTGGGGATGGTATGCCGTGGCAATACAGTGATTCACCCCATACTTGGCCAATAGTGCAGTAAACTGTCGATTGCAGAAATGGGTGCCCTCATCACTTATGATAGCCCTAGGAGTCCCAAATCTTGTGAAAATACTCTTTTGAAGAAATCACAAGACCACCCTAGCATCATTAGTCGACAAGGCTGCTACTTCTACCCACTTGGACACGTAATCCACTGCCAGCAAGATATACAAATATCCACACGACAGAACAAAGGCCCCATGAAGTCTATCCCCTAGACGTCAATTATCTCAACCTCTAGGATCATATTCAAAGGCATTTCATTCCGTTTGGATATATTACCAACTCGCTGGCACCGGTTACATTTTTGCACGAAGTTATAAGCATCTTTAAACAAAGCCGGCCAATAAAAACCTGCCTGAAGTTCCTTGGCAGCTATCCTCTCGCCCCCATAGTGTCCTCCATAGACTGATGAATGGTAATCCTAAAGTATGTTATCCATCTCACTTTCTGGGATGCATCGTCAGATAATCCTATCGACACACTGCTTAAACAGGTAAGGCTCATCCCAAATATACCATTTAACATCATGTAGAAACTTCTTCTTCTGGGGTATAGTCAATTCAGAAGGAATAATGTTGCTCACTAAAAAGTTTTCAAAATCCGCAAATCATGGCATTTTGCCTTGCACCATAAATAACTGTTCGTCCAGGAAGGACTCATTAATCATCACTTTGTCATTTGTGTCCTTTCCCAGGTTCTTCAATCGGGATAAGTGGTCAGCCACTTGGTTTTTGGTCCCCTTTCTATCTTTGATTTCCAAATCAAACTCTTGTAGAAGAAGAATCAACCGAATGAGATGGGGCTTAGCATCTTTCTTAGAAATCAAGTATCGGATTGCAGCATGATCGGTGTATACGATAACTCTTGTGCCAATCAGATAAGATTGGAATTTGTCAAATGCATATACCACCGCTAGAAGCTCCTTTTCTGTGGTAGTGTAATTCAGTTGGGCATCAGTCAGGGTCTTACTGGCATAGTAGATAACCTGAAAAACCTTATCCCTGCGCTGCCCCAAGATAACTCCCATAGAAAAGTCACTCGCATCACACATTAGTTCAAATGGAAGAGACCAGTCAAGTGCTGTGATAATGGGTGCCGTAGTCGACCTCTTCTTTAAGTGCTCGAAAGCGACTAAGCATTCATCGTCGAATCTAAATGGGACATCTTTCTCAAGCAAACTGCATAGTGGTTTAGTAAACTTTGAGAAGTCCTTAATGAATCGACCATAAAATCCCACGTGCCCAAGGAAGCTACGAACCCCTTTCACAGAAGTTGGTGGAGGTAAGCTCTCAATAGTCTCTAGCTTCGCTCTGTCCACCTCTAATCCTTTCCCGGAAACTTTGTCCCCCAATATAATGCCTTCCTGTACCATAAAATGGCACTTTTCCCAATTCAACACTAAATTGGTCTTAACACACCTCTTTAATACTAGAACCAAATTCTAGGCATATGTCGAAAGAGTCTCCAAAGACTGAGAAGTCGACCATGAAAACTTCTACATTTTGTTCTACAATATCGGAGAATATTTCCATCATACATCTCTAGAATGTGGCTGGAGCATTGCATAATCTGAAAGATATCCTCCTGAATGCAAAAGTACCATATGGGCACGTGAAGGTAGTCTTCTCCTAGTCTTCTACAGCTATAACAATCTGGTTATACCCCGAATAACCATCCAAGAGGAAGTAGTAGTCATGTCCCGCTAACTTATCCAATATTTGGTCAATAAATGGGAGAGGGAAATGGTCTTTTCTTATAGCTTTGTTCAATCTGCGATAGTCCATGCAGACCCTCCACCATGTAACTGTTCTGGTAGGTATAAGCTCATTATTTTCATTGGACACTACTGTCATGCCCCCTTCTTTGAAACACATTGCACCGGGCTCACTCATGAGCTGTCAGAGATTAGATAAATTATCCCGGCATCTAACCACTTTAGGATCTCCTTTTTGACGACCTCTTTCATAATAGGATTTAATCTCCTCTGTTTCTCTACCGTTGGCTTACTGTCATCCTCCAGGAGTATCTTATGCATGCATAATGAGGGGCTGATCCCCTTGATATCCGCTATGGTCCAACCAATAGCCGATTTGAATTCTCGTAGAACTCGAAGCAACTTACTTTCCTGGATGGATGATAAGGCAGAAGCAATAATAACCGGTAATTTAGAAGATTCCCTTAGAAATACGTATCTCAGATGATTAGGAAGAGGTTTAAGGTCAAGGGTGGGAGGCACCTCAAGAGAAGGCTTGAGTCACTCCGATGTCTCCCCAGTATGTCCAAGTGGTTCAATGGGAATCTTGAATTTTCTCATCTGTGGCACTGTGTTTAAAATTTGTACATATTCCACAACATCTGCATCATCCTTGTCAGAGTCTCCCAGTAGAGCATTCTCTACTGGATCCATGTTCATCACTTGCTCAGCTTCTTCATGCATTACCCTGTCGACTACATCAACCCGAAAACACTCTTCTTCGTCAGTGGGGAACTTCATAGCTTTAAAGACATTGAACGTGACCTCTTGGTCCTGAACCCTCATTATCAGTTCTCTCTTCTGTACATCTATGAGTGTTGGCCCAGTAGCTAGAAAAGGTCTCCCAAGATTGATCGGTATATCTTTGTCCTCCTCGTAGTCCATAATAATAAAATCGGCAGGGAAGATAAACTTGTCCACTTTTACCAAGACATCTTCTACGATACCCCTAGGGTATGTGATGGACCTATCGGCAAGCTGCAATGATATATTTGTCAACTTCGGAGCTGTCAATCCCAACTGTGTGAATACCGATAGAGGCATCAGATTTATACTTGAACCCCAAGTCAGATAAACACTTGCTGAAGGACAGTTTTCTAATGGAGTAAGGTATCGTAAAGCTGCCTAGGTCCTTGAGCTTTGGAGGTTGTTTTCGTTGCAATACTGCACTGCATTCCTCTGTCAAGGCAACTATTTCATAATCCTCTAGCTTCTTCTTCCTTGATAGTATGCCTTTCATAAACTTTGCATAGCTTGGTATTTGTTCCAAAGCTTCGGCGAAAGGAATGTTGATCTACAGTTTCTCAAACACCTCCAAAAACTTTGTGAACTGTTTGTCTAATTTCTGTTTCTGAAGCCTCTGAGGATATGGTGCAGGAGGGTAAACCACTTGTGGTGTAGCATTGGTTTTCTCAGCTTTATCATGCTTCTCTGACTCCACTACTTGCTCCCCATCTTTTCCACTATTCAAAATTGCATCAGATTTTTCTACTGATGGGCGCGGCCACGCCAGTCCCCAGATCTGCAGTTTGCTTCCCAGACCTTAATGTAATAGCTTGATATTGCTCCTTTCCATCCCTTTTTCCTGGATTTGCTTCAATATTGCTTGGTAAGGCCCCTTGCGGTCTGTTGGTCAACATGTTAGCCATCTGGCCCATTTGATTCTCTAATGTTTTGATTGCCACCGCTTGACTCTTCAACATCAACATGAGCTCTTCCATTTCAGTTTTCTTCTCTAGTTGTGGAGCAGGAGCTGGATGGTGTTGATGTTGTTGTTGATGAAATTTGGGAGGATGTGACGGTCTAGGGGCATACTGTGGATGAGACTGTTGTGGTTGAGACTATTGTGGCCGGTATTGATGTTGAGGTTGGTGTTGTTGAGCACCTTGATTGGTACTCCAGCTGAAGTTTGGATGGTTTCTGTTGTTTGGATGGTAGTTGTTCAGAAATTGATTATGTGGCTTTTGATAGTTGCTGACGAATTAAACCGACTCTGCGGTGATAGCACATTGTTCTGTCAGGTGTGATCCCGCATATAACTCACATACGAAAGCAACTTGATGAACTTTGTTTTCAGTAATAGAGTCAATTTTCTTTGACATTGCTGCCATCTGAGCTGATAATGCCGTGATGGCATCCACATCCAATACCTTGGCAACTTTTGGTTGAGGCATTCTAGCTGTCGGATTCTGAAAGTCATTTGTCGCCATGGTCTCAATCAATGCATAAGCTTCCTCAAAGCTCTTAGCCCACAAAGCTCCACCTGCTGCGGCATCAATGATCGGCCTAGATTGCCATCCCAAACCATTATAAAAAGTATTGATCACCATCCAATCTGGCATCCCAGGGTGAGGACATTTTCTTAGCATCTCCTTATAGCGTTCCCAGACCTCATACAAAGATTCTCCCTGCTGTTGCTCAAATTGAGATAGAGCACTCCTCATCTTCGCTGTTTTAGCCATAGGAAAGAACATTGGTAAAAACAATTGAGCTAGATCGTCCCATGTAGTAATTGATCCTGATGGTAACGAATGAAGCCAGCTCCTCGCTTTGTCCCTTAAAGTAAATGGAAAGAGACGAAGCTTCACCGCATCATCCGACACGTTGTTGTACTTGAATGTGTTACAAATTTCAATGAAACTCAGAAGGTGTTTGTTCGGATCATCGGTAGCTGAACCCCCATACTGGACTGTGTTCTGAACCATCTGAATTGTCCCTGGTTTGATTTCAAAGGTGTTCACAGGTATCGCTGGCCGGACTATACTCGACTTTAATTCATTGATGTTTGGCATAGAGTAATCCTTCAATGCTCTATGTTCCTCGGCTGCCATTTGTACCGGTGGTTCAGTGTCTTCTTGTGTGTTAGTAGTACGTGTATCCACTCTCTAAGCTTTCCCGTTGATATTATCCTGTCTAGGTACCAACATAAAATTTGAAGATCGGTTGTGCATATACTAACCACAAGTACCTGAAACACAAATAAAAACAAATCAAAAATGAGATAAGGTGTGAATTGTTCAAGTCAGAAAAATTTAACTTAAATTGATGTCAATAGTAAAAAAAAATAACAACTTGTCCCCGGCAACGGTGCCAAAAATATGTTGGCTTGTTTCGATTTTAACAAAACAAACACAAACACAAACGCGTGCAAGTATACATGTTCAACAAGTAATATATGATAAGTAAAGATCGTTCACACAGAGAAAATCAATTACTTCTAAACTATCATGCAACAACTTTATAGCTATTTCTGGCTGCTCAAACAAGTGAATAAGATGTGAATTAATGACTAAAATAATTATCAACTAAAATTAACTAATTAACAAATGATGGATTTCATAATGGAAAGATATGGGATCCAAATGTCACTTAATGCATCATCCAGATTATACCCCTCTTGTTAAGCCTAATTAATTACTTAAGATAGCTAGTTGAGAGCACGAAGGTGAGAATTGGCTATCTTTCAATATACCAAATCCACATCACATAAAATCCACAAAAGAGATAGAATTCATATGAACATCAATATTACCTAAATCACGATATATCTATGTGACTTACAAGCAAAATCGATTTAAATGCAAGCTCTCAATTGACTACACATGGTAAGCCGGTATATGTCTATCCGAATTACTAATCACAAAATCTATCAAATGCAAATTTCATGAACATATGGTAGAATGACCAAATCTGAGTTTATACTTCCTCTTTCAATTCCATATAAACTATTAAGGTAGATGGTCATCAAGCATCAAAACAATAAACACAACCATGTTAGGCAATCTATACATAATCAATCACACATAACAAAGAGGCATATAGATCTGAATTAAATAATAAGCTCCATTAGAATGCCATAATGGTGATTAATTCATCTCTGAATTAATAACCATTATGGGATTTGATCTAAGCATTGAAAGTATGAAACGAAAGCAAATAGAATTAAGAGAGATGAAATTGCAAACCTGATAAATCTTTGTCCAAAATAACCCTTCAGGCTGAGTTCAAGATCACAATCATCCAAATCTAAAACCCTAATAATGGAAATCTATTAAGAGCAAAGAGAGAAGCCAAAAATGAGAAACTATATCTAAGAACCCTCTCTAGATTTTCAAAAACCCTAGAAATAGAAAATAAAAATTTTAAAACTTTTTCTTGTAACTTGTAAATACACCTATATATGGAAAATACGCTACAGCAACTGTTTAAGTGAAAAGTCAACAATTTATTAGAAGTTGATTGGCGCGGCCGCGCCAGTACGTAGGCCTTTTTGCCAGCGGGCGCGCTGTTCTTCAGTTCTGCTGCTTCTTGGCGAGGGCGTGCCAGGTTTACTCTTCAAGGCCGCGCAATCGCGCCTTGCTGTATTTCCTGCAGAATTTGCTAGTGCAATGCTGATCTTTACTACTGCTTAGCTGCTGCTTTAGCTCGTCTTTTGCCTTCACTTGTACCTGCTCAGATGCTATTTCCACATGCCATAAGCTATACCCCATCTTTAGCTCCCCTCATACTCACCATCTTGCCAAGTCCATGCCCTTTACATGCCATTGCTTGCGATTTGAGTTTCCTTCATGCAACCTACAAAACAAAGATAAAAAACATAAAAAGATACTAAAATACTTGAGTTTAAGCCATAATTCTAGCAAGTTGATAGCCAATAAGTTGGTATAAAACCTACTTATCAGTCTGCGTACCTCGTCTTCTTTAATTTTTCTTGATGTAAAATTCTATCTCCCTCCTACGTACTTCCCTTTGACTGCTGATCAAGGCTTCTACTTAAATTAAATAGTTTATGTAATATGAATAGTTAGAATTATCTTGAAGAGTTGGAGACCAAGGAGCAAGGAGCGCGTGAAGACCCGTTTGTATGGGACCCGGGTTTAAATGTAATAGTTATGTTTAAATTTAATTCTTACACTCATAGGTTTGACCTTTTGGTTCACTTGGTGGCTTTAGTGAACCAAACTAGAATAAAATTCCATAATTAATCCGGATATAATATAATATTCTATATACATGCTTATACTATATATATATATATATATTATATATTATGCAACATGCTTTGCATGTTAATTAATATGACGCGTATTTTATATATATGTGTGTGCATGCGCGCTAAACAAGATGCGACAATTAATAACAAACCCCTCAAAGAAATTATATTAAGTTGTAACGTTCAAAAATATTTGGAATATCGAACGTCGCCTTCTAGCATGATAAAACAATAGAGTATTAAATATTTAATATGAGTTTGTTGTGCACACACAAGGCAAGTATTAAATATTTAAGATGTTGTTTTATTACATTAAATGTTTATAAAGGAATTGAACATTATCGCTTTGTTGTGCACACACAAAGGCTGTAGTTTTCTCTTCACTTATATGGAAATGTTGGGTCCGACTTAACTTAAATCATTTTAGTTCGGATGTGCACACACTTGACCATTATGATCTAAGAGGCAAAATACAAGGAGTTACATGTTGATGTAATTGACAAGAGTTGTCTACCTATTTACTATATATAGTTTGTTATGCTCACACAAAGCTATATACATTTGAAATAGGATCCTTATTCTCACTATCAAATCTTTAATTAGATTTGTCGAACAATATATTATGAGGGTATTATAGTTTGAAGAAAATAGTGGGAGATACCAATTTAAAATAAAGTCCTAATTTATTTTGATAATTAATTAAATGAACATTTGCTAAAAATGTTATTTTATTTCACATGCAGAATTTAAAAATATCACACTCATTATCACTGCGTAGCATACTTGATGCTAACAAACTAACCTGCCCGAATGACACGGACTAGTTAAGGAATCTCATAATTGTTCTCACTACAAAAAAGATTTCTTATATCCTAAATTCGTCTACCCCTGCAAATGTTGTAGAAGAAGCCACTGAGGAAGATATTTCTACTTTTAAGGAATGGCAAGATGATGCAGCTGTGGCTCAATGCATCATGCTCGCATCCATGAGTAACTAGTTTCAGCGTCAGCATGAAACTATGGATTCTCCTGCTATATTGTTGCACCTCCAAGAGTTGTATAGTGAGCAAAGTAGGACTGCTAGATATGAGATATCTAAGGTACTCTTTTGATCACGGATGACCGAGGGCTCTACTGTTGAGACTCATGTCCTCAAGATAATCAATTTGATTGAACGTCTTGAACAACTTGGGTTCATCATGGATGGGGAGTTAAGTCAAGATTTGATCTTGCAGTCACTCCCAGATACCTTCTCACAATTTGTTGTGAATTTTGACATGAATAAGTTGGATGTCAGCTTGCCTGAATTAGTTAACATGTTGAAAAATGCTGAAGGACACTTCGCATCTAAGAAGAACCAAATCTTACTTGTGGTTGATTCTTCCAAGAAAAGGAAGGGGCCCAAGGTATCTTCTGAAAAGAAGAAAACCAATAAGGCTAAGGGTAGGGCGAAAGTGAAGAATCAAAAGAAACCTAATCAATCTAGCAAAGGAATGTGCTTCAATTGCAACGAGTCGGGTCACTGGAAGAGGAACTGCAAGAAGTTTCTGGCAGAGAAGAAACTTGGAGAAGCTTAGACTTCCAATCAAGTTTTGGTCATGATTGAAATTAATTTTTCTAAAAATCAAACTTCTACTTGGGTATTGGATACCGGCTATGGTTCTCACATATGTAATACTATGCAGGGACTGGTCAGAAGTAGAAAGCTGAACAAGGATGAAGTCGTCCTACGAGTGGAAAATGGAGCAAAGGTTGCTGCATTAGCTGTAGGGACTTATTGTTTAGCACTTCCTACAGGCAAGTCCACTTATTTAAATAATTGTAATTTTGTTCCAACACTCATTAGAAACATTATCTCAATTTATATATTGGATATGGATGGTTTTGACATTATAATAAAGAACAACAGTTGTTTTATTTATAATAAGAATGTTTTATATTGTTTTGGAAAATTGTTGAATGGACTTTACATACTTGACTTCCATGATAATATACTTCAAATTGAATAAACTAATAAAAGGAAAAGAGACGATATTAATTATACCTTTATGTGACATTGTAGACTCGGTCATATCAATGAAACAAGATTATCTAAGTTACACAAGGATGGGCTCTTAGAGCTATTTGATTATGAATCATATCCTACTTGTGAATCTTGTCTCATGGGTAAAATGACTAAATCTTCTTTTAGTGGAAAAGGAGAAAGAGTTACAGAGTTATTAGCGTTGGTACACACAGACGTGTGTGGACCTATGACAACGAATACACGAGGAGGGTATTATTAATTTATTACTTTCACAGATAATCATTCAAGATTAGGATATGTGTATTTAATGACATACAAATCTAAATCGTTTGAAAGGTTCAAAGAATTCAGAAGTAAAGTGGAGAAACAAACTAGTAAAAGTATTAAGATTCTTTGATCAGATCGAGGTGGTGAATACTTAAGCTATGAGTTTCTTGATTGTCTCAAAGAAAATAGTATAATCTCACAATGGACTCCACCAGGAACACCACAATTAAATGGTGTATCTGAAAGGAGAAATAGAACATTGTTGGACATGGTTCGTTCCATGATGAGTTTTACCGATCTTCCAGTATCATTCTGGGGTTATGCCCTAGAAGCGGCTGTATATCAACTAAATAAGGTCCCCTCAAAATTCATCCCCAAGACTCCATATGAGATGTGGACAAGGAGGAAACCTGGTCTTAAGCATGTTAAGTTTTGGGGATGTCCAAATTTTGTGAAAAGGTTTCAAAATGATAAGCTTGGGACAAGATCTGATAAGTGGACGTTTGTGGGATATTCTGAAGAAAGTTTAGGATACTATTTCTACAATCTTACTGAGCAAAAGGTGTTTGTTGTGAAACACGTTGCCTTCTTGGAAAAGGAGTTTATCCTTGAAGGGATTAGTGGGAGGAAAATAAATCTTGAAGAAATTCAAGAACCACAAACCACTACAGATCAATTGGATGAACCTGTCCAAGTAGAGACACCTTCTATACAACACACTATTCGTAAATCTGGAAGAGCACCGAAGATTCCTTAAAAGGTATGGATTCGTTATAGAGGATGACGATGAGGCACGTCTCATAAATAATGATGATCCATTGAGTTACGATCAGGCTATTAGTAGTAAAGACTCAAAGAAATGGCAAGAAGCCATGAAATTCGAGATGGATTCCATGTATAAGAATAAAGTATGGACTTTGGTTTCATCACCTGAAGGCATTAAGCCTATTGGGTGCAAATGAGTCTTTAAAAGAAAGACTCGAGCGGACGGCATGGTAGAGACCTATAAGGCCCGAATGGTTACGAAAGGTTTTAAACAAAGACAAGGTGTAGACTATGATGAAACTTTATCACCAGTAGCAATGCTCAAGTGCATTCGGATTTTGCTTGCGATTGCAGCTTACTATAACTACGAAATCTGGCAGATGGATGTGAAAACGGCTTTCCTCAATTGAAATCTTGAGGAGGATGTGTATATGACACAGCCAGAGGGATTTATTTCAACGGTTGGAACAAATCAAGTTTGTAAACTGCAACGATCCATTTATGGGTTGAAGCAAGCTTCTCGTAGGTGGAACATCCGTTTTGATGAGATAATCAAAGAGTTTTATTTTATTAAAAATGAGGATGAACCATGTGTGTACAAAAAGGTTAGTGGGAGCGCTGTTTCATTCCTTGTATTATATGTTGATGATATATTACTGATAGGGAATGATATCCCGATGCTACAGTCAAATAAAATCTATTTATCTAAACACTTCCCCATGAAGGACTTGGGAGAAGAATCCTATATTTTGGGGATAAAGATCTATAGAGATAGATCTATAAGGATGCTTGGCTTATCCCAAGGAACGTACATTGATACGATTCTAAATAGGTTTAGCATGGAGTATTCCAAAAAAGGTCCCATGCAGATGAACCATGGAATACATCTCTCCAAGAAACATGCCCCAAAGACACTTGAGGAGAGAAACCGTATGAGTAAGATTCCTTATGCTTCAGCAATAGGATCTATCATGTACGGTATGATATGTACGAGACTTGATGTCGCTCATTCACTTAGTGTAACGAGCAGATATCAGTCTAATCCTGGAGAAGAACACTAGAAGGTAGTGAAAAATATCCTAAAGTTCTTAAGAATAACTAAGGATGTATTTCTTGTCTACGGTGAGTCTGAATTGAAACTAGAGGGATACACAGACTCAAGCTTTCAAACGAACCAAGATGACAGTAAATTCGTTTTGGGATATTTGTTTACCTTAAACGGTGGTGCAGTGAGTTGGAAGAGTTCCAAGCAGCAAACAATAGCTGATTCTGTGACAGAGGCAGAGTACATAGCTGCAAGTGAAGCTGCAAAGGAAGCTGTTTGGATGAAGAAGTTCATAACTGAACTTGGTGTGGTTCCTAGCATTAGAGGAGCAGTACCTTTATTCTGTGACAACACCGGAGTTGTTGCACAGGCTAAGGAACCCAAGTCTCATCAAAAATCCAAACACGTGTTGTGGCAGAAATCATTGAAACAGGAGATGTCACTCTAGAGCGTGTGGACTCTCAAGACAACATTGCAGATCCATTTACTAAAGCTTTAACACAACAACAGTTTGATCGTCACTTAGAGACGATGGGTATGAGATACCATGGCAATTGACTTTAGTGCAAGTGGGAGATTGAAAGTAGTATGCTTATAAGCCAATCATGTATGATGATAATGATAGTAGTGTGCATACAAGCTAATCATGTATGATGATAAAGCACATACTTTGTAAACAATCTTATTTATTTATTAATAAAATATTAATTTAAGGCATTTAATTATCTACATGGTGCTGTTTTTATAATATGTAAATAACTCATAGTTTTAAGCAATGCTTTTAGAATCATGATGAGATCATGCTAATGAGATCTAAATTCTTAGAAAGCTTAAAAACTAAAATAGTTCTCAATCGTGGGATTTCTAAAATGGGAATTAGTGAATCCGGATAGATTGGTACATATGTTGCTTGCTCATTTGATGAGGATGACTGATCTCATGGTCATTTGTGTGGAGACACTAAAGCAAGTATATAGGTACTTATTAGAGAATAAGTTCACTGAACGTGACTCGCTATGGAATACCTAATGGAGTTTTACTCGCCTGTCAATAGGAATTCCTAATGTGATTGTAGTACAAGTTATTCTTGAACTTGAGATCATCATAGTATCTTGTATGTAACAAATTATACTTTGACTTATTCCTTAAGGCCTTTTAAGGCATATATAGGGTATGCTTGGGTATAATGAGTTACATATGGAGATAATGAATGATCAATAAAGAATCTACCACCACTAGTAAAAGAGGAGATATGTCCTATGTGATTTGTTAAATGACAACCCAGGAATCCTTGGCCAAGGTGGAATGAAATTAGAAAGAGGTTTCTAATTTGCATTAGTTGAAGTTGTGCATTTTCTAATCGAAATATATATGATTAAATAAATTAAGACTTGACAGTAAATTCATATCTTATATTTAATTGGGATATTATATGGTAGAAGGATTGAATTGTACGGTAACTATTAACTCACATGTTCTTTTATGATTAATGTTGAAATCTATATTATCTAGAAAGTCGTTGATCGCTAGGGAGGCTTATCCCTATTGTAGAATAAATGTTATTTATTTAAATAGATTATTATTTTAATTTATTTATTTAAATAAGATTAGAATTGTTCTAATTGATTTATTCACAACCGGTTTAATATAGAGAACCTAAAGGGTCACACCATAAAAGAAAGAAGAATTATTTAAGAAGAAAATGGCATGATAGTAATAATGCATTAAGTGTAATTAATTTAATCTATGGTGATAGAATAAATTAAATAGCTTAATGTTTATTATTTAATATTTTAGAAATATTAAATATAAATTAATAAGAGGAGTCTTTTTAATATTATTATTATTATTATTATTTTAATTCTAAAGGAGTTTAGGAATTAATATAATATCAGTACTCTCTCTCAATTCTAATAAGATTAGGATATAAATTAATTAAAAGTGTTTAATTAATTAATTAAATAAAACCCTATTCTAATTGGATTAGGAGGGTTATACTAATATCTATATAAGAGAGTCTTATATCAAAAATAAGGAACGTTAATTTTTCCAAAGGTTGGGAGTACACATATTCTATAGAGATAGAAACAAGGGTTAAGCCAATAACTCATCTTCCTGAGTTCTTCATCTTCATTGGTGGATTACCGTTAGAGGCCAAACATTTGGGTGGCTGACATTGATCAAGGGAAGGAGCCATTATAGAGGAATCAAAGGAATCAAAGGAGTAGAACTTGTACCTGAGGAAGCTTGGATCTTCAAAGGTATAATTCCATCTTCTCCTTCTATGTATTGACTGATAATTAATGCACAAGAAAGATCATGGTTAAGGGTTTGTAAGAAAATTTTAAAAACTGATTTTTCATCCCTTCCGCTGCGTTTATGTAATTTGATTGCATGCTTACATTTCTAGCAAACCCAACAGTGGTATCAAAGCCAATATTGTGCTAATTATCAGTCTATGTGATTCCATACATGTATGATATGCGATTGGATCGAGTTCTTGGGCAACACAATTTTTTCTGACTCTGTGAAGCTGCGCAGCTGCGCCGGTGCAAGGCCTTCTTGCTGCACAGTTGCGCCGGTGTCTTGTCCTGGTTTTCACCCTGCGCAGCTGCGCCGGTTCCCTATACATTACTGGTGCAACTGCGCCACTAGCAGAATCTATTTTTTTTTTTATTTAATTAAATGAATGGTTTATTTAATTAATAAAATTTAAAATAAAAATGTTTATTTTATATGAAATGAGATTTCAGAATTGCTAAAATTAAAGAGTTTAATTTGGAATTATTTTTGAATGAAATAAAGTAGTTTATTTTTCCAAAAACAAAATTTAGCTAACTTCTGCCCATTAACTGATATTAATACATATATGGAATGAATTTATTTTCATGAGATGAATAAATTTTATTGATATGTATGATGATATGTATGTTTATAAAAGGGATTGATTATGGACTATGACCAATGTGATTGGATTTTATTTTGGATGAATGCTTGAATGTATGGGTGTTATAAAATGGGGTCTGCGTACCTCGTCTTCTCTGGTTTTATTCTCGGTGTAAATTCTATCTCCCTCCTATGTACTTCCCCTTGACTGCTGATCAAGGTTTCTATTTAATTATAAATAGTTTATGTAATAGAGATAGTTAGAATTATCTTGAAGAAACTGGAGACCAAGGAGCAAGGAGCAAGGAGCAAGGAGCAAGTGAAGACCCGTTTGTATGGAGCCCGGGTTTAAATGTAATAGTTACATTTAAATATTTAAATTCTTGCACTTCTAGGTTTGACCTTTTGGTTCACTTTGTGGCTCTAGTGAACCAAACTAGAATAAAAGTCCATAATCAATCCGGGTAGAATATAGTATTCTATATTGCATGCTAAATATTAAATATTATATTTTATGCAAACATGCTTCGCATGTTTAATAAAATAACGCGTATTTTATATATATATGTGCATGCGCGCTAAACAAGATGAGACAAATAATAACAAACCCCTCAAAGAAATAATATTAAGTCCGAAGCGTTCAAATGATATTTGGAATATCGAACGTCGCCTTCTAGCATGATTAATTAATAGAGTACTAAATATTTAATATGAGTTTGTTGTGCTATCCACAAGGCGAGTATTGAGTATTTAAGATGTTAATTAATCACATTTGATGCTTATTAAGAAAATTGAAGGATCTAGTCCTGTTGTGCTATCCATAAGGATGAACATTTTTCTTTTTTGAATTTATGGAACTGCTAGGCTGGACTTAACTTAAATCATCTTAGTTCGGATGTGCACACACATGACCATTATGATTTAAGAGGCAAAATAAAAGGAGTTACATGGTGATGTAATTGACAAGAGTTGTCTACCTATTTATTTGTATATCGCTTGTTATGCTATCCACAAGGTTATATACATTTGAAATGGGATCCTAAATCTCACTAGCAAATCTTTAATTAAATGTTGCCGAACTATATAAGTGAGGGTAATATAGTTTGATGAAAATAGTGGGAGATGCCAATTTAAAATAAAGACCTAAATTTATTTTGGTATGCAAAGTTAATAAAATAAATGTTTGCTAAAAATGTTGTCTTTTCACATACAGAATTTTAAAAATGTCAAAATCACTAATCTCACTACGAAGCATACTGGATGCAAATAAGCTTACCGGCCCGAATTATGAGGACTGGCTAAGAAATCTGAGAATTGTTCTCACTGCTGAAAAGATTTCTTATGTTCTAAATTCAACTATCCCTGAATTTGTTTTGGAAACAGCCTCTGAGGAAGAGATTGCCACTTTCAATAAGTGATAAGATGATGCATCTGTGGCTCAATGCATCATGCTCGCATCCATGAATAACGAGCTTTAGCGTCAGCACGTAAATATGGATGCTCCTGTTATGCTGCTTCACCTCAAGGAGTTGTATGGTGAATAGAGTTGGATTGCTAGATATGAGATATCTAAGAAGCTCTTCCGATCTCGGATGACCGAGGACATTGCCGTCGAGACTCATGTTCTGAAGGTAATCAATTTGATTGAACGCCTTGGACAGCTTGGTTTCGTCATGGATGGGGAGTTGAGTCAAGACTTGGTCTTGCAGTCACTCCCTGAGACCTTCTCGCAGTTTGTGATTAATTTTCACATGAATAAGCTAGATGTCAGCTTGCCTGAGCTGCTTAACATGCTGAAAACTGCAGAAGGTCACTTCTCATCCAAGAATAAGCATGTCTTGATGGTGGATTCTTCCAATAAAAGGAAGAGGCCCAAGGTGTCTTCTGAAAAGAAGAAATCCAAGAAGGCTAAGGGAAAGGGGAAAGAAAAGGAACAAAAGAAACCTGAACCAGCTAAAGGAATGTGCTTTCATTGCAATGAGCCGGGACATTGGAAAAGGAACTGCAAGAAGTTTCTAGCACAAAAGAATCTTGGAGAAGCTTCGACTTTTATGATTGAAATTAATTTTTCTGAAAGTCATAATTCTACTTGGGTATTGGATACCGGCTGTGGGTCTGACATATGTAACATTGTGCAGGGACTGGTCAGAAGTAGAAAGCTGAACAATGAAGAGGTGATCCTACGAGTGGGGAATGGAGCAAAGGTTGCTGCATTAGCTGTAGGAACTTATTGTTTAGCAATGCCTTCGGGCAAGTCCATTTATCTTAATAATTGTTATTATGTTTTGAATATTATTAAAAATATTATCTCAACTTCTGTATTGGATATGGAAGGATTTAACGTTGTTATAAAGAACAATAGTTGTTCTATTTATAAAGACGATATTTTATATGGTATTGGAAATTTGAGAAATGGACTTTATAAACTTGACTTGCAAGAAAATATATTTCAAATTGAACAAACTAAGAAAAGGAAAAGAGATGATATTAATTATACCTATATGTGGCACTGTAGACTCGGTCACATCAATGAAATAAGATTATCCAAGTTGCATAAAGATGGGCTCCTAGAGCTATCCGATTATGAATCATATCTAACTTGTGAATCTTGTCTCATGGGTAAAATGACTAAATCTCCTTTTAGTCGAAAAGGAGAAAGAGTTACAGAGTTGTTGGCATTGATTCACATAGACATTTGTGGACCTATGACAATAAGTGCACGGGGTGGGTATTCTTATTTTATTACTTTCACTGATAATCACTCAAGATTTGGATATGTGTATTTAATGAAATACAAATCAGAATCATTTGAAAAGTTCAAAGAGTTCAGAAGTGAAGTAGAGAAACAAACAGGTAAGAGTATTAAGATACTTTGATCAGATCGAGATGGAGAATACTTAAGCGGTGAGTTTCTCAATTGTCTCAAAGAAAATGGTATAATCTCACAATGGACTCCTCCAAGTACACCACAGTTAAATGGAGTATCTGAAAGGAGAAATCGAACACTGTTGGACATGGTTCGATCTATGATGAGTTTTACCGACCTTCCAATTTCCCTCTGGGGATATGCCCTAGAAACGGCTGCATACCTACTTAACAAGGTACCTACCAAATCCGCCCCAAAGATTTCATATAAGATGTGGAAAGGGAGGAAACCAAATCTTAAGAATGTTAAGACTTGGGGTTGTCCAGCTTATGTCAAAAAGTTTGAAAAAGATAAGCTACAGACTAAATCCGATAAGTGTAGATTTGTGGGATACCCTAAAGAAATCGTAGGGTATTATTTCTATCATCCTACTGATCAAAAGGTGTTTGTTGCGAAACATGCTACCTTCCTGGAGAAAGAGTCTATCCATGAAGGGGTCAGTGAGAGTAAGATATATCTTGAAGAAGTTCAAGAACCACAAATTACCACGAATCAAAGTCAGGTACCTAACCAAGTAGAAGAACCTACTGTACTACACCCTGTTCGTAAATCTGGAAGAGTACCGAAGATACCTGAGAGGTATGGATTTGTTATAGAGGATGACGATGAGGTACACATCATGAATGATGATGATCCATTGAATTACGAACACGCTATGAGTAATAGACTCAGGGAAATGACTTGAAGCCATGAAATCCGAAATGGACTCCATGTATAAAAATAAAGTATGGACTTTGGTTTCACCACCTGAAGGTATTAAGCCTATTGGGTGTAAATGGGTTTTTAAGAGAAAGACTGGAGCAGACGGAAAGGTAGAGACCTATAAGGCCCGACTGGTTGCAAAAGGTTTCAAACAAAGACAAGGAGTTGACTATGATGAAACCTTCTCACCAGTAGCCATGCTCAAGTCCATTCAGATTTTGTTTGCGATTGCAGCTTACAACGACTATGAGATCTGGCAGATAGACGTGTAAACGGCCTTCCTCAATGGGAAACTTGAGGAGGATGTGTATATGGCACAGCCAGAGGGATTTATTTCAAAAGTTAGAACAAATCAAGTCTATAAGCTACAACGATCCATTTATGGGTTGAAGCAAGCTTCTCGTAGATGGAAGAATCGTTTTGATGAGACAATCAAAAAGAGTTTGATTTTATCAAAAACGAGGATGAACCATGTGTATACAATAAGGTTAGTGGGAGCGCAGTATCATTTCTTGTATTATATGTTGATGATATATTACTGATAGGGAATGACATTCCTATGTTACAATCAATTAAAATCTGGTTATCTAAAAACTTCTCCATGAAGGACTTGGGTGAAGCATCCTATATTTTGGGGATAAAGATCTATAGAGATAGATCTAAAAGGATGCTCGGCTTATCCCAAGGAACGTACATTGATACGATGCTAAAGAGGTTTAGCATGGAAGATTCCAAAAGAGGTCTTATGCCAATGAGCCATGGAATACATCTCTCCAAGAAACAGGCCCCAAAGACACATGAGGAGAGAGACCGTATGAGTAAGATCCCTTATGCTTCTGTAATAGAATCTATCATGTACGGTATGATATGTACTAGATCGGATGTTGCTCACGAACTTAGTGTAACGAGCAGATATCAGTCGAATCCAGGATAAGAGCACTGGAAGGCAGTGAAGAATATCCTAAAGTACTTGAGAAGGACTAAAGATATTTTTCTTGTCTACGGTGGGTTTGAATTAAAAATCGAGGGATTCACGGACTCAAGTTTTCAAACAGACCAAGATGACAGTAAATCTGTTTCAGGGTATGTGTTTACCTTGAACGGAGGCGTAGTGAGTTGGAAGAGTTCCAAGCAGCAAACAGTTGCTGATTTAGTGACAGAGGCAGAGTATATAGCTGCAAGTGAAGCTGTAAAGGAAGTTGTTTGGATGAAGAAGTTCATAACTGAACTTGGTGTGGTTCCTAGCATTGGATAAGCAGTTCCCGTATACTGTGACAACACCGGAGCGGTTGCACAGGCTAAGGAACCCAGGTCTCATCAGAAATCCAAACACGTGTTCCGGCGATTTCACTTGATCAGGGAGATCATTAAAAGAGGAGACATCACCTTGGAGCGTGTGGACTCTTAAGACAACATTGCAAATCCATTTACTAAAGCTCTAACACAACAGCAGTTTGATCGTCACATAGAGAAGATGGGTATGAGATACCATGGCAATTGGCTTTAGTGCAAGTGGGAGATTGATAATAGTATGCATACAAGCCAATCATGTATGATGATAAAGCACATACTTTGTAAACAATCTTATTTATTTATTAATAAAATATTAATTTAAGGCATTTAATTATCTACATGGTGCTGTTTTTATAATATGTAAATAACCCATAGTTTTAAGCAATACTTTTAGAATCATGATGAGATCATGTTAATGAGATCTAAATTTTTAGAAAGCTTAAAAACTAAAATAGTTCTCAATCGTGGGATTTCTAAAATGGGGATTAGTGAATCTGGATAGATTGGTACATATGTTGCTTGCTCATTGGATAAGGATGACTAATCTCATGGTCATTTGTGTGGAGACACTAAAGCAAGTATTTAGGTGCGTATTAGAGAATAACTTCACTGAACGTGACTCGCTATGGAATACTTAATGGAGTTTTACTCGCCTGTCAATAGGAATTCCTAATGTGATAGTAGTACAAGTGATCCTTGGACTTGAGATCATCATAGTATCTTGTATTTTAATAAATTATACTTTGACTTATTTCTTAAGGCCTTTTAAGGCATATATAGGGTATGCTTGGGTATAATGAGTTACATATGGAGATAATGAATGATCAATAAAGAATCTACCACCTCTAGTAAAAGAGGAGATATGTCATATGTGATTCGTTAAATGACAACCCAGGAATCCTTGGCCAAGGTAGAATAAAATTAGAAAGAGGTTTCTAATTTGCATTATTTGGAGTTGTGCATTTTCTAATCGAAATACATATGATTAAATAAATTAAGACTTGACAGTAAATCCATGTCTTATATTTAATTGGGGCATTGTATGGTGGAAGGATTGAATTGTACAGTAACTATTAACTCACATGTTCTTTTATGATTAATGTTGAAATCTATATTATCTAGAAAGTCGTTGATCGCTAGGGAGGCTTATCCCTATTGTAGAATAAATGTTATTTATTTAAATAGATTATTAGTTTTATTTATTTATTTAAATAAGATTAGAATTGTTCTAATTGATTTATTCACAACCGGTTTAATATGGAGAACCTAAAGGGTCACACCATAAAAGAAAAAAGAATTATTTAAGAAGAAAATGGCATGATAGTAATAATGCATTAAGTGTAATTAATTTAATCTATGGTGATAGAATAAATTAAATAGCTTAATGTTTATTAGTTAATATTTTAGAAATATTAAATATAAATTAATAAGAGGAGTCTTATTAATATTATTATTATTATTATTTTAATTCTAAATGAGTTTAGGAATTAATATAATATCAGTACTCTCTCTCGATCCTAATAAGATTAGGATATAAATTAATTAAAAGTGTTTAATTAATTAATTAAATAAAACCCTATTCTAATTGGATTAGGAGGGTTATCCTAATATCTATATAAGAGAATCTTATATCAAAAATAAGGAACGTGAATTTTTCCAAAGGTTGGAAGTATACATATTCTATAGAGATAGAAACAAGGGTTAAGCCATTAACCCATCTTCCTGAGTTCTTCATCTTTCTTAGTGGATCACCGTTAGAGGCCAAACATTTGGGTGGCTGACATTGATCAAGGGAATGAGCCACTATAGAGGAATCAAAGGAATCAAAGGAGTAGAACTTGTACCTGAGGAAGCTTGGATCTTCAAAGGTATAATTCCATCTTCTCCTTCTATGTATTGACTGATAATTAATGCACAAGAAAGATCATGGTTAAGGGTTTGTAAGAAAATTTTAAAAACTGATTTTTCATCCCTTCCGCTGCGTTTATGTAATTTGATTGCATGCTTACAATTCTAGCAAACCTAACAGATAAAGCATATACTTTGAGGCTATCTTATTTATTTATTAATAAAAGTGTTATAAAATTAAAGGCATTTAATTTATCTACATGGTGCTGTTTTTATAATATGTGATAAACCCATTGTTTTAAGCAATGTTTTAGAATCATGATGATGATCGTGCTAATGAGATCTAAATTCTTAGATAGCTTAAAACCAAAATAGTTCCCAATCGTTGGATTAATAAAAAGGGGATTAGTGATTCCGGATAGACTGGTACATACGTTGACTTGCTCATTAGACGAGGATGGTTGATCTCATAATCATTGGTGTTGGTATGTAGGTGCTTATTGGAGAATAAGTTCACTAAACATGGCTCGCTAAGGAATACCTTGTGGAGTTTTACTTGCCTATCAATAGGAATTTCTTAAGTGATAGTAGTACAAATAATCCTTAGACTTGAGATCATCATAGTATCTTGTGTATGATGAGTTATACGTTGACATGTCCCTTAAGACCATAAGGGTATATCAAAGGGTATGATTGGGTATAATAATTTATGCATGGAGATAATGAATGATCAATAAAGGATCTACCACTTCTAGTAAAAGAAGAGACTGTCCTATGTGATTCGATAAATGACAACCTAGTAGTCCATGGCCAAGGCAGAGTGAAATTAGAAAGTAGTTTCTAATTTGCATTATTTGGTGTTGTGCATTTTAGATTCGAAATACATATAATTAAATAAAATAAGACTTGATAGTAAATTCAAGTCTTATATTTAATTGGGACATTGTATAGTGGAAGGAATGAATTGTACGGTAAATATTTACTCACAGGTTCTTTTATGATTAATGTTGAAATCTATATTATCTGGAAAGTCGTTGACCGCTAAGGGAGCTTACTCTTATTGTTGAATAAATGTTATTTATTTAAATGAATTATTAGTTTAATTTATTTATTTAAATAAGATTAGAATTGTTCTAATTGATTTATTCACAACCGGTTTAATATCGAGAACCTAAAGGGTCACACCATAAAAGAAAGAATATTTATTAAAGAAGCTAATGGCATAATTGTAATAATAAGTTTAGTATGTTTAATTTATTATATGGTGATATAATAAACTAAATAGCTTAATATTTATTATCTAATATTTTAAAAATATTAAATATAAATTAATAAGAGGAGTCTTATTATTATTATTACTATTATTAATATTTAATTTTTAAAGGAGTTTGAGAATTAATTAATAAGATACTATCTTTATCTATCACATATATTCCTAATAAGATTAGAAGGCTAATTAATTAAAAGAGTTTAATTATTCCCAATAGGATTGGGTAGACTAATTAATAAAAAGGTTTAATTAATTAATATGAAACCCTATTCCTAAAAAGTTTAGGAGGTGCCTACATCAATAAATAAGAAATTTTTATTGTGGAACAAGGTTAGACATTACACTAATTCAATAGTTGGGAGAGTATTTACATTCTATAGAGATATAATTAGGGTTTAGCCAAACACCCACCTTCTTGAATATCTCTTATTCCTTGGTGGATCTCCTCTAGAGGCCATACGCTTAGGTGGCTAACGTTGATCAAAGGAAGAAATTAATTCCGGAGAACTTAAGGAGATCACGAAGGACTTGGAGTTTAATTCGTACCTGTGGAAGCTCAGTTCTTCAAGGGTATGATTCTATAAAAAAAAATTCTCTTTCGTTTAATTAATAATTGTGCATAAAGGATGATCCGTGTTAGAACCAAGATTTTTGAATTATTATAATAAGAATTAATATAAATAAATTTTTTATTAAATGATATGTTGTGTGATAAAATATTGCATAAGTGAATATGTGTTATGCAATATGTGATTTTGTGTATAATAAATATATTAGTATTATATATTTATTATATGTAAACAATTGTAGGAGTAATTTATTAAAGGAATTGAGATGAATAAATTAAAATAATTTATAATATTAAATTATTTTAATGTATTAACCGGTGGCAATAAATATACTTAAATTTTATTAAAGAAATCATATATTACATTATTTAGTTTAATGTATGTATGTTTTTATTGTAATAAATACAGTATTATATTGATTACAATTAAATTGTTGAAAACAATTTAGAGAAGGGAAAAGAAAATAATTAGTTTAACTATACAAATATTATGGTATACTTTAAATAAATGATATTAAAATAAATTCTATCATTAATTTATTTTAATAAAGATAGAATATTATTTTAATTATTTATGTAAATAAATTGATATAAACAATTTATAATGTGAGAACCTAAATTATTGTTTATTTTTTATATGTGATGTGCGTACATGTATGTTACATGAATTATTTGCAAGGTAATACATATTTATCAGATATATGTATTTATTACGCGAGGGAATAAAGTTGTTGAGAATAATTTGTGTAATGAATTAAAGAATGTGTTTTAAATATAATATCTATATATGCTTTACCCAAGAATATTAGAAAAAATTTATATGTGAAATTATTTTAATAAAGGAGGGATATTGTAATTATTATAATATCTTAAGAAAGTAAATAAATTCTTAATTGAATTTGCGTTAATAAGACTAGGATATTATATTAGGTATGTAAATAATTATATTTGCATGAGAGATTATATATAGCATATTTATTTTTGCAAATATAAAATAAATATGTAATAAAAACCTAGTATGTTATTATTTAATTTTGGGAATACGTAATTTATATATCTAAAGTGTGGTATATATTTATATGGTTCCAAGAGGAAAAAATATTTTATTTGGTTGAGTTGGTAACTTAATAATTTAAAACTTAGTTATTAACTATTGGATAATTTATTTATTCAATAAAAACATTAAAAGAGTTAGTGGGTAATTGATTAATTAAGTTAAGATGATTAATTCCTAATCTACTCTAGTCCCTATTCAAAGCTTAATCCCAAGTCTAGCCATTTTTTTTTAAAACCGTGAAAGAGAAGGAGATTAGAGGAGTATGGGTTACTCAAAGTTGAGCTTGGCCACCAAGTACTGTGATTTACAAGATTAATTTTTTTTTCTTCCCATTCTTCCTCATACCCGAACCATCTTTCTCCCTAATTCCTTAGAATTTTGAAAAATTTCCAAACATGAAGAAGTTGTGAGCCATGAAGTTATATGAGCCATAAGCAAAAAATTTGAGATCAAGAAAAGACTAACATGGAAGATAACAACGCTTGGGTTAATAAAGGAAGCTAGCTTAAGGTATAGTCGTTGTTCAATTTTAAATTTAATTAAAGTTATAGAATATGTAATTTTCTATTGCAAAACTTGAGATGTTGAAAGTTTAATAGGTTATGAGATAATTTTTAATGAAATTCGTTCATATTGACTCAAGTGTTGATCCATGTATATGATATATGGAGTTGGAATTGATTTTGAATCAAAAGAGCAAAATTTGAGTTTCATTAGTAAGCTTTATTTTACTAAATGTCATTTTAGTTTAATTTTGAGCTTGAATTATTAATGGAATGATGGGATTTAGAGACTTGGTAGCTAAGTTGGTTGTGAGGAGATATAAAGAGAAAAATTATGGAATAACCACAACCAAAATGATAAGAAAGCAAACGAAACTAAAACGTGCGCTTTATGTTCGTTAAATGGATTTAAAGAGTAAAATGATTAAAATGTTGGAATTTAACGGAACCAAGACCTTAGACAAGTTTTATTATATTAAATAAGACTTATTTGTAAAGAAACTTGGATTGGAATGAGTCGAGGCGAGTTTTGGATGTCAATACGAAGAATCCAAAATATTAATTGACTGCTGACCCTATGAAACTAATTCTGGACTAGTTTGATTTTCTAGAAAATTCTGGGCTTTTAGGGAAATAGAGTGGACTGAATAAACTTTCCATAGACTCCGGAACGGACTAATTCCGACTTCCGAGCAAGAAGTTATGACATTTCTAAGGAGGCGTGTCGAATATGTCCAAAACAAAAAATTGGATTCGGGTCAGTCCCCTTGCGCGGATTTTCTGGAATTTTGTGTTAAGAATTTAAGAATGGTCAAAGAACGGAAGTTTTATTCCCGGAAGTTAGCTTTGCGTGGGCTCAAGAATCGCTCAAAAATATTTTAAAACAAAAAAGTTATGACTATTTTAGCGAGAGAGGGTAAAGTTGAAACGAAATTAAAAACTGTTAGGAGTGGACATTTTTGGAGCCTGTTTTAGGCTGCCTATAAGGTCCAAAATTTGTGGTTTATATTTTATAAAAATAGCCTATATGGTACCTATAACATATCCAAATTTAAGAATTTTCCAATAAACGAGCAACGCTTGCTCAGCGGCGTGCGCTGTGCTGAGCGTTGTTTGACGTCCGTTTCAAGTGTTTTTTTAATGGGTTTCTATGATTCATTTTCTTAGTTTAAATTTTTTCTAAAATACTATGACATAAAGTCTATAACATGCCATAAATTTTACTGTTATTTGATTCATGGTTTGAGAATTAAAAATAGGCGAATAGGCATGTCAGAACTAAAATTTGGGCGTTCGGCGTCGAGCGATTTTGACGTTCGACGTTTCGAATCCCATTTCGATGAAATAATAAGTTATAATAAATCTAAGAATGTCCAACGAGACAAGATTTGACGATAAATGATATTTTATGTCGAAAACTTCCTTTCAGACATAAATAAAGTAGTAAAAATATGTAATAAATATAAAGTTACATATTTAAGTAAAATAAAAACCAAGGTTGTCTATAAAATTATTTTGTGATGCAACGAAGAGAGAGAGACCTTTAAAAATTTGTATTAATCATAAAAATAATATTTTGAGGTTTCCGAAATTCAAAATGGAGTTTTTGAGCCAAGACTATATATATTTAATATATAAATATATATAGTGCAAATGCGAATATTCGTAAAACGAAAAATGAAGCGAATGTGCTAGCGGGATTAAATGTTTATATATAAGATAATGGTCTGAGTTGACTCACGAGTGGATAACAAGATATAATGATTATTTAAATTAAGAAATAATATAGTAAATTGAATTTTTACTATAAAAGATATATAATATCTGTTTAGAACTTGAATTCGCAAATAAAGGCAAAAGATATTCCTAAAGTGGAATATAAATGATTTAAGCTTCGATATGTAAACTATTTACATGTTAAAATGTGAGGGACCTTTATTTGGAGTAAAAAGGTTAAAACGAATTAAGTTTCTAAATAAACTAATATTTGTTTTGAGTAAGAATAAATAATATTAGTTTGTATCAAGCTAATAATTATTATTAATGGATATACATGCATGTTTTGTAACATATTCAATTATCTAATATGTGTGTGCATGTAAATATGATTATGTAGGAATTGTGGAGAAACTCTAAGTTAAATTTTAGCAGTAAACTCCAATCAAGACAAGTTTTTTAGTTCTGTTATGTTTGTGGATTGTATGTGATTATATGGTTAGTTATATACCCTGTTTATGGAATTGTTAAAGTCAAAAATGACTAAGTCAATTGGGTTATGGAACTCAATTTCTATATGTGATCTGTGATAACATGTGTTATATGAGAATGTGAAATGTAAAAGGAATGTATAAATGTATTGCATAAAATTATATTGCATAAATGATATGCCTAGTAGAAGAATTATTGATGCATGAAAATATGCATTGCAAAGAATTGTTGATGCATGTAGAATATTATGCTTCGTAAAGAAAGTATGTTGCATATGGTGAATATAGAATTGTGTGCTATGTGAAACATGATAGACTGTTAAATTTACTAATCCGTCGAGCTTAATCTTGTAAACACAAACTTTTTGAAGGTTAATGATGTTATGCAATATTACTTGCTGTACGGATGATGAAGGTTGAACAATGTACGAAAATGAATACATTTTCTTGGGATAGAATTGTATAGAGTTATGATTGATGGTTTTGATATATGTAATCAACAACTATGTATAGTTTAAAATATTCAATAAAGAATATTTGTTTTAGATGTATTGTAATGAATACTTTATAAAAATAAAGTAATATAGTAACATTACTATATAAGAGAGAATTAATATTGAGTTATATATATTAATATAACTCTGATAAGAGAAATCGTTAAATGAAATTGATTTCATTATAAAAGAGAATCGTAAAGGTTGGGATTCAGGGAATGAATGAATGGAATAAAAGAAAAAAAAATTATTCGGCATTTTTAGCTATTTTAACATTATATATTGTTTTAAAGCTAGAAAAAGATAGTTTTAACGCACAAGATCAGGGAGAGAAATAGTCCAGATTTTGGGGTCGTTACAATCCTGGTATAAGGTTTGTAAAATTTTAAAATCCTATTTTTACCACGCTTCCGCTACTTTGATTGTTACAAACCTAACAGGTTGCCTACACCTATAAATAAGAAAGTCTTATTATGGAACAAGGTTACAGAAGTTACACACATTTTCTAAGAGTTGGGAGAGCACTCCTTTTCTAGAGAGAAAGAAACTAGGTTTTGCCAAACACCCTTCTTCTTGAATTCTTGTTCTTTCTTGGTGGATCACCTCAAGAGGCTAAATACTTGGGTGACTAATGTTGATCAAAGGAAGGAATCAACACGGTGGATTCAAGTAGAACACGAAAAGGAATTGGAGTTAAACTCGTACATGAGGAAGCTAGTTTCTACGAGGGTATTAATCTAATCTCCATCTATTTCATTTTAATTAATAATTGTGCATAAAGAATGATCCAGGTATATGGTTTGTAAAATTTTAAAACTCTGATTTACCATGCTTCCGCTATATTATATGCAATTTGATTCTGTCCATGAATCTTACAAACCTAACAATATTTATATTTTAGCTAATAAGAGGAATGATTAATTAAATTAATCATACAAGAATAAATGAAAAGCTTAATTATAGAAGCTTGTAAAAATTATGTCTTCAATAGTGATTTAATAGAATCCAAAAATATTAAATTGGGAAGAGATAAGCGAGGTATTATGGTGATAATTAAATTTAAACGACCTAGTAATCGTGTTAGAAATTTAATAAAAGTCCCAAAAAAAGGGACTAAGAATATGGCAAGCCGAATTCACCTATATAGCAAGCCATATGAAGCAAGTCTCGATAATAAAAAGACTTGTAAAAATGATACAAGTTATTAATATGGTATTTAAATTTAAGATTATGACAAATGATATTGAAAAGTGGGATTAATATAGTTCATTATGTCAAGCCATTTAGAAAAAGGCTTATTGAAGATAGCAAACCGTATTAAGAAATTTTAAATAAGACATTGAATGAAATGTCTAGCTTATTAAATGAATTTAATAATTATTTATCAAAAATGATAACAATGTTATGAATTATGTGGGATGTAGACACTCAAAATTTTCTTCAGTCCTGTTGTAGACACTCAAAATTTTGTATTTCTGTTACTAATCCTACAGGAGAGAAAAACCGTCTTTTCAACCTCGATCTCAATACCAGGATGTCAACTCAACCCCGGTCTCGATACCGGGATGTCAGATCACTCTCGATCTCAATATCGGGATGCCAATTCAACCCCGGTCTCAATATCGGGATGTCAACTCAGCCCTGACCACAATATCGGGATATCAACTCAGTCCCGGTCTCAATATCGGGATGTCAACTCAGCCCCGATCTCAATACCGGGATGTCAACTCAGCCCCAATCTCAATACCGGGATGTTAACTCAACCCCGGTCTCAATACCGGGTTGTCAGATCAGCCTCGGTCTCAATATCGAAATGTCAACTCAACTCCGGTCTTAATACCGGGATGTCATATCAGCCACGGTCTTAATACCGGGATGCCAACTCAGTCCCGGTCTCAATACTGGGATGTCAACTCAACCCCGATCACAACCCGAGAGGTACAGATCAACCCCGATCACAACCCAGGAGGTACAAGGTAACTCCATTCACGACCCGGGAGGTACAGGTCAACCCCAGTCACAACCCGGGAGGTACAGGTCAACCCCGGTCATAACTCAGGAGGTACAGGTCAACCCCGATCACGACCCTGGAGGTACAGGTCAACCCAGGTCCCAACCCAAGAGGTACAAGTCAACCCCGGTCACAACTCGAGAGGTATAGGTCAACCCCGGTCACAACCCAAGAGGTACAGGTTAACCCCGGTCATAATTTAGGAGGTACAGGTCAACCGCGATAACAAAATAAGAGGTACAGGTCAACCCCGGTCTCAATTTGGGAGGTACATGTCAACCCCGGTCACAACCCGAAAGGTCAGGTCATGCCCCGGTCACAACCTGGGAGGCCAAATCAACTTTGAAGATAACCCCAAAGCATCACATCATTCCCAGAGATAACCTTAGAGACACCAACTTAGCCTCGTAGACAACCCTGAGGACAAACAGAGTCGGCTGGATCAAACCTCGGAGACGATCCCAAGAAATCAGCCGAAGACTGTGCCAGTACAAGAGACAACCCCTGGAGGGGCAAAATGGTTATTTTACTAACTCGAATCCAATTTGGTCCAAATCAAGCTGAATTTATGCCATCAAGGTCAGAAAGAACAACAATATTGATGCCGAGTGGAAACAGCGCAAAATAGCTCAACGGACAAACTGCGGGGAAACGAAGACCCAGTTATGAACCCATCTTCTTGAACTCAAAAAATGTTTAGTCCCATGTCATTGTGACACTCTCGGTGAGAGCTTTTCGGAAAGGTATAGCACACCTCAAACGGACGCTCTGATCAAAAGTTAGAAAGTTTCGAATCTGACCTCGCGTTGCTCGTAGTGCACGTACTTCGAGGCGATGGGACCCACCACCCGGGCGCTGCCATGTGGCGCCATAGGTAGACCCGTGGCTGCCTCTGGTTGAGACGCTTCCATCGGGTCTATAAATATAAGTGCACCCCCAGGCCAAAATCAGTTCAGAAACGCTATGAACCTCTGGCCATTTTGTTTCTAGCCCGACTTCTAGTACTCCAAACCCAGATTTTATCACTTAACACGTAGATATACTCATATACAACCACATATCAAAAATTAAACGGTAGAAATGGACGTTTGAAGTCTATGATTTGGCAAAAGCCAGTGTACCAGTCCATTGTGAATATTTTTACAATGAGATAGTTCATACTACTTCATTGCGCATTTATACACTTGCACGTTAAGTTTCATTTTCTGATTATGCCCGAAACTCAGTTCTGTGGCCGTTTTTACTTAAGTTTTTGTACATTTTAGTACATTTATACGTTTTCTAGCATTTCTACAGCCCGGATCATCGATCCGCGACTTTTATTAGCTTATATATATATATATATATATATATATATATATATATATATATATATATATATATATATACACGCCCTTCACTGGACTAGGTTATCTTCCCAGTCCTGGTTTGACTTTTTTTGTATATATTTAACTATATATATATACACTACTTTTTCAATTTTATCAAGCCCGAATGTCAATTCGTGGTAGTTTACTGCTTTTATATATATAACTATATATATATATATATAATTTTTCACTTATTTGGGCCTGGATTTATACTTCGTGGCCTTTTTATTGCTTTAATATATATATACTAACTGTATATATTAACATTTACATTCTAGTTTGGCCTGGATCATTTCATGGCCTTTTTATCGCTTTTATAAATATATATATATAAATATATATATATATATATATATATATATATATATTTACATTTCTATCTGGGCATAGGATTGTAAATCCGTCGCCCTTTACAGCTTTTATATATATACTTACATTCTGTCGAGCCTAGATCATCCCGTGGCTCTTTTACAGCTTATATATATATTTATATTTATATTCTATCGAGCATGGATCATTCTGTGGCTCTTTTACAGCTTATATATATATATATATATATATATATATTTATATTTATATTTACATTCAGTCGAGCCTGGATCATCCCGTAGCTCTTTTACAACTTATATATATATATATTGATTCTGTCCAA
Source organism: Panax stipuleanatus (assembly GCA_020205555.1). Classification (NCBI taxonomy): domain Eukaryota; kingdom Viridiplantae; phylum Streptophyta; class Magnoliopsida; order Apiales; family Araliaceae; genus Panax; species Panax stipuleanatus. The sequence continues at coordinate 105,589,009 of CM035115.1, forward strand.
CCTAAATTATTTCGTGGATTTTTATAGCTTTTATCAATATAAATATATATATATATATATATATATATATATATATATTCATTCCAGTCCGGGTATAGTATTTGACATCCGTCGCCCTTTATTGCTTTCATATATATATATATTGTCATTCTGTTAGGCCTGGATTACTCTGTGGCTTTTATAGCTTTATATATATATATATATTTACAATCCAGTCCGAGCATCGGAGTGAAAACCCATCGCCTTTACAGCTTTCGTATATATATAACTATATATATATATATATATAACTATATATATATATATATATCTTTTATTCATTGTGATTAAATTTGTTGCTGTAAATATTCATTTGATATGAATCGGCGCTGATATCTCTTTGGGTGAACTAGATTTCTTTAAATCTCGCCAATTTTATCTTTCAAATTGTTCAAAATAGGTTCAGACAGAACCGGAAAGCTAGAATGACTGAGATTTACTTAAATCTAGCAGTTTTTCTAGTTTTATTCATTCGGAAAACAACCTCGCTGCCCTTAGATCACTATATAGTGGGAACGAGATTCTTTGGCTGTATGCATACCAGTATTTACTGATGAATCCTTGGTTCTTGCGGCATCTATATAAAAATATATTTTTTGTGCATATTTGAGCTGTGCAAGTTTTATTGGCTTTCCTCTGTGAGCCTAAGAATCGTGGGATTCTTGATCAAACTGATCAGAGTCTGATTCCCACGATGGACAAACTCCACTTTATAGATGTACCCCGCCAGTTTTTCTGTAGAAATGTATATTTAAATGACCTTAAAACGGTTATCCGAGTTTAAGGTCTCAACATAGTAAAATAATGGCTTGTCGTGCTAGAGTCACTCTGATGGTTGTTATGCCCATGAGAAGACCGGCACTTGTATATATTATGTGGTCGAGGATGCTTCGCAGCCCGACAATCACCATTTCAATTGAGCCCAGAGGCTAAAAACAAAAAAATGAAAGTATCAACACGCTTCAATTCCTACTTGAGCGTAAGGGTTTGAGAACCTGCTTTCAAAACATCATCTTAATAATCTTATCTAAAAAAGAGACTTTTGCAAATCAAATCAAACCCTTCGTCTATAGGTTCAACGAAGCACGTCCATACTTTCAAATCAATCAAGCGTAGGCCCAATTCCTTCCAGCATTCACACACACATTGCAAATAAAAAAGGAAATATTAAAAAGATGCGGTACCTTGTTTTCACGGGAGTTGTGGGGTGCCTAACACCTTTCCCACATTTAACTAAGCCTTCGAACTTAGAACTTCGGTTTCGAAGATTCAGTTTCGACAGTGTCCAACAATTGGGCCTACTTTCAAACAAAACTCGGTTGAGTTGGTACAACCATTCCAAATCTACCAACTGGCGACTCTATTCAATGTTCAAATCGTTGACATGATACATGTTGGCCTTTTCCTAAAAAACCACCCTTCACCTTTTTTCATAAAAAAGATAAAATAAGGGTAAAAACAAACTTAGGAAAAGAGAAAGATTCGGGTCCAACTCGATCCGCATTTTTTTCCTGACGTCGACAGGTGGCGACTCTGCTGGGGACAGTAGAGGGCTTAGGCCGCGTTCAAATCTTTTCAAAATTTCCCATTTATATCTGCGTATGTGTGAAATGTTGCATCTTTACATTGAATGGATGTGAATGATTGCTTTCCTGCTTTATATTAGTGCTTCGTACAATGTCATCATTTCATACGGTGAGCCACGATATATGTGAATGTATGTTGTGTGATTCCTCAACCAGGAGGCAAACCCGCCGGTGTTTGACTAATGGACTCAAAGGGGACTAAGTCTGCGAGGCTCATGAAATGCACCACTCAAATCCACTCCAATTATAGACGACTAAGTCTGCGAGGCTCATGAAACGCACCACTCAAATCCGCTCCAATTATAAGATCAAATTAATTTCCCCTCTAATAGATTGCGATGATCTGGGGACCTTTATGCCGAAAACCCGCGAGAGTAGCCTAAAATAGGTCAGCCTCTGATTAACCAAATCTGAAGGAAAGCTTCTTCATGCCTTCCTCTTTTAATTCAATGTCAAGTTTTCAATTTCAATGTAAATATCATAATATGCCTTACATGGCTTGTAAATCCTGTCATACTATTCTGTCATTAAAACAACTAACTTTTGTTTTGCAGGATAAGATTAAAAAACCTCGTAAATAAACATATTGCATGGCGTGCATCCAACCAACACCCACATCAAGAAATTAACATACCTACATTTGTTGTAGGTAAAAATTAGTCCGGTCACCAGATCAAAATCTAAGAAAGTACTAAGTTCATCTCCATACATGGCTTCCAGTGCTCAACCAGAATCCACCCCCATCTCTAGGGAAGAGTTTGAAGGATTGAAGAATCAAATAGCCGAATTGGCCCTTTTCTTAAGAGAACAAAGTAAAGCTCTTAAAGGGAAATAAGCACAGGGAGCCAGGTACACCCGGTGGTAGTCAAGAGACCGGAAAGAAAGACACTCAGATTCTTGAACCACAGAACCAGGATACTACCAACAAAATCCCTGAAATCACCATCCTCAACAAAGAACAGGAAGCTGGTGGCATTTTGAAAAAGGTTCAACAGATGGATGAGACCATCAGGTCCATCAAAGGGACTGGGCATTTGGGAGTGTCAATTATTCAGACTTATGTATATTCCTCGGGGCTCGTTACCCCAAAAAAATTCAAGTCCCTGACTTTGGTATGCTCATCTGGATAACACGAAGATTCACAACTGGGAAGAGTTGGCACATGCCTTCCTCAATCAGTACAGTTTTCAGTCTCAAATGGCTCTAGACAGATACCAGATCACTAAAATCAAAAAGCCAAATACCAAGTCATTCAGAGAATATGCCCAACGATGGAGACAGGTGGCAGCACAAGTCACCCCGCGTATGACTGAGTCTGATATAGTCATAACCTTCATCGACATCCAAGAAGCTTCGTACTACGAAAGGGTCCTAGCAGGCATAGGAAAACCATTCTCGAAGATGATCAAACACGGAGAAATGGCTGAAATAGGGCTCAAATCTGAGAAGATAAAGGATCTGACCGCCTTGGAAGCCGTTGCTGAGCATATCCAGTCCGAGAGTTATGGGAGTAATCCCCGGAGAGTACATAAGAAGAAAGATGAAGAAGTGTCCTTAGTACTACAAGGACAGAATTAGAGGAGCGAGTCGAGCAGCATGCCCAGTCAAAGGAGGAACTATTCTCCTTTTTAAGCTCCGGCCCAAACTTCTAAACCTCCATTTTAAAAAAAATTTGGAGGCCAGACGTCGGAGAACGTTCACCCCATTAGGGGATTCACTCGAGAATGTGCTGAAACTGTTGACAGAACAGAAAAAGATTGTTCAGCTCCTTCCACCAACCAGTATCGGAGGAAGGAATTTTGACCCAAGTAAAAAGTGTGCCTACCATTCTGGATCTCCAAGCCATGATACACAGGACTGTTGGGCTCTCAAGCATAAGATCCAAGACTTGATAGACAATGGAGAGGTTATAGTGACCAAACCGGAGCAATCGCATGTGCAAGATAATCCCCAACATGATTAGCACGGGGAGTGGAGAGGGATCCAAATACCTTCGGTACGTCGGAGAATCAACTCAATCCAACAATAATAGCCCCGACAGTTGGGAGTTATCAGAAAGTTGATTCATGATAGAACAGGAGATCAAGTCTATTAAGGAACAGATTGGACAACTAGCGGATTTGGTCGTGATCAGCATTAGGTAACCAGACAGCTGATAAACTAATCCAGCCAGGCTGAAGCAAGTCCACCTACAACAGAAGTTAGTCCCATTGCTATGAGGGATCATTACCAGTTTCATGAGCATGAACCCTCGGCCGATAAGGTGGCCAAGGAGGAGAAGTTTCAAGCAGATAGGGAATTTGCCTTTTAGAGGAATTTCACTAATTTGAACCAGCCGATGAAGAAAATACTCAAGATGTTGTTCAATAAGGGGATGGTTACAGATTTGTTACCCCCAGTGAACCCTCGATTTAGGAAATTCAAACCAGACAGGATCTGTCAGTATCACTCCAATGCGTTCTTTCATGACACCGAGGATTGCTGGGGACTTCGGCACCTGATTCAGAATCTTATTAAAAGCGGTGAGATGATAAAAGGGAATCAAGACTATGGCCTTCCTGATGAAGAAACACTCTTTATTCCCATGTTATGGAGTCAGGGAACATTGGCTATTATTTCTTGTGAGAAGGAACTAGCCGAAACACACTTAGTACTGCCACGGAAAAGGGTCCAAGAAACACAAAATCTTGTGAAGGTAGCCGCACTCGAGCCTTTAATCTTGCCCTTTAAACCCTAGTATCCAGTGATCAGTCTGAAGAGAGTCCCATAGAACTATTGGAATGATGAAGGTTTAACCTCAAACAACATTGCCAAGGAGAATCCATTGTACCTGCCTCAGCGGGCGATCAATTCAGTTATCAAGGCCAAAGAAAAGGTGGCTAAAGAGAAAATCAAAAAATTCCTCAGCAAAATGGGGCATACCGAGATCAAGGTGGTGCAAAGCCTGAAAGATGCACCCAAGAAAATGTCCATCCTAGATCTGCTCTTATCCTCGGTGGATCATTGTAATATTTTGGTGAAAGTACTGGAGGAGGCCCATTTGTCAAAGACCGTGGATGTTGAGAAATTTTGTCACGTGATAGAACACGTCTTCAACAGCAATGTGATATCTTTCACTGACGATGATATACCTGTAGAGGGGATGGGTCATCGCAAGTCCCTGCATATTGTAGTAATGTTATTCGGGTATGTGATCGGAGGTGTGCTAATAGACGGAGGATCGTCGCTAAACATCTGTCCCTACAATACCTTGTAGAGAATAAAGATTAATCCAAATCGAATCAGAACCAAGTATGTGGTTATCCGGGCTTTCAATGGGTCTCACCGAGAAGCCGTGGGAAAGATTGAGCTTCCACTGAAGATTGGTCCCCACACCTTCTATATATCCTTCCAGGTACTTAACATCACCACCGGATACAACTTGTTGCTGGGAATGCCGTGGATCTATATGGCAGGAGCAGTTCCATCCACCCTCCATTAACAACTCAAGTATATTATCAATGGCAACCTAATCATAGTGAATAACAAACCAGAATACCATTTCTGTATATAGGGTGACGTGCCAGGGATCAGTCTAAATGAAGGGGTTGAACCTGCGAGCTTTCAAGCCTTGGAGGTGAGCGATACTCAGTACCTACTAGTTGGGGCACCAGCTCTGAAACCAAAAGTTTCCCCCGAAGTGATGACAGTGGGCCAAAAGATGGTATCTTTGGGTTTTCACTCTGGAGAAAGGTCAAGGAAGAATCATCAAGGTATCAAAAGCCCGGTGAAAATCCCGAGTCAGTCGGGGAAAGCCGAATTGGGTTACACATCCGGGTTAAACCACTGGAATCCACACAAGCATTCAAAGGCTCATGTTTCCACTATACTACTGCCAAACCTCACTGATGCAAGGTTTGTGAAGCCAATGAGGAAGATTCCTACTGTTGTGTCAGCCATGTTGTTTACTCCAATCATAACGGTAAGTGAGGGGAAAGCCTCAAAGCCTGAGACGGATAATTAAAAGGGAAAAGAAAAGTTCCTGTACGAAGGACAAGACCTATTTTCTAACATGCGTGTGTTGGGTTTGTATGTAACGCAATCATGCAATCAAATCACATAAATAGGGCGAAAGCGTAAAAACTAGGTTTTCAAAATTTATACAAACCCATAACCATGATCATGCTTTGTGCTTGTTATCAATAACAGAAAAGAGAGAACATGGAACTATACCTTTGAAGATCTAAGCTTCCTCAGGTACAAGTTCTACTCCTTTGATTCCTTTGATTCCTCTGATAGTGGCTCCTTCCCTTGAATAATGTCAGCCACCCAAATGTTTGGCCTCTAACGGTGATCCACCAAGGAAGATGAAGAACTCAAGAAGATGGGTTATTGGCTTAACCCTTGTTTCTATCTCTATAGAATATGTGTACTCCCAACTCTTGGAAAATTTCACATCCCTTATTTCTGATATAAGACTCTCTTATATAGATATTAGGTTAACCCTCCTAATCCAATTAGAATAGGGTTTTATTTAATTAATTAATTAAATACTTTTAATTAATTTATATCCTAATCTTTATTAGGATTGAGAGAGAGTACTGATATTATATTAATTCCTAAACTCCTTTAGAATTAAAATAATAATAATAATAATAATATTAATAAGACTCCTCTTATTAATTTATATTTAATATTTCTAAAATATTAAATAATAAACATTAAGCTATTTAATTTATTCTATCATCATAGATTAAATTAATTATACTTAATGCATTATTACTATCATGCCATTTTCTTCTTAAATAATTCTTCTTCCTTTTATGGTGTGACCCTTTAGGTTCTCCATATTAAACCGGTTGTGAATAAATCAATTAGAACAATTCTAATCTTATTTAAATAAACAAATTAAACTAATAATCTATTTAAATAAATAACATTTATTCTACAATAGGGATAAGCCTCCCTAGCGATCAACGACTTTCCAGATAATATAGATTTCAACATTAATCATAAAAGAACCTGTGAGTTAATAGTTACCGTACAATTCAATCCTTCCACCATACAATGTCCCAATTAAATATAAGACATGGATTTACTGTCAAGTCTTAATTTATTTAATCATATGTATTTCGATTAGAAAATGCACAACTCCAAATAATGCAAATTAGAAACCTCTTTCTAATTTCATTCTACCTTGGCCAAGGATTCCTGGGTTGTCATTTAACGAATCACATAGGACATATCTCCTCTTTTACTAGAGGTGGTAGATTCTTTATTGATCATTCATTATCTCCATATGTAACTCATTACACCCAAGCATACCCTATATATGCCTTAAAAGGCCTTAAGGAATTAGTCAAAGTATAATTTGTTACATACAAGATACTATGATGATCTCAAGTCCAAGGATCACATGTAATACTATCACATTAGGAATTCCTATTGACAGGCGAGTAAAACTCCATTAGGTATTCCATAGCGAGTCACGTTCAGTGAACTTATTCTCCAATAAGCACCTACATACTTGATTTAGTGTCTCCACACAAATGACCATGAGATCAGTCATCCTCATCCAATGAGCAAGCAACATATGTACCAATCTATCCGGATTTACTAATCCCCTTTTTAGTAATCCCACGATTGGGAACTATTTTAGTTTTAAAGCTTTCTAAGAATTTAGATCTCATTAGCATGATCAACATCATGATTCTAAAAGCATTGCTTAAAACTATGGGTTATTTACATATTATAAAAACAGCACCATGTAGATAATTAAATGCCTTTAATAAATAAATATTTTATTAATAAATAAATAAGATTGTTTACAAAGTATGTGCTATATCATCATACATGATTGGCTTGTATGCACACTACTATCAATCTCCCACTTGCACTAAAGCCAATCGCCATGGTATCTCATACCCATCTTCTCTAAGTGACGATCAAACTACTGTTGTGTTAAAGCTTTAGTAAATGGATCTGCAATGTTGTCTTGAGAGTCTACACGTTCCAAGGTGACTTCTCCTCTTTCAATGATCTCCCTGATCAAGTGAAATCGCCGCAACACGTGTTTAGATTTCTGATGAGACCTGGGTTCCTTAGCCTGTGCAACTGCTCCGGTGTTGTCACAGTATACGGGAACTGCTTCTCCAATGCTAGGAACCACACCAAGTTCAGTTATGAACTTCTTCATCCAAACAGCTTCCTTTGCAGCTTCACTTGCAGCTATATACTCTGCCTCTGTCACTGAATCAGCAACCGTTTGCTGCTTGGAACTCTTCCAACTTACTGCACCTCCGTTCAAGGTAAACACATACCCTGAAATAGATTTACTGTCATCTTGGTCTGTTTGAAAACTTGAGTCCGTGAATCCCTCGAGTTTTAATTCAGACCCACCGTAGACAAGAAAAATATCTTTAGTCCTTCTCAAGTACTTTAGGATATTTTTCACTACCTTCCAGTGCTCTTCTCCTGGATTCGACTGGTATCTGCTTGTTACACTAAGTGCGTGAGCAACATTCGGTCTAGTACATATCATACCGTACATGATAGATCCTATTGCAGAAGCATAAGGGATCTTACTCATACGATCTCTCTCCTCAGGTGTCTTTGGGGCCTGTTTCTTGGAGAGATGTATTCCATGGCTCATCGGCATGAGACCTCTTTTGGAATCTTCCATGCTAAACCTCTTTAGCATTGTATCAATGTACGTTCCTTGGGATAAGCCGAGCATCCTTTTAGATCTATCTCTATAGATCTTTATCCCCAAAATATAGGATGCTTCACCCAAGTCCTTCATAGAGAAGTTTTTAGATAACCAGATTTTAATGGATTGTAACATAGGAATGTCATTCCCTATCAGTAATATATCATCAACATATAATACAAGAAATGATACTGCGCTCCCACTAACCTTCTTGTATACACATGGTTCATCCTCGTTTTTAATAAAATCAAACTCTTTGATTGTCTCATCAAAACGAATGTTCCATCTACGAGAAGCTTGCTTCAACCCATAAATGGATCGTTGTAGCTTACAGACTTGATTTGTTCCAACTTTTGAAATAAATCCCTCTGGCTGTGTCATATACACATCCTCCTCAAGTTTCCCATTGAGGAAGGTCGTTTTCACGTCCATCTGCCAGATCTCATAGTCGTTGTAAGCTGCAATCGCAAGCAAAATCCGAATGGACTTGAGCATGGCTACTGGTGAGAAGGTTTCATCATAGTCAACTCCTTGTCTTTGTTTGAAACCTTTTGCAACCAGTCGGGCCTTATAGGTCTCTACCTTTCCGTCTGCTCCAGTCTTTTTCTTAAAAACCCATTTACACCCAATAGGTTTAATACCTTCAGGTGGTGAAACCAAAGACCATACTTTGTTTTCATACATGGAGTCCATTTCAGATTTCATGGCTTCAAGCCATTTCCCTGAGTCTTTATTACTCATAGCCTGTTCGTAATTTAATGGATCATCATCATTCATGATGTGTACCTCATCGTCATCCTCTATAACGAATCCATACCTCTCAGGTATCTTCGGTACTCTTCCAGATTTACGAACATGGTGTGGTACAGTAAGTTCTTCTACTTGGTTAGGTACCTGACTTTGATCCGTGGTAACTTGTGGTTCTTGAACTTCTTCAAGATATATCTTACTCCCACTGACCCCTTCATGGATAAACTCTTTCTCCAAGAAGGTAGCATGTTTCGCAACAAACACCTTTTGATCAGTTGGATGATAGAAATAATACCCTACGGTTTCTTTAGGGTATCCCACAAATCTACACTTATCGGATTTAGTCTGTAGCTTATCATTTTCAAACTTTTTGACATAAGCTGGACAACCCCAAGTCTTAACATGCTTAAGATTTGGTTTCCTCCCTTTCCACATCTCATATGGAGTCTTTGGGGCGGATTTGGTAGGTACCTCGTTAAGTAGGTATGCAGCCGTTTCTAGGGCATATCCCCAGAAGGAAATTGGAAGGTCGGTAAAACTCATCATGGATCGAACCATGTCCAACAGTGTTCGATTTCTCCTTTCAGATACTTCATTTAACTGTGGTGTACCTGGAGGAGTCCATTGTGAGATTATACCATTTTCTCTGAGACAATTGAGAAACTCACTGCTTAAGTATTCTCCACCTCGATCTGATCGAAGTATCTTAATACTCTTGCCCGTTTGTTTCTCTACTTCACTTCTGAACTCTTTGAACTTTTCAAATGATTCTGATTTGTATTTCATTAAATACACATATCCAAATCTTGAGTGATCATCAGTGAAAGTAATAAAATAAGAATACCCACCCCGTGCACTTGTTGTCATAGGTCCACAAACGTCTGTGTGAATCAATGCCAATAACTCTGTAACTCTCTCCCCTTTTCCACTAAAAGGAGATTTAGTCATTTTACCCATGAGATAAGATTCACAAGTTGGATATGATTCATAATCAGATAGCTCGAGGAGCCCATCTTTATGCAACTTGGATAATCTTGTTTCATTGATATGACCGAGTCTACAGTGCCACATATAGGTATAATTAATATCATCTCTTTTCCTTTTCTTAATTTATTCAATTTGAAATATATTTTCTTGCAAGTCAAGTGTATAAAGTCCATTTCGCAAATTTCCAATACCATATAAAACATCGTCTTTATAAATAGAACAACCATTGTTCTTTATAATAACGTCAAAACCTTCCATATCCAATACAGAAATTGAAATAATGTTTTTAATAATATTCGAAACATAATAACAATTATTAAGATAAATGGATTTGCCCGAAGGCATTGCTAAACAATAAGTTCCTACAGCTAATGCAGCAACTTTTGCTCCATTTCCCACTCGTAGGATCACCTCATCTTTGTTCAGCTTTCTACTTCTGACCAGTCCCTGCACAGTATTACATATGTGAGAACCGCAGCCGGTATCCAATACCCAAGTAGAATTATGACTTTCAGAAAAATTAATTTCAATCATAAACAAACCTTGATTGGTAGTCGAATCTTCTCCAAGCTTCTTCTCTACTAGAAACTTCTTGCAGTTCCTCTTCCAATGTCCCGGCTCATTGCAATGAAAGCACATTCCTTTAGCTGGTTCAGGTTTCTTTTGCTCCTTTTCTTTCCCTTTTCCCTTAGCCTTCTTAGATTTCTTCTTTTCAGAAGACACCTTGGGCCTCTTCCTTTTATTGGAAGAATCCACCATCAAGACATGGTTCTTCTTGGATGAGAAGTGACCTTCCGCAGTTTTCAGCATGTTAAGCAGCTCAGGTAAGCTGACATCTAGTTTATTCATGTGAAAATTAACCACAAACTGCGAGAAGGTCTCAGGGAATGACTGCAAGACCAAGTCTTGACTCAACTCCCCATCCATGACGAACCCAAGCTGTCCAAGGCGTTCAATCAAATTGATTACCTTCAGAACACGAGTCTCGACGGCAGTGCCCTCGGTCATCCGAGATCGGAAGAGCTCCTTAGATATCTCATATCTAGCAGTCCTACTCTGTTCACCATACAACTCCTTGAGGTGAAGCAGCATAGCAGGAGCATCCATTTTTTCGTGCTGACGCTGAAGCTCGTTATTCATGGATGCGAGCATGATGCATTGAGCCACAGATGCATCATCTTGCCACTTATTGAAAGTGGCAATCTCTTCCTCAGAGGCTGTTTCTGAAACAGATTCAGGGATAGTGGAATTTAGGACATAAGAAATCTTTTCAGCAGTGAGAACAATTCTCAGATTTCTTAGCCAGTCCTCATAATTCGGGTCGGTAAGCTTATTTGCATCAAGTATGCTTCGTAGTGAGATTAGTGATTTTGACATTTTTAAAATTCTGCATGTGAAAAGACAACATTTTAGCAAACATTCATTTTATTAACTTTGCATACCAAAATAAATTTAGGTCTTTATTTTAAATTGGTATCTCCCACTATTTTCATTAAACTATATTACCCTCACTCATATAGTTCGGCAACATCTAATTAAAGATTTGCTAGTGAGATTAAGGATCCCATTTCAAATGTATATAACCTTGTGGATAGCACAACAAGCGATATACAAATAAATAGGTAGACAACTCTTGTCAATTACATCACCATGTAACTCCTTTTATTTTGCCTCTTAAATCATAATGGTCATGTGTGTGCACATCCGAACTAAAATGATTTAAGTTAAGTCCAGCCTAGCACTTCCATAAATTCAAAAAAGAAAAATTTTCGTCCTTGTGGATAGCACAACAAGACTAGATCGTTCAATTTTCTTGATAAGCATCAAATGTGATTAATTAACATCTTAAATATTCAATACTCGCCTTGTGGATAGCACAACAAACTCATATTAAATATTTAATACTCTATTAACTAATCATGCTAGAAGGCGACGTTCGATATTCCAAATATCATTTGAACGCTTCAGACTTAATATTATTTCTTTGAGGGGTTTGTTATTATTTGTCTCATCTTTTTAAGCGCGCATGCACATATATATATAAAATACGCGTCATTTTATTAAACATGCGAAGCATGTTTGTATAAAATATAATATATATAATATTTAGCATGCAATATAGAATACTATATTCTACCCGGATTGATTATGGACTTTTATTCTAGTTTGGTTCACTAGAGCCACCAAGTGAACCAAAAGGTCAAACCTAGGAGTGCAAGAATTTAAATTTTAAATGTAACTATTACATTTAAACCCGGGCTCCATACAAACGGGTCTTCACGCGCTCCTCGCTCCTTGGTCTCCAATTTCTTCAAAATAATTCTAACTATCTCTTTTACATTAACTATTTAAAATTAAATAGAAACCTTGATCAGCAGTCAAGGGGAAGTACATAGAAAGGAGATAGAATTTACATCGAGAATAAAACTAGAGAAGACGAGGTACGCAGACCCCATTTTATAAAACCCATACATTCAATCATTCATCCAAAATAAAATCCAATCACATTGGTCATTGTCCATAATCAATCCCATTTATTATCATACACATCAACATATGCATCAATAAATATCCATTCATCTCATGAATAACAATGCTATTCCATATATGGATCGATGTTATTTAATGGACAAAAGTTTTGCTAAATTTTATTTTTGAAACAAAATAAACTCTTTTATTTTAATCAAAAATAAATCCAAATTAAACTCCTTTAATTTTAGCATTCTGAAATCATATTTTAGATAAAATAAACTTCTTTATTTTAAAACTTTATCAATTAAATAAACAGTTTACTTAATTAATTAAAATTAATTTTCAGGGTCTGTCCAGGTACCGGCGCAGCTGCGCCAGTAATGAACTGGGTAGCTGCGCAGCTGCGCAGGTAGACGGAAGCAGCAGTTTTTGCAGACCGGCGCAGCTGCGCCAGTAATGAACTGGGCAGCTGCGCAGCTGCGCTGTTCGCCGCAGAAACTTGCAGAAAACGATTTTTGTCCAGAAAAACGATCCAATTTTCACATCAATTCATACATGGAATTATAAAATTGATAATTAGCACAAAGTTAGGCTCTGATACCTTTGTTGGGTTTGTATGTAACGCAATCATGCAATCAAATCACATAAATAGGGCGGAAGCATAAAAACTAGGTTTTCAAAATTTATACAAACCCATAACCATGATCATGCTTTGTGCTTGTTATCAATAACAGAAAAGATAGAACATGGAATTATACCTTTGAAGATCTAAGCTTCCTCAGGTACAAGTTCTACTCCTTTGATTCCTTTGATTCCTCTGATAGTGGCTCCTTCCCTTGAATAATGTCAGCCACCCAAATGTTTGGCCTCTAACGGTGATCCACCAAGGAAGATGAAGAACTCAAGAAGATGGGTTATTGGCTTAACCCTTGTTTCTATCTCTATAGAATATGTGTACTCCCAACTCTTGGAAAATTTCACATCCCTTATTTCTGATATAAGACTCTCTTATATAGATATTAGGTTAACCCTCCTAATCCAATTAGAATAGGGTTTTATTTAATTAATTAATTAAATACTTTTAATTAATTTATATCCTAATCTTTATTAGGATTGAGAGAGAGTACTGATATTATATTAATTCCTAAACTCCTTTAGAATTAAAATAATAATAATAATAATAATATTAATAAGACTCCTCTTATTAATTTATATTTAATATTTCTAACATATTAAATAATAAACATTACGCTATTTAATTTATTCTATCATCATAGATTAAATTAATTATACTTAATGCATTATTACTATCATGCCATTTTCTTCTTAAATAATTCTTCTTCCTTTTATGGTGTGACCCTTTAGGTTCTCCATATTAAATCGGTTGTGAATAAATCAATTAGAACAATTCTAATCTTATTTAAATAAATAAATTAAACTAATAATCTATTTAAATAAATAACATTTATTCTACAATAGGGATAAGCCTCCCTAGCGATCAACGACTTTCCAGATAATATAGATTTCAACATTAATCATAAAAGAACCTGTGAGTTAATAGTTACCGTACAATTCAATCCTTCCACCATACAATGTCCCAATTAAATATAAGACATGGATTTACTGTCAAGTCTTAATTTATTTAATCATATGTATTTCGATTAGAAAATGCACAACTCCAAATAATGCAAATTAGAAACCTCTTTCTAATTTCATTCTACCTTGGCCAAGGATTCCTGGGTTGTCATTTAACGAATCACATAGGACATATCTCCTCTTTTACTAGAGGTGGTAGATTCTTTATTGATCATTCATTATCTCCATATGTAACTCATTACACCCAAGCATACCCTATATATGCCTTAAAAGGCCTTAAGGAATTAGTCAAAGTATAATTTGTTACATACAAGATACTATGATGATCTCAAGTCCAAGGATCACATGTAATACTATCACATTAGGAATTCCTATTGACAGGCGAGTAAAACTCCATTAGGTATTCCATAGCGAGTCACGTTCAGTGAACTTATTCTCCAATAAGCACCTACATACTTGATTTAGTGTCTCCCCACAAATGACCATGAGATCAGTCATCCTCATCCAATGAGCAAGCAACATATGTACCAATCTATCCGGATTTACTAATCCCCTTTTTAGTAATCCCACGATTGGGAACTATTTTAGTTTTAAAGCTTTCTAAGAATTTAGATCTCATTAGCATGATCAACATCATGATTCTAAAAGCATTGCTTAAAACTATGGGTTATTTACATATTATAAAAACAGCACCATGCAGATAATTAAATGCCTTTAATAAATAAATATTTTATTAATAAATAAATAAGATTGTTTACAAAGTATGTGCTTTATCATCATACATGATTGGCTTGTATGCACACTACTATCAGCGTGTTCTCATACACTACGAGGGTATAAATGATGATATCCTCAACAGTGATGAAGAGGATCAGATCCAAATTCCTCGCATCAAGAAGGAAAAGGGAGGCAGTTCAAAGAAGAATCCCGGCTCTGATCTAAAGGATGTCTTAGTCATCATCAGAGATGAGGCAGACAACCACAAATCTTGTATCCTTCCTATTCATAAGGATCTGACCCTGGATAACTGGAGCAGCGTCCCTTGCTTTATCCATAAACGGTAAAAGGGTAGAGTATCCATCTGCCCTGTAATATGATTTCATTTACTGTTTGTTTTATTGCATAGCTATAGCAGTAACGTTTTCATGCTTTGCTAAATGCTTTGTATAATTATACAGTTGCATATATTAAAGCGAAAGCATTTTTTTTAGGACTCTAAGATTGGATTTGTTTGCCCCTGCTAATGAGATGTCAACCTGTTATAGTGACTATAACTTTGATGTAGAACTGAACTTCGACTTGATGGAGATTGATCAAGAGGAGTTATATGACTATGAGGTGCCCGATGAGATCAAAGAATGGGTCAAAGACAAACCTAAACCAAACTTTGATAAAACCACCATCGTCAATATCAGAACCTCAGAAAACCTCAAACAAATCCAGATAGGCCTAGACCTCACCCAAGACCAAAAAGTCGACCTGATTAAACTCCTAATATAGTTTTAGGATGTGTTTGCATGGTCACATAAAGACATGATTGGCTTGTCTACTAACATTGTCATCCATCGACTCCCCATCAATAATGTATTCACGCCAGTTAAGCAGAAACTCAGGCGATTGAAACCTAAATGGAGTCTGAAAGTCAAAGAAGAGGTTGTCAAACAATTCAAAGTCGGCATCATCATGGTATAAATATACCCGGAGTGGCTGTCGAACAAAGTTCCCGTGCCTAAACCTGAAGGGAAGGTACGAGTATGCGTGAATTATAGGGATTTGAACAAAGCTTGTCTCAAAGATAATTTCCCGGTACCTTTCATCCACATCCTGATAGACAATACGGCGCAGTACGACATGTATTCTTTTATGGATTGCTTTGCTGGTTACCATCAAATTATGGTGGCTGAAGAAGACAGGGAGAAAACTGCTTTCATCACTCTCTAGGGAACCTTCTGCTCCAGACGTTTATCCTTCGGCCTCATCAATGTCGGTGCCATGTATTAGCGAGCCATAATGGCCCTATTTCATGACATGATGCATAAAGAGATAGAGGTTTATGTGGATGATATCATCATCAAATCTCGGAAGGAGGACGATCACATCGACCATCTCAAAAAGCTGTTTAACAGGTTGCGTAAGTACAATCTTAAGCTAAATCCTGCCAAATGTTCTTTTGGCGTCAAATCGGGCAAGTTGTTGGGATTCCTAGTGAGCAATAGAGGCATTGAGCTAGATCCTGCCAAGATTAAAGCCATCACGGAGATGCCCGTACCACGAACAGTGAATGAGATATGCGAGTTCCTAGAAAAGATCAACTTCATAAGCCGATTCATTTCCCAACTCACGGCAACTTGTGAACCCATCTTCAAGCTACTACGGAAGAATGCCTCCACAAAATGGAATGAAGATTGCCAAATAGCCTTCCTTGCAATCAAGAAGTAGCTGATCGAAGCGCCTGTCTTTGTGACGCCCCCAAATTCAGACCACATGTGTCTCGACTTTGGCGCATCACGTGCTAGATTTTAATAACATACTATCATCTCATGCAACGAAATAATAGAATAATTTATATTTATTTAATATAAATATTCATGTCCCATGGTCTCGTGACTTAAACATATTTCCAACATATCTTAAACGTGAGTTAAATATTACTTAAATATAGCTTAACATAACTAGCACATAATACGGAATAATCTTATTACAATCATCATAATATTTTTAAAAGAGTATGAAGCTACGCCGTAGCCTTGCCCTTGCCCTTGCCCTTATTTGTGCTAGAGGGTCTGCACTGCTCTGCCTTAACTTTAATATTTTAGGAAAAGCAAGACTGAGCAATAAGTTTGCTCAACAAGTAATATAGCAATAAGGGTGAGTAATATAGATTTCAAATTCCAAGGGTACAACAGTAAATGATAGTTCAAGAATAACAAGAAGTATCAATAGTTCTCAAAAATGGTCGCTATAAACAGAATGATATCAACAAGATTCAAGGTTTAACCATTTCAAGGTTTCAAAATAATGAACACTGAGCAGTCACTAAAGACTATGAACTCTTACTAGAATTAACAGTATTATGCTAAAAATCCAATAAAACAAGTACAACAGGTGATCAGCCTAAAGTACCATACGTCATGCATAACATTTAATCGTACTCATGTGCGCACGTCGGTTCCTCGACAGTTGTATATAATTTCCCCTTCCATGAGGGTTGTTCATCTCAGTAGAATTACAAGAGTCCGCGCCAAGTCAATTGGTTTGGATAGCTTTCTAATATACGATATTAGTCTAGTCGAATCAAATGACTTAGATAACTTTTGTAATGCATTTAGGAACGATAAGTTCAATGCTCAACAAGATCAAGATACAAAATCAATTTCTGAATAGTAACAGATATTTGTTCGATGAAAATATAGTCGATATGTCAACAATTCGGATTTATACAATATATAAAGTGAAAAGAGTTAGGAAACTTGAATATTATCATAAAACTTTATTATTTCAATTATACTTAATTATAATTGTTTAATAATAAATATTTATTTATTCTAATTTAATTA
This sequence comes from Panax stipuleanatus, assembly GCA_020205555.1. Classification (NCBI taxonomy): domain Eukaryota; kingdom Viridiplantae; phylum Streptophyta; class Magnoliopsida; order Apiales; family Araliaceae; genus Panax; species Panax stipuleanatus. Next base: position 105,606,684 of record CM035115.1, read on the forward strand.
TTCTCATTAAAGTACACATTTAATGTATCCACACATAACATATTGTCACATAAGCTTATTTATGTAGCTTATATGATTCATTTAATTTTACTATATAGTTTCATATATTATATAATCACCTTGTAATGTCACACTTTATTTTATATTAAATAGATGTAGGTACTATATAGCATATGATCACTCAGTACATATTATAGTACATAGCAGTTAATTGAATAAACATTAATCTACTATATTAGTTAATCATTTACTCATTAATAGGCTATTACTCATAATAATAATTAATCAATATAATATTAATTAATTCTTCACTTATTAATTCATTCTTTAATTTAATTAAACAATCCTAAATTCCATCATCGTGCCACACAAGGCATTCCACGAGCTCATCATAATTTTCCACATTCTCTCAATTATCATAAATTTAATTTAATTTAATTGAGTTTTCCATCTCGTGCCACATAAACATTTATATTAAAATAAATATTCACACGTTTATTAATATCAATATTAATATTTATTTATGTAATTCACGGATATTACATCATCCCCCCTTATAAAAATTCCGTCCTCGAAATTGGTATAAGGTTACACAAAAATATGGTGATAGTCTCTCCTCATCTTATCTTCTAATTCTCATGTGGCCTCCTCGACATCGTGGTTTCGCCAAACTACCTTTACAGAAGATATAACTTTATTTCTTAGTGTTTGTTCTTTTCTATCTAGTATCTGGACAAGAATTTCTTTATATACCAGATTCTTCTCTACTTGAATGGGCTCATAAGAGATCACGTGCTTGTAGTTGGGCTTGTACGAACACAACACGGAGATGTGAAACACGTTGTGGATGTGTTCCAATTCGGGTGGTAATGCTACTTTATATGCCACTTCTCCCACTCGCTTCAATACCTCAAATGGTCCTATGAACCTCAGACTCAATTTTCCCTTCTTACCGAATCGTATCTTTCCTTTTCAGGGTGATACCTTCAAGAATACGAAACTACCGACTTTAAAGTCTCAGTCTTGTCGATGCAAATCTGCGTACTTTTTCTAGCGATCTTGAGCTGCTACTAATCTGGCTCTTATTATTGTCACCACATCTGTTGTTTGCTGCACTAATTTTGGTCCCAAAATTCATCGTTCGCCGACTTCGTCCCAACATAATGGCGTTCTGCATTTTCTCCCGTAAACAGCTTCGTATGGTGGCATGTCAATACTCGCATGATAACTATTGTTATAAGTAAATTATACTAGGGGTAGGTGATTGTCCCAATTCCCTCTGAAGTCCATCACGCAAGTTCTAAGCATGTCCTCCAGCGTTTGTATATATAGTCCGCTCACTCTGTCCGTCTGTCTGAGGATGATATGCAGTACTCAACCTTAACTGGGTTCCCATCTTCTCTTGTAAGCTTTTCCAGAAGTTTGACGTGAAGTCGGATCTCGATCCGAGACAATTGACACCGGCACTCTATGTCGTGAAATTATTACCTTTACGTACAGACTCGCCAACTGATTTAGATTATATCGGATTTTTATGGGTAGAGAATGAGCTGTCTTCGTTAGTCGATCCACGATAACCCAAATGGCATCATACTTTTTATGCGTGACTGGAAGTTCCTGTTGGGTTTGTATGTAACGCAATCATGCAATCAAATCACATAAATAGGGCGGAAGCGTAAAAACTAGGTTTTTAAAATTTATACAAACCCATAACCATGATCATGCTTTGTGCTTATTATCAATAACAGAAAAGAGAGAACATGGAATTATACCTTTGAAGATCTAAGCTTCCTCAGGTACAAGTTCTACTCCTTTGATTCCTTTGATTCCTCTGATAGTGGCTCCTTCCCTTGAATAATGTCAGCCACCCAAATGTTTGGCCTCTAACGGTGATCCACCAAGGAAGATGAAGAACTCAAGAAGATGGGTTATTGGCTTAACCCTTGTTTCTATCTCTATAGAATATGTGTACTCCCAACTCTTGGAAAATTTCACATCCCTTATTTCTGATATAAGACTCTCTTATATAGATATTAGGTTAACCCTCCTAATCCAATTAGAATAGGGTTTTATTTAATTAATTAATTAAATACTTTTAATTAATTTATATCCTAATCTTTATTAGGATTGAGAGAGAGTACTAATATTATATTAATTCCTAAACTCCTTTAGAATTAAAATAATAATAATAATAATAATATTAATAAGACTCCTCTTATTAATTTATATTTAATATTTCTAAAATATTAAATAATAAACATTAAGCTATTTAATTTATTCTATCATCATAGATTAAATTAATTATACTTAATGCATTATTACTATCATGCCATTTTCTTCTTAAATAATTCTTCTTCCTTTTATGGTGTGACCCTTTAGGTTCTCCATATTAAACCGGTTGTGAATAAATCAATTAGAACAATTCTAATCTTATTTAAATAAATAAATTAAACTAATAATCTATTTAAATAAATAACATTTATTCTACAATAGGGATAAGCCTCCCTAGCGATCAACGACTTTCCAGATAATATAGATTTCAACATTAATCATAAAAGAACCTGTGAGTTAATAGTTACCGTATAATTCAATCCTTCCACCATACAATGTCCCAATTAAATATAAGACATGGATTTACTGTCAAGTCTTAATTTATTTAATCATATGTATTTCGATTAGAAAATGCACAACTCCAAATAATGCAAATTAGAAACCTCTTTCTAATTTCATTCTACCTTGGCCAAGGATTCCTGGGTTGTCATTTAACGAATCACATAGGACATATCTCCTCTTTTACTAGAGGTGGTAGATTCTTTATTGATCATTCATTATCTCCATATGTAACTCATTACACCCAAGCATACCCTATATATGCCTTAAAAGGCCTTAAGGAATTAGTCAAAGTATAATTTGTTACATACAAGATACTATGATGATCTCAAGTCCAAGGATCACATGTAATACTATCACATTAGGAATTCCTATTGACAGGCGAGTAAAACTCCATTAGGTATTCCATAGCGAGTCACGTTCAGTGAACTTATTCTCCAATAAGCACCTACATACTTGCTTTAGTGTCTCCCCACAAATGACCATGAGATCAGTCATCCTCATCCAATGAGCAAGCAACATATGTACCAATCTATCCGGATTTACTAATCCCCTTTTTAGTAATCCCACGATTGGGAACTATTTTAGTTTTAAAGCTTTCTAAGAATTTAGATCTCATTAGCATGATCAACATCATGATTCTAAAAGCATTGCTTAAAACTATGGGTTATTTACATATTATAAAAACAGCACCATGTAGATAATTAAATGCCTTTAATAAATAAATATTTTATTAATAAATAAATAAGATTGTTTACAAAGTATGTGCTTTATCATCATACATGATTGGCTTGTATGCACACTACTATCAATCTCCCACTTGCACTAAAGCCAATCGCCATGGTATCTCATACCCATCTTCTCTAAGTGACGATCAAACTGCTGTTGTGTTAAAGCTTTAGTAAATGGATCTGCAATGTTGTCTTGAGAGTCTACACGCTCCAAGGTGACGTCTCCTCTTTCAATGATCTCCCTGATCAAGTGAAATCGCCGCAACAAGTGTTTAGATTTCTGATGAGACCTGGGTTCCTTAGCCTGTGCAACCGCTCCGGTGTTGTCACAGTATACGGGAACTGCTTCTCCAATGCTAGGAACCACACCAAGTTCAGTTATGAACTTCTTCATCCAAACAGCTTCCTTTGCAGCTTCACTTGCAGCTATATACTCTGCCTCTGTCACTGAATCAGCAACCGTTTGCTGCTTGGAACTCTTCCAACTCACTGCACCTCCGTTCAAGGTAAACACATACCCTGAAATAGATTTACTGTCATCTTGGTCTGTTTGAAAACTTGAGTCCGTGAATCCCTCGAGTTTTAATTCAGACCCACCGTAGACAAGAAAAATATCTTTAGTCCTTCTCAAGTACTTTAGGATATTTTTCACTACCTTCCAGTGCTCTTCTCCTGGATTCGACTGGTATCTGCTTGTTACACTAAGTGCGTGAGCAACATCCGGTCTAGTACATATCATACCGTACATGATAGATCCTATTGCAGAAGCATAAGGGATCTTACTCATACGGTCTCTCTCCTCAGGTGTCTTTGGGGCCTGTTTCTTGGAGAGATGTATTCCATGGCTCATCGGCATGAGACCTCTTTTGGAATCTTCCATGCTAAACCTCTTTAGCATTGTATCAATGTACATTCCTTGGGATAAGCCGAGCATCCTTTTAGATCTATCTCTATAGATCTTTATCCCCAAAATATATGATGCTTCACCCAAGTCCTTCATAGAGAAGTTTTTAGATAACCAGATTTTAATGGATTGTAACATAGGAATGTCATTCCCTATCAGTAATATATCATCAACATATAATACAACGAATGATACTGCGCTCCCACTAACCTTCTTGTATACACATGGTTCATCCTCGTTTTTGATAAAATCAAACTCTTTGATTGTCTCATCAAAACGAATGTTCCATCTACGAGAAGCTTGCTTCAACCCATAAATGGATCGTTGTAGCTTACAGACTTGATTTGTTCCAACTTTTGAAATAAATCCCTCTGGCTGTGTCATATACACATCCTCCTCAAGTTTCCCATTGAGGAAGGCCGTTTTCACGTCCATCTGCCATATCTCATAGTCGTTGTAAGCTGCAATCGCAAGCAAAATCCGAATGGACTTGAGCATGGCTACTGGTGAGAAGGTTTCATCATAGTCAACTCCTTGTCTTTGTTTGAAACCTTTTGCAACCAGTCGGGCCTTATAGGTCTCTACCTTTCCGTCTGCTCCAGTCTTTTTCTTAAAAACCCATTTACACCCAATAGGTTTAATACCTTCAGGTGGTGAAACCAAAGACCATACTTTGTTTTCATACATGGAGTCCATTTCAGATTTTATGGCTTCAAGCCATTTCCCTGAGTCTTTATTACTCATAGCCTGTTCGTAATTTAATGGATCATCATCATTCATGATGTGTACCTCATCGTCATCCTCTATAACGAATCCATACCTCTCAGGTATCTTCGGTACTCTTCCAGATTTACGAACATGGTGTGGTACAGTAGGTTCTTCTACTTGGTTAGGTACCTGACTTTGATCCGTGGTAACTTGTGGTTCTTGAACTTCTTCAAGATATATCTTACTCCCACTGACCCCTTCATGGATAAACTCTTTCTCCAAGATGGTAGCATGTTTCGCAACAAACACCTTTTGATCAGTTGGATGATAGAAATAATACCCTACGATTTCTTTAGGGTATCCCACAAATCTACACTTATCGGATTTAGTCTGTAGCTTATCATTTTCAAACTTTTTGACATAAGCTGGACAACCCCAAGTCTTAACATGCTTAAGATTTGGTTTCCTCCCTTTCCACATCTCATATGGAGTCTTTGGGGCGGATTTGGTAGGTACCTTGTTAAGTAGGTATGCAGCCGTTTCTAGGGCATATCCCCAGAAGGAAATTGGAAGGTCGATAAAACTCATCATGGATCGAACCATGTCCAACAGTGTTCGATTTCTCCTTTCAGATACTCCATTTAACTGTGGTGTACCTGGAGGAGTCCATTGTGAGATTATACCATTTTCTCTGAGACAATTGAGAAACTCACTGCTTAAGTATTCTCCACCTCGATCTGATCGAAGTATCTTAATACTCTTGCCCGTTTGTTTCTCTACTTCACTTCTGAACTCTTTGAACTTTTCAAATGATTCTGATTTGTATTTCATTAAATACACATATCCAAATCTTGAGTGATCATCAGTGAAAGTAATAAAATAAGAATACCCACCCCGTGCACTTGTTGTCATAGGTCCACAAACGTCTGTGTGAATCAATGCCAATAACTCTGTAACTCTCTCCCCTTTTCCACTAAAAGGAGATTTAGTCATTTTACCCATGAGACAAGATTCACAAGTTGGATATGATTCATAATCAGATAGCTCGAGGAGCCCATCTTTATGCAACTTGGATAATCTTGTTTCATTGATATGACCGAGTCTACAGTGCCACATATAGGTATAATTAATATCATCTCTTTTCCTTTTCTTAATTTGTTCAATTTAAAATATATTTTCTTGCAAGTCAAGTGTATAAAGTCCATTTCGCAAATTTCCAATACTATATAAAACATCGTCTTTATAAATAGAACAACCATTGTTCTTTATAATAACGTCAAAACCTTCCATATCCAATACAGAAATTGAAATAATGTTTTTAATAATATTCGGAACATAATAACAATTATTAAGATAAATGGATTTGCCCGAAGGCATTGCTAAACAATAAGTTCCTACAGCTAATGCAACAACTTTTTCTCCATTTCCCACTCGTAGGATCACCTCATCTTTGTTCAGCTTTCTACTTCTGACCAGTCCCTGCACAGTATTACATATGTGAGAACTGCAGCCGGTATCCAATACCCAAGTAGAATTATGACTTTCAGAAAAATTAATTTCAATCATAAACAAACCTTGATTGGTAGTCGAATCTTCTCCAAGCTTCTTCTCTACTAGAAACTTCTTGCAGTTCCTCTTCCAATGTCCCGGCTCATTACAATGAAAGCACATTCCTTTAGCTGGTTCAGGTTTCTTTTGCTCCTTTTCTTTCCCTTTTCCCTTAGCCTTCTTAGATTTCTTCTTTTCAGAAGACACCTTGGGCCTCTTCCTTTTATTGGAAGAATCCACCATCAAGACATGGTTCTTCTTGGATGAGAAGTGACCTTCCGCAGTTTTCAGCATGTTAAGCAGCTCAGGTAAGCTGACATCTAGTTTATTCATGTGAAAATTAACCACAAACTGCGAGAAGGTCTCAGGGAGTGACTGCAAGACCAAGTCTTGACTCAACTCCCCATCCATGACGAACCCAAGCTGTCCAAGGCGTTCAATCAAATTGATTACCTTCAGAACATGAGTCTCGACGGCAATGCCCTCGGTCATCCGAGATCGGAAGAGCTCCTTAGATATCTCATATCTAGCAGTCCTACTCTGTTCACCATACAACTCCTTGAGGTGAAGCAGCATAGCAGGAGCATCCATTTTTTCGTGCTGACGCTGAAGCTCGTTATTCATGGATGCGAGCATGATGCATTGAGCCACAGATGCATCATCTTGCCACTTATTGAAAGTGGCAATCTCTTCCTCAGAGGCTGTTTCTGAAACAGATTCAGGGATAGTGGAATTTAGGACATAAGAAATCTTTTCAGCAGTGAGAACAATTCTCAGATTTCTTAGCCAGTCCTCATAATTCGGGCCGGTAAGCTTATTTGCATCAAGTATGCTTCGTAGTGAGATTAGTGATTTTGACATTTTTAAAATTCTGCATGTGAAAAGACAACATTTTAGCAAACATTCATTTTATTAACTTTGCATACCAAAATAAATTTAGGTCTTTATTTTAAATTGGTATCTCCCACTATTTTCATTAAACTATATTACCCTCACTCATATAGTTCGGCAACATCTAATTAAAGATTTGCTAGTGAGATTAAGGATCCCATTTCAAATGTATATAACCTTGTGGATAGCACAACAAGCGATATACAAATAAATAGGTAGACAACTCTTGTCAATTACATCACCATGTAACTCCTTTTATTTTGCCTCTTAAATCATAATGGTCATGTGTGTGCACATCCGAACTAAAATGATTTAAGTTAAGTCCAGCCTAGCACTTCCATAAATTCAAAAAAGAAAAATTTTCGTCCTTGTGGATAGCACAACAAGACTAGATCGTTCAATTTTCTTGATAAGCATCAAATGTGATTAATTAACATCTTAAATATTCAATACTCGCCTTGTGGATAGCACAACAAACTCATATTAAATATTTAATACTCTATTAACTAATCATGCTAGAAGGCGACGTTCGATATTCCAAATATCATTTGAACGCTTCAGACTTAATATTATTTCTTTGAGGGGTTTGTTATTATTTGTCTCATCTTTTTAAGCGCGCATGCACATATATATATAAAATACGCGTCATTTTATTAAACATGCGAAGCATGTTTGTATAAAATATAATATATATAATATTTAGCATGCAATATAGAATACTATATTCTACCCGGATTGATTATGGACTTTTATTCTAGTTTGATTCACTAGAGCCACCAAGTGAACCAAAAGATCAAACCTAGGAGTGCAAGAATTTAAATTTTAAATGTAACTATTACATTTAAACCCGGGCTCCATACAAACGGGTCTTCACGCGCTCCTCGCTCCTTGGTCTCCAATTTCTTCAAAATAATTCTAACTATCTCTATTACATTAACTATTTAAAATTAAATAGAAACCTTGATCAGCAGTCAAGGGGAAGTACATAGAAAGGAGATAGAATTTACATCGAGAATAAAACTAGAGAAGACGAGGTACGCAGACCCCATTTTATAAAACTCATACATTCAAGCATTCATCCAAAATAAAATCCAATCACATTGGTCATAGTCCATAATCAACCCCATTTATTATCATACACATCAACATATGCATCAATAAATATCCATTCATCTCATGAATAACAATGTTATTCCATATATGGATCGATGTTATTTAATGGACAAAAGTTTTGCTAAATTTTATTTTTGAAACAAAATAAACTCTTTTATTTTAATCAAAAATAAATCCAAATTAAACTCCTTTAATTTTAGCATTCTGAAATCATATTTCAGATAAAATAAACTTCTTTATTTTAAAACTTTATCAATTAAATAAATAGTTTACTTAATTAATTAAAATCAATTTTCAGGGTCTGTCCAGGTACCGGCGCAGCTGCGCCAGTAATGAACTGGGTAGCTGCGCAGCTGCGCAGGTAGACGGAAGCAGCAGTTTTTGCAGACCGGCGCAGCTGCGCCAGTAATGAACTGGGCAGCTGTGCAGCTGCGCTGTTCGCCGCAGAAACTTGCAGAAAACAATTTTTGTCCAGAAAAACGATCCAATTTTCACATCAATTCATACATGGAATTATAAAATTGATAATTAGCACAAAGTTAGGCTCTGATACCACTGTTGGGTTTGTATGTAACGCAATCATGCAATCAAATCACATAAATAGGGCGGAAGCGTAAAAACTAGGTTTTCAAAATTTATACAAACCCATAACCATGATCATGCTTTGTGCTTGTTATCAATAACAGAAAAGAGAGAACATGGAATTATACCTTTGAAGATCTAAGCTTCCTCAGGTACAAGTTCTACTCCTTTGATTCCTTTGATTCCTCTGATAGTGGCTCCTTCCCTTGAATAATGTCAGCCACCCAAATGTTTGGCCTCTAACGGTGATCCACCAAGGAAGATGAAGAACTCAAGAAGATGGGTTATTGGCTTAACCCTTGTTTCTATCTCTATAGAATATGTGTACTCCCAACTCTTGGAAAATTTCACATCCCTTATTTCTGATATAAGACTCTCTTATATAGATATTAGGTTAACCCTCCTAATCCAATTAGAATAGGGTTTTATTTAATTAATTAATTAAATACTTTTAATTAATTTATATCCTAATCTTTATTAGGATTGAGAGAGAGTACTGATATTATATTAATTCCTAAACTCCTTTAGAATTAAAATAATAATAATAATAATAATATTAATAAGACTCCTCTTATTAATTTATATTTAATATTTCTAAAATATTAAATAATAAACATTAAGCTATTTAATTTATTCTATCATCATAGATTAAATTAATTATACTTAATGCATTATTACTATCATGCCATTTTCTTCTTAAATAATTCTTCTTCCTTTTATGGTGTGACCCTTTAGGTTCTCCATATTAAACCGGTTGTGAATAAATTAATTAGAACAATTCTAATCTTATTTAAATAAACAAATTAAACTAATAATCTATTTAAATAAATAACATTTATTCTACAATAGGGATAAGCCTCCCTAGCGATCAACGACTTTCCAAATAATATAGATTTCAACATTAATCATAAAAGAACCTGTGAGTTAATAGTTACCGTACAATTCAATCCTTCCACCATACAATGTCCCAATTAAATATAAGACATGGATTTACTGTCAAGTCTTAATTTATTTAATCATATGTATTTCGATTAGAAAATGCACAACTCCAAATAATGCAAATTAGAAACCTCTTTCTAATTTCATTCTACCTTGGCCAAGGATTCCTGGGTTGTCATTTAACGAATCACATAGGACATATCTCCTCTTTTACTAGAGGTGGTAGATTCTTTATTGATCATTCATTATCTCCATATGTAACTCATTACACCCAAGCATACCCTATATATGCCTTAAAAGGCCTTAAGGAATTAGTCAAAGTATAATTTGTTACATACAAGATACTATGATGATCTCAAGTCCAAGGATCACATGTACTACTATCACATTAGGAATTCCTATTGACAGGCGAGTAAAACTCCATTAGGTATTCCATAGCGAGTCACGTTCAGTGAACTTATTCTCCAATAAGCACCTACATACTTGCTTTAGTGTCTCCACACAAATGACCATGAGATCAGTCATCCTCATCCAATGAGCAAGCAACATATGTACCAATCTATCCGGATTTACTAATCCCCTTTTTAGTAATCCCACGATTGGGAACTATTTTAGTTTTAAAGCTTTCTAAGAATTTAGATCTCATTAGCATGATCAACATCATGATTCTAAAAGCATTGCTTAAAACTATGGGTTATTTACATATTATAAAAACAGCACCATGTAGATAATTAAATGCCTTTAATAAATAAATATTTTATTAATAAATAAATAAGATTGTTTACAAAGTATGTGCTTTATCATCATACATGATTGGCTTGTATGCACACTACTATCAGTTCCACCACGAAGTCCATCGTAATGTGCTCCCATTTCCATTCTGGTATCTCCAACGGTTGAGGTAGACTACTCGGCCTTTAGTTCCCTACTTTGACTCGTTGACAAGTGAGACATCTGCTGACGCACTCTGCGGCCTCTCGTTTTAGATTGGGCCACCAAAAATGTTGTCTCAGATCTCGGTACATCTTTGTGCCTCCTGGATGGACAAAATACGTCGTATTGTGTTCTTCGTGCAAGATTTCCACTCTTAATTTGGTTACAGCTGGTACCCATACTCTTCCTTCGAATCTCAAGATACCGTCTTTATCCATTCTGAAACTTTCTTCTTCATTTTCTACTATCCTTTTCTTTATTTTCTCATATTCCTCATCCTTCTCTTGTAACTCCTTTACTCTATCCAATAATATTTGATGAGCTTCTATTACAAATAATTTTTCTTCAGACTTTCCCGATCCCTTTATCTCAATTTGCAATTTCTCTATTTCTCTTATTAACTCCTCCTAAGTCGTCAATTGGAACAATTTCTCCCTTCCTTTTCTACTTAGTGTGTAGGCTACTACTTTTGCCTTTCTCGGGTGATAAAGAATCTCGCAGTCATAATCCTTGATCAATTATAACCGCCTTCTCTGTCGCATGTTCAACTCCTTCTATGTGAAGATATATTTTAGACTCTTGTGGTCCGTGTATATCTCACATTTCTATCCGTACAGATAATGTCTCCAAATCTTTAACGTAAAAACTACTACCGTTAACTCTAAGTCATAAGTAGGGTATCATTTTTTGTAATCCTTCAATTATCATGATGCATACGCAATGACCTTGCCATGTTGCATTAGCACACAGCCAAGTCCCTTATGCGATGCATCACTATACACCACGAAACCTCCCGCATCGTCTGGTAATGATAATACAGGCGCTTCGCTTAATCTCTTCTTCAGCTCCTAAAAACTTTCTTCACAATTTTTCGTCCATACAAACTTTATCGTCTTCCTCGTTAGATTGGTCAACGGGGTTGCTATCTTAGAAAAATCTTGGGCGAATCTTCGATAGTACCCAACTAACCCTAAGAAACTTCTTACCTCCGTTGGTGTTTTTGGCTGCTTCCAATTACTCACTGGCTCTACCTTTGCAGGGTCCACTAAAATTCTATCCTTATCCATCACTTGTTCTAATAATTGAACCTTCTCCATCCAAAATTCACACTTTGAAAACTTCGCATACATTTTCTCCTCCCTTAGCGCTTCCAAAACCATCTTCAGATGTTCGGCGTACTCTTCCTTCGTCTTTGAGTATATCAAGATGTCGTTGATGAAAACTACTACGAACTTATCCAAGTATGGCTTGAAGACTCAGTTCATCAGGTCCATGAATGCTGCCGGAGCATTAGTCAATCTGAAGAACATTACTAAAAACTCGTAGTGCCCATAACGGGTTTGAAATGCCATCTGTATAACCCGTTCGTAGGTCTATCTTTGAGAAACACTTCACTCCCTTTAATTGGTCGAAAAGGTCATCTATCCTCGATAACGGATATCTATTCTTGATCGTTATGATGTTCAATTCTCGGTAATCGACACAGAGCATCATCGATCCATCCTTCTTCTTAACAAACAACACTGGTACTCCCCAATGAGACACACTCGATCGTATGTAACCGTTATCTAGCAATTCCTGCAACTGTATCATCAATTCCTTCATTTCTACTGGCGCCATACGATATGGGGCTTTTGAAATCGGTGCAGTTCCCGGTGCTAAGTCTATTACGAATTCGATTTCTCTGTCTGGCGGAAGACCAGGCAGATCGTTTGGAAATACATCTTGGAACTCGCTCACTACGGATATATTCTTTATTTCTACTCCCTGTCTCTGAGTATCTACTATGTAAGCTAAGTAACCTGCACATCCTTTTCTTAATAATTTCTTGACCTGCATCATCGTAAGACAACATGATTGTTTAAGCAATGAGCTACCATAAAACACTACCATAGACTGATTCGGAGTCTAAAGATTCACGCTTTTATTCTGACAGTCAATTATTACAGGATGGTTATATAACCAATCCATTCCCAGTATCACATCAAATTCTCCCAATCTAATCGGAATTAAGTCTACGCTTTGTTCATGATCTCTAATATTTGCATGACAATTTTGGTATACGAATTCTAGAGGGATTACTTCCTTATTCGCAACTTCTATGTTCAAAGGATTTCCTAATCGTTCTTGGGGTAAGTTTAATCGACTAGCAAATTCTTCAGACACAAATGAACATGTAGCACCCGAATCGAATAATACATATGCATTTATATTATTGATTGGTATAATACTTGACACCACGTCCTTTGTAGCTACTGCGTCCTGTACAGTCAAGTGAAAGGTTCTAGCGGCTGGGCAGTTGGATTGTGTTGGTCCGTCGATCATTAGTTTTCTACCTCCCCCTTACTGACCACTTCCTTTGTTGTTCCCTTTCTTTGGGCAATCCTTGATCTGATGCTCGGTTGAACCACAAGCGAAACATCCCTTGATCTTCCTTGGCTTTAGGAAGTTGGGTGAAATGTTCCCCTCTTGGCCACTGTTGTAACAGGTACTGCGGCCCTTCTATCACTCTCCCTGGTGGTTCTTCCCACACTTCGGGCATCCTTCCGCTCGCTTCTTAAACCCTCCTTGGTAACTTCGCGCTTGATTGTTGTTTCTGTTATTGTTGTTGTTATTGTTATCCCACTTTCTCTTCCCTAGATTACTTCCTCCCCTGCTGCTCCCTCCACGGCTTTCTCCTCCAGTGTTCTTACTCCTCTTCTCTTTGTTATACTAACTTAAGGCTTCACTACCTCCCTCTGCAATGATAGCCTTCTCCAACAGCATGGAAAATGATTCGATCTGGAGAACTGACACCTTGTTTAACAACCAAGGTTTCAGTCCTTGTTCAAAACGTCTGGCTTTCCTTTCTTCATCCCCTACCTGATGTTCTACAAATCGGGCTAGCTCATTGAACTTAGTCGCATATTGCACCGCCGTCTTCTCCCCTTACTTAAGTTCTAAGAACATTACCTCCATCTTATTCTTCATGCTCTTCGGGAAATAATTCTTGAAGAACAAAGTCTTAAACCTATCCCAGATTATAATCCCTTCTCCTGCTTTTTGCTGATTTGCCTCCAACCAGTAGTTTGCTTCACCCCTCATCATATACGCAGCGATTATAGTCTTTTGATCCTCGCCCACACGAGCAATGGTGAAGGCCTTCTGTATCTCTTTTATCCATGTTTACGCGATTATAGGATCGGTAGTACCCTCAAATTCTGGAGGTCCTATGCTCCTAAAGTCCTTGAAGTTTATAACTGGAACCGCTTGGGGATTGGGGTGAACGGGTTCATTGTTCCTTCCCCAAAGGGCTTCTCCTAACAGATCAACTAGTTTTTGTATCGGGTCTACTTACTCCCTCTCATTGTTAACCGACTCTTCTGGTGTAGCTAGTCTATGTCTGGGTACCATTATCTGCATCACAAAATTTCATTTTTATTATCTAATTATATTACTTAAACATTTCTCAAATACAAAAGGAATAAAATTTTATAACACGTTTCTGAAATAAGATCATTTATATTCATATGCCAAATCATTACATTAATATGATCATCCCAAGCATACTTCTATAAATATCAACATCTATCCCCTAATATCACAAAAGATGGGGAAAAACATTATCATACTACCCCTCTAACATAAGCTTACTCGGGATTTACATAACTATCCCATATCTTATACAAAAGATTAGGATTACATCACGATGTATACATCACATAAAAGAAACTGCTACTACTACTACTACTAGACTAATGGGTCTCATCCCAACATTCTGCGCTCCACAATGCTCTTGTACTTCACCTGTGATATGTATGCCATCAAATCCCTGCTCATGGTATGTCGGGTCTGCCCCTGCTCCGCCGGATAGTGATATACACCATCAATCACTCTGTCTATGGCTGAGCGAAAAACACAACCCATCTTGTTCATCTTCCTCTTCTTACACCTTACTTCATCCTCTAAATCTTCTGCCCTATCATTAGCTCCTACCCACTTCTCTTTGAAATAGATTCTTTCCATCACTTCCAGCTAGAGCTGAGTACGGAGAGCCTCCTTCTCTGCCTTCTCGCTCAACTCTCTCTGCTCAACCTCCTCTAGTTTTCCTGCTAAGTCCACATTCCTAGATACCGAGGGATGGAAAAGAGTTTCCATTTGAATCCCTGCCTCCTTGCGGTAAACAATCTCTACCTTCATATCCTGCATGGCCAACTTTCTCTGATGGTCTTTGTCCTTCAGCTTCTGCAACTCTGTCTCCCTCTCTTGAGCCTCAGCCTCTAGCTCTTGAACTCGGCAGTCTAACTACAAGATCCGCTCCTCGTACTCTCCCAACATCTTTTCCTCGATTATAGCCTCGTCGAAATCTTCCATAGGTTCGTCCTCCATGCGCTCCTCCTCTGGATCTGACTCTACCTCTATCTCATCCTCGTCATAAAACTCGGATGGTGCTACTGCCTGCACAGGCTCGGCTACTAAAGGTGCCTCATATACTACATGTATATCCAGGGGCTCCTCCTCTGCCACTCTACTAGGTCCTCCCATGTCGATCATCTTAGAACCACAAACACAAGACAATAAACAACAAACTCCATTAGAATGTTAAATAAAACATAAGTTCATTATATATGTTGGTCATTTTATCGATCAATATAAACGTGCAGGCATACACGGTCAACAAGTAATAAAGAGTAAGAAAGATATCGTTCCCACGGAGAATTAACAGATAAAAGGTCGCCAAAGCACTAGCACATAATCATCTCAATCTTATTTAAACGGGCGATAAGGAAATTTAATTAAAAACTAAATTAACTAGACAAGTAATTTAAACTTAAACTAGATAATCCTAGAGTGAAATCAGATAATGAAGACATGAGATCCCAATTTCCCATAATGATTCGTCTAAGTCAATAAACTTCCAATTAGGTCAAATCAATCGCAATAGTTTATTAGCCGAGAACACGAAAGTGAGAGACGACCATCTTTCGATGCACCGAATCCATATCACATACAATCCACAAAAGATAAATCGCACATGAACACCCACATTACCTAAACTACTATATGTCTATGCTGTCTATAAATAAATAGGGTTTAAGCACAGGTTCTCTATTGGCTATGAGCGGCGCTTCGGTATATGTTTATCCTAAGCACAAATTATACATTCAACGTCATGCAAACATACAATCGCCCGCTACTACGATTAGATCTAAACCTATATTTCGTCTTTCAAGCCCACATAGGTTATCACAGTAATTGGTAGCTAATCAATTAAGCAATAGACGCATTAATCGCAATAGATAAGCACATAGCAATCAATAGAAACCAACATGGAAAGATATCAACATCAACTACTCAAAATGTTCCATTAGAATCTCAAAATATAATTTAAGTCATAGACAACTCAAATATACCACTCACAAGTTTAATATACATCATCCGAATACAAATGATAACAAGAAGAGTAAAGAGATAGAGAATGCAAATATGTAATCCTTCTCCAAGTATGGATCTTTGATGATATCCACTTGCTTCAATCTTTAATTCTAACTAAACCCTAGAATCTAACTAACTAATTAAACCCTAATCTAGAACTAATGTACTCCTAATCTATACAACAAATTGAAAGAGAATGGAAGAGAGCTAGGGCTAGGGCTAATGTTTACTCCCTAGTGGAGATCTAAGACAAATGGGGCAAAAACCCCTTATATGTAGCCTTCTCCTGTCTGTTTAATTGCAAGGTCAAACTTGGTCAAGCTGGGGACAAGCGCGGCCGCGCGCGTTTTGGCTTTGGAGTAGGCGTGACCGCGCTGCACTAAAATCTTGGAATCTGCTGCTGCTTGCTGGTGCATGCTGGTTTCATGACTTCTTCATTTGTTTTCTCCTACATCTCATTAGCCTTTTTGCATCTTCATAGTTCCATCACGTTGCTCGACTTCATTCCATTGCCATGCCATCATTCCATTCTTGCTCCTTTTAGCACCATTTTACCCTTTTAAGCTCAATATGAGCCAAGAGAGTTCCAAAACAAAGCAAAAACACATTAAAAGCACAAGAATACTTGAGTTTCGGCAACAAAACAAGCTGGTTACTATCCGATTAAGTGGTCATAAAAACCACTAATAAAATACCCCCAAACTTAAACGTTGTTTGCCCTCAAGCAACCAAAACAAAACTAAACCAAATATGCAATGCAATATCTACAATGTATGCAACCTACGCTATCATGAATGCGAATCCAAGTCCCAGTCAGTATTGAACTTCATAAGCACTGCCTCAGAAAAATCACAAGATAATCAAATAGATAAGCTACCCAAGACAAGACCATAAGGCATATTCTGCAAATCCAAAACTGTCAGCACTAATGTATTGTGCATTGTGTGCCTAGCAACCATTAAATATGTTTTAGAACAAATAAATCACATACTATGCTTCTTAGGGGAAAAATAAGGTTCAACTCAAGAAAAGCAGTAAAGCATATAATTTCTAACTAAAACCATGTATTACTTAAGCTAAGATTCAACAGGGGGGTTCATTAAGCTTTTATTACTCACGGGGGCGTATTTGCACTTTCCCGTGTACACATTCGACCGTGCAATGCCTAGTCCTCTTAGGCTTTTCCATAATACCCGTGTAGTGAGCTTTCGACCAACGACTCCCAGACCAGACGGCCTTAGGGCGCTGGGTGTAGAGACACCCCGAGGGCTTACTTGCTCGAATATCAAAGGTCACAGAACTCGACGTAGCCGAAGTGTTTATTATATTTTTTTCTTTTTCAATGCATTTTCTTTTGTTTTCAAAGGGGAGTGCGTCTTACGCTCCATCTCCCCACACAGCATGCATACGCCATGTTTCCCCCAAACTTAAGCTTTTTACAGTCTAGTTATTATCATATGAGAACTAAAATTCTTTTATTAAAACATAGATTTCCCACCAGACGACAAGTATGTGAAAATTTAAACTAGGTATGCCATGATGGTTACTCTATCGTGCTAACTAGATACACAATATCTGACAGATAAGGATTTACATATATGACCATACTGTCAAGCTTAAATCTCAAATCAATTCAAAAATCAAGTGAATTCAGTTTCCTCATAGGCCAAATAGATAACAAACCAACTGAAACTAGATTCATGCAGTATGCTCTAACATAATTAACTAAAACAAAAGAAAAAAATTTAAAATTTTGACAAATTTTCACAAAACACGACCTACATGCACAGAATGCTAACACAGAATGCAAAATGAAATGACTACACTACATGCAAAATAAAACCAATACCCCCAAACTTGAAATGTTCAATGTCCTCATTGAAGGTAAAGGTAAAAAGAAACTCCCCTAGCTGGCCTCTTATGCTACATGAAATGATGTGGTGCTCAGTTTCTGCTGAATTTTTCCTTACGTCTGAGACAACCTGCATGCCGCGTGGCCGCGCCCCTTGTAGCCTTGATTCCGGCGCGGCCGCGCCCTTCCCCAGATTTCTGATATGCATCCTGTTTAATGCATTGAGGATGGGCCTTTGACTTTGATTCATTCCAGCAACTTTAACCTGAGAAAGGCACCTAACATTTATTAAGCCCTCTTAGCCCACCAAAACATAATATTAACTATTGAAAGCTAGGAGAAATAAATATAGGAGGATATGTATATGAATGTGCATTCCCAAAAACTCATATAAGTGCGTATATGCAACATGCTCGTGATAAAAATATGTTCAATAAGCTTCATAGTCCAAAAAATATATACACAAATGCCTAAGTCCAAAAATGAAGGCACTGAGCTCCTAATTCTACGAGCATTCAAAAATTTTAACTAAATTAAACTACTAAGAATTAAACAGGAGGGGAAAATGTAGATAAGTAATTACAATTAAACAAGGAAACAGAGATAGAAATGATGGGGTGCCTCCCATCGAGCGCTTAATTTATAGTCCGTTAGCTGGACTGTGTCTGAGACCACTATCCGATCCCCCGACGATATTGGAGAAACCCTCCATCCATTAGAACTGCCATGTGCTTTTGGAGGCTTCCTAATATGAGAGGCTACAGATTTAAACTACCTAGCATATGATTTGTATAAGGATTCCCTGTTCTGAAACTCGGGGAGCTAGGCACTACTTCCGTTGTGCTTGTGAAATGATTGGGGCATTGAGGTTCACGCAACACAACGAGCTCTTCTTCTTTTATCTCTTCTGCTGACCACCATGGTTTCAAGAACGCGGACTCTCTTATATCATCGAGATTCATATCTGTGATGTGACTACCAAGGGGGAAATGGTGTGCAAACTTCACTGGCTTTTCCGACTGGGGCGGAGGAGGCTCTTGGGCTATTGTCACAGTTGGTTTATAGTTTTTCACATCCCCAATCGTCTCCTTTATATCCATTGCCTTTAGCTTGTCCAGTTGCATGTGCACTTTCGGCTCTCCATCAGTTTCTGCATCCATCTCATAGCACCAAGTCTCTTAAGGGCCTTTGCTCACGGCTTCAAACATTTGAGGTATTGGACTTTGAAGATCTTGAGCTTCGGTCCCTTGCTCAATCACCTCCTCATTCCTTAAAGCCATGATAATCTTATTCGCCTAATTCTGGAGATTCTGAATTGACTTTGCTTGCTCAATCAGGTTCTCCTTTGTTGATGCTATGGAATTGACCCACAAATTTTTCAATCTTGCCTTTTCTGTTTCAGCCTAGGAATCCATGTACTGAGTCTCACTGGTTGAAGTATTGTTGATTAGGGCCATTTGGTTTTAAAAATTTTAGTTTGATAGTTCCTGGCTCCTAAGCATCTCCTCTTGGTTCGCTAAACTCCTATACAGGACTTCGTTTAGTGACTGTTCTTCTTGTAAACACGGAGATTGATAAGTGTGGTCTGGTGCATACATTGGACTTGGATCGCAGTATTGGTCTTGATAATAGCTTCCTGAAGGCTCTGGGTAATACCCCCAATCTTGCTGATAATTGGGATATTAGTTGTGGAAGTACTTACCCCCATACTACTCATGTCCATAACTGATAGGCTCCTGATGGCTCGTATAGGCTCCAGCACCATAATCATAAGTCGCTGCCGTCTCTCGACTCTGTTGGGCTGTAACAGTATCCAACTTCCTTGAGAGAACCTCTAGTTGTGCTGTTAACGCGGTAATTGGGTCGACGCCATCATTCCCTGTTTCCCTTGGTTGCTCTTTCCTTGTGTAACACAATGGATAGAAATTAAGATCCATTGTACCTGAAAAGAGAATATAGGAGGAGAAATAAACAAAAATAAAAAATGTTTAAATTAAGACTAATTTGATTGAAACTAATGTTGGCAAACAGTTATCCAATTAATTGCCCGGTAGCGGCGCCAAAAACTTGTTGGTCGTTTTACCGATCAACATAAACGTGCAAGCATACACGGTCAACAAGTAATAAAGAGTAAGAAAGATATCGTTCCCACGGAGAATTAAAAGATAAAAGGTCGTGAAACCACTAGCACATAATCATCTCAATCTTATTTAAACGGGCGGTTTAATTAAAAACAAAATTAACTAGACAAGTAATTTAAACTTAAACTAGATAATCCTACAGTGAAATCAGATAATTAAAACATGAGATCCCAATTTCCCCTAATGATTCGTCTAAGTCAATAAACTTCCAATTAGGTCAAATCAATCACAATAGTTTATTAGCCGAGAACACGAAAGTGAGAGACGGCCATCTTTCGATGCACCGAATCCATATCACATACAATCCACAGAAGATAAACCGCACATGAACACCCACATTACCTAAACCACTATATATCTATGCGGTCTACAAATAAATAGGGTTTAAGCACAGGTTCTCTATTGGCTACGAGCGGCGCTTCGATATATGTCTATCCTAAGCACAAATCATACATTCAACGTCATGCAAACATACAATCGCCCGCTACTACGATTAGATCTAAACCTATATTTCATCTTTCAAGCCCACATAGGTTATCACAGTAATTGGTAGCTAATCAATTAAGCAATAGACGCATGAATCGCAATAGATAAGCACATAGCAATCAATAAAAACCAACATGGAAAGATATCAACATCAACTACTCAAAAGGTTCCATTGGAATCTCAAAATATAATTTAAGTCATATACAATTCAAATATACCATTCACAAGTTTAATATACATCATCCGAATACAAATGATAACAAGGAGAGTAAAGAGATAGAAAATGAAAATATGTAATCCTTCTCCAAGTATGGATCTTTGATGCTATCCACTTGCTTCAATCTTTAATTCTAACTAAACCCTAGAATCTAACTAACTAATTAAACCCTAATCTAGAACTAATCTACTCCGAATATATACAAGAAATTATAAGAGAAAGGAAGAGAGCTAGGGCTAGAGCTAATGTTTACTCCCTAGTGGAGATCTAAGACAAATGGGGCAAAAACCCTTATATGTAGCCTTCTTCAGTCTATTTAATTGCAAGGTCAAACTTGGTCAAGGTGGGGGCAGGCGCGGCAGCGCACGTCTTGGCTTTGGAGCAGGCGCGACCGCGCGGCACTAAAATCCTGGAATCTGCTGCTACTTGCTGGTGCATGCTGGTTTCATGACTTCTTTATTTATTTTCTCCTGTACCTCTTGCATTCTTGCATCTCATTAGCCTTTTTGCATCTTCACAGTTCCATCATGTTGCTCGACTTCATTCCATTGACATGCCATCATTCCATTCATGCTCCTTTTGGCACCATTTTATCCTTTTAAGCTCAATATGCGCCAAGAGAATTCCAAAATAAGAAAACTGCAAAACAAAGCAAAAGCACATTAAAAGAACAAGAATACTTGAGTTTCGACAACAGAATAAGCTGGTTACTATCCAATTAAGTGGTCATAAAAACCACTAATCAGTATAGAATGAAACTATATTTTATAACACACTAAGTCTCTCTAGGAAAACTCTCTATGAGTTTTATCTCCTTCTATCTTTTAAGTTCTTCTAAGGTTATAATCTAAGGACTCTCGTTCCTAAGGTTTATAACTAACACTTTGATACCAACCTGTGACGCCTCCAAATTCAGACCACACGTGTCTCGAATTCGGCGTATCATGTGATAAATTCTAATAACATACTAACATCTCATGCAACAGAATAATAGAATAATTTACATTTATTTAATATAAATATGGTCTCGTAACTTAAACATATTTCCAACATATCTTAAACATGACTTAAATATAGCTTAACATAACTAGTACATAATACAAAATAACCTTATTACAATCATCATAATATTTCTAAAAGAGTACAAAGCTACGCCGTAGCCTTGCCCTTGCCCTTATCTATGCCAGAGGGTTCGCACTGCTCTGCCTTAAATGAAATGTTTTAGGGAAAGCAAGAATGAGCAACAAGTTTGCTCAGCAAGTAATATAGCAATAAGGGTGAGTAATATAGATTTTAAATCCCAAGGGTACAGCGGTAAATAATAGTTCAAGAATAACAAGAAGTATCAGTAGTTCTCAACAAGATTCAAGGTTTAACCATTTCAAGGTTTCAAAATAATGAACACTGAGCAGTCACTAAGGACTATGAACTCTTACTAGAATTAACAGTATTATGCTAAAAATCCAATAAAACAAGTACAACAGGTGATCAGCCTAAAGTACCCTACGTCATGCATAACATTAATCGTACTTATGTGCGCACGTCAGTTCCCCGACAGTTGTATATAATTTCCCCTTTCATGAGGGTTGTTCATCTCAGTAGAATTATAGAGTTTGCACCAAGTCAATTGGTTTGGATAGCCTTCTAACATACGATATTAGTCTAGTCGAATCAAATGACCTAGACAACTTTTGTAATGCATTTAGGAACGATAAGTTCAATGCTCAACAAGATCAAGATACAAAATCGATTTTTGAATAGTAACAGATATTTGTTCGATGTAAATATAGCCGATATGGCAACAATTTGGATTTATACAATATGTAAAGTGAAAAGAGTTAGGAAACTTGCATTTAATATCAAAATCAAATAAAGTTAGGAAACTTGCTTACAAGGTCCATTGTAAATACAAGGGTTAAGATACTTGCACAATATTCAAAGTTGTGTAAGATAGAGAACTTGCCTTATGCGTAGTTTATCAACCAATAGCTTATCAACGCTTCACGGACAAAGATATCCTATTGTAACATAGTTACGCATATATGTATTTTCATTAGTTACATAAGTCGAATGTATATACTTGATATGTAAGTTAAACACATATATAAGATCCTAACTTAGTCGTGCAATCCTACACGTATGTCGTTACATATCTTACGTACACATAGCACATAATCAGTTTGTATGTTATTATATAATAAAATAACATAGCTCGTAATCATTGTTGAATTAGCGTTTTGAAAGTCATATAAACATTTATCAATCTATGGTCTCCTATTGTCAACATACACATTAACACTTGAACACCCCACTATACATGTATTGCAGTTTAGGACATTAGTAATAGCATGCATGCAGTTTCAGATTACAAACAACATGTTCAGAATGCACTGCAGGGCGGCGCGGCCGCCCTGGATTTGAACTAGGGAGTGGCGCGGCTGCGCTGCTCTCAGTTCAAACCAGTGTTGGCTTGGTCCTGCAGAAAACTAACTTGTCCAATAACATTCTTTAGGCGATGATACATGTAGGATACACATGTTATGAGGTTTATGATTAGGTTCGATCTCCGTTTTACCTTCAATATAGTTCGATATCAACTTCCCATTTAACAAATCTTAATGTGTTCAATTAATAAGGCTTCTCATATTTAGTCATTATACTTACGCAATGAGGTCAATAAACCTTAACATGCATGCTCGAGTTATCCTAGTCATGTATTTCAAAGCAGCATAGTTTTACTTCTTTAAAACTCATTTGAAACTATACTTGACTAGTTCACACATTAATAGCTAGATAGGTGTACATGCCAATTATGTCTAGATGCATAACATGTCCTATCATGGTAGTCAAAAATTTTAGAATGTACATAAGGTAGTTATTTACATCGTTAGTTTTCAAACTCTTAAGTCTTCTTTGAAAATTTCATGTTAAACCAACCAAGCATGTGAGACAACTTCGAATTCACATTTGATACTCATATATATATATATATATATATATATATATATATATATAACTAAGTCACATAAGCATGCCCACAAGTTCAGACTTCAAAGGTCACGAGACTCACCAAGTTTGTATTTTGAAAACTTTAAGTTTCCTTTAGAAAACCATTAAAAATTAAGCTAAGGTAAGTGATTACATGTAAGGCAACCTATGTTAGTAGATCAGGCACATATATAGGCATAATCAAGTCAAACTAAGATGCTCAACATATTAGAAATAAAAAAATTTGGATTTCAATTCTGCAGAACGGCGCGGCCGAGCCGTGTTTGTACTATGGAGTGGCGCGGCCACGCCACTTTGATTCCAAACCAGGATGCCTTCTGCAATAGAAGAGCTTCAAAGCCAAAATCAAAATTCTTCATTAAACATAATTGTATTCAACATAAATTTCTTTATAACATATATATAAACTTAACTAACCACATGCTAACAATTATCAAGCCAATTCACAAGGATTTTAGCATAATTACATAGTTTTACCAATTTAGAAATTGAGGATATTGAACATGTTTTTTTACCTCTTAAGCTTGAAATAAATTCCCTTGACTCAAATTTTAGATTGCATTCAATATTCACTCTTTATATCAATTTAGCAAGAACTCAACAAAATAAAATGGAGAAGAGGAGAGCTCAATTTATAAAGATGCTAGGAATCAATTCATGGTCATTGCTCATTGAATCAAACCAAGGGATGAAGGAAGAAGATGATGGGTATACATGAGTTGGTGAAATAGTTTCCATCATCACCATCAATTGTAGCTAGTTTGAGAAATACAAGGAAAGAGAAAGGCTATGCTTAGGCCTTTGGCCTATACACGCGATTTGTAGAAAAGGGTTACTCAATATGGGACAAACTTCTAAACTCAGCATTTGTAAACCAATAATGCCACATACATAGGTCCAATATATATATATATATATATATATATATATATATATATATGTGTGTGTGTGTGTGTGTGTGTGTGTGTGTGTGTACACTTAGGTTTAATTTTTTATGAGGTTACAATGTAGCTTTAATGAGTTAATGTTATTACATTGTAGCAAGTTGGGGGTATATATATACACATCATTATATAATCCATGTACATTTGATTAGTCCAGATAATATCGAAAGATAATTTAACTGAGTACTATCATTCCGTATTATCATAAAACTTTATTATTTCAATTATACTTAATTATAATTGTTTAATAATAAATATTTGTTTATTCTAATTTAATTCTTCTCATTAAAGTACACATTTAATGTATCCACACGTAACATGTTGACACATAAGCTTATTTATGTAGCTTATATGATTCATTTAATTTTACTATATAGTTTCATATATTATATAATCACCTTGTAATGTCATACCTCATTTTATATTAAATAGATGTAGGTACTATATAGCATATGATCACTCAGTACATATTATAGCACATAGCAGTTAATTGAATAAACATTAATCTACTATATTAATTAATCATTTACTCATTAATAGGTTATTACTCATAATAACAATTAATCAATATAATATTAGTTAATTCTTCACTTATTAATTCATTCATTCTTTAATTTAATTAAACAATCCTAAATTTCATCATCGTGCCACACAAAGCATTCCATGAGCTCATTATAATTGTTCACATTCTCTCAATTATCATAAATTCAATTTAATTTAATTGAGTTTTCCATCTCGTGCCACATAAATATTTATATTAAAATAAATATTCACATGTTTATTAATATCAATATTAATATTTATTTATGAAATTCACGGATATTACAGTCTTGGACCCCCGAGGGATGGAGTTCCCCTATTTATGTACCTGTCCTTCAATGCCAACGCAATGGGCTGAATGTTGAGACAGAAAGATGATGGTAGTAAGGAGAGAGCTATCTACTACATCAGCAAAAGATTCAGCAGCGGTGAGCAGAAGTACGCTCTGATTAAGAAGACATGTTGTGCGTTAGCATGGGCCGCCATGAGGTTACAACATTATCTGCATGGGCACACGACCTACCTCATATCCCGCATGAACCCGCTGAAATACGTATTGAACGAGTCAATGTTGAATTGTCGATTGTCCAAATGGAAATTGATCCTCCAACAGTTCAACATTGTCTACGTCACTCAGAAGTCCATCAAAGATCAAGGCATTGCAGATCAACTAGCAGAATCACCATCAGGAGGGTTTGAACCCTTGGAGACTTATTTCCCGGATGATAGGATCATGGCAATTAAACAAATCCGACAAGAGAATACAGTCCAAGCATGGAGAATGTATTTCGATTGAGCGATAAACATGGAAGGTGCTGGAGCCGGGGCGGTTCTCATCTCTGGTATAGGAAAGCATTACCTTGTGGCTACCAAGTTGCAGTTTGACAACACCAACAACACAGTTGAGTATGAAGGCTGCATAATGGGGTTGAAATTAGCCCAATCCATGGGTGTCAAACATCTATTAGTCTTTGAAGATTCTGAGTTGGTTATTAGACAAACCACTGGGACATATCACACCAAAGAACTGCATTTGCTGCCCTATCACTTTCAAGTTATCAACATATCCTTGGATTTTAAAGAGATAACCTTCATCCATATCCCTCGAGGAAGGAATGACTTTGCAGACACCTTGGCAACTTTGGCTTCCCAGATTAACGTATCGGGTAAGAGGGGAATTCCCGACATCAAATTCACAAACAAAAAGGCCCCGACCTACGGGAATTACATTGCAAAAGTATCAGATGAAATACGTCCTATCAAACAGCCTTGGTATCAAGACATCAAGGAATATCTCTAAGATGGATCTACACCCGCTTGAGTAAGCCAATCCAAACGAAAGCGGATTCATAAGATGGCTATGAAGTTCTATCTGAGCGGAGATGCACTTTACAAGAGGGATCCTGGAATAGGACTTTTAAGATGCCTCAATAAAAGCAAGCCTAGAGATTAATGGATGAAGTCCACGGTGGAGTCTGTGGTCCACACATGAGCGGTCATCTATTGGCCAAGAAAATATTGAGAATAGGGCATTACTGGATCTCTCTCAAAGATGACTGCGATGATCACGTCAGGAGATTCTAACAATGCCAAGTCTATGGAAATACTATTCATGCTCTTCTAAATGAGCTGCACAATATGAGTTCGCCATGGCCTTTCTCCATGTGGGGAATGGATGTGATCGGTCCTGTAGAACCCAAAGCCAGTAACGGTCATCGTTTCATCTTCACTATGATCGATTCCTTCACCAAGTGGGTTAAAGCTGCCTCTTTTCCCAAAGTCACCCAAGAGGTCATCATTAGTTTCATCAAAAATAATGTTATCTGTCGATATGGACAACCGGAGGTGATCGTATCAGACAACGCAAAGAACCTAAACAATTAGATGATGAGAGACTTATGCTGCAAGTTTCATATCAAGCATCTCAATTCCGTCATCTATCGGCCAAAGATGAATGGTGCTGTCGAAACGGCCAATAAGAACATCAAGAAGATTATGCAAAAAATGTCTGCCAATCACAAAGGATGGCATGACCTGCTGCCTCTAATTCTGTTAGCATGCAAGATGTCAATGCGTACCTCTACTGGGGCTACCCCCTATTCATTGGTCTATAGCATGGAAGCAGTCCTTCCCATAGAAGTAGAGATAGAGTCCTTACGTGTGTTAATAGACGTCCAGATGGAAGAAGATCAGTGGTTGCAAGAATAATACCCCCAACTGTCCCTGATAGATGAAAGGAGGGCTACAACCATTTTCCACGGGCAGCTATATCAGTAAAAGATTGCTAAATCATACAACAAGAAAGTCTGAATCCGGTAATTCAAAGAGAACGACCTAGTGCTGAAGAAAGTTTTGGCCAATCTAGACGAAGCTAAAGGAAAGTTCGCCCCAAATTGGGAAGGCCCTTTTATTGTCAAAATGGTGTTGACAGGAGTAGCTATCAGATTGCAAGAAATGGACGGGAGCGAATTTCCCCAACTCATCAACTTAGACACCATAAAAAGGTACTATATCTGAAACACACGCCAACCATCATCCTGGTCCTGTAAATCGATCAAATTAGTTTCAATTTTCACTAGAAGATCGAAATACGAATGCCCTGATCTCCCTCAGCCAAGGAGTACGTAGGCAGCCATTCACGATGCTATCAAACGAAATAAAATTTCAAAAAACTCATCAAAACAAACTCAAAAGAGACACATCTCAAACCTCTCAAACAAAAACTTGAACTATGAATGACCTGATCTCCCTCAACCCGGGAGTATGTAGGCAGCCATTCACGGTGCGGTGTAACCTTCAAAGAAAAATAAAACCCCCCAATAAAAACCAATCCCAAGACACCAAAACCTAATAAAACCTAAGTTTATCAATCTCCCTAGTCAACAGGCCCATCTGAGATACTCTCCGACATCTCACTATCAATCCATCAAGAAAAAGCTCGTGATACATCAACAACAGCAAGTTATGAAAGAAGTGGTAATCACTCAGCAATGACAATATATATCCAACAGGGAAGTGAATCAAAATATATTTCTCTGATATATATAATACTGTTTGATATATACACTGTGTCCTGTACATGACAAAAATGGCTAATTTAGTATGTGCAGGAAAAACAAAGTTAGTATACGAACCCAATGATAAGCGGGACAACAATGTCAACATGGTGTCTCTCTCTGAAGATAGAGGAGCAGCTGCAAGGGCAATACACTCAATCTCCATACGAGCCAGAACATCCACAACCATCTGCATAGTGGTGTTGTGACCGTCGATGAAAGCACTCATCTCTCCAACCAGGCTGTCTGTATTAACAATATATGCATCTCGGGTGGCTATAGCCTCGTCCCTCTCCATAAAAATAGCATCCCTGGCAATCAAAACCTCCTCAATCTCCTCAAATGCTGCATTTCTGATAGATTGTATCTCATCTCTCTCCTCAAGAGCCACATCTCGGGTAGATAGAGCCTCGTCTCTCTCAACCAATGATGTATCCCGAGTAGCTCGAGCCTCGTCTCTGGCGGCAAAAGCTGTATCTCTGCCAGACAGGACCGTCAACATCAATACCCTCGCCTGATCTCTCTAGAAAGTTATTCGAGCTAGTGAATCAGTAACAGCTGGATCTGTACCTGCAGGGATAATCGGAGGGTCACCGACTAAAGCCGTTGTCAAACTAGTGAACAAATCATCCTATGTGATAGAATCAGGATCCTCCATAGGCTCCTCCTGATCTGAATCTATGATCAGAGCTAATTGGATAACCGCAGATGCTACTATATCGGACTCTAACCAAGCTGAATACTCTAGAGATCGGTCCGGGTGGCTAGTAGAGAAATCAGCCCTCTCCCTATGAGTCCAACACTCATAAATACTGATCAGGTCAGCTGACGATAGAGATGAAGCTGATATCCGTTGATCAACGGCCCCCTCAAACTGGTGTAGGCTCTGATACCGATCAAAATAACCCATGACTGCTAACAGATGGTAAGTGGTCACCCCTCTCAATCCTGCTAGGGGCAAATAATGTAGGCCAATTGTATGGGTGATGAAGCTATAAGGGGATACCAGCCCTGTACATGGCAGAATAGAAAAGAGATGCACAATATCTGACAGAAAGGTCAACCATATTGCTGCATTCGAACACTCTGCTGGCTGGAAGGGGTAGGACAAGGCTATCTCATATGTAAAGTAGTACCCACGGTATCTAAAAGTGCCAATCAGCCTCATATGGGTCATGAGCCATACATACAGCAGGACAGAGTTACCTCTAAAAAATTCATCTAGATGGGTACTGCAATAGGTAGCGGACCTCAAGGTCTCCGCCAGTATCATCGATAGGATAGTGCTACCCTGCCTAAGGGCACGGACCACGCCCATCAAACCAATATCTAAATGGTCCAAGTATAGTGGCATGTATACGTAAGTCGTGATGCACATCAGCAAGACGTCTATCCGGGCTAAATTCCACTCCTCTGCCGAGAAAATAAAATCCCCAGCGTGTCGATCGTAGCTATCTAGCCTGCCGTAGCTATCGATCAGAAAGTCGATAGAGATCACATGTCTTGAAATGATCTCATCAGTGACTACTCTGTGTCGCAGACCCGATATACGCATGAATGGTCTCCTCATATCGCTAATAGTTGTGCGAGCGTAAGGTAGGTCCAGTGTTAAACCTATAAGTCGCTCATACTCCTCCAAGGTCGGTGTCAACTCATGCCGTCCAAAGCGGAAAACCAGCCGCTCAGGTATCCAACAGGATAGAATGCCATCTACGAATTTGTATGGAACCTGGAAATCTACAAGGGCCAAGGAATACCCCAACATCTGATCTACTGTCCCTCTGGCTGGGAAGGGCAAGCTATCATACCATGACCTCTACGACGATGCTACCAAGGATGGTGAGGAATGATTGATGCGGCTAACTGTCGATGACAACATCTGTAGCATCGTATCACAAGACCATCCAAGGGTCAAATCTAAACTCACCTGTCTAAGTGCATATCCATGACATAATATATGCATAATGATAATGATAAACATGATGCAATAGATAGGAAATATCATGCATATCTAGAATAAACTATCTACTGCAAGCATCATCTCTGTCTGATCATACAATCCAAAATAAAAAGTACAGGGATATGGGGCACAACCGCCCAACTACTAACAAAGACCTATCAAAATAGGGCACAGCCGCCCAATAACTAAACAAGGGCCTATCAAAAGATATAGCGAGGGAAGCTATCAAAAGAGGTTAAAATATTTGGCTCTAGGCTATCAACTCGCTCCAGCTCCTCCTGAGACATAAAATCTCGGCTAGTGGGAATGTCTGGTCGATATAAGGGAGGATCAGCATCGGCAAAACTACTGGAAAATGGACCTGTGGAAGGGTCAGGTCCAGAGCTGGAAGGACCAAAAGAAGCTGCCTCTGATGGATCTCGACCAAGATGCTTGATAAATAAATGTGCCCTCTCCAATTACTAGGTCAATCTTGTGATCTGGTCCAAATGAGTCGGATCTCTCAAGCAAGCTATCCAGTCTGTCATCATCACAAACCCCGGCACCATGTCTACCATGAATTGGGTGGCACAAGTCTGAGCCCCAATAGTGCGAGGACTCCACCAGCTATGAAACACCTCATGGCTGTAAGGACCCTCTGACAAGGTAAAGTCATCTACGCCCTCCATAGGAATGTCTGTGAGTGGCTGAACTAGAGGCCAGTGTTGCCAAGAAGGAGGAACAAAGGGAATGCAGATCTCCCCCATGATGCTCCGAATAGCACGCTCTCCTAAATAGAGCTCCCAACCTCCCTCTTTCAAAAATGGGACTCTGTGGGTGGACAATATAAACTCCCGGCCAGTGAGAAAACTGCCCTCAAACCCGACTGCCAAAAAGTCTGACGTATGCGGGACCCACGAGATTTATCCAACTGTCAATAGCTCAAGCTGCAGGCGGGAGTGGGTGAATCCCTCAGCTACAGGGACCTCCATCAAAGTGGAGTGGTGCCAACGCTTTCCCCGAGGATAGGTCTCCAGGCCTAAAGTAGTGGCAGGACATAGGCCAGGAAGCCGCTCATATGCCCAAAATTGGCTATGGAAATATCGAAAGTCCTCAATGATCAAGACTGACATATATAAATGATGAAAATAAAAGGTACAAGAGAGATGTACTCACTAGCAGGAACGAGTAAAACCCTAACCAAGCCTCCACCACACCCTCCGAGCGCATACGCATCCCTCGGAGGAAATAGACAAAGATATAGGTACCCCAATAAAAATCACTAAGGCGCTCCACGTACCGAGTGGCACTAACCAGAGCAAAGGACACCGTCGAAGAGTTGTCCTCAAGGAAACAACCCCTGATGATCACCAAAAACAATCGCCTCAGAATACGATCTCTAACCTTCTGATCATCAGGCGGATGCTCAGTCAAAGCCCCACTCTGGGCATCTACGCTCAAGGGACCAGAACGAACTGTCCGACCCTTGATGGCCGTCGCAAGAACTCCCAAAAGGGACCGAATGGCAATAGGTGAAATGTCAGCAATGATCAGCACTAGCTCACCTCCGAACTCTATCCCGGTGATGAACCTCCAGTTCATAGGCGTCATCATCACCTCGCAATTCAGCAAATGGAGAGACTGAGTCTGGTGGAACCAACACTCAGATAATGCCCTCAAATAACCCTAGGGGAATCGGTGGGGAGGGATAGAAAAGAATGCCTGAAACCCCCAGGTATCTACAATGGCCCTATAATCTGGATGCATAGTGTGGTACAGAGAATACACATTAAACCAGTTTCCTCTAGGGTGTGTAAATTCGAGAACCTGCATTAAAAGGCCAACTCATATCAAACATGTGCCTTGAAGGCAAAAGAAAGAAAGAGAATCCAAAAAGAAAACTTCAATCACCTCATTGGAATGAAGAAATCTCGATGGATGGCGCCTCAAATCTCCCAACAACTCTTGAAGTGGCACCACGATGCCTGGGAGCTCCGCACGTGGAGCTTGAGCTGGGGCAGGATCAACAAAAGGTGCATCCTTGTCGTCTACATTGATCGGCGGATCAACTCGGGCAGGATGAATCACCGACTCAGCCAATCTACGAGGAGGTTGAGCTGGCCGTAGCTGAGGAACATCAGAGACTCTCCTCCATCTAACTCTTGGGACGACCCTACTAGCACTGCCGGGTCTATCTGGCTCCATCACCTGGACAAAGTCTCCAAATCACCTCAGAAAGGGTGAGGTAAGCCTAAAACCTGTGGCTTATTAATTTAAATCAGTATTTTATGCATTTCTAAGTCCTAAAACATGTATAGGTCAACCAAAATCCCCAGTAGAGTCAAAATTGCATGTTTATTAAATGCTTAGACTTTTGAAAATTTTTTGCCAGAGTCTCCTTTGTAAAATGGACTGTCTGCATGCACACAGGCATGAGTAGGTGGCCATTCAGTAGCACACCTACCTAAAAATAGAAATAGTTTATATTTATGAAAAAAAATCAAAAATAAACTTTACATGGTAGCCAAATTACTATGGACATTTTTAGTTGAAAATCTAGGCTCACTGGGCCTCAAAAAGGATGACTAAACTCATCAAAAAGGGCAAAAATTGACTGTCTCAGAATTCAAATTTTTCTTACATCAAAACGTGTATTAGTAAAATATGCATACTTATGAAGTCAAAAAAAATTTATCAACTCATATAAGCATACATTTTTGATACATTGCGTTCAAAATCACCCTACGTGATTTACACATTTCTAACGGTCAAAACTTGAAAACAAATGATGTAAACGTTACCTGAGATGTGCAGAACGTGTGTGCGCTGACAGAATCTGAAAAAAGGTGCCCAAACTCCATAGATCTGAAAATGAAAATCGTATTTCTATTGAAACTCAAAACTGAAAATGAGTTCTGAAAGCCCCTACAGCCCATTATAAATCAGTAGAAAAGAGCGAGCCCACCTGCTGCTGCCTCACCCCTACCTGTGGCTTCCCAGTGTGGGCCCCACTCCCTCCAGCGCTGTCCAATTCGGGTGGAAACGAAGTTTACAAGAGCTGAAAAGTCAAATCTGGAAAAAAATTGCTACGCGATTTAGCAGTTTGTCCTGAAATCCTGCTTTTAAGCAGTGAATTCCTGACAGAGGGATGAAATTCATGAAAGTCATTGGTTTTCATCCTGAAGTAATATCCGGGGACCACTGCTGAAAAACTAAAAAAATTGTTGAAAACTGTTGCTATCAGGCGTCTAGAATTTCCGACAGTATGAACGGTCGGTTATGACTGTATTAGGGCAAGACACCTTAATTAACTAACTCAATATATCTCTATGTGAATTATAATTGAAAAAGGTTTATTATCAAGTTCTCTTCATGTTACATATGATGCATAGATATCTCTATCCTACACATGAATTATGAATCCTAACTACAGTAGAAATCACAAACATATGTTACTATGGCCAGTTCTAATCCCATATATCATCTCTCGAATTTATATGGGATAACAGATAATTGGTGACCAAGCAACTATATAAGTTATGCACAAACCATAGCAAATAACCTGGAAATAACATTCATAAACTAAATTGAAAGCAATTCAATCCTCCTTTACATAATAATATCCATTATAGGCTTAAATAAGAATTTAGTTCATCATGAATGAATAAAAAACCATAATCTACAAGGTGTAAAACATTCTAAATACAAGATACAGAGGAAGAGAGAAAATAAACTCTAGAATTGTATCACCGCTCTTCTTCACGATCCTTGTGTTCTTCATGTTTTAACCGTGCTTCAATTCTCCGTCTGTATCAAAACTCACGAACTAGGGCTTGAAATCTGTCTAAGTATATCTGTAATAGCCTCTCTGATAGCCTTTTGTATCCTCCTAATCACGAACCAAATTGATCTCTATGTTTCTGCAGAATCGCATCTGAAGAAGGAAACTACCATACTTTCTGCCGTACCCCCGCCCCAGCGGGAGTTTATGCCTTCAGTACACCCGCTCGGGGGGGTATCCACTTTATGTCTAGCCTTGTCTACACCCCTGCCCCTGCGGGTGGTTTTGCCTTGTGATGGCCCGCCCCAGCGGGCATCCACTTTTCCATGAAAGTCTGAAATGTTGCCTTTAAGCCCCGGTTTTTGTCCAATATGCTTCCTGCAGTTATCAAATCAAAAACAAAGTAAAATGATACTAAAACTACTTGAAGTAGCTAAGAATCAAGCTATAAAGGACATCGATTCGTAGGTATAAAACCAACTCATCAAAAGTATCGGGAACGGTCCGGTGACATCAGTCGTTGAAGGCTACTTCAGCGAAGGTCAGATTTCCTGACACTATCATCCGTTGGCACAACCCCAGCAAAGCATCTAAAACGATCTGGTGACATCAGCCGTTGAAGGCTACTTCAGCGAAGGTCAGATTGCCTGACACTCTCAGCCGTTGGCCCAACCCCAGCGAAGCATCGGGAACAGTCCGGTGACATCAGCCGTTGAAGGTTACTTCAGCGAAGGTCAGATTGCTCGATACTATCAGCCATTGGCATAACCCTAGCGAAGCATCAAAAATGATCCGGTGACACCAGCCGTTGAAGGCTACTTCAGCGAAGGTCAGATTTCCTAACACTATCAACTGTTTGCACAACCCTAGCGAAGCATCGGGAATGAACCGGTGACATCAGCTGTTGAAGGCTACTTCAGCGAAGGTCAGATTGCCTGACACTATCAACCATTGGCACAACCGCAGCGAAGCAACGGGAACGAACCGGTGACATTAGCCGTTGAAGGCTACTTCAGCGAAGGTCAGATTTTCTGACACTCTCAGCCATTGGCACAACCCCAGCAAAGCATCAAAAACGGTCCGGTGACATCAGCCGTTGAAGGCTACTTTAGCGAAGGTCAGATTGCCTGACTGTTCAGCCGTTGGCAAAACCTCCAGCGAAGTATCGGGAATGAGCCGGTGGCGAAAACTGTATATCAGTTTCTCCACACAGAGAACAGATGATGGAATCTGTTATACGAATCCCTAGTGGGAATATAAAAAAAAAACTCGGTGGTCATCAAGACTTTGCAAGATGCCGTTCGAGTAAGCACCAAGAACCTATGCTAAGGCTATCATGAATAACGTCATCCCCAGCAGAAAGTGACGAGAACAGTCTGTGATAGCCTATTAGTGATATCTTACCAGTGATACCATACCAGTAATAGCCTAGTACGATAGGGAGTATCAACTGACATGATCAACCATTGGCCTCCTACTAATGTGACACCAAAGGCTATCTTGAACGACATTATCCCCAGCAGGAAATTGCGTAAACAGACAATGATAGCCTGGCATCAAGGGTGATCACGGATAACATTATCCCCATTAGAAAATGATGTAAACAGTCCCATCCCCTCGAAGGTATCTAACATTTAAAACATATCGTGCTATGCATTGCATTCCATTTGCATTTATCCTATTTTCAGTGTCTAGCAATCTTTATCCTGTTCATTTCACTGCATTTCATGAACATAATAAAGAAAGGCATCTGTAGACACTCGAAATTTTCTTCAGTCCTGTTGTAGACACTCGAAATTATGCATTCCTGTTACTAACCCTGCAGGAGAGCAAAACCATATTTTCAACCCCGGTCTCAATACTGGGATGTCAACTCAGCCCCAGTCTTGATACCGGGATGTCAGATCAGCCCCGGTCTTAATACCGGGATGCCAATTCAAACTCGGTCTCAATATCGGGATGTCAACTCAGCCCCGGTCTCAATACCAGGATGTCAGATCAGCCCTGGTCCTAATATCGGGATGTCAACTCAGCCCCGGTCTCAATACCGGGATGTCAGATCAGCCCCGGTCTCAATACCGGGATGCCAACTCAGCCCCAGTCCCAATACCGGTATGTCAACTCAACCCCGGTCACATCCCGGGAGTTACAGGTCAACCCCGATAATAACCCCGGAGGTACAGGTCAACCCCAGTCACAACTAGGGAGGTACAGGTCAACCCCAGTCACAACCCGGGAGGTACAGGGCAACCCTAATCACAACCCGAAAGGTACAAGTCAACGCCGGTGACAACCCAGGAGGTGCAGGTCAACCCCGGTCACAACCTCGGAGGTACAGGTCAACCCCGGTCATAACCCCGGAGGTACAGGTTAACCCCGGTCACAACCCGGGAGGTACAGGTCAACCCCGGTCATAACTCGGAAGGTACAAGCCAACCCCGGTCACAACCCGGGAGGTATAGGTCAACCCTGTCACAACTCGTGAGGTACAGGTCAACCCCAGTCACAACTTGGGAGGTACAGGTTAACCCCGATCACAACCCGAGAGGTACAAGTTAACCCTGATCACAATCCGGGAGGTACAGGTCAACCCCGATCATAATCCCGAAGGTACAGGTCAACCCCGATCATAACCCGGGAGGTACAGGTCAACCCCGATCATAACCCAGAAGGTACAAGTCAACCCTGGTCACAACCCGGGAGGTACAGGTCAACCCCGTATCAACCTGTGAGGTACATGTCAACCCCGGTCACAACCCGGGAGGTACAGGTCAACCCCGGTCATAACCCCGAAGGTACAGGTCAACCCCGGTCACAACCCCGGAGATACAGGTCAACCCTAGTCACAACTAGGGAGGTACAGGTCAACCTCGGTCACAACTCGGGAGGTACAGGTCAACCCCGGTCACAACCCGGGAGGTACAGGTCAACCCTTATCACAACTAGGGAGGTACAGGTCAACTCCGATCACAACCTTGGAGGTACAGGTCAACCCCGGTCACAACCCGGGAGATACAGGGCAACCCTAGTCACAACCCGAGAGGTACAGGTCAACCCCGGTCACAACCCGGGAGGTACAGGTCAAACCCGGTCATAACTCGGGTGGTACAGATCAACCCCGGGTATAACTCCACGGCTTTTATTAGCTTTTATATATAGATACGTATACATGCCCTTCATCGGACTGGGTTATCTTTCCAGTCCCGATTTGACTTTTGTTTGTATATATTTAACTATATATATACTAATTTTTCAATTATGTCAAGCCCGGATGTCAATCCGTGGCAGTTTACTGCTTTTATATATATAACTATATATATATAAATAAAATTGACTTATTTGGGTCTGGATTTCTACTTCGTGGCCTTTTTATTACTTTATAATATATATATATATATATATATATATAAGCGGTAAAAAGGCCATGAAATAATCCAGGCCAAACTGGATTATTACCGCTTATATATATATATATATATATATATATATATATATATATACATTTATATTTCTGTCCGGGCATAGGATTGTAAATTTGTCACCCTTTATAGATTTTATATTATCATCCCGTGGCTCTTTTACAGCTTTTATATATATATATATATATATATATATATATATATATATATATATATATTTACATTCTGTCGAGCCTGGATCATCCCGTGGCTCTTTTACAGCTTATATATATATATATATATATGTATATGTATATATATATTTACATTCAGTCGAGCCAAGATCATCCCGTGGCTCTTTTACAGCTTTTATAAATATATATATATATATTTTTTCATTCTAGTTCGGGCATAGGATTTCACATCCGTCGCCCTTTATTGCTTTCATATATATATATTTCCATTCTATCAGGCCTGGATTACTCCGTGGCTTTTTACAGCTTTTATAAATATATATATATATATATATATATATATATATATATATATATATATATTTACATTCCAGTCCGGGCATCGGAGTGAAAACTCATCGCCCTTTACAGTTTTCATATATATATATATATATATATATCCTTTATTCATTGTGATTAAATTATTGTTGTAAATATTCATTTAATATGAATCGGCGCTGATATCTCTTTGGGCGAACAAGATTTCTTTAAATCTCGCCAATTCTATCTTTCAAATGGTTCAAAATAGGTTCAGACAGAACCGAAAAGCTAGAATTACTAAGATTTACTTAAATCTAGCAGTTTTTCTAGTTTTATTCATTTGGAAAGCAACCTCGCGGCCCTTAGATCACTATCTAGTGGGAACGAGATGCTTTGGCTATGCGCATAGCAGGATTTACTGATGAATCCTTAGTTCTTGCTACATCTGTATAAATATACATTTTCTGTGCATATTTGAGCTGTGCAGGTTTTATTGGCTCCCCTCTGTAGGCCTAGGAATCGTGGGATTTATGATCAAACTGATCAGAGTCTGATTCCCACAATGGACAAACTCCACTTTACATATGTACCCTGCCAGTTTTTCTATAAAAAATGTACATTCGAAATACCTTAAAATGGTTATCCGGGTTTTAGGTCTCAGCATAGTGAAATAATGGTTTGTCGTGCTAGAGTCACTCTGATGGCTGTCATGCCCATGAAAAGACCGGTACTTGTATATATTTTGTGGTCGAGGATGCTTCGCAGTCCGACAATCACCATTTCAATTAAGCCCAGAGGCTAAAAAGAAAAAAATGGAAGTATCAACATGCTTCAATTCCTACGTGAGCGTAAGTAAGGGTTTGAGAACCTGCTTTCAAAACATCATCTTAATAATCTTGTCTAAAAAAGAGACTTTTGCAAATCAAATCAAACCCTTCGTATGTAGGTTCAACGAAGCACGTCCATACTTTCAAATCAATCAAGCGTAGGCCCAATTCCTTCCAACATTCACACACACATTACAAATAAAAAGGAAAATATTGAAACTATGCGGTACCGTATTTTCACGGGAGTTGTGGGGTGTCTAACACCTTCCCCACACTTAACCAAGCCCCCAAACTTAGAACTTCAGTTTTGAATATTCAGTTTCGACAGTGTCCAACAATTGGGCCTACTTTCTAACAAAACTCGGTTGAGGTTGTACAACCATTCCAAAACTACCAACTGGCGACTCTGTACTGTTCAAATCGTCGACATGATACATGTTGGCCTTTTCCTAAAAAACCCTTCACCTTTTTTCATAAAAAAGATAAAATAAGGGTAGAAACAGACTTAGGAAAAGAGAAAGATTCGGGTCCAACTCGATCCACATTTTATTCCCAACGTCGACATGGGAAAAGTATAAGACTAAATAAATGTATATATTAAATATATATATATATATATATATATTATAAAGAGAAATAAAAAGAAAACTATATAACCTAATATTATATATTTGGAATGAGAATAAAATAACATAAGGGTTATAGTAATTAAAGAATACTAGTATTTAAATTACATACTAGTAAATTAACTTAGGAGATTTATTTTTATATATCCCAATTAATTATTTATATTAACCTAAATAAAAAAACATAATTAGGTTATATAATTAAATCTATGTAAGAAATTATTTAAAATCCAAAATGAGTGGATTAGAAATCCTAAATAAATAATTAGGGTAAGATAAAATTGATGTATTGAACTATGCTATTTTTCATGACCCAAGAAATTAAATTAGAAAGCCCAAAATATGTGGGACTTCTAGATCATTTTAATGAGCAAATTTATCAAATAATAACCAATAATTTGGGCCAAAGGAGAAGGAGTGCACCCGGACATGGAGGGAGTATTATAACATGTGGGTTAATTTTTTTTCCTAGACAGTGTCCTTTAAATCCTATCTCCAAATATTTTATTTAGATTTGCAGGCAACATAAAAAATTAGAGAGAGACTATGGAAGATTTGTGGGAGATCATATACATATTATATCTATACACTTTCTCATCCTATAAATGTCTCACTTATTTTGCAAGTAAGTTTCTTCCCATTTCTTCTAAAAAGAGAGAGAAAGAAAATAAAAGATAGAGAGAGAGAAATTTGGCAGCCCCAAGAGGGAAGAAGGAAGAGAAATTTACAATGCCATCTAGCTTGATAATTATTTTGGAAGAGAAGAAGTGTGCAACTAAGACAAGGTATAAACCTTAAAACTAAAATACGTAGTGTGTGTATTTTAATTTGATGATTTGATGAAATAAAGAACTTATGTTCTTAAACTCAAAAATCTTAGATATACATGTTTTATAGTATATTATGTATAGATCTAACCATTTTGTATGTTAAAAGTTTGATCAAAAGAAAGAAAAACAAAACTATGTTCCAAAGGCTAGAAAACCCTAGCTTTTCCCTACTTTGATCATCTACCATTTGAAATCTACACATTTTTTTTGCGTTCCGTCAAAGAGGGGTGTTAGATATTTAAGTTAGCTTTCAAACCAATGTGGTAGAACTCAAAAAATGTTAACTACACAAGTCATAGCAACTGTTTTAGTACAAACTGTCTTGCTGAAAAAAAAACTAAACTGGGATGAGAAAATTGTTCATGGCCAGTTTGGTCTAGGGGCGTTTTCTTTCATTTTCTTTGCTCAAAGAAATTTAAGAATTTTTGGATAGTATGATGAGTTAACAAATTTCAGCCCAAAGATGGTGATTTTTGGATGTGTAGAACGAAAGTTATGATTTTTACAAGAAAATACTATTTTAAAAGTGAATAGGAATAACTCTTTCTGTGTAGCTCAAAAAATTATACAATTTTTACTGGGAGCAGATGTCCATAACAGGCGTATGTCTTGAAAATTTCGTAATTTTTGGATAAAGGAATAATTTATGATAATTGTTGCAATATCTAACAGTTTTTTACCATAAAAAATAGGAAATGAAATTGAAAAATTCCAGACAAAATATATGTTCATAAAAATACCATATTCTAATATTTCCTAGAAAAGAAATATTTTGGAGATGTTTTGGTATTTTTCATATAAATGTTTGATTTATTAATAAATGGATAAAATATGTTATGTGATGTTGGAAATTATGAAAATATGATTTTATTGACAAATGTCCCTTAATATGATGTAATCAAATTTTTGAAGGGTATTTTAATCATTTTTAATAAAATGTTATCTTTATAACATTTTAAGTTTGTTAAATAAATATTATAGTGAAGGATAAACAATTAATTAAACTGTTTATAAGTTTAATAAATGATTAAAATATTATTAAAAAATTAATAATATTATATTAAAGTATTATTAAGTAGTTAATTATATTTAGATTAAAATATTATTAAAAAGATTAATAATATTAAATTAAAATTTTATTAGGGGATTAATAATATTATATTAAAGTTAAATTAAAATATTATTAAATGATTAATAATATTAGATTAAAGTTAAATTAAAATATTATTAACTAATTAATAATATTAAATTAAATTAAAATTAAAATATTATTAACTGATTAATATTATTAGATTAAAGTTAAATTAAAATATTATTAAATAATTAATAATATTATATTAAATTTATTAAAATATTATTAAATGATTAATAATATTAGATTAAATATAAATTATTATTAAATAATTAATAATATTAAATTTTGATTAAAATATTATTAAATAATTAATAATATTAGTAAATAATTTGAATATTATTAAATGATTAATAATATTAGTAAATGGTTTGAATATTATTAAATTATTAATAATATTAGGAAGTGATTTAAATATTATTAAAGTGTTAATAATATTTGTAAATTATTAAGATATAATTAAATGATTAATAATATTAGTAAGTGATTAAAATATTTTTAAAGGGTGAATAATATTTGTAAATGATTAAAATATTATTAAATGATTAATAATATTAGTAAAAGATTTGAATATTATTAAATAATTAATAATATTATAGTGTGATTAAAATATTATTAAATAGTTAATAATATTAAGAAGTGAATAAAATATTATTAAGTGATTAATAATATTAGACGGAAGTTTTAATATGATGATTAAGTAATTGAAGTATTATCCAATGACGATAATATTTCTAATAAGTTAAAGAATTATCTGATATTTGATTATGTGGCTTAATGCTAGATAATTTATTATAAAGTAGTGGTATTATGAGATATGATATTATATGCTGATTGGAAGATCAATCCAAAGATAGGTCTTTCATAATTAAGAGATTAAAATTAGATTATGTAGTAGTAATCGACGGACAAGGCAAGTTTCCTAACCCAAACTCGAGTTATTATGTTTCAAGCATGCTAGTTGTTTAATTATTGTCAATTATCCCATATATATGATAATTATTGTTATTCGCACTTAATGCAAGTCTCATATGATTATTGGGTATGAAAGGCTGATCACCTTCATTGCCAAAGTATTTGTTCATGGTCATTATTGGCCACTCGGTAGTATTGATTCAATTATTCATGTATTGAACTTCGATTCATACTCTTTCATAATCATTATATATTGTTGAAAATTCTAAAGCTTATTCTTTCTTTCATTCACGGTATATCTTTATTGTATTTGAACTTTTGCTGAGTGTGAGCAAGAAAATCGTACCTTGATAGGGTTAGGGTTTCATGTTGGCTGAGGAGGAGAGAAATTCACGAAGAGCGCAGAATTGATTGATTGATTGAAGAGGGGAGAATGACAGGTGAGTGATTACTCCAATGACACGTGCTAGAACTCCTAGAATCCGAGAACCTTGTTAGGGTAGCAAGGATTCAGAGAGCCTTCTTGAGTGCTTCGGGTTGAGAGAGAATCTCCAAGTCTCCTAGTCTTCCAAAAGGTCCAAGAGTCCAAGAGTCTGAAGAGAGGTCCCTTTTCCAATGGAATGGAAGGGGTATTTATAGGTTTTTCTGAAAAGTGGTCATGTGCCAAGCATATGCCCTCAGGAAAATTTCAAAAATACCCTTTAATTATTAGAGTAATGCCCAGATTGTCCTGTCCTTCTAGCCACTAATCCAAGCCCTCAATCAATTCCCAAAACGAGCCGTCTCCACTAGCCTTCTGCCTAGGAACCCGTGGAGGCTTCTCTCGGGTCCAACATCTTTATTTTTGGCTTTTCCGTCTTCATTTAATTAGGTCATGTGAGCCCTAATTTATACATTTAATGAGGTCGTGGAAC
The DNA here is from genome assembly GCA_020205555.1 of Panax stipuleanatus. Lineage (NCBI taxonomy): Eukaryota > Viridiplantae > Streptophyta > Magnoliopsida > Apiales > Araliaceae > Panax > Panax stipuleanatus. Next base: position 105,650,159 of record CM035115.1, read on the forward strand.
CCTAATTGTACATTTAATTCAATTAGGGCATGTGAACCCTAATTTGCACTTGGACCCACATTTGCCCCCTGTGCGAGAGTCACACCTTTGGAGTGGCGATCGTGCAAAGTACTTCGACTCTTTGAGTCCTGTTTCAAATTTCTGAACAATCCGCTGAGTTTGATCTTGCAAGTCTCGAAAACGAAAAAATCTTAGGAAAGACAACCCCTGGGGAGCTCTCCTAGAGATATCTTGGACATCTTTTATCAAATCTTTCTAAAATTTGCACAATCTTTGTTTCCTTAATATATATATATATATATATATATATATATATATATATATATTACTAAGTAGATAAAATCTAATTTTATTTTGGAAAATAAAATATTTCTTTATATAAAATCAAATCATTCATATTATTTTGAAAACAAAATCAAATTATTTCTATTTAGAAATAGAATATTTGTTTCCATAATATATATATATATATATATATATATATATATATATATATATATATATATGATATGTAAGTTCATGGATGCCTAAAAAATTGATATATCAGAATGATTTATACAAAAAGAATGGATGAAGAATTTCCAAGTTCAAATTACTAATATGGTAAGATGGAGAGAAAATGGTCTTGTGGTGATTTGTGCATCCGTCATTGAAGCGCAAAAATTGGAAAATAAAATAAAATTAGTAAGGAATTTGAAACTAAATCAAGATAAATTATATATTTGTCAAATAAAATCAAATCTCATAAAATCAAATCCTTCCTTATATCTTGGAAACAAAATCATATCATTCCTATTTAGAAAATAGAATATTTGTTTCCAAATTTTTTTTTTTATTTATATATAATTGTTCTAAAAACAAAGGAGGCAGAAACTGTCAAAGCCATAGAGGATTCTTCAATTCAGAAACGCACAACAGAAGGTAAACTTCATTTCTTCCAAAGGATCATGTACTTGATTATACTACTAATCACAAACCCACTTCAAGCTTTTTCTAACAAAAAGTTTTTTTATATATTTTTCCCATGAAAATCTTGTAGTCACTGTTACTTCAAATCTCAAACTCATGACTCAAAACTTTATTCATAAAGTTGGAATTCCTGCTACTAGGTACAACGGCTTAACATTATTTTATTATTATTTTTAATTTTTTTATATCATATTGAGTCAAGTTTTCTATTTAATTGATTAAATTTTTAAAGACGAATCAGAAATTTTTATTGAGTAAATCTATATCCCAGTTCTTCTGACTTGCGACTTTTACAGGGAATTATACAAGAAAAAGTTAAGTCAGCACCGAAATAAATAACTCTCTCTCAATTGCTTTGGAGAGTATTATTACTCTTTTCCCTTTAACATTCAATCACTTTTAACTTAGCTTTCTATAGGTAATAATTAGTCTCTTATTGGAAAGTTTTTTCCAATGACTATGGGTTTCTAATGAGATACAAACTCTGAAGCTCCCAAACCATTTTCAAATTCCGTCATCTCTATATATATGAGAAGTGATTGAGAGGTCAGCAACATTTATGGCCTCCATGTTCTTTATATATATATATATATATATATAATTGCAACAGGACGAACACTGCATAGTGATTCGACAAAAATTTTTGAATTAATTTTGTATTAGAAAGTTAGTTTTTTTTTTAATTGAAGCATTACTAAATTTCTTTTGTTTCTGAAGAAGTCAAATACATAATTTATTTCATTAAGACTTTTCAATCCTTTACTGGTTGATGTACTGTAAAGTATGCAGAAATTTTTTTCTTTCTAATTATGAGTTTTTCTAATATTTTTCTTACTTGTTTTAGGATCTGTTTAGTTTGCTTGTTCAAAATGATTGTCGATATTCTTTGGATGGTAATCATGAATCTTTAATACTAGAGAACAACTATCAGATACTTATTTGATAAAAAAAAAATGAAATTAGGTACCTCTTGTCGTGTTTGTTTTTCGTTTGGTTAATTCTTTGTGATTACTTCATCGACTTCTCTTTTCAGGTAATTGTAGTATTTCTTTTCCGGGCCATTTCACCTTAACAGGATCTTGGCTCGAATATTCTCCAAGGACGAAAAAGCAACACCGCAAGGAGGAAGCATCTATTCCGGACCATTTCACCTTAACAAGAATCTTGGCTCGGATATTCTCAAAGAAAAAGTCAACACCGCAACGAGGAAGTATCTATTCCGGGTCATTTCACCTTAACAAGGATTTTGGCTCGAATATTCCCAAAGAAAAAGTCACTTCACCTTAACAGGATCTTGACTTTTTTCTCTGAATATTCTCAAAGAAAGACCACAACTTTTGTTTTTTACGGCGAACTATCATTCATCCTAAGCGGTTGATTCAACAAGCAATGAAAAGTTAAACATAAGAAGGAAAGAGCTCCCTAGGTAGCTAAACCCTAGGGGCCAAACCCTAGGGGGACCAAACCTAGTGGCCTTCTCCTTCACATTTTTTCCGTTCTTCCTCTACCCTTTTTTATTTAAATGGCTTCTAATGTTCGTGCTCTTTTTTGCTTCTTCTTTCAGGTGTTTTAAAGCTTAAATCTCAGACTTCCTTCTTTGCTATGATAAGCACTCAAGTTCAAATACTTTCCTTGTCATCCTTTCCATGCTCTTTAGAGTCCTTATGCTGAATTCTTCTTGTTTGCAGGCTCTCGATCTCTATTGAACATTCTGCATACCCGGAAACCGCCAAGGAGGCCCCGTTCCTCAGTGATTGGGGAAGGGCTCCCCTCTTTTGGTTCTTCCGACGACTTTTGGGAGCAAGTTCAGGCTTATGACCGTACAACTTCTCTTCAGCCAGAGAAAGAAGGTTTGTTTCTATACGTTGCGGCTTGCGAAGATTTGGGTGACTTTCCCCATTCTGTTTGCATTCACTGAATATGCATAGAGAAACAAGAATACCCTTTTAATCCCCTTCGCTTCTTGTCCGATTCATCCGGTTGCAATTAAGGATGGCAGTATTAGATCGACGAGGTCCTCAAAAATTCTGATTATGTTAATGTACTAAAGAGGGCTGGCATTCTTCCTTGCATTCAGCTATACAAGGATCTTCACGTCCAACAGGATCATGATGCTCTTACCATGTTGATTTCGCACTGATGCTCCTCTACATGCACATTCGTTACTGCTTGAGGGGAATTCACCCTTACTCTGGAGGATCTCTATGCAATCTACCAATAATTTTCTCTTCGCATGTCCTCTAGAAATACCGAGTGTGTTACATACTTAACGAAAACCTTCAGGCGGGCTTCCAATTACACCTCGCTATTTAAGGGTGATATACTCCTTCCAAACTTCGAGACCTCCGGGCGACAAAAATTTAGTTCATATGTGAACCCTAACTTGTACTTGGGCTCACATTTTTTTGCCCCGTACATGTGAGTCACACCTTTGGTGGGATGACCATGCAAAATATTTCAAGTGATCATTTTGGGAGTTGATCAACGAGCTAGGAGAAGTCAAAGGTAAGAGGGGAGAGCCTCCCTAGGTATTCGAACCCTAAAAGGCTTTGGTCTCTTTCTTCATTTTTTTTTCAATTTCTTTTTCTGGTGAATCTTGGGCATCTCCTAGCTTAGTTCCCACATATACTTGGTCAGATACATATACACAGGGCCCTCCTCTAGACCCTCTTATTATATCGTCTTGCGAACCTTATTCTCAAAATGGACAGTCTCTCTATTCTTTGCGTGTAGAGGATTTTGATAGGTTTAGTTGCGAGGTTGATGACTTCTCGATCCTCTATGAGCCTTGACATGTCTCCCTTTTGTGCTAGGCTGGATCTTTTTACTTCTAGTTATCATGTCGTTTTACTTTGTTCGGATGTCACTTCACGTCATCATGAGAATGAATTAATTTATGTAGAGCTTCAGAGGCTTCAAGATGTCATGGATAAATTGAAGGTCAAGCTTTGGGAAATTGAGTCAGCTGCCCAAGACATTGAGAAACTGATAACCTCAAATACGAAGGCTCGGGATATCGCCATTGTCGACTTAGAGGCTTTAACTATGCCCCCTATTCAGTTCGACATGTCATTCCTTTATATCACGAACCTTCATAGTTTTTCCATTTTCTGTATCAGAAAATTCATTTACATATATTTCATTCATCAAAATAAAGTTTTAGCCTTATTGATTGCCTTTAATTTGAATTTTTCCTTAAGACCCAATGTTTAACATTGAATTCCAAGTTGTTTAAATTAATACTCCAAGACAACAATAGCCAATAGGCATAATAAAAGAGCAAACATGAATTTTATTGAAGAAAAACATGTTTTTTTCTCGATTTTATGCAAACTAACACTTGAATCTATACTCTATTTTTTTTGAAAAAAGAGATCATAAAAAATATTCAAGCATAAGTGAAAGTTTGACAATTTATTGATAATAATATTGCTTTTAACGAAAAGCATAATGTTTTATATAATAAATCTTATTTTTGTCGGAGAAAGCATAACGTTCACTACTTTTAGAGATAAAGTGTAACTTTTTTTTTCGGGGTTGAGGGCTTATACTCAGGTACCTCAATTACTTTTGAAGTTGAAAGTATAACTTTTCGGGTCTGAGGACTTATAGTCAGGTGCCTCATTCACTTTTGATGATAAAGTGTAACACTCGAGTGCCTCGTCACTTGAGTCCTCCAATTTCTTGGCAAGTGTGGTCTATGAGGACTTGAAATGGGTGCCTCGTCACTTGGGTCATCCAATTTTTTGGCAAATGCGGTCTACGAGGACTTGAAATCGGGTGCCTCGTCACTTGGGTTGTCCAATTTCTTGGCAAGTGTATTTTACGAGGACTTGACCACCATTTAGAGTGCACCACCATCTTGGGTGGAATTTTTTTTTATTCGTCAATTCTTGTGCCTCCTCCCTTGGTCATCCAATTATTTGGCAAGGGATACTCTTGAGGACTTAAACCACCATTTTTGATGGATCACCATCTTGGGTGGATTTTTAATTCGTCAATTCTTGTATCTATAATTCAGAGTTCTTTCAATGGTGGAGCCAGTATTTGGGTTGTCCATGAGTGATAGTGTTGCACGTTTCTTTTCCTAGTTCAATCTCTTCGACCGCCAGCTTTTCATGGTATATCCTCCACAAACTGTAACAGTCCATAGTGGAATGTCCTGCGTATTGGTGGTATACACAGAAGTCCGGTCTTCTTTTCATCTCTTCCGTCACAACCAACCGGAGCCTTGGAGGCTTCACCACTCGGTGCTTGACCCATTGTTCGTACAGGCCTCTGAATGCCTCCTCACTGCATGTGATAGCCTCCGAAACTGGCATTCTAGTATACTTGTCCTCATGCTTTCCTCTACTTCTTTCAAATTTCTCAGTCTTCTCCCTCTTGCCCCTTGTGGTTTTGACTGAGAATCCACCAAAGCCACAGTTGTTGTCCTCTTGCCCTTCCATGTAATCGTCGCATGGTTGTTTGGCAATGTCATGATTCCTCCCAAGTCTTGTGCAAAAGATGAGAGGGTCGCAAATGAATCACAAGCCTTGTTAATGAGGTGGGCCTTGAAGGCGTCTAAAGCACCATTGTTGCATATGCTGACCAAGTTCTTTTCTTCAATTGCCTCTGCACACTTCTGTGCTTGGGCCCTAAACCTGTCCACGTAATTCGACAACTCCTCACTTGGCTTCTACTTGAATCGCATCAGCTCTACAATGGTTACCTGTTTCTGCACATAGAAAAATTTCTTAAAAATTTATAATTTTAGATCATCCCAATCATGGACTGATCCCTTCTCCAAATTGTAGTACCAATTGAAGGTACTATCCGTTAAAGTCTTGTTGAATTCCCTCATCAACAAGTTGTGGTTGTTTACTTCATCATACCTTAGCCACGGAGACATCGACTCCACGAACCTGACAATATGCTCCCTGACATTTCCTTTCTCCCCGTTGTATTTTGGAAAGTGTGGGGGATGCTCAATATACCCTGTTGGGTAAGGCTGCCTCTGAATGTGTGTCGAGTAAGGTGGAGTAAAGTTTAACTCCGAAGGTCGGGATGTCTGCCTGCGAAGTTGATTAATCACGTCGATCATATCATCCTTCATCACGTACTGGCTCGTGGCATGGACTCTCGGTGGTGCTATGATGTATTGCTCCATTGGCGATGTGTATTGTAAAGAAATTGGTTGGTGTACACTTGCATCGTGCAACGCTTGCGCTGGTGGCAGTTGTTGGCTCATTCGCTGGACATGGCCTGGGATGGTCGTCATCTGCACTTATGAAAATGCGGGGAGAGCAGTCGGGATGATGTTTATCTGAGGTTGGCTTGCTTCCAATCTGAGTTGTGGCACGTCACCACTGTTCTGGGGTTCCAAGTTAATGATTGGAGCCGACTGATTCTCCGTTAATTGAAGGTACAATCTGGTTCTCCTTGTTGTTGCTGCCATTGTTGTTGTCTTCCACTCTTGGTTGTTCTTCCTGCAAACTGCTTGGGAACATGGCCTTGAAAGTGGGGATCTGCATCAACTGTTGGCAAAAATTCCCTATTTCCTCCTGCTTCCTCTACATCTCCATCATCATAGCCATCATCATCCCTTGTCCTTCTCGTGCTTCCTTCAACGCCTTAAGCATTTCCAGTTGCACAACGTTCGTCTGCTCTCCACTTGCATCCTCGCCTTGCCTTCCCGCGCCTGTCTTCTTAGCATTCGATTGATGTTGATCAGCCATGTATGATATGTTGAACTTCCTTCTGAAGCGTCTTCAAGGGTGGGTTGATCGAGATCCAGATTCACGCCCTGGAAAGCTTGATTTACTTCCCTTGGAACTGGATCCGGTGAAGTAATGATATTTGTTGGTGATGCTCTTCCTGTAGTTCTCCCACTTCGTGTTGTGGGCATACGCTTCACAAATTTTACACCTCCCCAGCAGAGTCGCCAATTAAATGTGGGCAAGGAAATCGTACCTTGCTAGGGTTAGGGTTTCGTGTTGGCTGAAGAGGAGAGAAATCCACGAAGAGCACAGAATTGATTGATTGATTGAAGAGGGGAGAACGATAGGTGAGCGATTACTCCAATGACACATGGCAGAACTCTTGGAATCCGAGAACCTTGCTAGGGTAGCAAGAATTCAGAGAGCCTTCTTGAGTGCTTCGGGTTGAGAGAGAATCTCCAAGTCTCCTAGTCTTTAAAAAGATCCAAGAGTCCAAGAGTCTGAAGAGAGGTCCCTTTTCCAATGGAATGGAAGGGGTATTTATAGGTTTTTCTGAAAAGTGGTCATGTGCCAGGCATATGCCCTCAGGGAAATTCCAGAAATACCCTTTAATCATTAGAGTAATGCCCAGATCGTCCTGTCCTTCTAGCCACCAATTCAATCCCTCAATCAATTCCCAAAACGAGCCGCCTCCACGAGCCTTCTGCCTCTGAACCCGTGGAGGTTTCTCTAGGGTCCAACATCTTTATTTTCGATATTTCCATCTTCATTTAATTAGGTCATGCAAACCCTAATTTATACATTTAACGAGGTCGTGGAACCCTAATTGTGCATTTAATTCAATTAGGGCATGTGAACCCTAATTTGCATTTGGGCCCACACTGAGCAAAATAGTTGCTCACTCTTACTATATCATGATAATATTTCAGTTAAGCCCGAGTGTTCGAAGAAGGATAAAGTCAAAGGCAAAGTTGGAAAATAAATCCATATGAACGTTTAACTATTACATTTATCTTACGTAAATTGATGATGTAAACCTTGTGAGTTATTAAAGGTATGTATTAAGATAAAAGTTGTACACCTTGGGAAATGTTGTAGAACTTATTGTATGAACAAATTATGTTTATAATTCCGTATTAGTTTATAGAATATGTATGAAGATGATGTATTGTGACGCACCAGGTCTGAGTTTCAAGGGACCCAGATTTCGGGGCGCTACAGTTGGTATCAGAGTTATAAGATATAAACCTTAGGTAGGAGTACCTTAAGCTATAACCGCAGAGATGATGATAAGGAATAAACTCAAATAGATTTGAAAGTGCTAAGTGATGAATTTGGGAAATTCATTACATGATTCAAAGAAGAATCTCAAAGAATTATAAGATAAGAATCCGGAGTTACCTAACTCTAGTAATAAAGATGATAAATAATGATGAATAGACAAAGTCTATAAGACTAAAAGTATAAAGGAATTTATAATATAATATGATTAAAGGAAAAAATAAGATCATAAAATAAAACGATCATAAGGTAGAAAAGAATCGTAATATAACACGATTATAAGAAAAGATCACAACGTGATCTGATGAGGTCATTGAAGGATAGAGGATCAATCGAATGATTGAAAACTTTATAGCAGAATTGTTGTACAAAAATGGTACTATAAAATAGTACGAGAAAAAGTCAGAATAAGTTGTAGATGATGAGATACGAATTAAATAAAATTCGTATTGAGCAAATAGTAAGCTAATATTAGAATTAACTAGGATTTCAATTGAGGACTCATGTTAGTGGTTGAGTTGTATTATTCCTTGTATGGGCGGGGAATTTGTACTTGGTTTGAGAACCACTTAGCTTCATATATTGATATAGTGGTTGAGTTGAACAATTCCTTGTATGGGTAAGAGATTTGTCCTTTTTTTAACAAACTGCTTAGCTTCCTATATTGATTAGTGGTCGAGTTGACCAATTCCTTGTATGGGCAAGGGATTGTGTTTGGTTCAACAACCACTTAACTTCTTATATTGATAATCATTGAAATATTAGTGTCGTGCTATCAATATACATATGGTGAGAAGGTAATTCTTTTCTCATATATATATTTGATAGTTAGAGAATATAAGGTTAAATGCGAGTTCTTTAAAATCATGCTTATGGTAAGTTTGTGACTCATAATTGTATGATATGTTTTTGAGCCCTTAAGCGTATGGACAGTCCCTGATCTGTTCTTGGACTACGTATTGCTAGGACAAGTTTCTAAACTCATATTATTGTGGTAAGTTCCTGAACTCATAACGTGTGGTAAGTTTGATGAATTATACTGGGGTATAGAAAAATTGTGTATGAAGATCTGAGGATTTTCAGTGAAGTAAGCTTTAAGGATGCTAAAAATAGATAGAATTACTAAGCAATGAAGCATTGGAAAAAAATTAGAGTTGATGGTGGAAACATAAGTATTTAAAATCTTCTAGCTATGCTAGATTTCGAAGTTATTAACATCGTGCTAATAAAAGCATTTTTGAAAAATATTGGGTCAAATTATTGATATAATGAGTTTTAAAAGGCTATTATTTATATATCTACGCTAATTATTTCGGCTAGACAAAAATGATTTGAAATATATCAAAATGTATTTTTAAATAGTCATCAATGCATCATTGAACCTGGTGTAGACATGATAAAAATAATGGAGTCATCAATGCAGTCTTACCTAGTGTTGGATGCGATCTAAGGATCGTCAGTCCACTATGGTATGATGTAATATGTCAAAGTCACAGAATGACAGAATCCTCAAACGGACTGTAAATACAATGCGGTATCATGACGTCATAAAATGATTTTCAGAATTTTGAATCAATTAAAGATAGTCGATGCCAATTACAGTGGCTAGACAAATGTTTCTATTGAAATTCGAATTATTGGTATACGTCTAAGCTATTTGATTCAGTTAAACAAATGTTTATGAAATTCAAGTATTTCTTTGAGAATTAATTCAAACCAAATTTTTTTGGTTCATAATCTTATGCTAAGTCTGTGGTGAACAACCCCGAATAAGGGGGATATACCAGTTGGATAATATATTCCAATCCATGAGCGCAAATAGTCGCTATACAAGATTGATACGTTGTGCACGACGTAAGTGTACGATAGGCCGATTGTTAAGTTTATTAAATTTATAAGCATGCAACAATTACATACATAGCAGCAGAAGCGTAAAAATAAGAGTTTTAAAATTTTACAAATCATAAACCCCGATCACCCTTTATGAGAAATTATTAATTAAACGAAAAGAAGAAGATGAGATTCATACCATTGAAGATACGAGCTTCATCATGTACGAGTTCAACTCCAATTCTTTCCTTGTTCGACTTGAATCTACCGGGTGTGATTCCTTCCTTTGATCAACGTCAGGCACACCCAAGTGTTTGGCCTCTAGAGGTGATCCACCAAGGATGAACAAGTATTAAGAAGATGGGTTATTGGCAAAACCCTAGTTTTTCTCTCTTTAGAAAAAGTGTGCTCTCCCAACTCTTTGAAATTACATTAACCCTAAATCAAAATAAGACTTCTCTTATTTATAGATGTAGACAACCCTCCTAAATATTTTAGGATTAGGGTTTTATATTAATTAATTAAACTCTTTTAATTAATTAGGCTTCCTAATCTTATTTGGAGCAATTAATTAAACTCTTTTTATTAATTTACCTTCTAATCATATTAGGAATATGGGAGAGTACTTTTATTAATTAATTTCTAAACTCCTTTACAAATTAAACTAATAATGATAGTAATAATAATAATAAGACTCCTCTTATTAATTTATATTTAATATTTCTAAAATATTAAATAATAAATATTAAGCTATTTAATTTATCCTATCACCATAGATTAAATTAAATACACTTAACTTATTATTACGATTATGTCATTTTTTTTCTTAAATAAATATTCATCCTTTTTATGGTGTGACCCTTTAGGTTCTCCATATTAAACTGGTTGTGAATAAATTAATTAGAATAATTCTAATTTTATTTAAATAAATAAATTAACTATTAATGTATTTAAATAAATAATATTTATTCTACAATAAGGGTAAGCCCCCTTAGCGCTCAACGACTTTTCAAATAATATAGATTTTAACATTAATCATAAAAGAACCTTTAAGTAAATAGTTACCGTACAATTCAGTCCTTCAACCATACAATGTGCCAATTAAATATAAGACATGGATTTACTATCAAGTCTTATTTTATTTAATTATATGTATTCCGATCCTAAATGTACAAACTACGATAATGCAAATTAGAAACTACTTTCTAATTTCATTTTGCCTTAGCCAAAGACTACTGAGTTGTCATTTATCGAATCTCATAGGACATTCTCTTCTTTTACTAGAAGTGGTAGATCCTTTATTTATCATTCATTATCTTCATGTATAATTAATTATACTCAAGCATACCCTTTGATATACCCTTAGAGTCTTAAGGAACATGTCAAAGTATAACTCATCATACATAAGATACTATGATGACCTTAAGTCTAAGGATTACTTGTACTACTATCACTAAAGGAATTCCTTTTGATAGGCAAGTAAAACTCCATTAGGTATTCCTTAACGAGCCACGTTAAGTGTATGCGCTTACATAATTAGTTTAGTGTCTCCACACAAATGATTATGAGATCGATCATTCTCTTCGAAAGAGAAAGTAACGTATGTACCAATCTATCCGAATTCACTAATCCCCTATTTCGTAATCCATCGATTGGGAACTATTTTAGTTTTAAGCTATTTAAGAATTTAGATCTCATCAACATGATCATCATCATGATTCTAAAAGTATTTCTTAAAACTATAGATTTATCACATTTAAATATAACAGCATTATGTAGATAATATTAACGCCTTTAAATAAATAATTCTTTTATTAATAAATGAATAAGATTGTTACAAAATAAATGATTCATCATATCAAATATGATTGGCTTGTATACATACTACTTTCAATCTCCCACTTGCACTAAAGTCAATCGTCATGGTTTCTCATACCCATCTTCTCTAAGTGACGATCAAACTGCAGTTGTGTTAAAGTTTTAGTAAATGGATCTGCAATTTTGTTTTGAGTGTCCACACGCTCTAGGGTGACATCTCCTCCTCAATGATCTCTCTAATCAAATGAAACTGTCGCAACACGTGTTTGGATTTCTGATGAGACCTAGGTTCCTTGGCCTATGCAATAACTCTGATGTTGTCACAGAATAAAGGTGCTGCTCCTCCAATGCTAGGAACCACACCAAGTTCAGTTATGAATTTCTACATCCAAACAACCTTCTTTGCAGCTTCACTTGCAGCTATGTACTCTGCCTCTGTCACTGAATCAGTAATTGTTTGCTGCTTGGAACTCTTCCAACTCACTGCGCCACTGTTTAAGGTAAACAAATACCCCGAAACAGATTTACTATCATCTTGATACATTTGAAAACTTGAGTATATATATCCCTCTGGTTTCAATTCAGACCCATCATAGTTAAAAAATACATCTTTAGTTCTTCTTAAGTACTTTAAGACATTTTTCACTGCCTTCCAGTGCTCTTCTTCTGGATTCGACTGATATCTGCTCGTTATACTAAGTGCATAAGCGACATCCGGTCTAGTACATATCATACCGTATATAATAGATCCTATTGCTGAAGTATAAGGTATTTTACTCATACGGTCTCTCTCCTCAGGTGCCTTTGGGGCCTGTTTCTTGGAGAGATGTATTCCATGGCTCATCGACATGAGACCTCTCTTGGAATCTTCCATGCTAAACCTCTTTAGGATCGTGTCAATGTACGTTCCTTGAGACAAGCCAAGCATCCTTTTAGATTTATCTCTATAGATCTTTATCCTCAAAATATAGGATACTTCTCCCAAGTCCTTCATGGATAAGTGTTTAGATAACCAGATTTTAATCGACTGTAGCATCAGAATATCATTTCCTATCACTAGTATATTATCAACATATAGTACAAGGAATGATACAGCGCTCCCACTAACCTTCTTGTACATACATGGTTCATCCTCATTTTTTATAAAATCAAACTCTTTGATTGTCTTATCAAAATGGATGTTCCAACTTCGAGAAACTTGTTTCAATCCATAAATGGATCGTTATAGCTTACAGACTTGATTTGCTCAAACGGTTGAAAAAAAACCCTCTAGTTATGTCATATACACATCCTCCTCAAGTTTTCCATTGAGGAAGGCCGTTTTCACGTCCATTTACTAGATCTCGTAGTCGTTATAAGCTGCAATTGCAAGCAAAATCCGAATGGACTTGAGTATAGCTACTGGTGAGAAGGTTTTATCATAGTCAATTCCTTACCTTTATTTGAAACCTTTTGCAACCAGTCTGGCCTTATAGGTCTCTACCTTGCCATCCGCTCCAATCTTTCTCTTAAAGACCCATTTGGACCCAATATGCTTAATGCCCTCAGGTGCTGAAACCAAATTACATACTTGGTTTTCATACATGGAGTCCATCTCGGATTTCATGGCTTCTTGCCATTTCTCTGAGTCTTTACTACTCATAGCATGTTTGTGATTCAATGGATCATCATCATTCATGATGCGTACCTCATTGTCATCCTCTATGACGAATCTATACCTATCAGGTATCTTCGGTACTCTTCCAGAATTACGAATAGGGTGTTGTACAATAGGTTCTTCTACTTGGTCAGGTACCTGACTTTGATCTGTTGTAATTTGTGGGTCTTGAACTTTCTTCAAGATATATCTTACTCCAGCTGGCCCTTAAAGGATAATCTCATTTTCTAAGAAGGCAACATATTTCACAATAAACACCTTTTGATCAGTAGGATGACATAAGTAATACCCTGAAATTTCTTTAGGGTATCCCACAAATCTATATTTTTCAGATCTAGTCTGCAGCTTATCATTTTCAAACTTTTTGACATAAGATAAACAACCCTAAGTCTTAACATGCTTAAGATTTGATTTCCTCTCTATCCATAACTCATATGGAGTCTTTGGGACATATTTGGTAAGTACCTTGTTAAGTAGGTATGCAGCCGCTTATAAGGTATAGCCCCAAAATGATACTGAAAGATCGATAAAACTCATCATGGAACGAACCATGTCCACCAATGTTCGATTTCTCCTTTCAGATACACCATTCAACTGTGGTGTTCCTGGTGGAGTCCATTGAGAGATTATACCATTTTCTTTGAGACTGTGACAATCCGAAATTTTCTAGAAATTATTAAATAAGAATTTAATAGATAAAATTCTTATTGTGAGATAGGTCGAGTTTAAATGTATATATATATATATGTGTGTGTGTGTGTGTGTGTGTGTGTTATATATATTTTTGTGGTTTATATAGTAGAATAAAATGTTTATTTTGACTAATTGAATAAAGAAAATAATTTTCTCTTAATGAATTGACAATAAGAATTGTACGTGTTACTATAATGTAACATATAATAGTATAATATATAGCATTATACTAGATGGATGCGAATTAAGAATATGAGTTAAGGGACCAATATTGAATATTGGCTCTAAATTAGTAAATTAAATTAATATTTAATTTATGGTTAAATGTATATGCTAAATAAATTGTTAGGAAATAATTTATGGAAAGAAGGAAGAGATTTAATAAACTGTACAATCTAGATGAGTTAATTAAATAGAATAAATATTATTATTTTTAAATAATTGGTTCGGTACACTAAAAGTGTTTATTCTTATTATAAACTTAATTTCATAATTATGGAATAATTTTATTATAATAATGTAATTATAATTCATTAATGTACATCCATGTTGGTGCATTTCTAAAATACTGAAATTATGTAGGATATGTATTAATATTTTTTTTAAGCATGTATATTAGGTGAGGGAACTAGTGGGTTTTGCTGAGAAGGCTTATGGAGCCTTAATAAAGTGACACAGAGCTATTTGGTTATATTGGGGAAGGATTTTTCATAAAAAGTGTTAACGCCAAGATCCGTCCACGCGCTCTAATCACCAAATCGCGTCAATCCTGCACTAAACGGGTAAACTCCAAAAGCTTGACGGCTTGGGCCGACGAGGGATAGCTCTGGTGTGAGAATGAGTACAGGCTGAACAAGGTTAACAATGAAGGTAATAAACTCTATTGCTAGAAAATAGTAATATTGTGTGTGTACCTTATGAAGGGTTAAGCCATGTATTTATAATGTTCTCACATCCCTGCTAGAATCCATCCCTAATTTGGATTAGAATTCCCCCGTATATCCTTATCATAATAGGATTGCACCAAATCTCCTAAGATACAAGAAGTCCAATTGGTAACCAATTCATCTTCGCATAAATAGAATTTCCATATAACTAGGAGTTGCCTTCCAACAACCCCAACTGGACCCCAAAATGGCCCAACATGGTCAAGCCCGAACCGAGTCATGGACCTTAAATATTTGGGGCCCAACATTGCCCCCCCCCCCCCAGTCTTTCATTAAATGGAACATTTGATGGAAGAGTATATAATCATAGCCCAACCATGCAAACCTGTCCAGCCCACTTGCCAACAGACCAAACCGGACCAAGAGCTGAAATTCACTGACCGAGCCCAGAGAGTGTCCCATCCGGCATTAGCCTAAACCACATTGGCCCAACAGTATAACCCAAACAGCCCCCAGCCCAAAAGACCGGAGCAACCCAAACAGCCCCCTTAGATAAAAATGTGAGGCCCCATCACCTCCCCCATTAATGAGTCGTCCCTAGGGATTCGGGAACAGCCTCCAACACGATATAACAAAAACCCCACCCCTCACAATCATTTCTTTACCATTTTTAAAATCTCTTCTCTGCAATTCTTTTTTTTGGCAAGAAATCCCTATCTGTAACTTCTTCGAAGCTCAAGCAATGACATCCACCTCCAACTCTCCTGACTCTGTCCCTATCACCATCGTTCCCATCTCAGTTACCCCTCTCTCCACCATTCCTGCCCCAACTGTACCCCTCACTGCCTCATCCTCTACAGCTCAAACCACTATTCCTACCACCGTTATCACTGATTCCACCACTACGGCCACCACCAGCCAAGCTCCCCCAAGTACCAGCTCACCAAAGACCGATACTCAAAAAGCACTCCGTGAGTACTCAGACGAGGTGTAGTTTCCTCATGCCAACACCCCCTCGGACCTCACTGATGAAGATACGGAGGTCTTTCGATTGCACTACCAGATCCCGGACACCCATTCTCTGAGAGCCCCCACCGTCGCCTATCAGATGTTCCACACCAATGACGGCTGGATCGTCGTGCCCCTTACTTTGATGGAGAAAGGGGTTCGGTTCCCCTTCATGCCTTCATGCTAACCCTCCTCGGGTTCATCAACATCGGCTTCAGTCAACTGGTGTTGAACTCCCATATTAATATCATTGCCTTTATTGCCTTCTGCGTAGAAGCCAAAGTGCAACCTTCTGTCGACCTGTTCTTCTCTCTATGACAGCTGACCGGTTCCCGCGAACTAGGCTTCAAAGCCTTCAGCAAACTTCCAAACAAACCCCACAGTAAAATAGTGAAATGCTCTCTAATAGACGCCCCTTCAAGCAACAAAGGGTGGCACAGCGAATGGTACTTCGTCCGACGACCAAAAACGCACAAACTATTGGGATGGGCATCTCTCAGGCGACCAAACCCCCATGTGGGCAAAATCTCTTCCGATCGGGTAAAAGAAATTGCCAAACTAATCGAGAAGTTGCCACAGACAGAATGGAGCTACAACATTCTAACCAAACATGCCTGGCTCTACGATCACCACCGTAAGTCACCGAACCATTATTTGCCTCCTTTATATTGTAATCAGTACAGATGCCTTCAATTCTACAGTAACTCTCATCAAACCTACTTCAACCGAACGTCGCGATCTGGACGAATATCTCTCGGGCAAACGTCCTACCAAAGCCGTCGAAGTCACCACTGATCAAAACCCTTCTGTCGAAGCCTAAACCTCCAACATACCAAACGCCAAAGACATCCCTACAGAAATTACCAACCCAGAAGCATCTACAAGGGTTCGGCATACGAAGAGAGCCTCCAAAGGAGCCTAAAGAAAAGTCGACCCACCCCTGGTCATCCCAAAAAACCTTATTGACCTGCCCGTAGAAGAATGAGCGCAAACTCTCTATCTTAAAAATAAACAGGCTAAGGTAACCCCTTTGACGGCTGAAGAGCTTAGAGTCCCCATCACGAAAGAAACCACTAGTATCTCCAAAGCCGACCTTAACCTTCCCACAATCCAAAGTAAAAAATGCAAATCCACTGAAGAAAATACCTTTGATCTGCCCCTCATAGAACCACCATCTTCATCTCAAAAATTCCCTCTGCCTCTACCAGAAAATGAGCCATTCAGAAAGTCATTCTTCTCCAGCAACCCCAAAAACTACCCCATTGAGGCTTACAAACACTTTGTCCTCCCCGCCGACGACGACCGATTCAAAGACATATCATATCACAACCTCATCGTCGATGGCCTCATTTAATAAGGCAGGGTAATCCTCTCTTACTCTATTCATCTAATATTATCGTTATACTGCTCTTTTTTACTAATCTTCAGATGTTCCTTTCAGACCAACGCTATATGGGGTCGGGTCACCCAAAAATGGAAGGAGCGGGAAGCTGAGACCAAAAGACTTGCAGAAGAAGTACATGCTCTTCAAATAGCTCTATAACAGGAACAAACTGCCCACGCCAGGACAAACCGCTGCAACACCCATCTTCAAAAAGAAGTATCTATGCTCCAGGCTGAGAATATAAATATGAAAGAGTATGCCGCCCGAACTGATGCCAAATGCCATATTCTGATGGAAAAGTCTGAACTAATCAAGCGGAGATCCACCAGCTAAAGCAATGCAACCTCGCACTTCAGCAGAAAACTCTAACTTGAAAGAAGTAAGAAGAAGACACTCGCCAGATGTGCACTGCTCTAGAGAAATAGCTTTTCGAGCACAAAGCATCAGGGCCAGCTCTCACTCCTGATCTTTGGCTTCAAATTATCAAGGAGTATCAAGAATCGGCTGAGCTGAACGAGGAGATACTCAAAATGTACTCCAAAGGGTATGAAGCTTGCCAAAGCAAAGGCAAAGCGAAAATGGCTGAACGTGCTATCAACCTTGGTCTACTAGATACTTCAGATTCCGAGGAAGATACCAATGATGACCCTACTTCTTTAGAATAGGACTCTTTATATAAAAACTTGATCTTCCTGTAAATGTTAATTTTATCAATGAAAAAATATCTATCTTTTCATATCATTTCCCGAACTGCAATTATGTCAAGAATTTATAAATCCAAGAAAGAGTTTTAAGCAATTAAAGCATTACTTGCTCCCAGAGCTGAATAAATCCTACCTTATAACTGGCAACCTCAATCTCTCCATGAGCCGAACAAGTTCAACCAAAAGTATTCAATTCGCTTCGAAGAGGCGAAGGAATCTAACCTTATACCACTGGCGACCTTCTTTCTCTCCGAGAGCCGAATAGGTTAAACTAAGAATATTCACGTCGCTCCTAAGAGGAGAGGGAATCCCACCTTATACCAATGGCAACCTGTTCTCTCTGAGAGCCGAACAGGTTCAACCAAAAATATCCACTTCTCTCCTAAGAGGCGAAGGAATCCAACCTTATACCATTGGTGACCTTCTTTCTCTCCGAGAGCCGAATATGCTCAACCAAGAATATTCACATCGCTCCGAAGATGTGAGGGAATCCCACCTTATGCTACCAGTGACCTTCGTTCGCTTCAAGAGCCGAATAGGTTCAGCCAAAAATATTCGCTTCGCTCCTAAGAGGCGAAGGAATCCAACCTTATACAAAAAATATGGTCCGCTGGTCGGACAGATATAGAACAAACATAAAGAACAATACTGTTGGAGAGAAAATTTTTGTCTTTTATTGATAATCTCTGGCGCTAGTACAGACCCTTGACTCTAACCTCTGCCCTATTGAAAAGATTTTCTAAGCTTGCTTGTATGCCAAGTATTCTTGATCTCTAACCCATCCATTGCTCGAAGCCGATAGGTGCCAGGCTTTGGTACTCGATGATCTCATAGGGGCCTTCCTAGTTCGGCATCAGTTTCCCCTAATTCTGAGGCGTAGAAGCTTCCACCTCCCGAAGGACAAAGTCTCCTACCTCGAACCTTTTGAGTTTTACACCTTTGTTATAATACTTAGCCACCTTTCGCTGATATGTAGTTAGCTTTACTAGGGCCGTTTCTCTGACCTCTTCCAATAAATTTAGGTTGGCCCAAAGTCCATCTTTGTTGAACACCTCCTTATATTGACTGACCCTAAGAGAAGTAGATCCAATCTCCACCGGTACCAAAGCATCTGTACCACAAGCCAATCTGAACGGAGAATGGCTGGTGGTAGAACGAGGTGTGGTCCGATAAGCCCACAGGACACTTAGCAATTCTTCAGGCCATCTTCCCTTTGCCTCATCAAGTCTCCTCTTGATCCCATTCAACAAAGTTTTGTTAGTTACCTCGACCTGACCATTCGACTGAGGATGTGCTACTGAAGTCTTTCTATGTTGTACGCCCAGTTCTGCCAAAAATGCTTCGAACTTGGCACCCACGAACTGTCAACCATTATCGAAACCACCGCCATAGGTACGCCGAACCGGAACACAACATACTCCTTCAAAAATTTTAAAGACTCATGTTATGTTATCAGCTTAAGGGGTTTAGCCTCCACTCACTTGGTCATGTAGTCAATAGCAACGATGAAGAAGCTAACTTGCCCCTTAGCCTTTGGTAATGGACCCAGTATATCAACCCCCCAAACAGCGAAAAGAATAGGTGATAATACCAAATATAACTCCTCTGGCAGTTGATGAGTGATCGGACTGTTCAGTTACACTTTGGACACTTCTTTACGTGCTCAGTCGCTTCTTTAAATATTGTAGGCAAGTAATATCCCTGCCAAAGTTCCTTGTATGCCAAAGACTTTGCAACTATATGATCTCTGCATATCCCCTCATAAAATTCCCGAAGTGCGTACTCAGCTTCAGACGGAATCAAACACTTCAGCAATGGAGAAGAGTACGCCCTTCGATAAAGATCACCATCTATCAATACAAAGTTCGAGCTTCTATGCTTTATCTTCCTTGCTAGTAGTCGATCCGAAGGTAGTATCCCATCAGCTAGGTACTCCAGATATAGAGCCATCCAGCAAGTTGACTGTTCCAGGCACATCACCTCTGCATGCTGAACACTCACCTGATTCAAAACCTCTAAGTAGACCGATCCACTGAATGTGCTTGCCTCGGTCATAGCCAACCTCTCCAGTGCGTCGGCTATCGTATTATTCAACCGATCTACCCCTTGAAATTCAAAAGACTCGAACATCTACAGTCGGTCCTTTGTCTCTGCCAAGTATTTCATAATTCTGGTCCCTCGAGCTTCATATTCCCCTGAGATCTACTTAACGACCAATTGTGAGTCACTGAAGATGACCAACCTCTGCACCTCAAGACTCTTCGCTAGCTGAAGCCCTGCCAGAACTGCTTTGTACTCTGCCTCATTATTTATGGCCTTAAACCCAAATATGATCGCTTGCTGTACCTTGAACCCTTCGGGACTGGTTAGGATGACGCTAGCCCCACTAACATCTCAAGTAGTCAAACCATCCGTGTACATTGTCTAGGAGATCTGCCCTAGCTGAATAACTATAACTATCCGTTCGGTCCCTTCGACCTGTTCTATGATGTCGTCTGCTTCGGAGAATGAACACTCCACCATAAAATCTACTAACGCCTGTGCTTTAATAGCTATCCGAGAGTGGTACTCGAATATTAATTGGGACAACTCCATGGTCCATGCTGCTAGCCTTCCCGAGAACTCAGGTTTGCCCAGGACCTTCTTTAACGGCTAATCCGTATATACCACTATCAACCGACCCTGGAAATATTGTCGAAGCTTCCTGCTTGCTATCACTAAGGCATAACCAAATTTTTCCAGGTTTGGGTACCTTGTTTCGGCATCCCTTAGGGAATGGTTTATATAATAAATCGGGTGCTGCTTACCCCAATTCTCCTGCACCAAAACAGCTTCTACTGCCAACGAACTTGCCGCCAAATACAAGTACAACGGCTTTATAGGAACGGGCTTCACCAACAAAGGCGCTGAAGACAAATACCTCTTTATTCCCTGAAAAGCGTCTTCGCACTCTGATGTTAACTGAAAACTCTTCGCATTCTTCGGCCCTTTCAACGTATCAAAGAACGGCAAACACCTCTCTGCCGATTTAGACATGAACCTTCTCATAGCTGCTATTCGACCCGTCAGACGCTGAACATCTTTGTACGACTGAGGTGATTTAATGTCCAGAATAGCCTTGATCTTCTCTAGGTACGCCTCTATCCCTCTCTGACTGATCATGTACCCTAGAAACTTCCATGCTCCCAATCCAAAGGTACACTTGGTAGGATTCAACTTCAAGTTGTAGCGTCGAATTATCTGAAAATAATCCTCCAAGTCGTCCAGGTGGCCTCGAACTATCATGATTTTAAAAATCATGTCGTCTACGTATACTTCCATGCTCTTCCCCAACTATTTTCTGAAGACGTAGTTCATCATCCTCTGGTAGGTGGCTCCAGCATTCAGCAATCCAAAAGTTATCTTTTTGTAGGCATATACCGACCGATGCGTGATGAACGCCATCTTCGGTATATCCTCCTTATGCATCGAGATCTGATGATATCCTAAGAACGCATCCATGAAACTTAGCAGAGCATACCCTGAAGTAGCATCGATGAGTTGATCAATGTGTGGCCGAGGGTAGAAGTCCTTCGGGCATTCTTTGTTCAGGTCGGTATAATAAATGCAGACACTCCATTTTCCATTATGCTTCTGCACCAAGACCACGTTGGCCATCCACTCCGGATAGTCAATCTCAAAGTTGAACTCTGCTACCAACAGCTTTGCTATTTCCTCATCAATTATCTTCTGCAGCAACGGGGCGAAGATTCTCCTCTTTTATTGAACTGGCTTCTTTGTTGGATCCACGTGTAGCCTATGCTCTGCAACCTTCAAATCTACCCCTGGCATGTCACTGGGGACCCATGCGAAGACATCGATATAGCTCTAGAATAATTCCACCAGGTGGGTCTGAAAAGGTTTTGGCAAGCCCGACCCGATCCTCACTGTCTTGTCCTGCTTTCCTGGTACCAGCTCTATATCCTCTGTCTCTCCTGCTGGCATAACCAATAGCTCTGTGCTGCTCTCTGTGAAGGGCTCAATCTCTATCGCCATTATCTACTTTTACTTGTTGACCCCTACTCCTAAGGTGATCAGCGAGTTTCGGTAGCACCTCCTTGCCAGATCAAGGTCCCCTGCTACTTCTCTGACCCCATGCTGGGTAGGAAACTTGATCTTGAAGTGGGGTATGGAAGTCACTACTTGGAGGGCCGTTAGAGTAGGCCTTCCCAGGATTACGTTATAAGTCAAATATTTATGCACCACGTAGAATCTACACGTGATCTCCAATTATTGTGGCTCAATGGTTCCCACAACTCTAACCGGCTCGTTACTAAAGCCATATAATGGAGACTCATGTCCGATCCCCATCTTCCTCCCATCCAGGTTCATTCTCTAATAAGCATGTGTGTACAGTATGTCCACTGAAGACCCGTTGTCTATCATCATCCTCTTCATGTCAACCGACCTTACCTGTGCTGTGATCACTAAAGATCCTTCATGTGCCTCGATCTGTTCTGTGGGGAAGTCTTCGTCAGTGAAGGATATTACCGAGCCCGAGTAGGGTCTCTCGCGTCTCACGGGTTGGTCGACCACTGACATTACTGAATCCAGGTATCCCCATCGCTTCTTGCACTCGACCTTTCCCATTGTACTGCCAGTGATAACATCAACCACATGACGAGCCCCTGATTCTATTCTGTTGTGGTTGTTGGTCGGTCTGAGTCGGAGTATTATGCGTCTGCTACGTATTCGGGGCTTCCCGTCTAGACACAAAATGGACCAGGCCGCCATGTTGCACGTTCTTCTTAATTAGCTCTCTCAGGCCCCAACAATCCTCGGTATAATGCCTCGCAGCTTCATGGTAGTCACAGTATCTATTGGGGTTTCTCGAACCCTGCCTAAGGCTATCCTGGGCAATCTAGTAGCCAGGCTACCTCTTCATGTGTTCTAGGATGGCGGTTTGGCCGGTATTGAGCTGAGTGTAAACTCTGTTGACCCTATCTTCTGAAGGAGGTGGGCGACTTACTCCTGAACTCTTGTTGTTGTCGTTGTACTGCTTCTGATAGTTGTCTGATCTGTCATTTTGCTTTGAATTTCTATCAGATTTACCTTTCTCCTTTTCCTTGTCTTTAGGCTTCTTTGTAGATCCTCGCTTCAGACTCTCCATGGCCTCTTCCATAACTATGAAGCCCTCTGCCTTCTCGAATGCTTTGGTCAGGCTCCTCGAATGATTGAACATGAGCTTTTTAACCAATTTCTCCGATCTCACCAAGTCTAGCCCTTTCTGAAAGAGTCCTATTGGTTGTAAGTCATTGAGGTCTGTTACCTGACCTACTGCCTCTCTGAACCTCTTGACATATTAACCCAGCATCTCATTGGAATACTTTCTGACCTGGGACAACGATCCAGTTGGCCTTCCTCTCCTCTTATTACTCCCGAACCGAGCATGGAACTTGTCGCATAACTCTTCTTATGACGAGATCGTGTTCGGGGCCAATGTCATCATCCATTGTCTAGCGTCCTTCCTCAGGGTTGTAATGAAGGTATTGCACTTCGCCGCATCTGTGTAGTCATAGAAGTCACTCAACCTGTCATACGTCTGACTGTGTTCGTATGGGTCGCCCGACCCATCATAACTTTCCATGTAGGGCAGTTTCTTGGTGAGGTCTGCCTTTTCCCGAAGGATCTCTACCGAGAACGGTGAGGCCTTTTTCCCCAAACTCACTTTTACCTGTTGGGCCTCTATCAATTGCTTCTGCATGTGCTCTAGCTTTTTAGTCAGTATCTCAATCCTTGCAAGGGCCGGGTCGGTATCTTTTCTCTGAGAGACTCTCTCCCTTTGATGTCTTCTATCCCTGTGGTCCCTGCGATCCCTTTCATCTGCACTGCCAGCCCGGGAAGGGCTTCTATGATCTCTGTTCCTGTTCTGCCGAGGTCTATCTTGACGATTTCCCTTCGGTTTGTATTTTGATGGTTCTGCCCTCCGATGAGTTTCGTTCTCGTAGGCGACTATTTTTCCCTATACCCTACGACCATTGCCTTTCGAACCATCCTCCCGAGAATGACCTCGGTGCCTTATACTGTTATATCAGGGGCTGTTAGAGCGGTGTGCTCCCGAACGCCCCCCCACTCAACGTCCTTCAGATCTGCTTCTATAACGAGAGCAGCTCCGAAGCTTGCTCTCTGTTCTCCACGTATTATCAGCATGTCTCCCTCTGGGTTGTCTATCTGGAGACCTCCTCCGTTCTCTATAGCGAGGGTGGCTGGAGGGCTCGTCCTCTTTCTCGGTCATATGCACCATCTTTTTGGCGAGCTCTTCCTTCTGCATCAGAAGGACTTTCAAAGCCTGCTCCGTGTCCTCTATCTCCTTTGCTTTCTGGGCCAAAGAAGTTTTCTGATCTTCTCAGGGTTGGGTTCGAGGCGGTGTGCCTCCTACCCTCCTCCGATCTCTTTCATCTTTGTTGGCTGTGGTGAACAGCCTCCGCCGTGCGCTGTCCTGATCTCCCATCTGGGACCCTGCCGAGTTGGTATGGGGTCCAAGTCGTGTATGGATACTTACGGAAAGCCCCAACCTGTCCATTATCGATCCCTTCTGCTGGACTGATGCTGCTGCCGTCGACTGTCCCATGTTAGAAGCTTCTTTGCTATTCACCCTGGTCCCTGACACGGTGGTTTGCTGGTTGTGATTGAATAAACCCCTCATTCTAGTGCCAATGTTAACGCCAAGATCCGTCCATGCGCTCCAATCACCAAAGCGCGTCAATCCTGCACAAAATAGGTAAACACCAAAAGCTTGATGGCTTGGGCTGCCCAAGGATAGCTCTGGTGTGAGAATGAGTACAGGCTGAACAAGGTTAACAAAGGAGGTAATAAACTCTATTGCTGGAAAATAGTAATATTATGTGTGTACCTTATGAAGGGTTAAGCTATGTATTTATAATGTTCTCACATCCCTGCTAGAATCCATCCCTAATTTGGATTAGGGTTCCCCCGTATATCCTTATCATAATAGGATTGCACCAAATCTCCCAAGATATAGGAAGTCCAATTGATAACCAATTCCTCTTCCTATAAATAGAATTTCCATATAACTAGGAGTTGCCTCCCAACAACCCCAACCGGACCCCAAAATGGCCCAACATGGTCAAGCCACCGGGTCATTGACCTTAAATATTTGGGGCCCAACAAAAAGTAAGTTCAATTCAAGCATATATTCAACATTAGATTATATAAAGCTCAACTATTCCTCTATTTCTTTAAGCCGAATACTTGTGTCTACACATGTTAAAAAAAATTCCCTACCAAAATCCATTCAAATTGAAGGCAAGTTAAGAAAAGAAGAGTTTTAGATGGATACTAGGGAAGGGCAGAACCTATTAATTGAAGAAAACATTCAATTCAGTTCCATAAGCAAGGATTGAAGCAAGAATCCAAATAAGAACATCAAACAAGAGGTATTAACCTTTACTTGTGGTGTTTATAAAAAATTAGAGTAATAATGTCTGGTAATTATTGAGATTTCAGTGCTTGAGTTGCAAATTGATGTGAGGGGAAATGTTATTTAGAATATTAGGAGTGATAAGGATGAAATTTTTGGTTAGAATCATGTATAAACATGATTGAAATCTGGGAATTTTACCTATGCATGTAAGGTGTTCTAAAAATTTCCTCAAAAAGGTTCAAATGATTTAAAACTGAAAATTTCTCAATACTTGGAGCAATCCTAAAGGTAAGATTTTCATATTGATGTTATTGATATTATTCAGGACCTTGATTGGGGTTCTCTTGCGAGGTTGATAGGTCATCTCATGTTGCTAGGGTGGTTTTGCTCTTTTTTTGTTAGACCTCAATTCATTATGTTCTATAGGAGATTATATTCTAGTGGTTTAGTCTGCAATGCATTGTGGCTATGTAACAGATTCTTGTGGTTTATTGAAAAAAAAATAGATATATGTCGTTAAATATTGAGATACTTTTATTTCTTGTTTTGATTCTTTAATTTTTTCCTTTAAAATATATACCTGTGTTTGGGGCTTTGGCTTGGCCTTAGTTCAGTCCTTTCCACGTTCCATTACTCCCCCTTGAAAGTATTTGTTTCTCACCACTAGTTTACCCCCCCTTCTTTCTAGTAACTTATTCTCCAATCTCTTTTGAGTGTTAACCACTATATAATCCATCTATCTAAATGAGGTTTTGGGGATTATGGTCAAAAAGGAATGTGTGAATTTTTCATGGCAAATTTTTGCATTTTGGATCTGTTGTGAGAGAGAGTGACATTTTTTATCTTCTCTATAAATTTATGCATTTGAGGTCTTTCCAAAGTTTTTGTTTCTGATCTTCATAGTGTTAGCTGACTTGGTTTCTATTTCTAATATTCATAGGGTTGACCTCCTGGCTAGTAGCCTGTTCCAGTTTTTAACTTTGATTTCTTGCTCCGATTTTTTTTTCGACGTCAAACATGTGAATGACTAAAATCATTAATGAGATGTAGTTTATACATATCTAAACTATAATTAAAGTGATAAATTCAACGTGGTGGGGAAGTATTAAATGAATTTGTTAAGCTTTGATAATATAAATTTTGAACAAAATTTGTGAAGCGAATAAGAATGTGTCCGAAATGTATCAAGTAACCTATGTAAGTTACTATGTAAGTTATAAGTTCACCAGAACGCAGGATAATATGAAGATTACCAAGTTAATTTGGGTATGTTCTTAAGTCTCAAATGAGATTGAAATTTTAAATGGGATCGATAAGCATGTCATAACCGACTTCTAATATCTAGGACATGCAGCAAAAAGAAAAATGTTCGGATATTAACAACTGATAAATAGAAGTGGAATCATGGTTATTCGAGGAACCTATACCGATCTATGTAATCAAAGGCAAGTTTCTCAGTCTATTTATGTGTTAACATGTCTTATACTTACAAGTATGTGGATAATCATAATTTGCTTAATGTTGCTTTGTGAATTATTAAAGTTAATATATGACTAATGTGATTTGAGTTATGGAACTCAATTTATTTAAAGCATGTGATAAGTGAATAATGATAAATTGATGGGATTAGAGGTATGATTTAAATATAAGGTATGATTTGAATAAGAAACTATATGTTACGTGATGCATGATATATTATTGGACTTACTGGGTTGTCATGCTCATCCTTGCAATAATTTGCAGGTTGCAATTTTGATGCAATCCTCTAGCTATCAAAACGTTAAAGATTGGAGGCATGTGTTAAGGAATACTATTTCCTTTAATTAAAAGGTGTATTGTATCGTGATAATGATGTTCGGTATACAATGTACTGATACGTAAACTTTGAGATATTAAATATATAATGAATATTTGTTTTGAGATGAGTATATAGCGTTGTAACTAGTTTGTCAAGTAGAACGATATAGTATGAGAGAAAATATGTATTAAATAATGAGTTTGTATATACTCTTCATATTCTGATAAAGTAAGTTGTAAAATAAATACAATTCTGAAATATATAATCGTAAAGGTTGTGATTCAGGGAACGAATGAAATACAGAACAAAATTTTTTAATTATTCTCATTTTCAGCTGTTACTTCACTGAATTATGATGTTAAGCTGAATCAAGATAGTATTTAACGCACAAGGTCGGGATTAGATTAGTTCTGATTTTGGATTAAGATAGTCCCGATTTTGGGGTCATTACAGAGATAATTGAGAAACTCACCGTTTAAGTATTCACCACCTCGATCCGATCGAAGAATCTTAATACTCTTGTCGGTTTGTTTCTCTACTTCACTTCTGAATTCTTTGAAATTTTTAAACGATTCAGATTTGTATTTCATTAAATACACATATCCAAATCTTGAATAATCATCTGTGAAAGTAATAAAGTAAGAATACCTTCCTCGTGCATTCGTTGTCATAGGTCAACATACATCTGTGTGTACAAATGCTAACAACTCTGTAACTCTTTTTCCTTTTCCACTAAAAGGAGATTTAATCATTTTACCCATGCGACAAGATTCACAAGTAGGATATGATTCATAATCAAATAACTCTAAGAGCACATCCTTGTGTAACTTGGATAATCTTGTTTTATTGATATAACCAAGTCTACAGTGTCACATAAAGGTATAATTAACATCGTCTCTTTTTCTTTTATTAGTTTGTTCAATTTGAAGTATATTTTCATTCAAGTCAATCACGTAAAGTCCATTCAATAAATTACCAACACAATATAAAACATTCTTATTATAAATGGAACAACTATTATTTTTTATTATAATATCAAAATCTTCCGTATCCAATAAAGAAATCGAAATAATGTTTCTAATAAGTGTTGGAACATAATAACAATTATTTAAATAAATGGACTTGCCCGAAGGCAGTGCTAAACAATAAGTCCCTATAGCTAATGCATCAATCTTTGCTCCATTTTCCACTCGTAGGACGACTTCATCCTTGTTCAGCTTTCTACTTCTGACCAGTCCCTACATAGTATTACATATTTGAGAACTATATCCGGTATCCAATACCCAAGTAGAATTTTGACTTTAAGAAAAATTAATTTCAATCGTGAACATACTTGAAGCTTCTCCAAGCTTCTTATGTTTTTGTTCCACAAGGTACTTATCACAGTTCCTCTTTTAGTGGACAGACTTGTTGCAATGGAAGCACATTCCTTTGTTGTCTGGATCAGGTTTCTTATTATCCTTTTTCTTTGCCTTGCCCTTAGTCTTCTTGTTATTCTTTTTTTCAGAAGATACCTTGGGCCTCTTCCTTTACTTGGAAGAATCATCTACCATTAAGACTTGGTCCCGCTTGGATGGGAAGTGACTTTCATCAGTTTTCAACATGTTAAGTAACTCAAGACGTCCAACTTATTCATGTGAAAATTCACAGCAAATTGTGAGAAAGTGTCCGGGAGTGACTGCAAGATCAAATCTTGACTTAACTCCCCATCAATGCCGAACCCTAATTGTTCAAGTCGTTCAATCAAATTAATCAACTTTAAACAATGAGGCTCAATAGTAGTGCCCTCGGACATACGAGATTGGAAGAGTTCCCTAGATATCTGATACCTAGGAGTTCTGCTTTAATTACCATATAATTCTTTTAGGTGCAGCGAAATAGAATAGGCATCTATTTTCTCACGCTGACGTTGTAGCTCGTAACTCATGGATGTGAGCATAATGCATTGTGCCATGGATGCATCATCTTGCCACTTTTTAAAAGTAGCAATCTCTTCCTCGGAGGTTATTTCTGCAACTTTTGCAGCACAAGCAAATCTTGGACATAAGAAAGCTTTTCAGCAGTGACAAAAATTCTCAAATTTCTTAACCAGTCCGTGTTATCCAGTCCGGTCAATTTCGTTAACATCAAGTATGCTACGCAGTGATAGTGAGTGAGACATTTTTCAAATTCTGCATGAGAAATAAAATAATATTTTAGCATACATTCATTTAATTAATTACCAAAATAAATTAGGTCTTATTTTAAATTAGAATCTCCCACTATTTTCATCAAACTATATTACCCTTATAATATATAGTTCGACAAATCTATTTAAAGATTTTCTAGTGAGAATAAGGATCCCATTTCAAATATATATAGCCTTGTGGTGACACAATAAACGATATAGAAATAAATAGGTAGACAACTATTGTCAATTACATCATTATGTAACTCCTTTTATGTCTCTTAGATTATTTTGATCAAGTGGTGACACATCCGAACCAAAATTATCCAAGTTAAGTCCAACCTAGCACTTTCATATATTCAAATAGAAAAATACCGTCCTTGTGGTGACACAATAAAACAGTATTTTTCAATTTCGTTATAAGCATCAAATGTAATAAATCAACATCTTAAATATTCAGTACTTGCTTTGTGGTGACACAACAAACTAATATTAAATATTTAATACTCTATTAAATTTATCATGCTAGAAGGCGATGTTCGATATTCTAAATATATTTGTACGCTTAAGACTTAATATAAATTTTTTGATGAGTTTGTTATTAATTCACAACCAAAAATCTGGGCATCTGAGACGGAAAAACCCGTCTCAAATACAACAGAATTCGTCTGAAATGGCTTTTGATTCGTCTCAAAATTCATGCCAATAGGTCGTGCTAATCTGTCCGTCTCAAAATCCGTCTCAAATAAAAAATTTAGATACGAAAAATGTCTGTCTCAAATCCGTCTAAACAATTTAGATACGGAACATATCTGTCTCAAATCTGACCCATAGGGAGCTAACTTTTGAATTTAATTTTTCCTGTTTCAAACTTGGCAGGCTAAATTGGCGCCCTTTCTTTAGCACACCTAATTTGAGACAGAAGACTCGGTCTCAAGTCTGTATCAAAATTGGCAAGAACTATTTTCCCTTGACATATTTTGAGACGGGCATCATTCGTCTCAATTCCGTTTCAACTTTGGCGCCAATATCTTTTTAGCACATATATTTTGAGACGGACAACAACCATCTCAAAATTCGTGTCAACTTTGGCGCCTACAGTGCACATTCTTTGAGACGGAAAGAAGCCGTCTCAATTCCGTCTCAATGTGTATATTAACAACAAATTACAAATATTTTCATAATTTATTTCAAAATCTAAATGAAAGAAGTTGTCATAAATATAAAATTACATTCAACAATCTTGATAATAAAAATAACAACAAAGCAATCCCTATCTTGAATTCAAACAACTTTTCAACATCAAAATTGCAATAATAAAACTCTCTTACTACATGAAGCCTAATACAAACACAAGGTTCACACTACCTAATCAAAGAAAGACGAGGCATATTTAGGAATCACCAATGGTAACCTCGACCTCAACGCCAGGTTCAATGGTAATAGAAGTAATCTTCTTAACAACATCAGGAGAGCTGAAGAGGTCAATCACACGTTTGGGGACTCGAAGCTCAAATCTATGTGTTAGTTCCTGGACATTGAAAGGGAAATGTTTTAAGCCAGAGTAATTTCAATTATTAAAGCCAAACAAGCAAGCCCTACTATTAGTGAGAATTATACTACTTTTACACATTAAGAACATTTAACGCATAAAATGTAAACTATTATCCCAATCGAAAACTGCTGCTCAAATGTAAAATACAAACAATTCCACCAAACTATTATGAAAAATATTTTACTGATAAAAAATAGAAAAAGGGGATGAAGAGGAAAAATTAAATTGCTATAAAAATAAATAAATAAAATTACATCAGTTTTTTTTGTTAAGGAACAACATTGTCAGAGCTTGACGATTCCTTGCACTACCTACAACTGACTTGAGAGGACTAGTTAATTTAACACCAAGTGCCATTCACTTGGTGTAAATTTAAATTTTCACTACCTATATTTGATATTATTAAATTTAAATTTATCTCCATTAGATAAATTTGTAATATCAACATGTCAATGAGCAGCATCAAAAATGTCAAATTTAAAAGTAAAATTACAACATGTCATACTCTTTTTTAAATAATGCTACTATCACATAAATTCTTTTACATAACTCTCACATATATACACATACATACTGTGGGTCCCGCATGTCAAGTGGGGACCCACAGTATATGTGTGTGTATGTGAGAGTTATGTGATAGAATTTATGTGATAGTAGCATTGCTCCTTTTTTTTAGTGTGTGGCTAAGTGGTCCCTATCATACTCAAAGAGCTAAAATATACTATAATTATATGCATGGCTGCTATAATCATTTTATATAAATTCATAACTAATATTTAAATATTCAATTATATTAGGCAAACTGGACTATGTATTCATGTGGCAATTTGAAAGTAGTCATGCAGGTATTATTAGGCATCTCCAATATGTGGTATTGTAGAAAATAAGCTTAGTAAATATTCCTTATTATGCAATTGTTAGCTAGATCAAGTGCATGTTTAGTAACCCAAGATGCAGGAGAAATTAACATCAGAAGTCACTAGTTTCAATTCCCATACTTGCTCTATCTAGGTCAAATCACTTTAATATATTGTTATATTTTTTTGTACTTCATATACCTAATGAAAGACAAAACTCTTATGCAGAAAATGAGTATACATGACATAAAGATTAGAGTTCTCAAAATTGAAACCAAACCCAAGCACAACAAAATGAGTTTTGAGCCGCATGCTACACTACCCAAAAGCCAATGGCACCACATTAACATAATCAAGAATTTGATACATACTACTCTATTGCTCTTTGGCCAGAAACTTAAGTACAAATAAATAAACCTTGCCAAACAACGCATAACATGCAAACGAACCTCGACAAACAACGCAACAACGAGGCTTGACTTGCAAGACTCGAAAGCCCCAACTTTGATACCATGTTAGTCCCCACACATATTAAAAAGGACAACAAGTATAGAAGCCCAAAAGTAAAATAAGGTAGTTTGGTAAACAATTATACTTACAAATATGCAAGATCTCATAAATTGGGGAAAATATAATTAAAGAAAAGGTTAAAAAATAATCAAGCTCTTAGCCAACACATAAACACACTCTCATAATAGTAATATGAAGAAAAACCAGATGAGGAGGATGGATGAGGGAGAAGATGTGAGGAAGAAATATAAACTGAATGCTTAGAGGTTGTAGACAAACCTTCTGATCTAGATAAATTATTCAGAGCTGCAAAAACCTCCTGCCTTACTGAACGCTGCAACTCAAGTTGCATATCCATGCAAGCTTCTAGCATCCTCTGCATGTTGTTCATCCTCTGGTGAAGCTGGTCATGTTAATCCTCAAGTCATTAATGATCTCCCATTCCTGCTTCAAAAAAGAAGAAAAAAAAGTCATTAAAATCGAAACACATGAAAAAGGATATAACAAGATGTCAAGAACTATCATGCAGACATTTTAAGCCGAAACAAAAGGCATGAGCTATACATATCTGTCACATCTTATAATCTTGTGCATAAAATGAGGGATGTGGAATCGGGTCTGAACATAACTCTAAAATAATACAATAATTAGCTCCCAAAAATCTAGCAGTATAAAAGACATTTTATTTTAGGAAGGGAGATCCATTGATGACTTTATCACTTACAGCCGAGATCAACTAAAAGGTAAAATGACGTCAAAAATCGCCACAAAGAAAAAATAAGTACTCTTATTGGTCCATTTATCAGAATAGTAAACTACTCCGAACACTAAACTAAATAAAGATTAAACTAGTACCAGTTCTGAATTAGAAAATACAAACTCACAATTCCAAAACTCGAGGGTTGTTTTTGGTATTTTCCAGTTAGTGTCATGTAAATCCTGGTCCCAAGTAGTGTGTGAAGGGTTGACCTGTGGTGGAGGGAGAATCACTGTGTACTCCCAACAACTTCCGACTCCCCCACGTGCAAATCTCTAATCTGTTGCTCTTGATCTTGCCCTACAATACCAGGAGAATATGATGTTCTGTTCAGTTCCCCGTCAGCAGAAGCATGACCTTGCCTCTCCACGTATGATTGTATCAGTTGGTCTAGATTGTCCCGAAAATCTCTTCTAAGAAGATTAGACTCTTCTCCTACAATAAAAAAATAAAAAGAATTGTTAAAAGTTTTATCATGTCAATGGATGAAAGGCAATAGACTTCTAAGTGATGACAACATATACCTGCTCAGAAGTTCTCTGAGTTACAGACTCTGACCATTATCGTCATCAGAGAAATAAGATGCATCAATCCTATCAGCAGGAGCAACTTCCTCACTAGAAGCTTCATTTGACCAATTATCCGTAGCCTCGATTAAAGTATTGTCATGCCTCTCATCATGAGGGACTTTCAAACGAGAATGTTCTCCGTCATCATTCCCAAATATCACCTGATAATATTGATGGCTACTTTCACGTGATTCATATCAATGCCTTCTCCATTATCATCTCTCCATTCAGTGTAGTCATCATTGCCTAATAGTGCCCAGTCCATGTCACCATTTTTAGTTACTGATTCCTGCCAGTACTCTTCTTATTGAAGAGGCATGTTTTGCCAATTAAGATCCCCGACTGTGGTTCCTTTTAACTGATCTACGTCACCAGATGCAATGTCAATTTCTACATCTCCTTCATCATTATGGGGATCATAGCCTTGAGAAAATGCTAGGTGGGGTTCTAGCAGAGTGCCTTGGCCACTGCCTTCAATACCCAAAATTTCTCGCAACGTGTCATTCCCACTATTTCCCCACAAATTTCCAAATGCATTTTGCACGTTATCATCTCTCCTTTCTATACACTTGATAGTGGATGGCAGTTGTTGTTTGTCCTCATTTTCCAAGACTTCATGCCTTTCATCTACTTCATCTACAGTTCGTTTCGTGTTCTCTAGAGATGCCTCAATTCCTGTAACCAAACGAGAAGTTTCATTCTATTATTTTATGAGAAAGAACTAAACATAATAAAACAATATTAAAACAATCAAATTTTGAAAAATAGAGTGAGAATCCAATTCCTAAGTTCTCTGTCAAACAAGGTAGACAACATTTGTGTGTGTGGTTCACTTGCAAAGGGACTGAAGCCACAAAAATTCAGTATATAAGACCACATTTTAGAACAAACTAAATGATGTACATACCTGGCGAAGCCACTCCCCACAACCGCAGAGACCTACTCGTACAAGTCAAGATTGAATTCCAATGCATGAAAATCATGAATTCATATTCAATAAGTCCATGACTCTTTGAGTCTACGTAGCAACCCCCAACACCAAAATTTTAATAAACCAAATTTGATTGTGGCATTTGATTACAAGGCATGGAAACAATGTTGTGTTCTAACCTTCATAAATTAATCCTCTCGATGGTACACAAAATTGTTACACACCCAGAGCATAGATGCATGCAGACACAACTTTTCTATATAGTTTGACAGAAACAATCATCATGCATCACTATCTATGTTTGTAAAGATAAGGGTGTTAGGTTTGTAAGATCAAAATAGCATGCAACAATTACATACATAGCAACGGAAGTGTAAAAATAGAGTTTTAAAATTTTACAAACCATGAACCCGAAT
The DNA here is from genome assembly GCA_020205555.1 of Panax stipuleanatus. Lineage (NCBI taxonomy): Eukaryota > Viridiplantae > Streptophyta > Magnoliopsida > Apiales > Araliaceae > Panax > Panax stipuleanatus. The sequence continues at coordinate 105,685,072 of CM035115.1, forward strand.
TACCCTTTATGCGCAATTATTAATTTAAACTAAAGAGATGAAAAACGAATCATACCCTTGAAGATTCGTGCTTCCTCACGTACGAGTTCTACAACAATCCTTTCCTTATTCGACTAGAATCTACCGGGTGTGATTCCTTCCTTTGATCAACGTCAGTCACCCAAGTGTTTGGCCTCTAGAGGTGATCCACCAAGGATGAACAAGTATTAAGAAGGTGGGTAATTGGTAAAACCCTAGTTTTTTCTCTCTAGAAAAAGTGAGCTCTCCCAACAATTTATTAAAGCATTAACCTCTAATCAAAACAAGAATCCTCTTATTTATAAATGTAGGCAACCCTCCTATACCTTATAGGATTAGGGTATCATATTATTTAATTAAACTGATAAGTGGTTTTACAACCATTTATTTAGATACCAACTAACTTAATTTGTTGTTTAATCTCATGTGATTTTGTAGCTTTTCATGCATTTTTGCCTTTTTTTGTAGTTTACTTTAATGGGAACTCTCTTGGTGCACATGGAGCTAGGCATGATGATGGACAGAATAAAAGGATGCAAGAAGCAAAGCAATGGGATGATGATAGAAGACTGCAGCAGCAAAAGCAGAATTCTCTATCTGGTGCACGACGCAGCTGCGCCCAATTTGGCCTCGGGTGCAGCGCAGCTGCGCCAGAAGACTTAGCCGAACACCTTGTTGCACAGCTGCGCTAGTTCCATGCTATAAAAAAGCGCAGCTGCGCCGGTCAAGTTTTCTGCAGTTGACTTTTATTTAAGTAGCCAATTGAAATGTTTCTTGGACAAGGAGGCAAACGAGCTAGAGACATATATTTAGTCCTATTTTCATATTATTCATTTTATTCCTCCCTTGGGGGACAATTAGCTTACTCTTGCTTTTCTCTTTAATTTTTGAATATTTAGATTAGAGTAGATTAAAAGTAGCTAGTCTCTAGATTTTATTAAATCTGAAGGTTAAAGTAATTGGATAGCATTGAAGATTCAAAATTGGAGTAAAAGATCAGATTTGCAATTCTTACTTATAATTTCTCTTTCACTTCTATTTGTAATCTTTTATGTTTATTCAAATTGTGGATGGTAGATTTGATTCAAATATGAGTTAGACTCTATTTTGGGATTGCAATGGAATCTATTGGGTAGTTGATGTTGATACACTTCTTTGTGGTCTTATTGATTGTTATGGGATTATCTATTTTGATTCATGCTTAAATGCTTAGTTGATTGGCCATCGATTACTGTGATAATCCATATAAACTTGAAAGACGAAGTATGGGTTTAGATCTGATCTTGATAGCTTGTGTTTGTATGTTCTGCATGGTGATGGAATGTATGATTCGTGCTTCGGATAGACATATACCGAAGCACCGCTTGTAGCCAATTGAGGACTTGCACTTAAACCCTTGTTATTGATAAATCACAAAGAAATATAGTGTTTTATATAATTAGGGTGTTCATGTGTATTCTATCATCTGTGGATTATATGTGATATGGACTTGGTGCATCGAAAGATGGTCTTGTCTTACTTTCGTGTTCTCGACTAGCAATCTGTGATAATTGATTTGACTTAACAGGAAGTGTGTTGATTTGGATGAATCAATAGGGGAAATTGTGATCTCATATCTTCATTATCTAGTTTATTCTAAGGCTATTTAGTATTAGTTTAATTTCATAGTTTAATAATTATATTAAATCATTCGTTTAAATAAGATTGAAATGGTTATGGGCTAGTGCTTGGTGAATTTTATTAATTAATTCTCTGTGGAACGATACTCTACTTACTCTTTATTACTTGTTGACCGTGTATGCTTGCACGCATATATTGATCGGGAAAACGACCACCATAAACTCTTTTAATTAATTAGGCTTCCTAATCTTATTATGAGCAATTAATTAAACTCTTTTAATTAATTTACCTCCTAACCTTATTAGGAATATAGGAGAGCTCATTTATTAATTAATTCTCAAACTCCTTTAGGAATTCAAATTAATAGTAATAGTTATAATAATAATAATAATAATGATAATAATAATAATAATAATAATAATAAGACTCCTCTTATTAATTTATATTTAATATTTTTAAAATAATAAATAATAAATATTAAACTATTTAATTTATTCTATCACCATTGATTAAATTAAATATATTTAACTTATTATTACGATTATGCCATTTGCTTCTTAAATAAATATTCATTCTTTTATGGTGTGACCTTTTAGGTTCTCCATATTAAACCGATTGTGAATAAATTATTTAAAAAAATTCTAATTTTATTTAAATAAATAAATTAAATATTAATTCATTTAAATAAATAATATTTATTCTACAATAAGAGTAAGCCCTCTTAGCGCTCAACAACTTTTCAGATAATATAAAATTCAACATTAATCATAAAAGAACCTTTAAGTAAATAGTTATCGTACAATTCATTCATTCTACCATATAATGTCCCAATTAAATATAAGACATGGTTTTACTATCAAGTCTTATTTTATTTAATTATATGTATTCTGATCGTAAATGCACAAACTCCGATAATGTAAATTAGAAACTACATTCTAATTTCATTCTGCCTTGGCCAAAGACTACTGAGTTGTCATTTATTGAATTACATAGGACATTCACTTCTTTTACTAGAAGTGGTAGATCCTTTATTGATTATTCATTATCTTCATGTATAATTAATTATACCCAAACATACCCTTTGATATATACCCTCAGGGTCTTAAGGGACATGTCAAAATATAACTCATTATACATAAGATACTATGATAATCTCAAGTCTAAGGATTATTTGTACTACTATCACTAAAGGAATTCATATTGATAGGCGAGTAATACTCCATCAGATATTCCTTAGCGAGCCACGTTCAGTGTACTTATTCTTTAATAAACACCTACATACTTGCTTTAGTGTCTCCACACAAATGATCATGAGATCGATCATCCTCTTCCAAAGAGCAAGCAACGTATGTACTAATCTATCCGGATTCACTAATCCCCTATTTAGTTATCCATTGATTGAGAACTATTTTAGTTTTAAACTATCTAAGAATTTAGATCTCATTAACATGATCATCATTATGATTCTAAAAGCATTACTTACAAATATGGGTTTATCACATTAGCTTCATAAACAAACTTAGGAAGAAGAAGAAGGAAGCTCATAAGAAAAGGTATAATCTAAACTAGTTTATGTAAGACCCCAACTTTTATGAATAAAGATTTAATTTTCTTTATATATTATTTCGAAATAGTAAGGTGTTGACTTGATAAATATGAAAGTTATGGGTGAAATGTGCAAATATTTTTAAAATGAGCAAGTGGTTATAAAATATTCTTGTTGTCGGGGAATATTCGTTTGGTCGTGGAATATTCTTGTTGTCGGGGAATATTCGTACGACGGCGCAGTTATTTGTGGACCCCACAACGGAATAACTGTCGGATATAGAAAGCGACAGAAATAACTTTTTACAAGATAACGGCGTAGTTGTTACCGTTAGTACTGTTGAAATACCCGGTGGTTAAAATACAGTACGCGGTGGTGCGCAGTAGCACACGGTATTGCACAGTATTTCGAATTATTGAGTCTTACGTGAGAAGGAACCTACTCAATTATTGTTACAGTATTTACTGTTCAATATTTTATATTATTGACTCAATAATTGCTACGTTGATATTTTATATTATTGACTCAATAATTGCTGCATTGATATTTTATTGACTCAATAATTGCTACGTTGCTATTTTTTTTATGATTGATTCAATAATGGCTACAGTTGATATTTTGTAGTATTGATTCAATAATTGTCGTTGCACAGTATTTCACGTTATCAACTCAATAATTCATATTATTTGAATAATATTATTAGATAGCATTATTGACAATGTCTAAGGAAGTTCTGTCTAGGAGGGGTTATTTAATTGCGCGACAGTAAGGAGAAGTCCTTATCGGAAGGCCCCCTCTGTCCTGGGAACGACCTGGTTGTCAATATTGTAGTTCTATAATATTATTTGTGAATAATTAATTATTGATTTATATGATAAGGAAATATTTATTTTGTGGATATAAAAGAAGGAATTTGTGCTGATGTGTTTTTATTAGTATTTTGGTGTGAAAAATCATCCGTTTATGGATTTCGGATAATTTATGTTGGGAATTTGGAAAAAATTTCTTCTGCAAAGTTGTAGAGAATTAAATTTCCTATAGAAGGACACATCATTTGTATTTTTCTGACAAAGGGGCTATTTATTATGAATTATTGAAGTTTCGAAAAATAAATATTATTTTATAAATGGTGGGCCCCACTTTTGTTGTTTTGTTGAAAAAAATCAGATGTTTGAAGCAGCCGGCGGCTGGAGAAGTTTTGTAAAAATAATATTATTTTATTATTTTAGTCTCCTTTGGCATCCTAAGCTTTTCCTATAAATAGGGTGCTTAGGTTAGAATTGAAAATCACACCAGAATTCGAAGTTTTCTCTCTCTATAATATCGAGCGTATTTTTGTGAGTATTTCTATACTTTGAGTATTAGTATTCAGCGCAAGTTTCCGTCAATATTATATCCGATATTCCAGTCAGAGGTACTATCTTTTTGAGGTAAGGGATGTTATTTTCTTTCGTAAATGATGTTATTCTTTTCAATATCATTATACAGAAATATTGTCATGAATTTTGTTATGAAATTCTTATTTTTCCCGTCGGGGTTACTATTCACGTATACGGCACTATTCACGTATACGGCACTATTCACGTATACGGCACTATTCACGAGAAAATTTATTTTTCTTCTAATTGTCCAAATTGTCTGTTAAGGTTACTATCTTTGATTGTATCCAAGTTTTGGGCTTTATTCTTGAATTTTGCTTCACAAAGTATTATTATGGATTATTCTTGAATTTGGATAAACTAAATGACGAATCCCTAATCTTTGTCTTTTATCTCACTGGATTCGTTTTGTTTAAAATGTTTTTCATCATCCTCAGTCCTAAAAGTTGATGTAACTGAATATCTTTGGCCTGTAGAGCAAAGATGAATGATTACCTGATGAATATCTTTGGCCTGTAGTGCAAAGATGACAGGTGTTGAGATGAACATGACTATTGATGATGCAAATGAATATCTTTGGCCTGTAGTGCAAAGATGAATATTGATTCGAGATGTATATTGATTGATGTTACAGGGATAAAATATTGGTGATGGACTTTTAAATCATAGAAGATAGTAGACTTCATTCTCTACTTAACTCTTCTAATGATTTGTTATTTCCGCTGCGAATATTGATTTAAAACTTGTTGTCCATAATATTTTATCTGAACTGTTGAAGACTAACGATAATTTATTTTTCATTATCTTAGTCATAATATTCTTTACTGGGCTAGTTGAGCTCACCCTTTTCATCTGTTGTCCTCTTCAGGAAATGAGAATGTTGCGGGGACTAGTCGGGGGACAGAGTGATGGTCCGAGTTAGAGCAGTAGTAGTCCTCACTATTTCTGATAAATAGTGTGATAATAATTGTAATGAGGACTTAGTTTGAATCTTAATATTTTCTACATATTTGTACTGAGACTCACAGTTGTGTGGTCGTATTTTGCACGACCGTATGATATAAAGTTTGTATTTGAATTCTGTACCATGTATTTGGCGACTCAGAATGGGTTGGGTTGAATGGACCTATTCTGGGGGCGTCACAGTTGGTATCAGAGCTTAGGGATATGATCTCTGGGGGAGATCGGGGAATAGAACTAGGAGGGGAGAGACGAGTAAATCCTTCGCTAGTGTGTCCTACCTAAGCTTATGTGGTATTTAATTGGTCAGTCGGAGCATAGGGTTAATATGTGATATGTTGACTTGTTTAATTAACCCTTGTTTTATGGAAGTATTTGAGAATAGCAGCTGAGAACGTTAACAACGAAGTGAATGAGACCGTGGAGACACCTTTAATCGTTAACCAGGAGAACGTGCAACAAGAGGGCAATGTTCATCCTGAAAATAACGCTGGTCAGACGATAAACGATGAGATGTTTAGAAGTTTTTTGCAGTTCATGCAAAATCAGACGAGGGAGACTCGTGTGCAACATACAGGTGGAGATAATAACAACACGAGAGCTGTCACTGCTAAGCAGTTCAAAGAATTGGGACCACCAGAGTTTCTGGGAAAGCCGGATCCGATCAAAGCGGAGACGTGGATTAAACAAATTACCAAGATATTTGATGTCTTGGGATGTACAGAGGAACAGAAGGTTCCATTCGCCACGTTTATGTTCCGTGGAGAGGCAGATTACTGGTGGGAATCCGTGAAGCGTACCCAGCCTGCCGCACTCCAGATGTCTTGGGAAGCGTTCCAGAAACTGTTTAATGACAAGTACTTTCCTGAAAGTATTCGTCATATGAAGGAAGTAGAGTTTATCAGACTCGAGCAAAACAACATGACGGTATCCCAGTACGAGGCTAAGTTCGCGGAGCTGTCCAGGTTTGCACCTCATTTGGTGGAGAATGAGGAACGTATGACGCGGATGTTTCTAAGAGGTTTGAAACCCGAAATACGTCAATACCTCATTTCTCATAAGTTTTCTTTATATTCGGATGTAGTAAACAGGGCCCAGTTATTGGAACGAGATAATGATTATGTTCAACCAAGGGACCACAACCAAGGTCGTACTGGTGGCAGTAGTCATCGGAGCAATGACAACCAGCGAGGAGGAAAGTATGACAGAAGCGGTAACCACTCCGGTGGTTATCGTGGCCATGATAGTAGAAGAAGCGAATCGGGAGGAGATTTCAAAAAGAGAAGGTATAACAATGAGAACGCGAAGATGTCAACATCAGCACTAGCATCAACTGTTTCGAGGGGAGGAGAACGACCACCGGTCGTATGCTTTAAATGCGGGAAAGAGGGACATATCAGCCCAAACTGCCCACAACAGTTCAAAGGATGCTATAATTGTGGAAAGGAAGGACATATAGCTCGAGATTGTCCTGTTGCGAAACCAAGTTCAGCGGGGGTGGTGATTCCAAAGGCGGTTGCAGACAAGTCAAAGTCGGTGATTCCTGGAAGAGCGTTTGTCGTTACAGCCCAAAACGCGAGGAATCCACACGAGGTGATTACGGGTAAGCTGATCATAAACTCTTGCGAAGTTTATACCTTGTTAGATACCGGTGCTACCCATTCCTTTATTTCTCCTGCTTGTGCTCAACGTTTGAACTTGACTTCTGATAAATTAGACTTTGACTTATCTGTTGAAACTCCGTTAGGAGAAACCTTTGTTACATCTACAGTTTACAAATCTTGCTTGATTCAGATTGGTACCCTTACTTTACCTGTTGATCTTATATCTTTGAAAATACTTGCATTTGACGTGATTTTAGGAATTGACTGGTTAACCACTTACCATGCCAAAATTGATTGTTTTCGTAAGGTTGTTAGTTTTCATATTCCTAATCAACCTGTTGTGCGAATCCAAATCACCAAACCACTAAAATCAGTCAATATCATTTCAAGTCATAAAGCTATTCGTTTATTGAAAAATGGATGTCAAGCTTTCTTAGCTCATGTCACTGATCTAAATCAGAATACATCAGATTTGAATGATATTTCCGTTGTTAATGAGTTTCCTGATGTATTTCCCAAAGAACTTCCCGGTCTACCCCCAGAACGTGAAGTTGAATTCTTTATTGACCTTGAGCCCGGTACAAAGCCCATTTCTAAAGCCCCATATCGAATGGCTCCTATTGAACTTCAGGAGTTAAAGGTCCAATTACAAGAGTTGTTAGACATCGGTTTTATTCGTCCTAGTACGTCTCCTTGGGGTGCTCCTATTTTATTCGTAAAGAAGAAAGACGGGAGTATGCGACTTTGCATTGACTATCGGGAGTTGAACCATGTCACCATCAAGAATAGGTATCCGTTACCTCGTATTGATGACCTGTTCGACCAGTTGCAAGGAGCGCAATTTTTTTCAAAGATCGATCTTCGTTCTGGATATCATCAGTTGAAGATTAAAACTGAGGATATTCCAAAGACTGCTTTCAGAACACGGTACGGGCATTATGAGTTCTTAGTCATGTCTTTTGGATTGACTAATGCTCCTGCTGCTTTCATGGATATGATGAACCGTGTATTTAAGGAGTATTTAGATCAATTCGTTGTTGTCTTTATTGATGACATTCTCATCTATTCTAAAAGCCGTGAAGATCATGAACACCACTTGAAGCTGGTACTTCAAAAGCTTCGTGAGAACAAGCTATACGCCAAGTTAAAGAAATGCGAGTTCTGGCTTGAGGAAGTAGCATTCCTTGGGCACGTGGTATCGAAACATGGAGTATCTGTTGACCCGGCGAAGATTGAAGCAATACAAAGCTAGGAGCAACCTAAGTCGGTGACCGAAGTACGAAGCTTTCTGGGCTTAGCTAGTTATTATCGGAGGTTCGTAGAGGGATTTTCTTGAATCGCTACTCCATTAACACAGTTGACTCGGAAAGATACGAAATTCGTTTGGAGAGAAGAATGCGAGAAGAGCTTCCAAGAGCTCAAGAGGAGACTTATTTCGGCACCTGTTCTGACAATACCATCTGGTTCGGATGGATTTGTTATCTACAGCGATGCTTCAGGCAAAGGGTTAGGATGTGTTCTCATGCAACATGGGAAAGTCATAGCCTATGCCTCGCGACAACTCAAAGAATATGAGAGGAATTATCCTACTCATGATCTAGAGTTGGCAGCAGTCGTTTTCGCGTTGAAGATCTGGAGACATTACTTGTACGGAGAGAAAGTGGAGATTTATACAGATCATAAGAGCCTTAAATATTTCTTCACTCAGAAGGAACTCAACATGCGGCAACGACGTTGGCTTGAGCTGTTGAAAGATTACGATCATACCATCCAATACCATCCTGGAAAAGCGAACGTGGTAGCTGACGCGTTGAGTAGAAGATCATATGTGGGAACGAGTGCGATGATGTCAAGTATACGTGTAGAACCAGCTTTGCTTGATAAAGTTAAAGCTGCTCAAGCTACAGATGCGGAGCTGATGAAGATGAAGAAGAAGGTGCAAGAAGGTGCAATTCCAGAAGCAAGAATCGATGAAGAGGGAATACTTCGAGTCAACTCCAGACTTTGTGTTCCTAACGATTCTGACTTGAAGTATAGAATCATGATGGAGGCACACAACACACCGTTTGCGATCCATCCTGGGAGTACTAAAATGTATCGTGATCTTCGACATACATTTTGGTGGAGCAATATGAAGAGAGAGATCGCGGAGTTCATCTCTAGATGTTTAACTTGTCAACGTGTAAAGGCGGAGCATCAAGTACCGAAGGGTCCATTGCAACCACTGGAGATTCCGAAATGGAAGTGGGAACACATTACGATGGATTTCGTTACGAGTCTTCCCAAGGTTTCTCAAGGCTTAGATGCGATTTGGGTTATTGTTGATAGATTAACCAAGTCTGCTCATTTCTTGCCGATACGAGAGACTTATTCCCTTGAACGTCTTGCTCATATGTACGTGAATGAGATTGTGAGATTGCATGGCATGCCAGTATCCATAGTTTCGGATCGTGATCCCAGATTTACTTCACGATTTTGGATCAGTTTGCAGAAAGCTATGGGTACGGATTTACGATTCAGTTCGGCTTATCATCCTCAAACAGACGGACAATCGGAAAGGACTATCCAAACTCTTGAAGATCTATTGAGACTCTGTGTTCTAGACTTCAAAGGGAGTTGGGATAAGTATTTACCATTGGTGGAATTCTCCTACAACAACAGTTATCAGGCAAGTATAGGCGTAGCTCCATTCGAAGCGTTGTATGGGAGAAAGTGTCGTTCTCCAGTATGTTGGGATGAGGTGGGTGAAGCAACATTGTTGGGACCAGAGTTAGTACGTATGACTACAGAAAAGATCCAAATAATCCGACAACGTATACAGACGGCACAGGATCGACAAAATAGTTATGCAGATCTTCATCGAAAAGACGTGGAATTTAATGTTGGGGACCATGTGTTACTACGTATTGCTCCGTGGAAAGGAGTTACGAGGTTCGGGAAGAGAGGAAAGCTCAATCCACGATTCATTGGTCCATTTGAGATTCTTGACCGAATAGGAAATGTGGCTTATAGACTCGCTTTACCTCCAAGCATGTCTCGTGTTCATAACGTGTTTCACATATCCGTGTTATGTAAATATGTGAAGGATCCAAACCGCATTATTGAGTTAGAACCAGACGAGATAGCTGAAGATTTAACGTACGAGGAGGTACCTGTCAAGATCTTGGATAGGAAGGAGCATGTCCTACGCTCGAAAATTATACCTTAAGTTAAAGTTTTGTGGAGAAACCATGCAATTGAGGAAATGACCTGGGAGTTGGAATCGGAAATGAAAGCGAGGTATCCTCACCTTTTCGACATACCAGGTACGTACGTCAATTTCGAGGACGAAATTTCATAAGGAGGGGAGGTTGTAAGACCCCAACTTTTATGAATAAAGATTTAATTTTCTTTATATATTATTTCGAAATAGTAAGGTGTTGACTTGATAAATATGAAAGTTATGGGTGAAATGTGCAAATATTTTTAAAATGAGCAAGTGGTTATAAAATATTCTTGTTGTCGGGGAATATTCGTTTGGTCGTGGAATATTCTTGTTGTCGGGGAATATTCGTACGACGGCGCAGTTATTTGTGGACCCCACAACGGAATAACTGTCGGATATAGAAAGCGACAGAAATAACTTTTTACAAGATAACGGCGTAGTTGTTACCGTTAGTACTGTTGAAATACCCGGTGGTTAAAATACAGTACGCGGTGGTGCGCAGTAGCACACGGTATTGCACAGTATTTCGAATTATTGAGTCTTACGTGAGAAGGAACCTACTCAATTATTGTTACAGTATTTACTGTTCAATATTTTATATTATTGACTCAATAATTGCTACGTTGATATTTTATATTATTGACTCAATAATTGCTGCATTGATATTTTATTGACTCAATAATTGCTACGTTGCTATTTTTTTTATGATTGATTCAATAATGGCTACAGTTGATATTTTGTAGTATTGATTCAATAATTGTCGTTGCACAGTATTTCACGTTATCAACTCAATAATTCATATTATTTGAATAATATTATTAGATAGCATTATTGACAATGTCTAAGGAAGTTCTGTCTAGGAGGGGTTATTTAATTGCGCGACAGTAAGGAGAAGTCCTTATCGGAAGGCCCCCTCTGTCCTGGGAACGACCTGGTTGTCAATATTGTAGTTCTATAATATTATTTGTGAATAATTAATTATTGATTTATATGATAAGGAAATATTTATTTTGTGGATATAAAAGAAGGAATTTGTGCTGATGTGTTTTTATTAGTATTTTGGTGTGAAAAATCATCCGTTTATGGATTTCGGATAATTTATGTTGGGAATTTGGAAAAAATTTCTTCTGCAAAGTTGTAGAGAATTAAATTTCCTATAGAAGGACATATCATTTGTATTTTTCTGACAAAGGGGCTATTTATTATGAATTATTGAAGTTTCGAAAAATAAATATTATTTTATAAATGGTGGGCCCCACTTTTGTTGTTTTGTTGAAAAAAATCAGATGTTTGAAGCAGCCGGCGGCTGGAGAAGTTTTGTAAAAATAATATTATTTTATTATTTTAGTCTCCTTTGGCATCCTAAGCTTTTCCTATAAATAGGGTGCTTAGGTTAGAATTGAAAATCACACCAGAATTCGAAGTTTTCTCTCTCTATAATATCGAGCGTATTTTTGTGAGTATTTCTATACTTTGAGTATTAGTATTCAGCGCAAGTTTCCGTCAATATTATATCCGATATTCCAGTCAGAGGTACTATCTTTTTGAGGTAAGGGATGTTATTTTCTTTCGTAAATGATGTTATTCTTTTCAATATCATTATACAGAAATATTGTCATGAATTTTGTTATGAAATTCTTATTTTTCCCGTCGGGGTTACTATTCACGTATACGGCACTATTCACGTATACGGCACTATTCACGTATACGGCACTATTCACGAGAAAATTTATTTTTCTTCTAATTGTCCAAATTGTCTGTTAAGGTTACTATCTTTGATTGTATCCAAGTTTTGGGCTTTATTCTTGAATTTTGCTTCACAAAGTATTATTATGGATTATTCTTGAATTTGGATAAACTAAATGACGAATCCCTAATCTTTGTCTTTTATCTCACTGGATTCGTTTTGTTTAAAATGTTTTTCATCATCCTCAGTCCTAAAAGTTGATGTAACTGAATATCTTTGGCCTGTAGAGCAAAGATGAATGATTACCTGATGAATATCTTTGGCCTGTAGTGCAAAGATGACAGGTGTTGAGATGAACATGACTACTGATGATGCAAATGAATATCTTTGGCCTGTAGTGCAAAGATGAATATTGATTCGAGATGTATATTGATTGATGTTACAGGGATAAAATATTGGTGATGGACTTTTAAATCATAGAAGATAGTAGACTTCATTCTCTACTTAACTCTTCTAATGATTTGTTATTTCCGCTGCGAATATTGATCTAAAACTTGTTGTCCATAATATTTTATCTGAACTGTTGAAGACTAACGATAATTTATTTTTCATTATCTTAGTCATAATATTCTTTACTGGGCTAGTTGAGCTCACCCTTTTCATCTGTTGTCCTCTTCAGGAAATGAGAATGTTGCGGGGACTAGTCGGGGGACAGAGTGATGGTCCGAGTTAGAGCAGTAGTAGTCCTCACTATTTCTGATAAATAGTGTGATAATAATTGTAATGAGGACTTAGTTTGAATCTTAATATTTTTTACATATTTGTACTGAGACTCACAGTTGTGTGGTCGTATTTTGCACGACCGTATGATATAAAGTTTGTATTTGAATTCTGTACCATGTATTTGGCGACTCAGAATGGGTTGGGTTGAATGGACCTATTCTGGGGGCGTCACAGTTTATGTAATTTATGTTTGATTGTTATAAATAAAAACTTGGATCTATGGTTTCAAACTCCAAAACCTTAGATCTACATGTTAATAAGTGTGTTATGTGTAGATCTATCACTTTTGAGTGTCAAAAGTTGGATCAAAAAGATAAAAATGAAAACTAGTTTATTAAGGGTTAGAAAACCCTAACTTTTTACTATTTTGAAGGGTTAGAACTTGAGATCTACACCTTTTTATGATCCGTCAAAGAGGGATGCTAGATATGTAAGTAACTAGTAAATCCAAGTGGTAGCAGTCAAAAATGTTAAGTTTAAAAGTTGTGGTGACTTTTTTAGTCAAAATAGTTTAGATTTTTCAAGAAAGGGTATAATTTCTTGCGGACCAACCACTTCCAGGGGCTGTTTCATCATTTTGTGTGCTTTAAAAATTCTAAGAAAATGTGGAGTGATAATATGAGAAGTTATCTGAGTCCTGTAAAAAGATGAGAATTTTTGGCCATGTTAAATGAGAGTTATGGATTTTACGGTAAATGACTACTTTAAAACGTAAATTTGAACAACTCTTTTGTGGTTAACTCCACAAATTATGAAATTTTTACTAGAAGTATATATATATATATATATATATATATATATATATATATATATATATATATATATATATATATATATATATATATATATTAGGAACATACCTTGTAAATTTTAGAATTTGCGAATAAAGTTTTGATTTATGATAAATGTAGCAAGATTTGTCTGATTTGGACTATTTAAATATAGTAAATGAATTTTAAAAATTCCAAGAAAAATATATTTTCATAAGGGAACTATATTCAGTTGATTTTCAGAAAAGAAATAATTTTGGAGATGTTTTGATATTTTTCATATAAATGATAATATTATGGATAAATGAATTAAATTAATTATGTGATGTTAAAAATATAGAAAATAGAATTTTATGGCTTGAGAACTTTAGATATGCTATATGCATATTTTTGAAGGGTGTTTTGGTCATTGTTGATGAGATATTATGTTTATGTCCTTGTATGATTATTAAATAAAAGAATTAGTAAAGATTAAATAATTAAAATAAATTTTTTATAAGTTTAATAAATGATTAAATTATTAATAAAAGATTAATAATATTAGATTAAGATATTATTAAGTAATTAATAATATTTAGATTAAAGTTAAATTAAAATATTACTAAATGATAAATAATCTTATTTAAGTGATTAAAATATTATTAAATGAATAATAATAGTAGTTAAGGATTTAAAGATTATTAAATGATTAATAGTATTATAAAATAAGTAAGATATTATTAGATGATTAATAATATTATGAGGGGAGTAAGATATTATTAAATGATTAATAATACTTGTGAATGAACAAAATATTATTGATATTATTAAATGATTAAGTTATTTTAAGAATGTAGTATGATTTGACATTCAATATGCTATATTAAGTATTTAATATGCTGAAAGGGGAAAATGGTTAGCATTCGGTTTGCTGAATTAGTGTATTCGATTTGCTGAATTAATGTATTCGGTTTGATGAATTAGTATATTTGGTTTGCTGAATTATTATACAGTTTGAATCTAAGTTGCTAGATTGGAGGTTAGTTTGAATCCAGTTTGCTGGATTGGAAAATAGTTTACTTAATTGAAATTCAGTTTGAATCTAGGTTGCTGGATTAGGTATTTGGCTTACTGGATTATATAGAAGAACTTATAAGATGAAAGATTAAGTGTTACATCATAATGTATATGATAAAGTAATTGAAAAATTATCAAAGAATGATAATAATACTGATGTTTTAAAGTGTTATCTAATATTTGATTATATGATTAAATATTAAATAATTTACTTATAAAGTAGTGGTGCAGTTGTACTCTTTAATGGTTGATGTATAGTATTTGAGCTAAACAATTCTATTAGAGAGCAAAAGTTAATACTAACTAGAAACCGATCTAACTCGTTGTGAAAGACAATGTAGATGAGACGGGAAACTAGTTTGTTAGTTGTTTATTGAAAATCACTCAACATACTATATTGAACACTGTTAGAGACTCGATGTATGCTAGTTTTAAAATTGTGTATACGTATGGTGATAAGGTGATCCTGTTCATATATATAGATGTATAGGATGAGTTAAGTCTTAGAAATGTTATAAGAAGAAGATGAGAATATAAATTTATCTTAAAAGATGATTATAAGGTTTATGACATCTCCGTATGTCATAATACCGAAGGAAAAAAAAGTAAAGTTTGTCGCATAAACTTAGATTACAAGAACGCGAGCTATAAGAAGTAAAGTTAAGTTTAAACCAATGCATAAGTCAAATATATGAGTAATTAGTATATGTGCTATTTCCTTATGTGTTATATAGGGATTGCGGTAGACAATTCAGCGTAAACTATAAGTTGTAGTTGTGCTTAAAGGCAAGTTTCCCTAACTCAAACTCAAATTATTATCTTTCAAGCATATTAGTAGATAATTATTGTTGATTAATCCACATCAATGATTATTGATTCGCACTTAGTGCATGTTGCATATGTTCATCAGGTATGAAAGGCTAATCACCTTCATTACCATAAGGTTCAGTTAAAGTTGTTCATGGTGCTTGTAGACATTAAACATTATTGATTCAGTCATTCAATTATTGATATTTTGATTTATGCTCTTTCACAATTATTATACATTGTTGAAAACTTGAAAGCTTTTTCTCTTTCAATCATGATATATCATTGTTGTATTTAAACTTGCTGAGTAAAGTAGTTACTCACCTTGCTATATCATGATAACAAATTTCAGATTAAGATGAAGGCTCGAAGACAGACAAAGGCAAAGGCAAATTCCAAGAGTATATTATTATGTGATTATAACTACTAAGTTATCTGATGTAAATCATATATGTGAACCTTTTAAGTTGTTTAAGGTATGTATTTAGTTAAGGTTAATAGACGTTGGAAAATATTTTAGAATCATGTGAAATAAATAATTTATGTTTATATTTTCCGCGTTAGTTAGAGAATATGTATGAAGATGAAATACCGTAATGTATCAGGTCCGAGGTTTAAGGGACCCTGATTTGGGGGTGCTACATGTTGGTATCAGAGCTGTAGGTTATAAACCTTAGGTAGGGTTACCTTAGGCTATAACCGTAGAGATAAGGATAATGAATAAACTCAAATAGAGTTTAAGTGCTAAGAGATGAATTTAGAAAATTCATTATTAAGTAAAGAAAAAGATAAATAAGATTCAAAAAAGAATCTTAAAGAGTTATAAAAGATAAGAATCCGGAGTTACCTAACTCCAGTAATAAAGATGAAAATTGATAATAAATAGACAATGTTTATAAGATGAAAAGTGTAAATAAAATTATAATATAATATGATTAAAGTGAAGAATAAGAAGATCATAAAATAAAACGATCATAAGATAGAAAAGAATCGTAAAATAACATGATTATAAGAAAAGATCACAACGTGATCTGATGAGGTCATATAAAGACAGAGGATCAATCGATTGATTGAAAACTTTATAGTAGAATTGCTATATGAAAATGGTACTATGAAATAGTACGAGTTAAACTCAAAAGAGTTGAAAAGGATGATAAACGGATTAAAGAAAATTCGTAGTGAGCAAAGAGGAAGCTATAATTATGTGGGATTTCAATTGAGGACTCATGTGATAGCTGAGTTATACAAACCTTTGTATGGGCGGGGGTTTTGTATTTGGTCTAACGACTACTTAGTTTATCACATTGATAATCATTGAAATGATGGTGTCGCGCTATCGATATACCTATGACGAGAAGGTGATTCTTTTCTCATAATTATATTTGATAGTTAGAGAATATAAGATTAGGTACGAGTTTTTAAAACTCATACTTCTGGTAATTTTATGACTCATAATTGTATGGTATGTTTTTGAATCCCTAAGCGTATGAACAGTTCCTGATTAGTTTTTGGACTACGTATTGCTAGGATAAGTTCCTAAACTCATATTATTATGAAAAGTTTCTGAACTCATAATATGTGGTATGTTTAATGAACTATATTGGGATATAGAAAATTTGTGGATTGAGAACTAAGGATATTCTGTGTGGTAAGATTGAACGATGATAGAAATAGGTAGAATTATTAAGCAATAGAACATTAAAAAAATTGAAGTTGATAGTGGAAGCATAGGTATTCCAAATCTTCTAGCTATGCTAGACTTTAAAATTTTGACATCAAGCTAAATTCGCAATGATGTGCCTTTAAAAAAATAAATGAATTTTTGTTATCAAAACATGGTGACAAGGGTGTGGAGATGGACATCGAGCCATTATCACATCGTTATCTATTGTGGCATGATAGCACCAAAAATGATTTTCCAATGGTTTTAAACTGTTTAAAGAAGAGTATACGCTAATTGTTTCGGCTAGACAACTGATTTGAAAATATCAAAATATATTTTATATATCATCAATGCATCATGGAACCTAGTGAAAAGATGATAAAAATAATGGAGTCATCAATGCAGAGTAACCTAGTGTTGGATGTGATCAAAGAATCGTCAGCCCACTATGGTATGATGTAATATGGCAAAGTTACAAAATGACGGTATCCTTAAACGACCTGTAAATACAGTGCAATATTATGACGTCATAAAATTATTTTCAGAATTTTAAAGATAATTTATTGCCAATTGAATTTGGTAATGCAAATATTTCGATTGAAGTTCGAATTATTAGTATACGTCTAAGCTATTTGATTCAGTTAGACAAATAGTTATGAAAATTCAAGTATCTCTTTGAGAATTTATCCCGAGTCAAATTATTTTGGTATGGATTCTTATGCTAAGTCTGAGGAGAACAACCCCGAAAATGGGGGATATGCTGATTGGATAAAATATTCCAATCTAGGAGCGCAAATAGTAACTAAACAGGACTAATACGTTGAGCATAACGTAGGGTACAATTGGTTGATCATCTAATATACTCGTAGAAGTATTTTACCTTCTTCGTGATTGTAAACATACGTAGTAATTACCGTTTTGCTATAGGAATACCGTTAAAACTATGTGTTCATGGTCTATATGACCCCTCAACATGATATGAAAAGTTTTAACTCCTTAGAGAGAAGTCATGGAAGAATGTGATGATAGAAGAGCTCCTCATAGAAGGAAGAATTATGTACTCATTAATTGAGAATGAAATAAGATAAATGTTAAGTTAAAAACCTAGTTTTGATGAATAAATGAAGTAGAGATTAGTAGACTGTAATTTCGAGAACAAAATTTTTAGAAGAAGGGGTTGGATATATATACTTTTGGTGCAATAGTGATTCCGGGGACGGAATCCTTATATATAAGGGGGGAAGAATGTTACAACCCGAAGATTTATAAGATCTTGAGTGATTAAAATAAAGGTTAAAGAAGAAAAACTAGATGGGAATTTATGGAATAATAATTTTTTTTAAAGAATCTATATGGTTTGATTTGAATTCTAAAGCAATGTAAAGAAATCAAATGAGAATAATAGATTATGTATGTGAAAATTTTTGTTAAGGAAATAAATTTTAAATGAAGAGATGCTATAAGATTAAAGAGATGTGTATATGTATAGGTATATATATATATATATATATATATACTTAGTAATGTGCTATCTATATTTTAGCAAAGAATGATAAGGATAAATACATTATGACATGTGTGAGATTAAGTAAATACATATATTGTAAATATGTGTATATAGTATTCTTTATATAAAGACAATTAAAGAAATCCTTGTAGCCTAATGTTATAAATTAGGTGTAGACACTCAAAATTTTGTTTTCCTGGTACTAACCCTGCAGGAGGGCAAAACCGTCAGTTCAACCCCGGTCATAATACTAGGATGCCAGTTCAACCCCGGTCCCAATACCGGGATGCCAGTTCAACATCGGTCCCAATACCAGGATGTCAGTTCAACCTCGGTCCTAATACCGGGATGCAAGTTCAACCCCGATCACCAATATCGGGATGTCAACTCAACTCTGATCACCAATACCGGGACAACCACATCCCCAGTCTCAATACCGGGCCATCAGTTCAACCCCGGTCTCAATACTGGGACATCATTTCAACCCCGATCTCAATAACGGGCCACCATTTCAACCCTGGTCTCAATATCGGGCCATCAGTTCTACCCCGGTCTTAATACCGGGCAGTTAAATCAACCCCGATCTCAATATCGGGCCATCAGTTTAACCTCGGTCTCAATACCGGGCCATCAGATCAACCCCGGTCTTAATATCGGGCCATCAGATCAACCCCAGTCTCAATATCGGGCCATCAGTTTAATCTCGGTCTCAATACTGGGCCATCAGTTCAACCCCAATATCAATACTGGGATATCAATTCAGTCCTGGTCGTAACCCTGGAGGTACAGTAAGGCCCCGATCACAACCGGGAGATCCAGTTCAGCCCTAGAGATAACCCTAGGAAGCCAATTCAACCTTCAAAGACAAACTCGAAGCATCACATCATCCCCGGAGTCAACCTTGGGAGGACAAAGTCAGACTCGGAGACGACCCTGAGGATAAACAGAATCAGATGGGAGCTAAACCTCGGGAATAACCCCGGGCAAATAGTCGAGGACTGTGCCGACACAGGAGGCAACCCTAGGAGCGGCAAAATGGTTATTTTACCAACTTGAAGCCGATTCGATCAAACGCAAGCCGAATTGATGCCACGAAGGTCAGAAAAAACCATACCATTGATCCCGATTGGAAACAGCGCAAGACAGCTCAACGGATAAACTGCGGGGAAATGAAGACCTGGTTATGAACCCATCTTTTTGGACTCAAAAAAGGTATTATCCCATGTCATTGAGACACTCTCAGCGAGGGCTTTCCAGAAAGATATAGCACGCCTCAAACGGAAGCTCCGATCAAAAGTTAGAAAGTTTCGAATCTGACATCGTTATTGCTCGGAGTGCACGCACTTCGATGCAATGAGGCCCATCACCTCTACTTGCCATGTGGAGCTGCAGGTAGAGTGGAGGTAGCCACAGATAGAGCTGATTCCACCTGGTCTATATATAGGAGTGCACCCCCAGCTCATTTTCAATTCAGAAACGCTCTGAACCCTTGCCCGTTTGGTTTTCCAGCTATTTTCTTGTCTTCCAAATCCAAAAATTGTCACTCTAAAACGTAGATATACCCACATACTACAACATATCAAAAATTAACCTGTAGATTTGGATGTTTAAGGCCTATGATTTGGTAAAAAGCCCGTGTAGCAGTCCATTGTGAGTATTTTTATGATCAACAAATTTATATTACTTCATTGCACTTTTATACACTTGCACGTTAAGTTTTGTTTTCTAAATATGCCCAAAACTCAGTTCCGTGGTCGTTTTTGTTAACTTTTGGTACATTTTAGTACCTCAACACATTTTCTGGCATTTCTACAACTCGGATTGACGATCCATCGCTTTCAACAGCTTTTATATATTTACATCTTCGTGTTGAGCAACTTTGCCAGACTGGGTTATCTTCCCAGTCCGAGTTTGGCTTTTTTTTTTTTGTATATATTTAACAGTATATATACTAATTTTTCAATTCTGTCAAGCCCGGATGTCAAATCCGCGGTAGTTTACTACTTATATATATATATACATATATATGCAACATTCACAATAATGGGTTATCTTCACAGTCCTGGTTTGACTACTTTTCTGTCTATATTTAACTATATATATATATTTACATTTCAGTTTGGCCTAGATCATTCTGTGGCATTTTTACTGTTTATATATATATATATATATATATATATACATATATATGCAACATTCACCATACTGGGTTATCTTTTCAGTCCTGGTTTGACTACTTTTCTATCCATATTTAATTATAAATATATATTTACATTCCAGTTCGGCCTGGATCATTCTATGGCCTTTTTACTGCTTATATATATATGTATATTTTCGTCCGGGCCTCGGGGTGAAAACCCACCGCTCTTGACTGTTTTTCTATATATATTTCAATTTTGTCCAGCCTGGATCATTCTGTGGCTTTTACAGCTTTTTATAAATATATATATATATATATATATATATATATATATATATTTACTTTCCAGTCCGGGCACAGGCGTGAAAACTCGTCGCCTTTTTTTTTTTCCAGTTTATATATATATTTCAATTCTGTCAAAGCCTGGATCATTGCAAGGCTATTTACAGTTTTTATAACTATATATATATATTTCAATTCTAGTACGGGCTTGCTAGTGAAAACCCATCGCCCTTTATATCTTTTGTATATATTTAATTATATATATATATATATATATATATATTACTTTACTCATTTTATTCAATTGTTGTTTAAATATTCATTTGATATGAATCGGTACTGGCATTTCTACGGGCAAACTAGATTTCTTTAAATCTCGCCAACTCTAGCTTTCAAACGGTTTAAAATAGGTCTAGATAGAGCCGGGAAGCTAGAATGGCTGAGATTTATTTAAATCTAGCATTTTTCTAGTTTCAATTATAAAAGCTACCTCGCGGCCCTTAGATCGCTATCTAGTGAGAACGAGATGCTTTGGCCATGTGCGAGCCAGGATTTACTGATGAATCCTTGGTTCTGGCGATATTTGGATATATTTCTGTACAAATTTGAGCTGTGCAGATTTATTGGCCTCCCTATGTGAGCCTAGGAATCGTGGGATTCATGATCAAATAGATCAGAATCTAATTCCCATGATGGACAAACTCCACTTTACAAATGTACCCTGCCAGTTTTTCTATAAAAATATACATACAAAAGACCTTAAAACAGTTATTCAGATTTAAGGTCTCAACATAGTGAAAATATAGTTTGTCGTGTCAGAGTCACTCTGATGGCTGTCATGCCCATGAGAAGACCGACACTTGTATATACTTTGTGGTTGAGGATGCTTTGCAGCCCTACAATCACCATTCAAATTAAGCCTTAAGGTTGAAAAGATAAAACTGAAGCATCAATATGCTTCAATTCCTATGTTAGCGTAAGAGTTTGAAAACCTTCTTTCAAAACATCATTTCAATAATCTTATCAAAAAGAGAAACTTTTGCAAATCAAATCAAACACTTTTGCAAATTAAATCAAAGACTTTTTGTAAATCAAATCAAACCCTTCGTATATAGGTTCAACGATGCATAAACATACTTTTAATCAAATATAGGCCTAATTTTCTTCCAGCATTCACACACACATTGCATATTTAAAAGAGAAATACTGAAAAGATACGGTACCGTGTTTATGCGGGAGTTGTGGGGTGCCTAACACCTTCCCTACACTTAACTAAGTGTAGACACTCGAATATTCCTGTCCCTGTTACTAACACTATAGAAGGGCCAGATTATCTTTTCAAATCAACCCCGATCTCAATACCGGGTCATCAAATCAACCCCGGTCTCAATACCGGGTCATCAAATCAACCCCGGTCTTAATATCGGGCCATCAACTCAACCCCGGTCTCAATACCAGACCATCAAATCAACCCCGCTATTAATATCGGGTCATCAACTTAACTCCGGTCTCAATACCGGGTCATCGACTCAACCCCGGTGTTAATACCAGGTCATCAAATCAACCTCGATTTTAATACCAGGTCATCAAATCAACCCCGATCACAATACCGGGCCATCAACTCAACTCCGGTCTCAATACCTGGTCATCAATCAACCCCGGTCTCAATACCGGGCCATAAACTCAACCCTGGTCTCAAAACTGGGTCATCAAATCAAACTCAGTCTCAATACCGGGTCATCATATCAATCTCGGTCTCAATACCGAGTCATCAAATCAACCCCGGTCTCAATACCGGGTCATCAAATTAAATCCAGTCTCAAAATTGGGTCATCAAATCAGCCCTAATCTCAATATCGGGCCATCAAATTAACCCCAGTCTCAATACCAGGACATCAACTCAACCCCGGTCTCAATATCGGGCCATCAAATCAACCCTGGTCTCAATACCGGGTCATCAAATTAACCCCGATCTCAATATCGGGTCTTCAGATCAGCCCCGGTCTCAACCCAGGAGGAACAGGTAAGCCCCGGTCTGAACCTGAGAAGTACATGTCAGCCCCGGTCTCAACCCAAAAAGTACATGTCAACCCCGGTATCAGCCCGGGAAGTACAGGTCAGCCCCGGTCTTAACCCGGGAGGTACAGGTCATCCCAGTCCTAACTTGGGAGGTACAGGTCAGCCCCGGTCTTAACCCGGGAAGTACAGGTCAGCACTAGTCTCAACCCAAGAAGTACAGGTCAGCCCCGGTCTCAACCCGGGAGGTGCAGGTTAGCCCCGGTCTCAACCCGGAAAGTTTAGGTCATCCCCGGTCTCAACCCGGGAAGTATAGGTCAGCCTCGGTCTCAACCCAAAAGGTACAGGTCAGTCCCGGTCTCAACCTGGGAGGTACAGGTCAGCTCCGGTCTCAACCCGGGAGGTACAGTCAGCCCCGGTCTTAATCCAGGAAGTACAGGTCAGCCCCGGTCTCAACCCGAGAGTTACAGGTCAGCCCCCAGTCGCAACCCGGGAAGTAAAGGTCAGCCCCGGTCTCAACCCAAGAGGTACACGTCAACCCCAGTCTCAACCCGGGAGTATAGGTCAGCTCCGGTCTCAACCCGGGAAGTACAGGTCAACCCCGGTCTTAACCTGGGAGGTACAGGTCAGCTCCGATCTCAACCCAGGAAGTACAGGCCAGCCCCAATCTCAACCCGAGAGGTACAGGTCAACCCCGGTCTCAGCCTGGGAAGTACAGGTCAGCCCCGATCTCAACCTGGGAGGTACAGGTCAGCCCCAGTCTCAACCCGAGAAGTACAAGTCTACCCCGGTCTCAACCCGGGAGGTACAGTTTATCCCCGATCTCAACCCAGGAAGTACAGGTCAGCCTCGGTCTCAACCCGGGAGGTACAGGTCAGCAACGGTCTCAACCCGGGAAGTACAGGTCAGCCCCGGTCTCAACCCGGAAAGTATAGGTCATCCCCGGTCTCAACCCGAGAGGTCAGGTCAACTTCAGAACCAGTTCTAAAGCATCACAACATCTCCAGAGGAAAACATGGAGTGACTAAATCAACCTCAGAGACAACACTGAGGATAAACAGACTCGAATGGGATCTAAATCTTGGAAACAGCCCAAGAAAGTCAACCGAAGGCCATGCTGACATTGAAGGCAACCACGAGAGGGGTAAAACTATCATTTTACCAACTCCAAGACGATTCGATCAAACTCAAGATGAATTGATGCCACCAAAGTTAGAACAAACTATAACGATGATCCCGAGTGCAAACAGCACAAGATACCTTAATAAAAAAACTATGGGAAATCGAAGACCTGGTTATGAACCCGTCTTCTTGGACCTAGAAAATGTTTTATCCCATGTCATTATGGCACTCTCGGCGAGGGCTTTTCAAAAAGGTATAGCACGCCTCAAACGGATGCTCCGATCAAAAGTTAGAAAGTTTCGAATCAGACCTCGCGTGGCTTGGAGTGCAAGTACTTCGAGACGACAGAACCCGCTACAGGGCCCACGCCATGTGGAGCCGCACCTCTACCTATAGCAGCAGCAGCAGGTAGAGTGGAGGCTCCCTCTCATTTCAAGAATTCAGAAACGCTCTAAACCCTTGCCTCTTTGGGTTTCTGTCTATTTTTTCGTCTTTCAAACCCAAATTTTTTCACTCTAACACGTAAATATACCCACAAACTACCATATATCAAAAAATAATCGGTAGATTCTGACGTTTAAAGCCTACAATTTGGCAAAAAGTCCGTGTAGCAGTCCATTATGAGTATTTTTATTATCAGCAAGTCAATACTACTTCTTTGCACTTTTATACACTTGCATATCAAGTTTCGTTTTCTAAATATGCCCGGAACTCAGTTCTGTGGCCGTTTTTGTCAATGTTTGGTACATTTTTATACATAAACTCATTTTATGGCATTTTTACAACTCGGATTGACGATCCGTCCCTTCCGGCAGCTTTTATATACTTGCATCTTCTTTACTAGCAACTTCGTCGGACTGGGTTGTCTTCCCAGTCTGGGGTTGGCTTTTTTTTTTTGTATATATTTAACTGTATATATACTAACTTTTATATTCTGTCAGGCCCGGATGTCCAATCCGGGATAGTTTACTGCTTTTATATATAAATATGCATATATAAGCAGCCTTCACCACACTAGGTTATCTTTCCAGTCTTGGTTGATTACTTTTCTGTACATTTACATTCCAGTTTGTCCTGGATCAGTCTGTGGCTTTATTTTTGCACCATTCACTATACTGGGTTATCTCCCCAGTCTTGGTTGACTACGTTTCTGTATATATTTATATTTCAGTCCAGGCACATGCGTGAAAACTCATTGCACTTTTTACTATTTTCTATATATATTTCAATTCTGTCCAGCCTAGATCATTCCATAGCTTTCATACATATATATATATATATATATATATATATATATTTTAATTCTAGTCCGGGCACCGGTGTGGAAACCCATCGCCCTTTACAGCTTTCGTATATATAATTATATATATATATATTGCTTTACTCATTTTTATTAAATTGTTGCTTTAAATATTCATTTAATATGAATTGGCACTGACATTTCTACGGACGAACTAGATTTATTTAAATCTCTCCAACTCTAGCTTTCAAACGGTTAAAAATGGGTCCAAACGGAACCGGGTGCTAGAATGGATGAGATTTATTTAAATCTAGTCTTTTTTCTAGTTTCAGCTATAAAAGCTACCTTGCGGCCCTTAGATTGCTATCTAGTGGGAACGAGATGCTTCGGTCATATGCGAGCCAGGATTTACTGATGAATACTTGGTTCTAGCGATATTTGGATATATATTTGTTTCTGTACAAATTTGAGATGCGTAGGTTTATTGGTCTCCCTATGTGAGCCTAGGAATCATGGGATTCATGATCAAATAGATTAGAATCTGATTTCCACGATGGACAAACTCCACTTTACAAATTTATCTTGCCATTTTTTCTGTAAAAAATGTACATTCAAAAGACCTTAAAACGGTTATCCAGATTTAAGGTCTGAACATAGTGAAAATATAGTTTGTCGTGTCAGAGTCCCTCCGATGGCTATCATGCCCATGAGGAGATCGACGCTTGTATATATTTTGTGGTCGAGGATGCTTCGCAGTCAGACAATCATCATTTAAATTGAGCCTTAAGGCTGAAAAGATAAAACTGAAGTATCGATATGCTTCAATTCCTATGTTAGCGTAAGGGTTTGAAAACCATCTTTCAAAACATCATTTTAACAATCTTTTCAAAAAGAGAAGCTTTTGCAAATCAAATCAAACCCTTTTGCAAATCAAATCAAAGACTTTTTGCAAATCAAATCAAACCCTTCATATATAGGTTCAACGATGCATAGATATGTTTTTCATTAAATATAGGCCCAATTTTCAAATAGAATTCACACACACACTTTAGATTTTTAAGGGAAATATTAAAAAGATGCGGTACCGTGTATACAAGGGAGTTGTGGGGTGCCTAACACCTTCCCCACACTTAACCAAGCCCTCGAATTCAAAACTTTATTTTTAAAGATCAAGTTTCGACAGTGTCCAGCAATTGGGCCTCTTTCGAACAAAACTTGTTTGAGTTAGTACAACCATTTCAAATCTACCAACTGGCGACTCTTTAAAACGTTCAAATCGTCGACATGATACATGTTGGCCTTTTCCTAAAAACCCTTCAAAACCTTTTTCACAAATAAAAAGAGTAAGGGTGGACATAACTTAGGAAGAGAGAAAGATCCGGGTTGTGACCCGACCCGCAGATTTTTTCCAACGTCGACGGGTGGCGACTCTACTAGGGATAGTAGAGGGCTTAGACCGCGTTCAAATCTTTTGAAACATCTCCCTTTCAAAACTACGTTATGTGAATGCTGTGTCTTTACATTGAATGAATGTGTGAATGCTGTGTATTTACATTGAATGGATGTTAATGAATGCTTTCCTGTTTTTAGTGCTTCGCACCCATATTAGTGCTTCGCACCAATGTCATCATATGCATACGGTAAGGCACGATGTATGTGAATGTATGTTGTGTGATTCCTCCTTCGGGAGGCAAAACCCGTCGATGATAAGTAATGACTCTAGGGACGACTAAGTCTCTGGGGGCTCATGAAAATGCACCACCCAGATTCGCTCCAGTTGAAAGATCGGATTAATTTCCCCTCTAGTAGATTGCGATGATCTGGGGACCTTCATGCCAAAAAGCCGCGAGAGTAGCCTAAGATAGGTCAGCCTTTGATTAACCAAATCTGATGGGAAGCTTCTTCATGCCTTCCTCTTTCAATTCAATGTCAAGTTTTCAATTCCAATGTAAAGAGGCACAATGTAAATATCATAATGAAAGATTTACATTTCCTGTCATAAACATCTTGTCATCCTGTCATCAAAACAACTACCCTCTGTTTTGCAGGATAAGATTAAAAAACCATAAAAATATATCATGGCATGCATCCTATCCCTACTTACATCAGGAAATTGATAGACCTACATTTTGTTGTAGGTGAAAAATTGGTTATGTCACTAGATCTAAGTTTAAGAAAGTACTAAGTCCATCCACAGACATGACTTCTAGTGCTCAACCAGAATTGATAAGTACATAATATTCTATGATTATTATTCCTTTATGTTTAGTTTTATTACATGTTTCAAATTATTATGAGCTTAATTAGTGTGTTTATTGATTTTAGGATTATGTGGAGCTAATATATTAAAACGGGACGAATTGGAGTTTAATTTGGGACCAATTGGGCTGACCCAATTTGGCATATGAGCTCTCGGTTCAGCAGCTAGCTTGAATAAATATTACATGGCCACGAAATCAACAATTGAGGAGCAAATGATCAAGTGGGCCACACCATGTATTCCAAATCCAAGCAGGTCACGGTTTGGGAAGTTTCTAATGGTAAAAGGGTTCCTAGCAAGTAACATGATATAATGCAAGCTGGTAAGGAATGATGCACATGGGCCCACGAAATACAAGCAGCACTCCCACCAAGTAGCTTAAGAATTCCTATACTCATCCTAGCAGCTAACGGATTGGCTATTTCCGAATTAGAGAAGGCTTTCATGCATTACAAATTGAAGGAGCAGCCTTGTCCAATTGGAGTTTGGAATAATGGGCAGCCACGCATGCAAGCATGTAGGATTATTAAAGCAAGCACCTCAAAAGTCCAAGCTGGTGAAGGATTTCAAATAATCAAAGTGGGCCACGGCTTTTGACATATTGGAGCAGCTCACGTCACAAATTAGCAAAGGAAAAGGAATGGGATTTAAATCACATGGGGCTCACGTGCTTAGTAGATTAAAAAGGAGAGTATATTATATATATCAACAAAGTAGTGAGCCACCAAATATATGGTGCCACGTTTGCAGCTTGGAACGAGGAGACTAGCAAAGAGGCAACATAAAAATAAATCAGGAAGTATGAACCCCCGCTGGGGCGGGGCGCTATGCGGGTCAGCTGCTGATTCTTTTCCTACACGAATTTGGATGCAAGTGAAGGGAAGATTATGGTTGTAATCATAATATTATAAAAGGGGATCCATTCCCTTGTATTTTGGATATTATTTTTTTTCTTTCATATTAGAGTTAGGTTTATTTGGAGTCATGAGATAATTCTTTCAATTCAGTTCAGAAGGGATGTTGAACCTTATTCATAATTAATGGTTTGATCAAGTTTATTTTATTTATTCCTTCTTGCATGAGATTTATTCTGATAATCTACTTTAACTTTTTGTATGCTATTCAATTTACTAACGTGATTCTGCAGGATTAAATTAGTGAATTGGTGTCATATGCTAGATCAAGGAATAGTATTACGTGTAATTGATATTGTTCTTAATCACAAGTAGCAATTAGTAATACCTGATTGTGGACAAGCTTTTGAGTATTGCTATGATTATCAGAAGACAAGTTAAACAATCCGAGCTTATGTGTTTGTTACTTGGATTAGTCTAATTCCCTAGTTCTTAATGCTGCTGTTATATTAAATCTAGAGAGCTTGTTCTAGGTTATATAATGGTTAGAATCTTGTGAAGAGCTTGTTTCATTGAGTGACAATCTAAGGGGAGTTTCGGGTAGCAGAGCTTGTTGTTACCTAGGGCTATTAGTTTCATTGAAGGGTAAATAATGTTACACTTGATTAATCCATAATTGTGAAAAGGTGATACTGAACTGAAGAACTGAAACTTTTTATTCATTGTTAATTCTTATTACTTTATTTTTGATAATTTAGTTTAATTAATTCAAAACCCCCTTTTAATTAGAAATCATAGGATAAATATAAAATAAATCACTCTCTGTGGGATCGATCCTTGCTTACTACTGTGCCAATTGTTTGAATTCGTAAAGTGCAAGTGAGGTTAATTTTGGAGTGTAAACGACAGCTCCCAAGAATCCACCCGTGTATCTAGGGAAGAGTTTGAAGAACTAATGAATCAGATAGCTGAATTGGCCAGTTTTCTGAGAGAACAAAGCAAAGCCCTTAAAGGGAAGCAAGCCCAAGCTCACACAGAACCGGGAACACCTGGTGGTAGTGGTGGCTGTCAAGAGACTGAAAAGGCAGAGACTCAGATTCCTGGACCACAAAACCAGGACACAACCAGGACACAATCAACAAAATCCCTGAAATCACCATCCTCAACAAAAAACATAAAGCTGGTGACATTCTGAAGAAAGTAAAACAGATGGAAGAAACCACCGGTCTATCAAAGGGACTGGGGCATTCAGCAGTGTTAATTACTCTGACCTTTGTATATTCCCCGGGGCTCGTTATCTCGAAAAATTTAGAACTCCTGATTTTGATAAATATGATGGATTGGGAGACCCTTATACTTACCTGAAAGTATTCATTGGAGAACTCGGATCCTATGCAGAGGACGAGAAACTTCGAATGCAGTTATTTCAGAAGAGTCTGACCTAAAAGGCTAGAGCCTGGTACGCCCGTCTGGACAATTCTAAGATTCACAGTTGGGAAGAACTGGCACATACTTTCCTCAGTCAGTTTAGCTTCCAATCTCAGCTGGCTCTGGACACATACCAGATAACCAAAATAAGGAAACAATACACTGAATCTTTCAGAGAATATGCCCAACGGTGGAGGCGGGTCGCAGCACAAGTCATTCCACCAATGAATGAGACTGAGATAGTCATGACCTTCATCGATATTCAAGAAGCTCTATATTATGAGAGGGTAAACCATTCTCTGAGATGATCAAACACGGCGAGATGGCAGAAATGGGGCTGAAGTCCTGGAAGATAAAGGATCTAACCGCCCTCAAAGCTGTTGCTGAACATATCCAGTCCAAAAATTACGGGAGTAATCCCCGGAGGGTACACAAAAAGAAAGATGAAGAAGTGTTCTTAGTGTTACAAGGACAAAATCAAAGAGGCGAGTCAAACAGTATGCCCATTCAAATGAGGAACTATACCGCTTTCCAAGCTTCAGCACAGCCTTCAAATCCTCCATTCCAGAAAAATATAATGGTCAGGCGTCAAAGAACTTTCATCCCTCTAGGGGGTTCACTCGAGAATGTGCTAAAGCTGTTGACGGCATAAAAAAAGATTGTACGACTCCTTCCACCAACTAACACTGGTGGACGAAATTTCGATCCAAGCAAGAAGTGTGTTTACCATTCCGGATCTCAGGGCCATGACACTCAAGACTGTTGGTCTCTCAAGAACAAAATCCAAGACTTAATTGACAATGGAGAGATTGTGGTGACCAAACCAGAACAACCATACGTACAAGACAATCCCCTCCCTCAGCACAAAGAGGAGAGTGTCAACATGATCAGTACAGAAAATGGAGAAGGATCTAAATACCTCCGTTATATCAGAGAATCAACTTAATCCAACATTAACAGCCCAGACAGTTGGGAAGTCTCAGAAAGGAGATTCCTGATAGAGCAAGAGATAAGGTCTATCAAGGAACAAATCTAACAGTTAGCAGAACTGGTCATCTACCAACATCAGATCACCAGACAAATGATGAACTAGGCCAACAAGTCTGATGCCGATCGTCCTCCCACATCGGAGATCAGTCCCATCTCTGGGAAGGATCAATACCGGTCTCATGAGCATGAACTATGGGCTAATAAGATAGCCAAAGATGAGAATTCCCAAGCTAGTAGGAAATTCTTATTTCAAAGGAATTTCACCAACCTGAACCAGCCAAATCAACGAGGGAATGGTTGCAGATTTATTACCACCATTGAACCCTCGATCCAAGAAACTCAAGCCTGACCAAATCTGTTAGTACCACTCCAATGCACCCGACCATGATTCTAAAGATTGATGGGCACTTCATAACCTGATTCAGAATATGATTGAAAATGGTGACTTGATAATAGGGAATCGGGATTATGGCCTCCTAGATGAAGATACTCTCTTTATTCCCACCTCATGGAATCAGGATACAGTGGCTGTTGTTCCTGTGATAAGAAGCTATCCCTCACACTCTTAGTACTGCCAGGGAAAGAGGTCAAAGAAATACAAAATCCTGTGAAGTTGGCCGCACTCGAGCCTTTAATCTTGCCTTTCAGACCTCAATATCCAGTTATTAGTCTGAAGAGGGTCTCATGGAACTACGGGAATGACGAAGGTTCTACCTCAAACAACATTGCCATAGTACCAAAGGATAATCCATTGTACCTGCCTCAGCGGGTAATCAAAGCAGTCCTCAAAGCCAAAAAAAGGTGACCGATGAGAAAATCGAAGAGTTGCTCAACAAAATGGGACACAATGACATCAAAATAGCGCAAAGCTTAAAAGACACACCCAAACAGATGTCCATCCTAGACTTGGTCATATCCTTAGTGGATCATCGCAACATTCTAGTGAAAGTACTAGAAGAAGCCCATCTGCCACATACTGTGGATGCTGAGAAATTTTGTCACGTGGTAGAACATATTTTCAACAGCAATGTGATATCTTTCACTGACGATGATATCCCTGCAGAAGGGATGGGCCATCGTAATTCCTTGCATATAGCTGTAATGTCATTTGGGTATGTGATCGGAGGTGTTCATAGACAGAGGATCGTCCCTCAACTTCTGTCCCTACGATACCTTGGAGAGGATGAAGATCAACCCGAACAGGATTAAAACCAGTCATTTGGTCATCCGGGCTTTCGATGGATCTCGCCAACAAGCTATGGGAGAAATAGAGCTTCCTCTAGAGATTGGTCCACATACTTTCTATGTGTCCTTTCAGGTGCTCAATATCGTCACCGGATACAACTTGTTGCTAGGCAGGCCATAGATCCACATAGCAGGGGTAGTGCCATCCACCCTCCATCAACAGCTTAAATATATTATCAACGACAACCTCATCATGGTCAACGCCGAACCAGAATACCCTGTCTGCATATAAGGAGACATGCCAGTGATTTGCCTGGATGCAGGGATTGAACCTTTAAGTTTTCAAGCCCTGGAGGTGAGTGATACTCAATTTCTACCTATCGGAGCACCAACCTTGAAGCCTAAAGTCTCCCCTGAAGTGATAATAGTTGGCCAAAAGATGGCCTGGAGAAGGGTTAGGAAAGAATTAATAAGGTATCAAGAGTCCAGTGAAAATCCTGAGTCAGACTGGGAGAGCCGAATTGGGATATTAATTTGGGTCAAGCCGTCGGAACACACACAAGCATCCTAAGGCTCATACTTCCACAATGTTGCTGCCAAACCTTACGGGTGTCGGATGGGTGAAACCCATGAGGAAAATCCTAGCTGAGGTATCAACCATGTTATTTCCTCCGATTATACCAGCAAGTGAGAGAACAACTCCCAGATCTGAGATGGATAACAAAAAGGGAAAAGAAAAGATCTTGTACAAAGGACAAGACCCATTTGCTAACATACGAATTATCATAAACTACGAGGCTATGAATGATGAAATCCCAGACAGCGACGACGAGGATCAGATTCAAATTCCTTGCATCAAGAAGGAAAAAGGGGGCAGTTCAAAGAAAAACCCCGGCCCTATTATAAAGGATGTCTCCGTCGTTATCCGAGAAGAGACAGATGATCACAAATCCTTGATCCTCCCTGTTTATGAGGGTCTAACCATGGATAACTGGAACAATATCCCTTGCCTCAGTCAAAAAGGGTAAAGGGGCAGATAGTTTGTCTTCCCTTTAAACATGCTTTCATTTACTGCTTACTTTTGATTGCACAGCTAAAGCAGTAACTTTTGTCATGCTTTGCCAAATGCTCTGTATATTTAAGCCATTGTATAGATTAAAATGAAAGAATTTTTGTTTTCAGAACTCAAGCATTGGATGTGTTTGTCTTTCCTGGTGAGATGCCAACCTGTCAAAGTGACTACAACTTTGATGTAGAACTGAACTTCGACTTGATGCATATTGATCAAGAAGAGGAAGATGACTATGAGGTGCCCGAGGAGATCAAAGAATGGGTCGAAGACAAACCCAAACCAAACCTCGACCAAACCACCACTATCAACACAGGAACCTCCAAAAATAACAAAGAAGTCCAGATAGGCGTAGACCTCACACCAGCCCAAAAAGCCAACCTGATTGAACTCCTAACACAGTTACAAGATGTATTTGTATGGTCACATAAAGACATGATTGGTCTGTCTACTGACATTGTCATCCATCGAATGCCAATCAAAGATGGATTCAAGCCAGTCAAACAAAAGCTCAGGCGATTGAAACCTGAATGGAGTCTGAAAGTTAAAGAAGAAGTTGTTAAACAATTCAAAGCCGGAATCATCATGGTATCAACCTATCCGGAGTGGCTGTCAAACATAATTCCCGTGCCTAAACCCGAAGGGAAGGTACGAGTCTGCATGGATTACCGGGATTTGAAAAAAACATATCTCAAGGATAATTTCCCAATACTTTTCATCCACATCCTGATCGACAATACGGCGCAGTATGGCATGTATTCCTTTGTAGATTGCTTTGCTGGTTACCATCAGATCATGGTTACTGAAGAGGACCGAGAGAAAATAGCTTTCATCACTCCCTAGGGAACCTTCTACTACTGACGACTATCCTTCGCCCTCATCAATGTCAGAGCCACATATTAGCGAGCCATAATGGCCCTATTCCATGACATGATGCACAAGGAGATAGAGGTCTATGTGGAAGACATCATCATCAAATCCCGGAGGGAGGATGATCACATAGACCATCTTAGGAAGCTGTTCAACAAGTTGCGTAAGTACAACCTGAAGCTAAATCCCGCTAAATGTGCTTTTGGCATCAAATCAAGCAAGTTGTTGGGATTCTTGGTGAGTAATCGAGGCATCGAGGTAGAACCTGCCAAGATCAAAGCCATCATTGAGATTCCAGTACCCCGAATAGAAAAGGAG
The DNA here is from genome assembly GCA_020205555.1 of Panax stipuleanatus. Lineage (NCBI taxonomy): Eukaryota > Viridiplantae > Streptophyta > Magnoliopsida > Apiales > Araliaceae > Panax > Panax stipuleanatus. The sequence continues at coordinate 105,719,451 of CM035115.1, forward strand.
ATACGCGGGTTCCTGGGAAGGATCAACTTCATAAGCCAATTCATTTCCCAGCTCACAGCAACCTGTGAACTGATATTCAAGCTACTAAGAAAGAATTCCTCCACCAAATGGAACGAGGATTGTTAACGAGCCTTCCTTGCCATCAAGAAACAGCTGATCAAAGCACCTGTTTTGGTACCCCAAGGAATCGAGTTCCCTTGTTCATGTACCTATCCGTCAATGCTAATGCAATGGGCTGCATGCTAGGACAAAATCATGATAGTGGTAAAGAGAGAGCCATCTACTACATACACAAAAGATTCAGCAGTGGTGAACAGAAGTACACCCTGATCGAAAAGACATGATGTGCGTTAGCATGTGCTGCCATAAGGTTGCAACACTATTTGCATGGGCACACGACCTACCTCATATCCCATATGGATCCCCTGAAGTACGTATTCAACAAGCCCATATTAAATTGTCGACTTTCCAAATGGCAATTGATCCTACAACAGTTTGACATTGTCTACGTGACTCAGAAGTCAATCAAGGGTCAAGGCATTGCAGATCAATTAGCTAAAGCACCTTCAGGAGGGTTCGAGCTCCTGGAGACTTATTTCCCGGATGATGGGATCATGACAATTCAACAACTCCAACAAGAGAATATAGTCCAACCATAGAAAATGTATTTTGATGGAGCAGTAAACATGGAAGGTGCCAGAGCTGGGGCAGTCCTTATCTCTGGTACAGGAGAACAGTATCCAGTGGGTACCAAACTTTAATTTGGAAACACCAACAACATAGCCGAGTATGAAGGCTGCATAATGTGGTTGAAATTAGCCCAATCCATGGGTATCAAACATTTACTGGTCTTTGGAGACTTTGAGTTGGTCATTAGACAAACCACTGAGGCATATCACACCAAAGAACTGCATTTGCTGCCCTATCATCGGTAGGTCATCAAAATATCACTGGAGTTTGAAGACATAACTTTCAGCCATATAACTCGGGGCAGGAATGACTTCGCTGATGCATTGGCCACGTTGGCTTCATTAATCCACATATCCGATAAAAGTGGATTTCCTTGCATCAAATTCATAAATCAGAAGGCCCCGACATACGAGAATTACATTGGAGACATATCAGATGAAATACCTCCTATCAAACAGCCTTGGTATAAGACATCAAGGAATATATCCGAGATGGATCTACACCGGCTAGGGCAAACAAAGCCGAGTAAAAACGGATTCACAAGATGGCTATGAAGTTCTATCTGAGCAGAGATGAACTGTACAAAAGGGATGCTGGAATAGGCCTATTAAGATGCCTTGATAAAGAGCAAGCCCAGAGACTGATGGATGAAATCCACGGTGGAGTCTGTAGTCCACCCATGAGCGGTCACCTGCTGGCCAAGAAGATATTAAGAACAGGACATTATTGGATCTCGCTCAAAGCTGAATGTGATGATCATGTCAAGAGATGCTTTCAATGCCAAGTACATGGAAATGCCATACATGTTCCTCCAAATGAGCTACACAACATGAGTTCACTATGGCCTTTCTCATGTGGGGAATGGATGTGATAGGTCTAGTAGAACCCAAAGCCAGCAATGGTCATCGAGTCATCTTCACCATGATTGATTACTTTACCAAATAGTTTAAAGCTGCCTCCTTTCCCAAAGTCACCAAAGAGGTCATCATTGGTTTCATAAAAAATAATGTCGTTTGTCGATATGGACAACCGGAGGTGATCGTATCAGACAACACCAAGAACCTGAACAATTAAATAATGAAAGAACTATGCAGTATGTTCCACATCAAGCATCTCTATTCCGTTATCTATCGGCCCAAGATGAATGGTTCTGTCGAAGCGACCAATAAGAACATCAAAAAGATCATGCAGAAAATGTCCGCCAATCACAAAGAATGGACTGACTTGCTTCCTCTAACCCTGTTAGCATACAGGATGTCAATGCGCACCTCTACTGGAGCTACCCCCTATTCATTAGTCTATAGCATGGAAGTAGTCCTCCCCTTAGAAGTTGAGATGGAGTCCTTGAGAGTGTTAATAGACGCTCAGATGGATGAAGATCAGTGGTTGCAAGACTGGTATCACCAACTATCCCTGATAGATGAAAAGAGGACTACAACCATTTTCCACGGACAGTTATATCAGCGAAGGATTGCTCTATCCTACAACAAGAAAGTCTGAATATGGCAATTCAAAGAAAACGATTTGGTGCTGAAGAAATTTTTGGCCAATCAAGATGAAGCTAAAGGAAAGTTCGCCCTTAATTAGGAAGGCCCTTTCATTGTCAAGGAGGTGTTGACGGGAGGAGCTATCAGATTACAAGAAATGGATGGGACCGAATTTCTCGAACTCATCTACTTAGACACCATAAAAAGGTACTATGTCTGAAACACATGCATACCCGCATCCGGGTCCTACAAATCAAATTAGATTTGAATTTTACTAGAAGTCGGAACTACGAATGACCTGATCTCCTTCCACCCGGGAGTACGTAGGCAGCCATTTCTGGTGCGGTTAAACCAAACAAATTTTTTTTTTCAAAAACTCATCAAACCAAACTCAAAAGAGACACTTTTCAATCCTCTCTCACACGAAAATGAACTACGAAGGACCTGATCTCCCTACATCCAGGAGTACGTAGGCAGCCATTCATGGTGCGATTTGACCTTCAAGGAAAAAAATAAAACCAATAAAAACCAGTTCCAAGACACCGAAACCATATGAAACCTAAAAACTATCAAGCCTCCTTTGTCAATAGGCCCTACTAAGATACTCTCTGACATCTCACTGTCAGTCCATCAAGGAGAAGCTCAAGATACATCAACAACAGTGAGTCATGAAAGAAGTGGTAATCACTCAGCAATGACAATACATATCCAAACAGGGAAGTGAATTAAAAATATATTTCTCTGATATATAACATTGTTTGATATATACATAGTGTCCTGTACATAACGAAAATGGCTGATATAGTATGTGCAGGAAAAACAAAGCTAATATATGGACCCAAGGATAAGCGGGCCAACAATGCCAACATAGCATCTCTCTCTGAAGATGGAGGAGCAGCTGCAAGTGCAATACCCTCAGCCTCCATACGGCTCAAAATATCCATAATCATCTACAGTGTGGCACTGTGGTCATCAATATATGCACTCATCTCGGTAACCAGACCATGAGTATAAGATAGAAGAGTAGTACTGTTGGCAATATGGAAATCCTGGGAAGCTATAACCTCATCCCTCTCTATAAAAGCTGCATCCTTAACAATCAAAATCTCCTCGATCTCCATAAAAGCTGCGTCTCTGGTAGAGCCAATCTCCTCTCGCTCAATTAATCATGCATCCTGAGCGGCTCGAGACGCATCTCTCTCTGCCAAAGCTATATCTCTGCCAAACAAGGCGGTCAACATCAGAGCTCTATCCTGATCCTTCTCAAAGGTCATCCTAGCTAGTGAGTCTGACAAAGCAGGATCTATCCCTGCAGGAATGATCAGTGAATCACTAACTAGTGCTGTTATCAAACCCGTGAACAACTTATCCTCGGTAGGAGACTCACGATCCTCCATAGGCTCCTCCTCGTCTGAATCTACAATAGGAGCTGACTGAATGAATATGATCAATGCTATATCTGCCTCCAACCACACCGAGTACTCTGGAGAATGATCCGGATGGCTACTAGAGAAATTAGCCCTCTCTCTGTGAGTCCAACACTCATACACTCAAATCAAGTCAACAGATGACATAGACGAAGCTGACATCCTCTGATCAGCAGCCCCCTCAAACGGATGCAATCTCTGAAACTTATCGAACTGGCCCATAATAGCCAGAGGATGATAAGTAGTCACTCCTCTTAATCCCGCTAGGGGCAGATAATCTATGCCAGATGCATAGGTAATAAAGCTATATGGGGAGACTAGTCCTGCGCAGGGCAGAATCTAAAATGGATGCGCAATGTCCGATAAAAATGCTGACCATATCTCTGAATCGTTACACTTCACCGGCTGAAAAGAGTAGGACATGGCTATCTCATGGGTGAAACAATACCCCTGGTGTCTGAAAAATCCAATCGATCATAGATAGGACATAACCCATACATACAGTAAGACCGAACTACCTCTGACAAATCCCTCCAGGTGGGTAATGTAGTGGGTGGCTGACCTCAATGTCTCGGCCAATATCATCAGAATAATGGTGCTATCCTGCCTAAAAGGCCCTAACCACAACTATCAATCCCACATCCAAGTGGTCCAAGAGTAGCGGTATATAAACGTAGGATACGATGCACATCAGTAAAATGTCTATCCTGGCTAAATGCCATGCCTCTGTCAATAAGTCGATGGAGATCACACGTCCAGAGATGATCTCATCCATCACTACGCTCTGGCGAAGACCTGACATCCGTGTAAATGGTCTCCTCATATCACTGATTGTCGTACGAGCGCATGGCGCCTCTAAAGCTAAGCCAGTGAACCGCTGGTACTCCTCAAGGGTCGGAGTCAACTCATGATGCCCGAAGCAAAAGACATATCTATCGGGTATCCAGCAGGATAAAATGCCATCTACAAATCCGTATGGCACCTGAAAATCCATAAGGGCCAACGAATGCCCCAGCATCTGGTCCACTGTCCCTCTGGCTGAGAAGGGCAGGCTCTCGTACCACGATCTCAACGACGATACCACCTTAGATGGTGGCAAATGCTCGATACGACTAACGGTAGATGATGCCATCTGTATCACCGTATCACAAGACCATCCAGGGGTCAAATCTAAACTCATCTGTCTAAATACATATACATAACATAATACAAGCATAATAACAATGATGAATATGATGCGATAGATAGGGAATATCATTCATATCTATAATAAACTATCTACTGCAAGCGTCATCCCTGTTTGATAAATATAAAGCAAAATAAAAAGTACAAGAATATGGGGCACCACCACCCAACTACTAACAGTTGTCTATCAAAATGGGGCACAGCCACCCAAAAGCCAAAACAATAGCCAACCAAAAGATATAGCTACAATAGCTATCCAAAAAGATCCAAAACATGTACGCTCAGGTGGTTAATCTGATCCATCTCCTCCGTGGACAGAAAGTCACGGTCATTAGGCATGTCTGTGCGGTACAAGGGAGGATCAGCCCCTGCAAAACTGCTAGAAAATGGACCTAAAGAGGGGCCCGTTCCTAAGCTGGAAGGGCGAAAGAAGATGCCTCTGACGGATCTCAGCCAAGATGCCTGATAAAAAAGCAAGCTCTCTCAAACTCCAGGGTCGATCTGCAATATGGTCTGAATGAGTGGGCTCCCGAGGCAAGCTATCCAGTCTGTCATTATCACAGACCCAGGCACCATGTCTGCCATAAACTAGGTAGCCCGAGTCTGAGCTCCAATCGTGCGAGGACTCAACTAGCTGCTAAATGCCTCCCGACAGTAAGGGCCCTCTGATAGAGTAAAGCCGTCTATGCCCTCCATAAGGATATCTGTCAGTGGAAGGATCAATGGCCAATGATGCCAAGCAGGAGAAATAATGGGAATGCGTGTAACAGATGAGAAATGAGAATTTTATGAGAATTTTTTTTATAAGATTTTTTTTTATGTTGTGATTATGGGGACAGAATCCTTTTAAGGAGGAAAGATTGTAACAATTGAGATTTTATATAATAGTTTTAAATATTTATTGAGTTAAATAAATATTGTATGTGATTTATTTATTGAGCTAAATAAATAAATTATGTGATTTTGTGGACTGATTTAATTAAGAGTAATATTTAATTAAATTGATGTGTTATAATGGTGTAGCATAATTCTAATTTAATTAAGAATAGTTAAATTAGATTTAATATTATGTGCTAAGTGTTGTTAATAATTTGTTACATGAATTATGTTTAATAAAGGAATTACAATGGTGTAACAATTTGGTATTATGTGTTTTATTAAGTTATGAATGTTAGCTTTTATTTAATTGAATTAGAATTCTGTAATTTAATTAAATAAGTGTAGTATTTAATCTATGAATTAAGGATTTATTAAAATAAAGAAAAGGGTTTTAAAAGATCTTTGCCAAACGAGGCCCTTGCACCTCTTTTAAATCTATTTTACCCAAACAAGACCTTAGCTAATAATCTATTTTTTTAAAAAAATAATTGAGTTGCCAAACATGGCCTAACCTTTCAAATTATTGTAATTTATGTAATTAGTAATAATTATTATGGTAATTAGTATTATACTTATTACTTATAATAATAATATAGGTTACATATATATTATATATGTATATGTATATCATATGTTAGACAATATACGTTAGTTTTAGAAAACAAAGAAAGAAAGAAAGTAGAGAAAGGGTTAGAGAGAATTCTCAGAAAAGAAGAGGAAGAAGAAGAAGAAGAAGAGGTTAGTTTTAGAAAACAAAGAAAGAAAGAAAGTAGAGAAAGGTGAAGGAGTCATAACGTGGGAACGTTTCAAAGAGATGTTCTTTGAAATGTACTTCCCTGTGAGTTTGCAGGACCAGATGGAGGTTCAATTCCTAGAGCTGAAGAAGGGAGGGATGACAGTGTCGGAATACGCTGCAAAGTTCAACGAGTTGGCCAGGTTTGCTACATATCAGGTCAGCACGAACGCTAGGAAGGCGAGGAGGTTTGAGCGAGGATTGAAACCCTGGCTCTACAGCAAGGTCTCTATGTTCTAGCTGAACACGTTTGCAACTGTGCTGGAAAAGGCCATTATAGCTGAAGGAGGGAGCGAAGCCGTGACTAAATTCAACCAAGACAAGAAAAAGAAGATTGAGACAGAAAATAAGGTTAGTGGTAGCAAGGCTATCCATCAGAAAAGGAAGTGGAATAACAACACCTCTGATGGGAGTCAGTAGGGAGGACAACAGAAGAGGAAGGTCGAAGCATGTGCTACTTGCGGGAAGACTCACACTGGAGTCTGCATGAAAGGGAAACGTGTGTACTACAACTGTGGTCAGGAAGGCCACATCGCGCCAAATTACCCAAACCCGAAGAAGGGAGCTTGCTATACATGTGGATCCAAGGATCATATGGCTCATAACTGCCCTAAAAAGCCAGCGGCAGGGTCAATAGGGAATGGAGGAAATGGCAGTGGCAGCACTCTGACTATTACCGGAATGTCGCCATTGCAAGCCGTTCGACCCACTGCTCGTACGTTCAACATGACGGTACAGGACGCCGTGCTATCAAAGGATGTGGTGGCAGGTATTATTTCGATTAATAGTATAAATGAATATGTATTATTTGATTCAGGTGCCACTTGTTCATTCATATCTGATGATTTTGCTAAAACCCTAGACTTACCTATAGAGGAGTTAGCCTACCTCTTGAACATAAAAATTGCGAATAAGGAAGTTATTACTGTTAGGTTAGTATACAAGAATTGTAGATTGGACATTAAGGGAGGGTAGATTTGATTTCGATAAAACTTGGGGAATTCGATGTCATATTGGGGATGGACTGGTTGTTCAACCATGGGGCGATAATCGACTGTCGAAAGAAGTCGGTAAACCTTACGACTTCGTCGACAGTAGTGTTCTATGGTAGTAAATCGCCTAGACAAGCGAGTTGTCTGACGGTGATGCAAGCCAAGAAACTTTTGTCGCAAGGCTGTGTAGGATATCTAGCTTATATTGTAGATATGCGTAAGGAGAGCCCGAAGGTATAAGAGATATCGGTGGTTAAGGAGTATGTAGATATTTTTTCGAGCAATTTACCAGGACTTTCACCAGATAGGGAGATAGAGTTCGTGATCGACTTAGCGCCGGGAACTGCTCCAATTTCAAAGGCTCCGTATCGAATGGCTCCAATTGAGATGAAGGAACTGATGGTTCAATTACAAGAATTATTAGAAAAGAAGTATATTCAGCCGAGTGTTTCGTCGTGGGGAGCACCAGTGTTATTCGTGAAGAAGAAGGATAGACCAATACGTCTTTGCATTGATTATAGGGAGCTGAACAAAGTTACGATCAAGAATAGGTATCCCTTACCTAGGATCGATGACTTGTTTGATCAATTAAATGGTGCTAAATACTTCTCAAAAATCGATTTGAAAAGCAGGTATCATCAATTGAAGGTGAGAAAGGAAGATATACCGAAAATGGCTTTTAGGACTCGGTATGGTCATTACGAGTTCTTGGTGATGTTATTTGGTTTAATGAATGCCCCAGCTGCATTTATGGACCTAATGAACAGGGTGTTTAAGCCATTCCTAGATAAGTTTGTAGTGGTGTTCGTAGATGATATCCTGGTTTATTCCAAGACCGAGGAGGAACACGCTGAACATTTTAGGCTAACCTTAGAATCGCTGAGACTAGAGAAGCTTTATGTGAAATTCTCGAAGTGCAAATTCTGGTTAGAACGTGTGCAATTTCTTGGCCACGTGATCAACAAGGATGGTATTTCGATAAATCCGTGAAGGTTGAAGCGGTAATGAATTGGGATCAGCCGAAAATGCAAACTGAGGTGAGGAGTTTCTTGGGATTGGCAAGTTATTATCGGAGATTTATTCAAGATTTTTCCAAGATCGCAACTCCGTTGATGAATTTAACTGTAAAACAGTGAAGTTTGTTTGGACTGAAAAGTGTGAGGAAAGTTTTCAGGAGTTGAAGAAGAGGTTAAGTACTGCGTCGGTGTTGCCTTTATCGGATAATACAGGGAATTTCATGGTATATAGTGATGCCTCACATAAGGGTTTAGGCTGTGTGTTGTTGCAGAGTGGCAAGGTCATTGCTTATGCATCACGTTAGCTGAGGGATTATGAGAAGGGGTATCCGACCCATGACTTAGAATTGGTGGCAGTAGTGTTTGCTCTAAAGATTTAGAGACACTACTTATATAGAGAGAAGTGTGAAATATACACAGATCACAAGAGTCTGAAGTATATTTTTACCCAGAAGGATTTGAACATGCGCCAAAGGAGATGGTTGGAACTGATCAAAGACTACGACTGCGAAATACTTTACCATCTGGGTAAAGCTAACGTTGTCGCCGACGCTTTGAGTAGAAAAGATCGGGAGAAGCTGAATATGTTAACTGATTAGGATCAGTTGATAAAACAGATGGCTAGATTAGAGCTGGAAGTGAAGTTTCCAAAAGAATCAGATGAGAAGTTGTTTCAAGTAACTATTGGTTCTACTCTGGTAGACAAGGTGAAAGAAGCACAACTTCACGATGAAGTGTGACGCCCCCAAATTCGGACCGCCACTTGATCACTCGAATTCGGTTTGTCACGTTCTCATGGCAATACGATAATAACTAAAATCACACAATCATAGCAGAAGATCTAATCTAGAATAATTTATAATGATTTATTATAATTATTCTCCCAAGTCTCGCAACCTATAGTACTTAATAGATTACATAATAATATCAATTAACTACTTATTACATAATCTAACTTAAGCTTAAACATAGTCAAATCCAGTCTTACTACATCATCTTAATACAACATTATAATATTTAAAACATAAAAAGAGACAAGCTAGTCGGTAGCCTTGCCCTTGCCCTTATTGACGCCCGAAGGTTCGCCCTGCTCTGCCTTAACTAAAATGTTTTATGGAAAGCAAGAATGAGCACAAATTTCCCAGCAAGTAATATACAATAAGGGTGAAGAGTTTATCTCACGAGTTTGAAATATCAAAGTATAATCTCTAAGATAGTTCATAGTTTCAGAATAATAGCATGAATAACGAGTATCAACAATTCTCAAAATCAAATCTTTGGAATATGAGATGATAGTTCAATATAGATCAACAAATATATATAAATTCAAAGGCTATCAGCGTATCCAATTAGATAAAATAATTTATACTGAGCAGCCACTAAGGACTATTGAACAACTACTAGAATTACCAATATTAAACTGATAACCCAAAAAGATATAAGTACGGTAGATGATCAGTCTACAATACTCTATGTTATGCATAACACCACAGTAATATTCACGCATGTGTTGGGGCTTTGAACAATATACACTCCCCTTACCATAAGGGTTATTCAACTCAGTTTCAAGATTTCTGCACCAGTCAATTGGTTTGGACAGTTTTATAAATATGCATATAGCCTAGCCGAATCAAATTGCATAGACACTTTCACAATATTCAGGAACAATACCAAGTTCAGCATGAATAATAGCTTTCACAAGAGTTTAAACATACTAGCTCAAATAAACGAGTAAGTAAGATAACTTGCATTCAAAGAGATAAGGTTTAGATACTTGCTTACGATATCCGTTGAATAAAGTAATGCAAGGGTCTAAGATACTTGCAAATAATACAAGAATGGGTTTAAGGAAATTTGCCTTTAGCGTAGTTTATTCACGTTAAGTAATCAACACTTTCGAATCTTATTTATAGTGTATTATAAGTATATGATGTCCATTAGCTAACACATTCGTTATTTAAGCTTGATACGATTTAAGTATACACGTACGGTACAAAATCAGTTTATATGTTTATCACGAAATCAAGTACCTAGTTACTCCATAAGCAATTTCACAATGCTCAAGATTAATGTTGGGTTTGTATGTAACGCAATCATGCAATCAAATCACATAAATAGGGCGGAAGCGTAAAAACTAGGTTTTCAAAATTTATACAAACCCATAACCATGATCATGCTTTGTGCTTGTTATCAATAACAGAAAAGAGAGAACATGGAATTATACCTTTGAAGATCTAAGCTTCCTCAGGTACAAGTTCTACTCCTTTGATTCTTTTGATTCCTCTGATAGTGGCTCCTTCCCTTGAATAATGTCAGCCACCCAAATGTTTGGCCTCTAACGGTGATCCACCAAGGAAGATGAAGAACTCAAGAAGATGGGTTATTGGCTTAACTCTTGTTTCTATCTCTATAGAATATGTGTACTCCCAACTCTTGGAAAATTTCACATCCCTTATTTCTGATATAAGACTCTCTTATATAGATATTAGGTTAACCCTCCTAATCCAATTAGAATAGGGTTTTATTTAATTAATTAATTAATTACTTTTAATTAATTTATATCCTAATCTTTATTAGGATTGAGAGAGAGTACTGATATTATATTAATTCCTAAACTCCTTTAGAATTAAAATAATAATAATAATAATAATATTAATAAGACTCCTCTTATTAATTTATATTTAATATTTCTAAAATATTAAATAATAAACATTAAGCTATTTAATTTATTCTATCATCATAGATTAAATTAATTATACTTAATGCATTATTACTATCATGCCATTTTCTTCTTAAATAATTCTTCTTCCTTTTATGGTGTGACCCTTTAGGTTCTCCATATTAAACCGGTTGTGAATAAATCAATTAGAACAATTCTAATCTTATTTAAATAAACAAATTAAACTAATAATCTATTTAAATAAATAACATTTATTCTACAATAGGGATAAGCCTCCCTAGCGATCAACGACTTTCCAGATAATATAGATTTCAACATTAATCATAAAAGAACCTGTGAGTTAATAGTTACCGTACAATTCAATCCTTCCACCATACAATGTCCCAATTAAATATAAGACATGGATTTACTGTCAAGTCTTAATTTATTTAATCATATGTATTTCGATTAGAAAATGCACAACTCCAAATAATGCAAATTAGAAACCTCTTTCTAATTTCATTCTACCTTGGCCAAGGATTCCTGGGTTGTCATTTAACGAATCACATAGGACATATCTCCTCTTTTACTAGAGGTGGTAGATTCTTTATTGATCATTCATTATCTCCATATGTAACTCATTACACCCAAGCATACCCTATATATGCCTTAAAAGGCCTTAAGGAATTAGTCAAAGTATAATTTGTTACATACAAGATACTATGATGATCTCAAGTCCAAGGATCACATGTACTACTATCACATTAGGAATTCCTATTGACAGACGAATAAAACTCCATTAGGTATTCCATAGCGAGTCACGTTCAGTGAACTTATTCTCCAATAAGCACCTACATACTTGCTTTAGTGTCTCCACACAAATGACCATGAGATCAGTCATCCTCATCCAATGAGCAAGCAACATATGTACCAATCTATCCGGATTTACTAATCCCCTTTTTAGTAATCCCACGATTGGGAACTATTTTAGTTTTAAAGCTTTCTAAGAATTTAGATCTCATTAGCATGATCAAAATCATGATTCTAAAAGCATTGCTTAAAACTATGGGTTATTTACATATTATAAAAACAGCACCATGTAGATAATTAAATGCCTTTAATAAATAAATATTTTATTAATAAATAAATAAGATTGTTTACAAAGTATGTGCTTTATCATCATACATGATTGGCTTGTATGCACACTACTATCAATCTCCCACTTGCACTAAACCCAATCGCCATGGTATCTCATACCCATCTTCTCTAAGTGACGATCAAACTGCTGTTGTGTTAAAGCTTTAGTAAATGGATCTGCAATGTTGTCTTGAGAGTCTACACGCTCCAAGGTGACGTCTCCTCTTTCAATGATCTCCCTGATCAAGTGAAATCGCCGCAACACGTGTTTAGATTTCTGATGAAACCTGGGTTCCTTAGCCTGTGCAACTGCTCCGGTGTTGTCACAGTATACGTGAACTGCTTCTCCAATGCTAGGAACCACACCAAGTTCAGTTATGAACTTCTTCATCCAAACAGCTTCCTTTGCAGCTTCACTTGCAGCTATATACTCTGCCTCTGTCACTGAATCAGCAACCGTTTGCTGCTTGGAACTCTTCCAACTCACTGCACCTCCGTTCAAGGTAAACACATACCCTGAAATAGATTTACTGTCATCTTGGTCTATTTGAAAACTTGAGTCCATGAATCCCTCGAGTTTTAATTCAGACCCACCGTAGACAAGAAAAATATCTTTAGTCCTTCTCAAGTACTTTAGGATATTTTTCACTACCTTCCAGTGCTCTTCTCCTGGATTCGACTGGTATCTGCTTGTTACACTAAGTGCGTGAGCAACATCCGGTCTAGTACATATCATACCGTACATGATAGATCCTATTGCAGAAGCATAAGGGATCTTACTCATACGGTCTCTCTCCTCAGGTGTCTTTGGGGCCTGTTTCTTGGAGAGATGTATTCCATGGCTCATCGGCATGAGACCTCTTTTGGAATCTTCCATGATAAACCTCTTTAGCATTGTATCAATGTACGTTCCTTGGGATAAGCCGAGCATCCTTTTAGATCTATCTCTATAGATCTTTATCCCCAAAATATAGGATGCTTCACCCAAGTCCTTCATAGAGAAGTTTTTAGATAACCTGATTTTAATGGATTGTAACATAGGAATGTCATTCCCTATCAGTAATATATCATCAACATATAATACAAGGAATGATACTGCGCTCCCACTAACCTTCTTGTATACACATGGTTCATCCTCGTTTTTGATAAAATCAAACTCTTTGATTGTCTCATCAAAACGAATGTTCCATCTATGAGAAGCTTGCTTCAACCCATAAATGGATCGTTGTAGCTTACAGACTTGATTTGTTCCAACTTTTGAAATAAATCCCTCTGGCTGTGTCATATACACATCCTCCTCAAGTTTCCCATTGAGGAAGGCCGTTTTCACGTCCATCTGCCAGATCTCATAGTCGTTGTAAGCTGCAATCGCAAGCAAAATCCGAATGGACTTGAGCATGGCTACTGGTGAGAAGGTTTCATCATAGTCAACTCCTTGTCTTTGTTTGAAACCTTTTGCAACCAGTCGGGCCTTATAGGTCTCTACCTTTCCGTCTGCTCCAGTCTTTTTCTTAAAAACCCATTTACACCCACTAGGTTTAATACCTTCAGGTGGTGAAACCAAAGACCATACTTTGTTTTCATACATGGAGTCCATTTCAGATTTCATGGCTTCAAGCCATTTCCCTGAGTCTTTATTACTCATAGCCTGTTCGTAATTTAATGGATCATCATCATTCATGATGTGTACCTCATCGTCATCCTCTATAACAAATCCATACCTCTCAGGTATCTTCGGTACTCTTCCAGATTTACGAACATGGTGTGGTACAGTAGGTTCTTCTACTTGGTTAGGTACCTGACTTTGATCCGTGGTAACTTGTGGTTCTTGAACTTCTTCAAGATATATCTTACTCCCACTGACCCCTTCATGGATAAACTCTTTCTCCAAGAAGGTAGCATGTTTCGCAACAAACACCTTTTGATCAGTTGGATGATAGAAATAATACCCTACGGTTTCTTTAGGGTATCCCACAAATCTACACTTATCGGATTTAGTCTGTAGCTTATCATTTTCAAACTTTTTGACATAAGCTGGACAACCCCAAGTCTTAACATGCTTAAGATTTGGTTTCCTCCCTTTCCACATCTCATATGGAGTCTTTGGGGCGGATTTGGTAGGTACCTTGTTAAGTAGGTATGCAGCCGTTTCTAGGGCATATCCCCAGAAGGAAATTGGAAGGTCGGTAAAACTCATCATGGATCGAACCATGTCCAACAGTGTTCGATTTCTCCTTTCAGATACTCCATTTAACTGTGGTGTACCTGGAGGAGTCCATTGTGAGATTATACCATTTTCTCTGAGACAATTGAGAAACTCACTGCTTAAGTATTCTCCACCTCGATCTGATCGAAGTATCTTAATACTCTTGTCTGTTTGTTTCTCTAGTTCACTTCTGAACTCTTTGAACTTTTCAAATGATTCTGATTTGTATTTCATTAAATACACATATCCAAATCTTGAGTGATCATCAGTGAAAGTAATAAAATAAGAATACCCACCCCGTGCACTTGTTGTCATAGGTCCACAAACGTCTGTGTGAATCAATGCCAACAGCTCTGTAACTCTCTCCCCTTTTCCACTAAAAGGAGATTTAGTCATTTTACCCATGAGACAAGATTCACAAGTTGGATATGATTCATAATCAGATAGCTCGAGGAGCCCATCTTTATGCAACTTGGATAATCTTGTTTCATTGATATGACCGAGTCTACAGTGCCACATATAGGTATAATTAATATCATCTCTTTTCCTTTTCTTAATTTGTTCAATTTGAAATATATTTTCTTGCAAGTCAAGTGTATAAAGTCCATTTCGCAAATTTCCAATACCATATAAAACATCGTCTTTATAAATAGAACAACCATTGTTCTTTATAATAACGTCAAAACCTTCCATATCCAATACAGAAATTGAAATAATGTTTTTAATAATATTCGGAACATAATAACAATTATTAAGATAAATGGATTTGCCCGAAGGCATTGCTAAACAATAAGTTCCTACAGCTAATGCAGCAACTTTTGCTCCATTTCCCACTCGTAGGATCACCTCATCTTTGTTCAGCTTTCTACTTCTGACCAGTCCCTGCACAGTATTACATATGTGAGAACCACAGCCGGTATCCAATACCCAAGTAGAATTATGACTTTCAGAAAAATTAATTTCAATCATAAACAAACCTTGATTGGAAGTCGAAGCTTCTCCAAGCTTCTTCTCTGCTAGAAACTTCTTGCAGTTCCTCTTCCAATGTCCCGGCTCATTGCAATGAAAGCACATTCCTTTAGCTGGTTCAGGTTTCTTTTGCTCCTTTTCTTTCCCTTTTCCCTTAGCCTTCTTAGATTTCTTCTTTTCAGAAGACACCTTGGGCCTCTTCCTTTTATTGAAAGAATCCACCATCAAGACATGGTTCTTCTTGGATGAGAAGTGACCTTCTGCAGTTTTCAGCATGTTAAGCAGCTCAGGTAAGCTGACATCTAGTTTATTCATGTGAAAAATTAACCACAAACTGCGAGAAGGTCTCAGGGAGTGACTGCAAGACCAAGTCTTGACTCAACTCCCCATCCATGACGAACCCAAGCTGTCCAAGGCGTTCAATCAAATTGATTACCTTCAGAACATGAGTCTCGACGGCAGTGCCCTCGGTCATCCGAGATCGGAAGAGCTCCTTAGATATCTCATATCTAGCAGTCCTACTCTGTTCACCATACAACTCCTTGAGGTGAAGCAGCATAGCAGGAGCATCCATTTTTTCGTGCTGACGCTGAAGCTCGTTATTCATGGATGCGAGCATGATGCATTGAGCCACAGATGCATCATCTTGCCACTTATTGAAAGTGGCAATCTCTTCCTCAGAGACTGTTTCTGAAACAGATTCAGGGATAGTGGAATTTAGGACATAAGAAATCTTTTCAGCAGTGAGAACAATTCTCAGATTTCTTAGCCAGTCCTCATAATTCGGGCCGGTAAGCTTATTTGCATCAAGTATGCTTCGTAGTGAGATTAGTGATTTTGACATTTTTAAAATTCTGCATGTGAAAAGACAACATTTTAGCAAACATTCATTTTATTAACTTTGCATACCAAAATAAATTTAGGTCTTTATTTTAAATTGGTATCTCCCACTATTTTCATTAAACTATATTACCCTCACTCATATAGTTCGACAACATCTAATTAAAGATTTGCTAGTGAGATTAAGGATCCCATTTCAAATGTATATAACCTTGTGGATAGCACAACAAGCGATATACAAATAAATAGGTAGACAACTTTTGTCAATTACATCACCATGTAACTCCTTTTATTTTGCCTCTTAAATCATAATGGTCATGTGTGTGCACATCCGAACTAAAATGATTTAAGTTAAGTCCAGCCTAGCACTTCCATAAATTCAAAAAAGAAAATTTTTCATCCTTGTGGATAGCACAACAAGACTAGATCGTTCAATTTTCTTGATAAGCATCAAATGTGATTAATTAACATCTTAAATATTCAATACTCGCCTTGTGGATAACACAACAAACTCATATTAAATATTTAATACTCTATTAACTAATCATGCTAGAAGGCGACGTTCGATATTCCAAATATCATTTGAACGCTTCAGACTTAATATTATTTCTTTGAAGGGTTTGTTATTATTTGTCTCATCTTTTTAAGCGCGCATGCACATATATATATAAAATACGCGTCATTTTATTAAACATGCGAAGCATGCTTGCATAAAATATAATATATATAATATTTAGCATGCAATATAGAATACTATATTCTACCCGGATTGATTATGGACTTTTATTCTAGTTTGGTTCACTAGAGCCACCAAGTGAACCAAAAGGTCAAACCTAGGAGTGCAAGAATTTAAATTTTAAATGTAACTATTACATTTAAACCCGGGCTCCATACAAACGGGTCTTCACACGCTCCTCGCTCCTTGGTCTCCAATTTCTTCAAAATAATTCTAACTATCTCTATTACATTAACTATTTAAAATTAAATAGAAACCTTGATCAGCAGTCAAGGGGAAGTACATAGAAAGGAGATAGAATTTACATCGAGAATAAAACTAGAGAAGACGAGGTACGCAGACCCCATTTTATAAAACCCATTCATTCAAGCATTCATCCAAAATAAAATCCAATCACATTGGTCATAGTCCATAATCAACCCCATTTATTATCATACACATCAACATATGCATCAATAAATATCCATTCATCTCATGAATAACAATGCTATTCCATATATGGATCGATGTTATTTAATGGACAAAAGTTTTGCTAAATTTTATTTTTGAAACAAAATAAACTCTTTTATTTTAATAAAAAATAAATCTAAATTAAACTCCTTTAATTTTAGCATTCTGAAATCATATTTCAGATAAAATAAACTTCTTTATTTTAAAACTTTATCAATTAAATAAACAGTTTACTTAATTAATTAAAATCAATTTTCAGGGTCTGTCCAGGTACCGGCGCAGCTGCGCCAGTAATGAACTGGGTAGCTGCGCAGCTGCGCAGGTAGACGGAAGCAGCAGTTTTTGCAGACCGGTGCAGCTGCGCCAGTAATGAACTGGGCAGCTGCGCAGCTGCGCTGTTCGCCGCAGAAACTTGCAGAAAACGATTTTTGTCCAGAAAAACGATCCAATTTTCACATCAATTCATACATGGAATTATAAAATTGATAATTAGCACAAAGTTAGGCTTTGATACCATTGTTGGGTTTGTATGTAACGCAATCATGCAATCAAATCACATAAATAGGGCGGAAGCGTAAAAACTAGGTTTTCAAAATTTATACAAACCCATAACCATGATCATGCTTTGTGCTTGTTATCAATAACAGAAAAGAGAGAACATGGAATTATACCTTTGAAGATCTAAGCTTCCTCAGGTACAAGTTCTACTCCTTTGATTCCTTTGATTCCTCTGATAGTGGCTCCTTCCCTTGAATAATGTCAGCCACCCAAATGTTTGGCCTCTAACGGTGATCCACCAAGGAAGATGAAGAACTCAAGAAGATGGGTTATTGGCTTAACCCTTGTTTCTATCTCTATAGAATATGTGTACTCCCAACTCTTGGAAAATTTCACATCCCTTATTTCTGATATAAGACTCTCTTATATAGATATTAGGTTAACCCTCCTAATCCAATTAGAATAGGGTTTTATTTAATTAATTAATTAATTACTTTTAATTAATTTATATCCTAATCTTTATTAGGATTGAGAGAGAGTACTGATATTATATTAATTCCTAAACTCCTTTAGAATTAAAATAATAATAATAATAATAATATTAATAAGACTCCTCTTATTAATTTATATTTAATATTTCTAAAATATTAAATAATAAACATTAAGCTATTTAATTTATTCTATCATCATAGATTAAATTAATTATACTTAATGCATTATTACTATCATGCCATTTTCTTCTTAAATAATTCTTCTTCCTTTTATGGTGTGGCCCTTTAGGTTCTCCATATTAAACCGGTTGTGAATAAATCAATTAGAACAATTCTAATCTTATTTAAATAAAAAAATTAAACTAATAATCTATTTAAATAAATAACATTTATTCTACAATAGGGATAAGCCTCCCTAGCGATCAACGACTTTCCAGATAATATAGATTTCAACATTAATCATAAAAGAACCTGTGAGTTAATAGTTACCGTACAATTCAATCCTTCCACCATACAATGTCCCAATTAAATATAAGACATGGATTTACTGTCAAGTCTTAATTTATTTAATCATATGTATTTCGATTAGAAAATGCACAACTCCAAATAATGCAAATTAGAAACCTCTTTCTAATTTCATTCTACCTTGGCCAAGGATTCCTGGGTTGTCATTTAACGAATCACATAGGACATATCTCCTCTTTTACTAGAGGTGGTAGATTCTTTATTGATCATTCATTATCTCCATATGTAACTCATTACACCCAAGCATACCCTATATATGCCTTAAAAGGCCTTAAGGAATTAGTCAAAGTATAATTTGTTACATACAAGATACTATGATGATCTCAAGTCCAAGGATCACATGTACTACTATCACATTAGGAATTCCTATTGACAGACGAATAAAACTCCATTAGGTATTCCATAGCGAGTCACGTTCAGTGAACTTATTCTCCAATAAGCACCTACATACTTGCTTTAGTGTCTCCACACAAATGACCATGAGATCAGTCATCCTCATCCAATGAGCAAGCAACATATGTACCAATCTATCCGGATTTACTAATCCCCTTTTTAGTAATCCCACGATTGGGAACTATTTTAGTTTTAAAGCTTTCTAAGAATTTAGATCTCATTAGCATGATCAACATCATGATTCTAAAAGCATTGCTTAAAACTATGGGTTATTTACATATTATAAAAACAGCACCATGTAGATAATTAAATGCCTTTAATAAATAAATATTTTATTAATAAATAAATAAGATTATTTACAAAGTATGTGCATTATCATCATACATGATTGGCTTGTATGCACACTACTATCAATTAAGACCTTTTTATCCATGGACTTTCATTATATAAGTTAAACACTATCTTATTACTTAATCATCAAATATATACACGTATCAGTAGGGTGTAAACCATTTCTATCAATGTAGGCATCATATAAGCTATCTGTCCAAAATCAGATTGTCAAACTACATAGCTTCTGATTCCAGGCCGGCGCAGCTGTGCCATGGCTAAGCTTAGGGCCGGCGCAGTTGCGCAGCCCTCTGGCCAAGCCAAGGCTGAGCTGTGCCTTGTGGTTTCTATTCGGTTATGCAAGGCAACAACACCACATAGCATATAAACATATTAAAGGACACTTTTATATTTGTACAACCTATCCTCGTTGCAAATATACGTGATATAGATTATAAGTCAATACTTTTAATGACTTAAAGCCATTCAAGGTCATGAAACCATGAAGCTATCATGCTTGTCATGTACACACATAAGGTGGTCGTGTAACGTGTTCTAGGCATGTTCATGAATATCTTTACCACATACATATTACTAGCATTGCTATTGGTTTTGAAATCATGCTTTATTTTGTGTTCATTTAGTCTTTATGGCACCTAGCGTGGTATGCACACATGTATATATATGTATGACACATTAGTGAGGTTTAAAAACACTATCCAACATGTTCACAATGATCACAATCTAGACTTCGATATAACATGTCAAGATTTACGTTCAAAACTTATACTTTCACTAGTAAAGTTCATTTAACGCAATCCATATGCTCATATTACCTTATGAAACATGTATACATCTATTAACATGATTTTCATGCCTTCCTAGATCATAATAATATGCTTGCAAGGTCAGAATATCGACATAAGTCATATATGTTTAAAGTTCAATTATAAACCTTATGTTCACTTCGAAAACTTTAACCGTTCGTTAATCATGTATACAAACATAGTGGAACATGCTCACATTAGGTCTACATATCCATATATATATGTTACTCAAGCTAGCATGCTTTATCTAAGTCATTTTAGCAAGTAGCACATAACAAATTTTTAAGCAGAAGCAGGAAACTGGGTTCAGATGCCGGCGCAACTGCGCTGCGCCCCAGTGTTATACCGGCGCAGCTGCGCCACGTCTGGTTCACACCAGGAGGTAGCCGGCTACGGCAGAAACTAGGCCAAATACAAAAATTTCTTCACCAATTCGTATGTAATCATTCATATAATAGTTTAAACATGCTTATATGGTTATATCACACTTAAGCAAGCATTCTATATCCTAATTACACTTTAATTCAATATGATCAATAATCTAAGAAATTGCAAAAAATCGAAATGAAGAACTTGAGAGTATACCTCTGCAATGCAATTGGGCTTGCTGCTAAATCAAATTTCTTGTACTGATATATATGTATTACTCTCACTCAACACTTATGCAATTCTCAGCAATTGAAAAGAGAGGAGAGGAGTTCATATTTTTAGAAGAAAGATTACATAGACATTATCATTTTCCACGAAATCAAACTCATGGATTGAAGGATTGCATATTGGTTATGAAAGGGTATGTAATGGGTGGTTGAATTCCATCATCACACCCACTCCCCATTGCATGATGAGCTATGAAGGTAGGGAGTTTGATGAGTTTGAGGAAAAAATAGGGAGTAAACTTAGCTTGAGTATTTCACGTGTGCAAGGATGGTGACTATCAATATGGGACAAGCCAATTAGAAGCTCAGCATTCTAGCAACATGCATATATACATACTTAGGCTATACTTTAGTTAGAGTCACAATGTATATTTAATTAGTCAACATGGCAAGGTAGTACAATTAATTTACACATATAACATTCATGTATACTTGGGTCCTCATAAAATAATATTGCAAGGTAATAAGTTGGGAATATATATAACCAATGTACATTTTGTTAATACCGAGTATAATTTAATCGGATATTATCACATTTATTATTCAATTATATATTGAAGTAATCATCAATTATAATTGTTTACTATATATATTCATGATGTATTATTTTAATGTACACTTCACATACAATTGTCACATATACATTTCATGTAACTCTTACAACTTAATAAACTTTACTATATAGTTTATATATATATACATAGTCACATTGAACCTTACACTTTGTATAATATATAGTTAGCTACTATACGTTATACTTTTAATATCGCATGCTTGCACATAGGAATTAATAAATTACTTATCTTATCAATTAATTAATTAATCTATTTCTCATTAATCAATAAAATTATTAATCTCTAGAATAATAAATATAAATTTTATTATATTTATAAACACGTTGCTTATTATTATTATATCTCTAATAATAATAATCACATATTATTAATTAATCACCATTAATATTTCATAACAATTAATTAATATTCTACAGTAGCAATTTAACAATTAATATAGATTAATTGTTCACTTAATAATTCCTTCGTTAATTAATATAACCATTATTGTTTCTCATCACCGTGCCACACAAGGCATTCAACGAGTTTATTGCAAACTCCATATATTCTCAATTATTATAATTATTCAATTTAATATAATTGAGTTAACTCATCTCATAACACAAAATCATTTATATTCAAATAAATATTCATTTTCCATTAATATATTCATTAATTAATATATGGAAATTCTCGGGTATTACATCCCCCCCCCCCTTATAAAAATTCCGTCCCGGAATTGGTACAAGGTTACACAAATAGATGGGGATAGTCCCTCATCATCCTATCTTCTAATTTCCACGTAGCCTCCTCGACATCGTGATTACACCAAAGTACTTTTACAGAAGATATAATTTAATTTCTCAAGGTTTGCTCTTTTCTATCTAGTATTTGGACAGGAATTTTTTCATACGCCAAGTTCTTCTCCACTTGAATGGGCTCATAAGAAATCACGTGCTTGTAGTCGGCCTTGTATGGTCGCAACACGAAAATGTGGAAAACGTTGTGGATGTGCTCCAACTCGGGTGGTAATGCAACAACAGTTACCACGCGAGTATTAGCATACCGCCTTACGAAGCGTTATACGGCAGGAAATGCAGAACTCCTTTGTGCTGGGATGAAGTTGGTGAACGTCAACTGATGGGACCGGAATTGGTACAATAAACTACTAAAATTGTGAAGCTGGTCAGAACAAGATTGGTTGCTGCTCAAGACAAACAAAAGAAATATGCCGATCAACATCGATAGAACCGAGAATTCTTACCAGGGAGCTTCGTTTTCCTGAAAGTATCTCCTTGGAAGGGGAAGATTCGAATCGACAAGAAGGGGAAGCTGAGTCCCCGATTTATTGGACCTTTTAAGATACTACGAAAGGTGGGCGAGGTTGCTTACGAGGTAGCATTACCTCCGGAGCTCGAGAATATACATAACGTCTTTCATATTTTCGTGTTATGACCTAACAAACACGACTATAAACATGTAATAGAATACGAGCCTTTGCAATTTGATAAAGGCTTAACTTATGAAGAGGTTTCTGTTCAAATAGTTGATAGGAAGGAAAAAGTACTTAAGAATAAAGTAATACATTCTGTTAAGGTAATTTGGAGGAACCACTGTAACGACCAGGAATTTTAAGCTCCTTATTAATTTTATATGTGATTTAAAATTTTAAAATTTTTAGGAGTTAATTTTTCAAACTTATTTAAACCTGATGTGGTTATGTGCTTATGAGAATTTAACCTATGCGAATAAATGCTAGGATTTTTATTTATTTATTTAAAGGAAATCACTAATGGTTATTTTAAATTAGTAGATTAACCCTGAGACTTTTATATCAGAATATTGATAAAAGTGTTAGTAAATTATATATTCAAATTTCTTGAATATAGTGTAGAGAGTTAATCGTGATTAATTATTTATATTTGAGTAATTAATTGATAACGTATGAAATTATTATTGTTGTTGATTTATAATTATTATGAATAAATAATAATTAATAAGTAAGATATTAATAAATATAATAATATTATATTTAATTGATTTATTATTTTATACAAGCATGTGATATGTAAACCTATAATATATGGTGGATTACCCTTATATTATATAATGCAAGGTGGCATGTCAATATGACTATACGTTATATATATTGACTATATGGTAAGAGTAATTTCATTATATGAGTGACATAATAGTATGACTTATGTAACATAATATGTGTGGGTAGAATTTTAATGAACACCCTATTACTTTATATTATATCAATAACATTATTAATTGATAAATGATTTCAATAAGTTATTATAATTATTATAATAACAGTTATTATTATAATAATACCCAATTACCTTATATTTGGTGTTAATAGATAATGTACATGAATTATATGAATATACCTTACTTGATGCATCATATTATTAATTGCTCATTGAAATTGTGACTTTAATTTAATTATAGCCTAAGTATTTACATGAAATAAAATGTGTATACATGATATAGCCTAAGTAAGCATGGTATATATAGAATAATAATGTAGTATATTGCATCCAAGTTGCTTCCATTTGCTGAGAATTGGTTGTCCCATATTATGTGCCCAATTGCTCTCTTATTTCTTATACACGTGAACCGACATGCTATGCTACTCTATCTTCTTCTTCTCAAATTCATCCAAGCTAGCCATAATCATTATAAGGGGAGTGGGATTTATGATGAGTTCCACCCACTCTCACTAACTCTCACCAACTTCTTCTTATCCATTATGTAATCTAGCAATCCTTTGTTTTGATTTGGTGAACAAAGCTTGGAACTGGGTAAGAAATTGGCTATATAAGAACTCTTCCCCTCTCCTTCATTTATTTGCTGAGATTTTCATATTATTGGGAGAGTATGATAGCAGCATTGTAAGGATCATTATAGCAATAAACTCAATTTAAGCAATTACAGAGGTATACTCCCATTCTTTGTTCAAAGTCTGTAAAATTCTAATTCTTTGATTCTTGAATTGAGCATGCTTTGATTAATTTGAGTATGCTTATTAGATGCTATGATAGTTTACTACCATGTTAGAAATGTATTGCATGGTGGCTGGGATAAATTTCGTTGGAAAATTTTGAGATGGGATGTGAGTCTGCCAAGCAGGAAGCAGCTCCTAGTCTGGCCGCCAGCCTGCGCAGCTGCGCCAGTATTGCACTGGCCAGCGGCGTAGCTGCGCCAGTACCAGTTGCTAGTTTTCTTCTTCTGATGCAAGCCTGTTGTATACTATTATAATGCATTATCCCTTAGAGCAGGCATGTGAACAGACTTAATACACTTATAGGAGTATATACAAGTAATTTAATAGGCATAACAATGATGATACACATGGTTGACATATCACTTATGGTTTTGAAATAAAACTTAGATTTCATGAACGAATGTTAACATATATGAAGCATGTTAGTGTTCTGACTTTGCAAGCATATTAGTATGATCTAAAAATGTATGAGAAGCATGCTAACTAGCGTATATAGGTTCCATAATGAAATGTGATCATATAAACCTTACTAATGCACGTTCCTAATAAAAAATGAAACACAAACCTTGATATGCTATGCCATGTTACTATTTTGATTTTTGCGAGCATAATAGCATGGTTTATATTAACTTGAAATGTATGTTTAAAATGTTAAACACGTTAGCATACTTGATTGAAAGCTTCAAGAGGTTTTTCAAGCGAAACTTAAAGACTTTCAAAGTAAACTTAACCAAGACTTGTGTCTTTTAGATTGTGACCACTTAAATACATGTATGTAACTTATTGTATGCATTCTAATACATGTGAATCACGGTTACGAGATAGTTTATATGTACCGTGTTGTCTTTTTGACTTGGTGTACCTTGTAATAGAAACTTAGAATGTGGAAGCTAACTAGCAATGATTACCATGTGAATGATATTATGATCATGCGAGCATGTGTATTAAAGTTCATTATACCTATAGACATAGTAACATGATCATCATTTGTTTATATACGAATTTCACATATGCATGCCTAATCATAGAAAATGAACTATGTGACTAAAGTATATGTGTGTAGTATACTCGAGCAAACATATTATATATTGTTTAGCCTTGTTATATGAAAACATGACTTTAGTAATCAACTTTGAAGCATGAGCGTATATTAGTTAAAGTATGTGAATTATCGGCATGAAAACATATGACTTCGAAATTGGATTAGGACGAGCATGCTAGTTTCGAATGAGAGATTATAAACTTGATAAGCATGTGTATTGGTTTAGTGGCAATAGTTGCTTGATAGAGTTACGTCGGGACACTTTCAGACCCGAACAATTTGCTTAAGTCGGATTTTAACAGTTAACATATTATGATGCTATAAATGGTACGTTTGATATTGAACGTGATCTTATGTGATAGAATTATATAATGACTAGAGTCTTGTATGTGTGAACTTATATTAGTTTATATATACTAATTGGAGAGGCTGACTTGTTAATGCTAGGTCGTTCCAACGCAGTTTTATTAAAGCTAGAATTTATTTGTAGCTGAGCAAACAGGCAAGTATTCTAGACCCTTGCACTATTTTATTTGATAAATCTTGTAAGCAAGTTCCCTGACTTACAGTTATTATTTGTGCAAGTCTCCCTAACTTTACTTAATTTTATATTGAGCAGGGTATTTTTAGTTTTCCTGAACTACTCTTTTATTTGAGCATGTTTTTCTTGACTTATACTTATTTATTGTACAAGTATCCGGACCCTATTGTGCAAGTATTCTAAATTCTTGCACTACTGTATTCAATGAGTCGTGTAAGCGAGTTTCTTAACTTCACTTGTTTTTAGTGAAAGTTTCCTACCCCTCTCATATTGTATTGAGCAGGTTAATATTGTATTGTATAAGTTCCCCGAACTTCACACTTTGGTTATTGTGAAAGTTCCCCGAACTTCACATTTTGAGTATTGTGAAAGTTCTCCGAACTTCAAATTTTGAGTATTGTGAAAGTTCCCTGAACTTCACACTTTGGTTATTTTGTAAATTCTCGAACTTCATTTCTTTATTATGCAAGTTCTCTAAACTTATACAAACTCGTAAATTGTCCAAGTATCTTATCTTTGTGTTTACTTTACTCAAAGAACGTTGTAAGCAAATGTCCTAACCTATGCATTTACTTTATGCAAGGGATCTATTATGGTGAAATTCCCCAAATTTCACTCTTTGGTGTTGTAAGTGTCTAAGCCTATGCATTTATTTTATGCAAGGAATCTATTATCGTGCAAGTTCCCCGAACTTCACACGTTGAATATTTTGCAAGTTCCCCGAACTTCACACATTGAGTATTGTACAAGTTCCCCGAACTTACACAAATTCCTATATTGCGCAAATTCTAAACTTCACTTTGTGCAAGTTCTCTATCCTTCTCATATTGTATTGAGTAGGCTATTGTTAAATCGAAAGTTGTTTACTTAATTGCTTGAACTTTATTTCCAAGCATGTTATTTAGTGGTTTAATTACTTATCAATTATTCCACATCGATATTATTGATGTCCGCACCTAGTGCATTTGAGCTCGTACAGTCTTGGACTTGTACATTATTCAAGGTTCTAAATTTCTTGAACCATGTCAGTAAGAGTCTGAACCTTTGCTCGGTCAGACTAGTGTATGAAGTTTTCTTTGAAGCTATCCAAACCAATTGATGGTAAGGATTCTTAGACGGAACAGAACACCCCTCATATGTGGGAGTGTGCCCAGGTATCTAATATATATGATACGAGTAAGCAGATTTAAGTGTTATGCATATTCACGTTGTGCCCGAGGCTGATCTTCTCGAGGTACTAAGTTTCTGTAGCCAGAAGCCAGTAATTCTAAAAAGGGTCAATTAGCTATTGAACCCATTGGAAAGTTATAGTTCAGAGTCTACTCGACTATCAGTCATTCTAAAGGCAATTATTATCTTTGTTTTTAATATTCATATTGTTAAATTGTTCAGATGTTCATAGTGTTGAACCATGCAGGTTGTTGAACCTTATAAATATTCATATTATTGAATCATTCTATTATTCGTACTCATTCGTTCAGATATTCATATTGTTGAATCGTTCAGATATTCATATTATTGGATCGTTCTAATATTCATATTGTTGAATCTTTAAGATATTCATTTTGTTGAAATCGTTGTCAGATATTTTTCCATTCATCATGATATATCCTTTATTATTGTATTTAAACTTGCTGAGCAAACTTGTTGCTCATTCTTGCTATATCATGACTTATATTGCAGTTAAGCCTGAGCCCTCAGGGAAGGACAAGGGTAAAGGAAAGATTTAGGATGGTTTGCAAGGAGCAGACTTTGTCTTTGTGATTTGTTTAACTACTGTTAATGTAATATGAACCCTAATGTTTATTATAGGGTATATTTGTATTGATGCATTAAGGTTATCGAATCTTGGGACTAGTAACACCTTTTGAATGAACGACGTATGTTTATTATATTCCGCATTTTTAGTTATCGTATGTTGTTAGAGGTGGATGTTAGTATTGTATCGTGGCGACCGGACCGGGGTCAGAGGACCCGGATTCGGGGGTGTCACAACCACAGTGCTGAAGAAGCCACATGGGAACTCGAGGATGTAATGAGAAAATCATATCCTTAATTATCTTCTTAATTGATTTGTGTAACCCCTTATATATCGATTTCGGGGACAGAATCCTTTTAAGGGGGGAAGAATGTAACAGATGAGAAATGAGAATTTTATGAGAATTTTTTTTATGTTGTGATTCTGGGGACAAAATCCTTTTAAGGAGGGAAGATTGTAACGATTGAGATTTTATATAATAGTTTTAAATATTTATTGATTTAAATAAATATTGTATGTGATTTATTTATTGAGCTAAATAAATAAATTATGTGATTTTATGGACTGATTTAATTAAGAGCAATATTTAATTAAATTGATGTGTTATAATGGTGTAGCATAATTCTAATTTAATGAAGAATAGTTAAATTAGATTTAATGTTATGTGCTAAGTGTTGATAATAATTTGTTACATGAATTATGTTTAATAAAGGAATTACAATGGTGTAACAATTTGGTATTATGTGTTTTATTAAGTTATGAATATTAGCTTTTATTTAATTGAATTAGAATGTTATAATTTAATTAAATAAGTGTAGTATTTAATCTATGGATTAATGATTTATTAAAATAAAGAAAAGGGTTTTAAAAGATCTTTGCCAAACGAGGCCCTTGCGCCACTTTTAAATCTATTTTATCCAAACAAGGCCTTAGCTAATAATCTATTTTTTTAAATAATTGAGTAGTCAAACATGGCCTAACCTTTCAAATTATTGTAACCTATGTAATTAGTAATAATTATTATGGTAATTAGTATTATACTTATTACTTATAATAATAATATATATATATGTATATCATATGTTAGATAATATACGTTAGTTTTAGAAAACAAAGAAAGAAAGAAAGTAGAGAAAGGGTTAGAGAGAATTCGTAGAAAAGAAGAGGAAGAAGAAGAAGAAGAAGAGAAACTTTGAGGAAACAAGAGGAGAGCTCTACTTCATCATCTCCATCTCTTTTCCTAATTCAAACTAGAAAAGGTATAATCTTAGAATTTTATAAGTTGTAATCATGTTCTTCTATATTTTCATAGTTTTAGAATTCTCTATAAAAGTTTTTTTGTGAAAATCTTCTCCATGTAATTGTGATATTGATATAGATAAGTAGAAATTTTGGTTTCAAAATGTTTATAAGTGGATTGTACACCATGAAAGTAGTCTCCGAATTTAATCGTCTTAAAAACAAGTTTTAAACTATGTTCTTCAATATTTCTTAATTTAAAACTTCTCTGTAAAAAGATTTTCGTGTAAATTACTTGATCATGATGTATATATGTATATTGAGGATTATATATGAGTTATATTATTGTTTTAGCAATTCAATCCATGAATCTTTGATAAACAATAAGAGTTGTGTTCATAAGGATTTTCTGTGAATTAATTTATGAAAAAATGGCTTTTGAAACTATCAAATTTATGTTTGATTATGGGTTATAGTTTAAATTGATCATGTATTATGTTAGTATGTTAAGAATAGGAGTTATTAAAATTAGAATTACTTGAATTGATTGGAAAATGAATTTGTAATAGCAATTTTCGTCAAGAACGCTTAATATTGTGTTTTCTTCAAAAATCATGAAAACCTTGGTTTTGATTATGTGTTGTATGGATTTTATATGTTATAATCATGTTTAAGAGTTCAAAATATTGTTGTTAGTAAGTTTCATTTTGCTCATGTTGGGAAAAAACGAATTCGGTGTGAAGAAATAAGCCAAATTGGCTTATTTCTCTGCCAATTCGCAAACTGGGATTCCCACCAGGGGAACCCCAGCGGGGCTTTTGTGCCTTGGGGACCCGCCCCAGCGGGTGTTCCTGCTGTCCGGGAAGTTTGGATTTCGCTTGTTGAGTTTTCATGCCCCGTTTGTTTAGCTAACTTATTTCTATGACTTGGTAAGTGTAATAGGTAATAAGATAACATGTTTTTGATGTGTTTAAGATAGATTGAAGTTTATATGAATGTGTTACATATGTGGGTGTATTACTTTCATAAGATACACAACGTGATTCGTTGCGTTATAAGTTTATGAATGTATGACGTGAGTATAGACTCACGTATATGGCTAGTTAGCAACCTATGTTGTAAACAACGTTGTGAGTTGGACTTAAGTAAGAAGTTCAACGGTTTAAATGTTGTAGTTGGGTACTAATAGATATTTTGAACGTAATGTAAATGTGTAGGGTAATTGTGGAAGTGATTGTAGTTATTAAAATGTAGCTTGCGCTTGAGGCAAGTTCTTTTATCCTTATTCTCTTACGTTAAGCAAGTTTCTATTTCTAAACTTGTTATTTACATGGTACAAGCTT
Source organism: Panax stipuleanatus (assembly GCA_020205555.1). Classification (NCBI taxonomy): domain Eukaryota; kingdom Viridiplantae; phylum Streptophyta; class Magnoliopsida; order Apiales; family Araliaceae; genus Panax; species Panax stipuleanatus. The sequence goes on from CM035115.1 coordinate 105,750,128, forward strand.
TCTAAACTACTCTTGTATGCTATGCAAGCCTATTCATTGTATATTTTCATCGTGCAAGTTTTCTAACCCTTACTCATTATATCATGCAAGTTTATTTACGATTCTTAACTTGTTACGTATTGTACAAGTTATATTGTATTATAATGTTCATAATACACGACTATTGAAGTATTATTGAGGTAATATGATCTTGACTTACTTGTTCAAACAAGATCTACCTAACCTTTCAATTTCTTTAAGTTATTTCTAAAGCATGCCTATTTATTATGTAGTTTATTATCATATCTTACAATTGGTTCATGATTCTTATATTATTGGACTGTTAAAGTACTGTGAGTCGATTCAACTACTCCTAGTTAATGATAGTTGAAACTCCAAAGTTCCCTTATCTATCCAAACCAAACTTTCTTTGGTGCGGACTTGTATTCAATTACTGAGAATGAACAACCCTATTTATTAGGGGATATTTATGCGAAAGCGTTAAATGTTTGTGCACAATACATGGTACAAAGGGCTGATCCCCCCGAGTACGAGTTGAAGGTCCATAGTCTTAACAACTGGTAAAGGTTTAAATAGAAATATTTATAACATAGGACATGGTTCAAGGTCGTATGACCCTCAGATAAATTCTATATTCGAACTTTAAAGATGATAAAAGAATTACTATTCAATTCTTTATTTTGATGAAAGTAAAGTTATTCAAACTCTTTTGAAACTATTCGCTTATGTCATATCACTGTTGCATTTCAAGTGAGCTTTTGTTTGCTCACTCTTGCATGTTTTACCACCCCTTGCAGTTGAGACCAAGAATGTTGACATACCGTCAACAAGTAAAGGAAAAGGAAAGATGAGTAAGTGAAGGCTTGTGGTTTCAAGTTTCTTTTGTAATAAGTCTTAGTTGACAATGTTTTATATTTCCGCATTTGTTTGATTGATGTTAAGGTTTAGCTAACCTGGAATTGTATTTGGACAAGTTGTAATCCTTTATCAAGGAAGATTTTATTTAAGTTTTATGAAGGTTGTAATTTACTTTATAATTCTTTATTATTGGGTAGATGTATGTTTTAATTAGAAAATGAACACAAAATCATGTGGAAACAAAGTACCCGAATTTGGGGGCGTCACAATGCGGATCTGCCCCGTGATACTCCTGATAGACCGCTCTCTTAAATAGAGCTCCCAGCCTCCCTTTGTCAACAACGGGACTCTGCGGGTCGATAATATAAACTCCCGACTAGTGAGAAAGCCTCCCTCAAATCAAATGGTCAAAAACTCAGAGGTATACGGCATCCAAGAGATCGATCTAGCTGTCAAAAGCTCCAACTGTAGGCGGGAATGAGTAAAGCCCTTAGCAACAGAGACCTCCGTCTGAGTGGAGTGATGCCAACGCCGTCCCCGGGGATAGGTCTCCAGACCTAAAGCAGTGATGGGCCGTAGGCAAGAAAGCCTCTCATATGCCCAGAACTGGCCATGTAAATATCAAAAGTCCTTAGTGACCAAGACTGACAAATATAAATACAGAAATCAAAAAGGTACAAGAAAGATGTACTCACTAGCAGAAATGGGTAGAACCCTAACCAAGCCTCCGTCAAACCCTCCGAAAGCATGTGCATGCCCCGGTGAAAATAGGCAAAGGTTTAGGAACCCCAATCAAAGTCACTGAGGCGCTCTACATACCGGGTAGCGCTAACCAGGGCGAAGGACACAGTCGATGAGTTGTTCGCCACAAAACAACCCCTAATGATCACCAGAAATAATTACCTCAAAATGCGATCCCGACTCTGATCATCAGGCAGAGGCTCAAATAAAGCCCTACTCTGGGCATCTATACTCTAGGGCCCCGATCGGACTGTCCGACCCTTGATCTCCATCGCAGGAACTACCAACAGGGACCGAACGACAGTAGGTGTGATGTCAGCCATGACAGGCACTGGTTCACCCTCGATGCCGGTGATGAACCTCCAGTCCATAAGGGTCATCATCACCTCACAATCCAACAAATGAAGGGACTGAGTTTGGTGGAACCAGTGCTCAGACAAAGCCCTCATATACCCCTAGGAGCAACGGCGGGGAAGAATAGAGAAGAAGGCCTGAAACCCCCAACCATCAGTGATATCCCTGTAGTCCTGGTGCAAAGTATGGTACAGGGAGTGCACGTTGAACCAGTTCCCTCGAGGTTGTGTAAAGCCTGAAACCTGCATCATAAACCAACCCATATCAAAAACCTGTGCCCCGAGAATGGCGAAAGAAAGAAAGAGATCCAGAAAGAAGAAAACTTCACGTCTCCTCGTTGGCGTGAAGAAATCTCGATGGATGACGGCTCTAGTCACGCAGCAAATCCTGGGTCGGCACAACAATGCCCGGAAGCTTTGCACATGGGGCTTGAGCCAGAGTAAGAGCAGCAAAAGGTGCCTGCTCATCATCAATATCAATCGGTTACTCGTCTTGGGCTGGACGAATCACCAACTCCGCTAGTCTGCGAGGCGGCTGAGCTGGACGTGGCTGAGGAACATCAGAAGCTCGCCTCCGCCTAACGCCTAAAAGTACCCTACTAGCATTACCGGGTCTATCTCGGTCCATCACTTGGACAAAGTCTCTAAATCACCTCAGAAAGGGCGTGGTAAGCCTAAAACCTGTGGCTTATTAGTTTAAATCAGTATTTTATACATTTCTAAGTCTCAAAACATGCATGGGTCAGTCAAAAATTCCCAATAATGTCAAAACTGCATGTTTTTGAAAAGATAAGTCCTAAAACAGGCATGGGTCAGTCAAAAATCCCTAGTAGAGTCAAAACTGAATGTTTTTTAATGTCTAAACTTTTGAATTTTTTTTGCCAGAGTCTCCTTTGTAAAATAGACTGTCCGCATGCACATAGGCATGTTTAGGTGGCCATTCAGTAGCACACCTTCTCAAAAATAGGAACAGTTCATATTTATGAAATAAAAATCAAAAGTAAACTTCACATGGTAGCCAAATTACCATGGATATTTTTAGTTAAAAATATAGGCTCACGTAAACTGATCAAAAAGAGAAAAATATGACTGTTTTAGAATCTGAATTTTCTTACATCAAAACGTGCATTACAGTAAAATATGCATACATATGAAGTCAGAAAATTTTTAGCAGGTCATATAAGCATACATTTTTCATACATTGTGTCTAAAAGCCCCTTACGTGGTTTACATACTTTTAACGGTCAAAAGTTGCGAAAAAGAACGTAAAACGTTACATGCGATGCACTGAACGCGTAGAAGTTGAGGGAATCAAAAAAGGCTGCCCAAACTCCGTAGATCTGAAAAAGAAAATCGGATTCAGTTTGAAACTCGAAATAAAACTTGAAAATAATGAATCCCGCTGCCCAAAATAAAGCCACATGTGGAAGCGTGCCCACCCGCGGTAGCAGCACCTCGACCTGCGGCTCCCCAGGGTGGGTCCCACTTCCCTGGGCTCGGTTCGGTTCAAGTTGAAACGGAGTTTATATGAGCTGCAAAGTCAAATCTGAAGAAAAATTACTACGCGATTGAGCGGCTTGTCCTGAAATCCTGCGTTTAAGCAGTGTAATCCTAACAGAAAGGGGAACTTTCTGAAAACCCTTGGTATTCATCCTGAAGCAATGTCTAGGGATCAATGATGAAGAATATTGAAAAAACTGCTGAAAAACTATGCAAAATTGTCAAAAACTTCCACTTTCGAAGCATCGGGTACAGACCGGTGACAGTTCAGCCATTGGCACAACCCCAGCGAAGCGTTGGGTACTGACCGATGACAGTTCAGTCGTTGGCACAACCCCAGCGAAGCGACGGGTACTGACCGACGACAGTTCAGCCGTTGGCACAACCCCAGCGAAGCATCGGGTACTGACTAATGAAATTTTAGCTGTTGGCACAACCCCAGCGAAGTGTCGAGTACTGACCGATGACATTTCAATAGTTGGCACAACCCTAGAGAAGCGTCGAGTACAGACCGAGACAGTTCAGCCATTGGCACAACCCCAGCAAAGCGTCGTGTACTGACCAACGACAGTTCAGTCGTTGGTATTACCCCAGCGAAGTGTCGGGTATTGACCGATGACATTTCAGCCGTTGGCACAACCCCAGCGAAGCGTAGAGTACAGACCGGTGACAGTTTAGCCGTTAGTACAACCCCAGCTAAGAGTCGGGTACTGAACAATGACAGTTCAGCCGTTGGCACAACCCCAGCAAAGCGGCGGGTACAGACCGAGGATAGTTCAGCCGTTGGCATAACCCTAGCGAAGCGTCAGGTACAGACCGAGATAGTTCAGCCCTTGGCACAACCCCAGCGAAGCGTAGGGTACAGACTGAGACAGTTCAGCCGTTGGCACAACCCCAGCAAAGCGTCGGGTACAGACCGATGACAGTTCAGCCATTGGCCCATCCCAAGCTAAGCGTCGGGTACAAAACGGTGACAGTTCAACCGTTAGCATAATTCCAGCGAAGCGACGTGTACTGACCGATGACATTCTAGCCTTTGGCACAACCCCAGCGAAGTGTTGGGTACAGACTGACGATAGTTCAGCCGTTGGCATAACCCTAGTGACGCGTCGGGTACTGACCGAGGACATTTCAGCCTTTGGCACAACCCCAGCGAAGCGTTGGGTACTGACCAACAACAGTTCAGCCGTTGGCAAAAGCCCAGCAAAGCGTCGGGTACTGACCAATGACATTTCAGCCATTGGCACAACCCTAGCGAAGAGTCGGGTACAGATAAATGACAGTTCAACCGTTGGCACAACCCCAGCGAAGCGTCGGGTACAGACCAAGGACAGTTCTGCCGTTGAAACAACCCCTGCGAAGCGTCGAGTACAGACCGAGATAGTTCAGCCGTTGGCACAACCCCAGCGATGATTCGGGTACAGACCGAGGCAGTTCAGCCATTGGCACAACCCTAACGAAGCATGGGATACAGGCCGAGATAATTCAGCCGATGCCATAACCCCAGCGAAGCGTCGGGTATAGACCGATAACAGTTCAACCGTTGACACAATCCCATCGAAGTATCGGATACAGACCGGTGATAGTTCAGCCGTTGGCACAACCCTAGCGAAGTGTCAGTTACTGACTGATGACATTTCAGCCGTTGGCACAACCCCACCGAAGTGTCGGGTACAGACCAACGACAGTTCAGCAATTGGCATAAAACTTGCGAAGTGTCGGGTACAGACCGAGATAGTTTAGCCATTTGCACAACCCCAGCAAAGCGTCGGGTACTGACCGACGATAGCTCAATCGTTGGCATAACCCCAGCGAAGTGTCTGGTACTGACGATGACATTTCAACCATTGGCACAACCACAGCGAAGCATCGGGTATAGACCGGTGACAGTTCAGCCGTTGGCATAACCCCAACGAAGCATCGGGTATAGACCGCTTACAGTTCAATCTTTGGTATAACACCAGCGAAGCATCGGGTACATAACGGTGATATTTTTGCTGTTCCCACAACCCCAGCGAAGCGTCAGGTACTGACCAAGGACATTTTAGCCATTGGCACAACTCCAGCGAAGTCTCGGGTACTGATTGACGACAGTTCGGCAGTTGGAACAACCCCAACGAAGCGTCAGGTACTAACCGACGGCAGCTCAGCCATTGGCGCAACCCCAGCGAAGCGTCGGGTACTGACTGATGACATTTTAGTCGTTGGCACAACCCCAGCGAAGCGTCGGGTACAGACCGAGACAGTTCAGCCATTGGCACAACGCCAAAAAAGCATCGGGTACTGATCGACGATAGCTCAGCCGTTGGCATAACCCCAGTGAAGTGTCGGGTACTGACCGATGACATTTTGACTGTTGGGGTACAGACCGATGACAGTTCAGCCATTGTCACAACCACAGCGAAGCGTCTGGTACTGACCAGTGACAGTTCATCCGTTGGCACAACCCCAGTGAAGCGTTGGGTACAGACCGAGGATAATTCAAGCGTTGGAACAACCCCAAGGAAGCATAGGGTACATACCGAGATAGTTCAGCCGTTGGCACAACCCCAGCGAAGCGTCGAGTACAGATCGATGATAGTTCAGCCGTCGGCACAATCTCAGCAAGGCATCGGGTATAGTCCGGTGACAGTTCAGCCGTTGGCACAACCCCAACAAAGCGTTTGGTACTGACCGATGTCATTTCAGCCGTTTACACAACTCCAGCGAAGCGTCCGGTACAGACCAACGATAGTTCTGCCGTTGTCACAACCCCAGCGAAGCATCGGGTACTGACCGATGACATTTTAGCCGTTGACACAACCCCAACAAAGTGTCAAGTACTGGCCGAACACAGTTCAGCCATTGGCACAACCTCAGTGAAGCGTCGGGTACTGACTAATGACATTTAAGCCGTTGGCACAACCCCAGCGATGCGTTGGGTACAGGCCGATGACACTTCAGCTGTTGGCATAACCCCAGCGAAGCATCAAGTACAGACCGATGATAGTTCAGCCGTTGGCACAACCCCAGCGAAGTGTCGGGTATTGACCGATGACATTTCAGCCATTTGCACAACCCCAACGAAGCGTCGGGTACAAAGCGACGACAGTTCAGCCATTGGCACAACCCCAGCAAAGCGTCGGGTACTGACCGATGACATTTCAGCTGTTGGCATAACCTCAGCGAAGTATCGGGTACAGACCGATGACAGTTCAGCCGTTGGCACAACCCCAGCGCAACGTCGGGTACTGACCGATGATATTTCAGCCGTTGGCACAACCCCAACGAAGCGTCGGGTACAGGCCGAAGAAAGTTCAGCCGTTGGCACAACCCAGCGAAGCGTCGGGTACAGACCGACGATAGTTCAGCCGTTGGCACAACCCCAACGAAGCGTAGGGTACAGACCGATGACAGTTCAGCCGTTGGCACAACCCCAGCGAAGCATCGGGTACAGACCAGTGATAGTTCAGCCGTTGGCACAACCCCAGTGAAGCATCGGGTATTGACCAAGGACATTTCAGCCGTTAGCACAACCCCAGCGAAGCGTCGGGTATAGACCAACGAGAGTTCAGCCATTGGCACAATCCCAGCAAAGCGTCGGGTACAGACCAAGACAGTTCAGCCGTTGGCACTTCCCCAGCAAAGCGTCAGGTACTGAGCGATGACAGTTCAGCCATTGGCGTAACCCCGGCGAAGCGTCGGGTATTGACCGATGATATTTTAGCCTTTGGCACAACCCCAGCGAAGCGTCAAGTACAGACCGGTGACAGTTTAGCCGTTGGCACAACCCCAGCGAAGCGTCGGGTACTGACCGCTGACGGTCAGCCATTGGCACAACCCCAGCTAAGCGTCGTGTACAGACCGATTATAGTTCAGCCATTGGCACAACCGCAGTTAAGCATCGGGTACATATCGGTGACAGTTCAGCTATTGGCACACAACCCCAGTTAAACGTCGGGTACTGACTGAAGACATTTCAACTGTTGGCATAACCCTAACGAAGCGTCGAGTACTGACCGAGAATAGTTCAGCCGTTGGCACAACCCCAGCGAAGCGTCGGGTACTGACCGATAACAGTTCAGCAGTTGGCACAACCCAAGCGAAGCAATAGGTACATAATTGTGACATTTCTGTCATTGCCACAACCCCAGCAAAGCGTCAGGTACTAACCGAGGACATTTCAGCCGTTGGCACAACCCCAGCGAAGCGTCGGGTACTGACCGACGACGGTTCAGCCATTGGCTCAACCCCAGAGAAGCGTCGGGTACTAACCGACGGCAGTTCAGCCGTTGGCGCAACCTCAGCGAAGCGTCGGGTACTGACCAATGACATTTCAGCTGTTGGCACAACCCCAGCGAAGCATCGGGTATAGACCAAGACAGTTCAGCCGTTGGCACAACCCTCAAAAAAGTGTCGTGTACTGAACGACGATAGTTCAGCAGTTGGCATAACCCCAGCGAAGCGTAGGGTACTGACTGATGACATTTTGGCAGTTGGCACAATTGCAGCGAAGCATCGGGTACAGACCGGTGATAGTTTAGCCATTGGCACAACCCCAGCGAAGCGTCGGGAACTGACCAGTGATAGTTTAGCTGTTTGCACAACCCCAGTGAAAAGTTGGGTACAGACCGAGGACAATTCAAGCATTGGCACAACCCTAACAAAGCATCGGGTATAGACAGAGACAGTTTAGCTGTTGGCACAACCCCAGCGAAGCGTCGGGTACAGACCAAAATAGTTTAGCTATTGGCACAACCCCAACGAAGCGTAGGGTACAGACCGAGATAGTTCAGCCATTGGCACAACCCCAGCAAAGCGTCGAGTATAGACCGATGATAGTTTAGTCGTTGGCACAACCCCAGCGAAGCGTCAGGTACAGACCGACGAAAGTTCAGCTGTTGGCAAAACCAAGCTAAGCGTCGGGTACAGACCGACGATAGTTCAGCCATTGGCACAACCCCAGCGAAGCATATGGTACAGACCGATGACAGTTTAGCCGTTAGCACAACCCCAGCGAAGCATCGGGTACAGACTGGTGATAGTTCAGCCATTGGCACAACCCCAGTGAAGCGTCGGGTACTGACTAAGGACATTTCAGCCGTTAGCACAACCCCAGCGAAGCGTCGTGTATAGACCGATGACAGTTCAGCCGTTGGCACAACCCCCGCAAAGCGTCGGGTACAGACCGAGACAGTTCAGCCGTTGGCACTTCCCCAGCAAAGCGTCGGGTACTGACCGATGACAGTTTAGCCGTTGGCATAACCCCAGCAAAGCGTCGGGTACTGACCGATGACATTTCTGCCGTTGGCACAACCCCAACGAAGCATCAAGTACAGATCGGTGACAGTTTAACCGTTGGCACAACCCCAGCGAAGCATCGGGTACTGACCGGTGACAGTTTAGCCATTGGCACAACCCCAGCAAAGCGTCGGGTACAGATCGATTATAGTTCAGCCGTTGGCACAACCCCAGCTAAGCATCGGGTACATACCGGAGATAGTTCAGCTATTAGCACAACCCCAGCGAAGCGTCGGGTACTGACTGAAGACATTTCAGCCGTTGGCATAACCCTAACGAAGCGTCGGGTACTGACCGACAATAGTTCAGCCGTTGGCACAACCCCAACGTTCCGTCGGGTACTGACCGACGACAGTTCAGTCATTGGCACAACCCCAGTGAAGCATCAGGTACATACCTGTGACATTTCAGCTTTTGCCACAACCCCAGCGAAGCGTCAGGTACTGATCGAGGACATTTCAGCCATTGGCACAACCCCAGCAAAGCGTCGGGTACTGACCGACGACAGTTTAGCCGTTGTCTCAACCCCAGCGAAGCTTCAGGTACTAACCGATGACAGTTTAGCCATTGGCGCAACCCCAATGAAGCGTCGTGTACTGATAGATGACATTTTAGCCGTTGGCACAATCCTAGCGAAGCGTCGGGTACAGACCAAGACACTTCAGAAGTTGGCACAACCCTAGAAAAAGCGTCGGGTATTGACCGACGATAGTTCAGCCGTTGGCATAACCCCAGCGAAGCGTAGGGTACTGACTGATGACATTTCGGTAGTTGGCACAACCCTAGCGAAGCGTCAGGTACAGACCGGTGACAGTTTAGCTATTGGCACAGCCCCAGCGAAGCGTCGGGTACAGACCGACGACAGTTCTGCAGGTGGCACAACCCCAACGAAGCATCGGGTATTGACCAATGACATTTCAACCGTTGGCACAACTCCAGCAAAGCGTCGGGTACTGGTCGACCACAGTTCAGTCGTTGGCGCAACCTCAACGAAGCGTCGGGTGCTGACCGATGACATTTCAGCGGTTTGCTCAACCCCAGCGAAGCATCGGGTATAGACCAATAACACTTCAGCCGTTGGCATAACCCCATCAAATCATCAGGTATAGACCAGTGACAGTTCAGTCGTTAGCACAACCCCAACAAAGCTTCGGGTACTGATCAATGACATTTCAGCTATTAGCACAACCCCAGCGAAGCGTCGGGTACAAAGCGATGACAGTTCAGCCATTGGGACAACCCCAGCGAAGCGTCAGGTACTGACCGATGACATTTCAGCTGTTGGCACAACCCCAGCGAAGCATCGGGTACAGACCGGTGACAGTTCAGCCGTTGGCACAACCCCAGCGCAGCGTTGTGTACTGAACGATGACATTTCAACCATTAGCACAATCCCCTCGAAGAGTCGGGTACAGACCGATTAAAGTTCAGCCGTTGGCACAACCCAGCGAAATGTCGAGTACATATCGATGACAGTTCAGTCATTGGCACAACCACAACGAAGAGTAGGGTACAGATCGATGACAGTTCAGCCGTTGGCACAACCCTAGCGAAGCATCGGGTACAGACCGGTGACAGTTCAGCCGTTGGCACAACCCCAGCAAAGCGTCGGGTACTGACCGAGGACATTTCAGCCGTTGGCAAAACCCCAGCGAAGCGTCGAGTACAGACCGACGACAGTTCAGCAATTGGCACAACCCCAGCTAAGCGTCGGGTACAGATCGAGACAGTTCAGCCGTTGTCACTTCCCAGCAAATCGTTGGGTACAGACCGACGACAGTTCTGCAGGTGGCACAACCCCAACGAAGCATTGGGTATTGACCGATGACATTTCAACCGTTGGCACAACTCCAGCAAAGCGTCGGGTACTGGTCGACCACAGTTCAGTCGTTGGCACAACCTCAACGAAGCGTCGGGTGCTGACCGATGACATTTCAGCTGGTTGCTCAACCCCAATGAAGCATCGGGTATAGACCAATAACACTTCAGCCGTTGGCATAACCCCATCAAAGCATCAGGTACAGACCGGTGACAGTTTAGTCGTTAGCACAACCCCAACAAAGCTTCGGGTACTGATCAATGACATTTCAGCTATTAGCATAACCCCAGCGAAGCGTCGGGTACAAAGCGATGACAGTTCAGCCATTGGGACAACCCCAGCGAAGCGTCAGGTACTGACCGATGACATTTCAGCTGTTGGCACAACCCCAGCGAAGCATCGGGTACAGACCGGTGACAGTTCAGCCGTTGGCACAACCCCAGCACAGTGTTGTGTACTGAACGATGACATTTCAACCATTAGCACAACCCCCTCGAAGAGTCGGGTACAGACCGATTAAAGTTCAACCGTTGGCACAACCCAGCGAAATGTCGAGTACAGATCGATGACAGTTCAGTCATTGGCACAACCACAACAAAGAGTAGGGTACAGATCGATGACAGTTCAGCCGTTGGCACAACCCTAGCGAAGCATCGGGTACAGACCGGTGACAGTTCAGCCGTTGGCACAACCCCAGCAAAGCGTCGGGTACTGACCGAGGACATTTCAGCCGTTGGAAAAACCCCAACGAAGCGTCGAGTACAGACCGACGATAGTTCAGCAATTGACACACCCCCAGCTAAGCGTCGGGTACAGATCGAGACAGTTCAGCCATTGTCACTTCCCAGCAAATCGTTGGGTACAGACCGACGACAGTTCTGCAGGTGGCACAACCCCAACGAAGCATTGGGTATTGACCGATGACATTTCAACCGTTGGCACAACTCCAGCAAAGCGTCGGGTACTGGTCGACCACAGTTCAGTCGTTGGCACAACCTCAACAAAGCGTCGGGTGCTGACCGATGACATTTCAGCTGGTTGCTCAACCCCAATGAAGCATCGGGTATAGACCAATAACACTTCAGCCGTTGGCATAACCCCATCAAAGCATCAGGTACATACCGGTGACAGTTTAGTCGTTAGCACAACCCCAGAAAAGCTTCGGGTACTGATCAATGACATTTCAGCTATTAGCACAACCCCAGCGAAGTGTCGGGTACAAAGCGATGACAGTTCAGCCACCCCAGCGAAGCGTCAGGTACTGACCGATGACATTTCAGCTGTTGGCACAGCCCCAGCGAAGCATCGGGTACAGACCGGTGACAGTTCAGCCGTTGGCACAACCCCAGCACAGTGTTGTGTACTGAACGATGACATTTCAACCATTAGCACAACCCCCTCGAAGAGTCGGGTACAGACCGATTAAAGTTCAACCGTTGGCACAACCCAGCGAAATGTCAAGTACAGATCGATGACAGTTCAGTCATTGGCACAACCACAACGAAGAGTAGGGTACAGATCGATGACAGTTCAGCCGTTGTCACAACCCTAGCGAAGCATCGGGTACAGACCGGTGACAGTTCAGCCGTTGGCACAACCCCAGCAAAGCGTCGGGTACTGACCGAGGACATTTCAGCCGTTGGCAAAACCCCAGCGAAGCGTCGAGTACAGACCGACGACAGTTCAGCAATTGGCACAACCCCAGCTAAGCTTCGGGTACAGATCGAGACAGTTCAGCCGTTGTCACTTCCCAGCAAATCGTTGGGTACAGACCGACGACAGTTCAGCAGTTGGCATAACCCCAATAAAGCGTCGGGTATTGACCGATGACATTTCAGCCGTTGGCACAACTCCAGCAAAGCGTCGGGTACTGGTCGACCATAGTTCAGTCGTTGGCACAACCCCAGCTAAGCGTCGAGTGCTGACCGATGACATTTCAGCTGTTTGCTCAACCCCAGCGAAGCATCGGGTATAGACCAATAACACTTCAGCCGTTGGCATAACCCCATCAAAGCATCAGGTACAGACCGGTGACAGTTCAGTCGTTAGCACAACCCCAGCAAAGCTTCGGGTACTGATCAATGACATTTCAGCTATTAGCACAACCCCAGCGAAGCGTCGGGTACAAAGCGATGACAGTTCAGCCATTGGGACAACCCCAGCGAAGCGTCAGGTACTGACCGATGACATTTCAGCTGTTGGCACAACCCCAGCGAAGCATCGGGTCAAGACCGGTGACAGTTCAGCCGTTGGCACAACCCCAGCGCAGCGTTGTGTACTAAACGATGACATTTCAACCATTAGCACAACCCCCTCGAAGAGTCGGGTACAGACCGATTAAAGTTCAGCCGTTGGCACAACCCAGCAAAATGTCGAGTACAGATCGATGACAGTTCAGTCATTGGCACAACCACAACGAAGAGTAGGGTACAGATCGATGACAGTTCAGCCGTTGGCACAACCCTAGCGAAGCATCGGGTACAGACCGGTGACAGTTCAGCCGTTGGCACAACCCCAGCAAAGCATCGGGTACTGACCGAGGACATTTCAGCCGTTGGCAAAACCCCAGCGAAGCGTCGAGTACAGACCGACGACAGTTCAGCAATTGGCACAACCCCAGCTAAGCTTCGGGTACAGATCGAGACAGTTCAGCCGTTGTCACTTCCCAGCAAATCGTCGGGTACTGACCGACGATAGTTCAGCCGTTGGCATAACCCCAATAAAGCGTCGGGTACTAACTGATGACATTTCAGCCGTTGGCACAACCCTAGCGAAGCGTCGAGTACAGACTGGTGACAGTTTAGCCGTTGGCACAACCCCAGCTAAGCATCAGGTACTAACCACTGACAGTTTAGCCGTTGGCACAACCCCAGCAAAGCGTCGGGTACAGACCGATTATGTTCAGCCGTTGGCACAACCCCAGCGAAGCATCGGGTACATACCGGAGAAAGTTCAGCCATTGGCACAACCCTAGCGAAGCGTCGGGTACTGACTGAGGATATTTCAGCCGTTGGCACAACCCCAATGAAGCGTCGGGTACTGACCAATGGTAGTTCAGCTATTGGCACAACCCCATCGAAGCGTCGGGTACTGACCGACGACAGTTCAACCGTTCGCACAATCCCAGCGAAGCGTAGGGTACTGACCAATGACATTTTAGTCGTTAGCACAACCCAAGCGAAGCGTCTGGTACAGACCGAGATAGTTCGACCGTTGACACAACCCCAACAACGCGTCAGGTACTAACCAAAGACTGTTCAGCCGTTGGCATAACCCCAACGAAGCGTTGGGTACTAACCGATGAAATTTTAGCAGTTGGCACAACCCCAACGAAGCGTCGGGTATAGATCGGTGACAGTTCAGCAGTGGGCACAACCCCAGCGAAGTGTCGGGTATAGACAGAGGACAGTTCAGCCATTGGCACAACCCCAACGAAGCTTTATGTACAGACCGAGACAGTTCAGCCGTTGGCATAACCCCAGTGTAGCGTAGAGTAAAGATCGAGACAGTTCAGCCATTGGCTCTACCCCAACGAAGTGTCTCGTACAGATTGAGACAGTTCAGCCGTTAGCACAACCCCAGCGAAGCGTCGAATACAGACCAAAATAGTTCAGCCATTGGCACAACCCCAACGAAGTGTAAAGTAAAGACCGAGACAGTTCAGCCGTTGGCACAACCCCAACGAAGCGTAGGGTAAAGACCGAGACAGTTCAGTCGTTGGCACAACCCCAGCGAAGCGTTGGGTACAGACCGATGACAGTTCAGCCATTGGCACAAACCCAACGAAGCATCGCGTACAAAACGGTGATAGTTCAGCCATTGGCACAACCCCAGCGAAGCGTCTGGTACTGATCGATGACATTTCAGCCATTTGCACAGCCCCAGTGAAGCGTTGGGTACAGACCGACGATAGTTCAGCCATAGGCACAACTCCAGCGAAGCGTCGGGTATTGACCGATGACATTTTAGCCATTGGCACAATCGCAAAGAAGCGTCGGGTACTGACCGACCTCAGTTCATCCGTTGGCACAACCTTAGCGAAGCGTTGGGTACTGATCGATAACATTTCAGCAGTTAGCACAACCCCAACGAAGCGTCAAGTACAGACCGATGACAGTTCAGCCGTTGGCATAACCCCAGCGAAGCATCGGGTATAGACCGGTGACAGTTCAGCCATTGGCACAATCCCAGCGAAGCGTCGGGTACTGACCGATGATATTTCAGCCATTGGCACAACCCCAGCGAAGCGTCGAGTACAGACCGACGATAGTTCAGCCGTTGGCACAACCCCAACGAAGCGTCGGGTACTGACCGATGACATTTCAGCTGTTGGCATAACCCTAACAAAGCATCGGGTACAGATCGATGACAGTTCAACCATTGGCACAACCCCAGCGAAGCGTCGGGTACTGACCGATGACATTTCAACCGTTAGCACAATCCCAGCGAAGCGTCGGGTACACACCGACGACAGTTTAGCCGTTGGCACAACCCCAGTGAAGAGTCGGATACTAACCGATGACATTTTAGCCATTGGCACAATCTCAGTGAAGAGTCGGGTATAGACCGAGATAGTTCAGCCGTTGGTACAACCCTAGCGAAGCGTCGGGTACAGACCGAGACAGTTCAGTCGTTGGCACAGCCCCAACGAAGCATCGAAACGGATCCGGTGATGAAAGCAATATAATAATCCATCCCCAATGATGCAATCTGTTATACACATCCTCATGTGGAGCACCAAGAAAGATTGGATAATTCAAACCCTTGTTGCCAACTACCGGTGTTGGTGATCGTCAAAATAGGCATCGGGAGCACTCATTGGAATAACTCGGCTACATCAATGTCATCCCCATCAGAGTCATATAGGCTATCATGGATGACGTCATCTGAAGCAGAAAGTGACAAAAATAGTTTGCGGTAGCCTATTAGTGACCTCCCCAGCCAAACGAGATGAGAACAGTCTGCAATGGCAGCCTAAATCTGATAAATCTGTCTGTGGATGTCCTACCAGCAGTCAACTGATAATGCTGCAATAAGGGTTATCACGGGAGTCGTTATCCCCAGCAAAAACTAACGTAATCAATCAGTGATAACTCTACCCCCTCGAAGGTATCTAATATTCATGACATACCCTATCATGCTTGCCTCCCCTTTACATTTGAATTTCCCGTGTCCACTAATCTTTATCCTGTTCATTTCATTACATTGCATGAACATGATAAAGAGGGGCATCTGTAGACACTCAAAATTTCCTGTTCCTATTACTAACACTGTAAGAGGGCAACATTATCTTTTCAAATCAATTCCGGTCTCAATACCGGGTCATCAAATCAACCCCGATCTCAATATCGGGTCATCAAATCAACCCCGGTCTCAATACCGGGCCATCACTCAACCCCGATCTCAATATTGGGCCATTAAATCAACCCCGGTCTCAATACCAGGTCATCAACTCAACCCCGATCTCAATACTGGGTCATCAACTCAACCCCGGTCTTAATACCGGGTCATCAAATTAACCTCGATCTAAATAACGGGTCATCAAATCAACCCCGGTCTCAATACCGGGCCATCAACTCAACCCCATTCTCAATACAGGGTCATCAAATCAACCCAGGTCTCAATACCGGGCCATCAAATCAACTCCGATCTCAATACTTGGTCATCAAATCAACCCTGGTCTCAACACCGGGTCATCAAATCAACCTCGGTTTCAATACCAGTCGTCAACTCAACCCCGGTCTCAATACCAGGTCATCAACTCAACCCCGGTCTCAATATCGGGTCATCAAATCAACCCCGATCACAATATCGGGTCATCAAATCAACCCCGAAGTCAATATCGGGTCATCAAATCAATCCCGATCTCAATACCGGGTCATCAAATCAGGACCGGTCTCAATACCGGGTCATTAGATCAGCCCCAATCTCAATACCAGATCATCAAATCAGCCCTGGTCTCAACCCGAGAGGTACAGGTCAACCCCGGTCTCAATTCGAAAAGTACAGGTCAGCCCCGGTCTCAACCCGGGAAGCATAGGTCAGCCCCGGTCTCAACCCGGTAGGTACAGGTCAGCCCCGGTCTCAACTAAGGAGGTACAGGACATCCCCGGTCTTAACTCGAGACGTACAGGTCAGCCCCGATCTTAACCCGGGAGGTACAGGTCAGCCCAGCTCAACCAAGGAGGTACAGGTCAGCCCCTGTCTGAACCCGGGAAGTACAGGTCAGCCTCGGTCTCAACCCGGGAAGTACAGGTCAGCCCCGGTCTTAACCAAAGAGGTATAGGTCAGCCCCAGTCTCAACCCGGGAGGTACAGGTCAGCCCCGATCTCAACCCGAGAAGTACAGGTCAGCCCCGGTCTCAACCCAGGAGGTACAAGTCAGCCCTGATCTCAACCTGAGAAGTACAGGTTATCCCTGGTCTCAACCCGGGAGGTACAGGTAACCCCGGTCTCAACCCAAGAAGTACAGGTCAGCCCCGGTCTCAACCCGAGAAGTACAGGTCAGCCCCGATCTTAACCTAGAAGGTACAGGTCAGCCTTAGTCTCAACCCGGGAGGTACAGGTTAGCCCTGGTCTCGACCTGGGATGTACAAGTCGACCCCGATATCAACCTGGGAAGTACAGGTCAGCCCCGATCTCAACCCGGGAGGTATAAGTCAGCCCCGGTCTCAACCCGAGAAGTACAGGTCAGCCCCGATCTCAACCCGAGAGGTATAAGTCAGCCCCGGTCTTAACTTGGGAAGTACAGGTTAGCCTTGGTCTCAACCCGAGAAGTACAGGTCATCCTCGATCTCAACCCGGGAGGTCACGTCAACTTCAGAACCAATCCTGAAGAATCACAACATCTCCAGAGGAAAACCTGGGGCTACCAATCAACCTCAGAGACAACACTGAGGAAAAACAGACTCGAATGGGATCCAAATCTTGGAAACAGCCCCAAGAAGTCAACTAAAGGCCATACCGACATTGAAGGCAACCTCGGGAGGGGCAAAACGTTCATTTTACTAAATCCAAGCTGATTCAGTCAAACTCAAGCCGAATTGATGCCACCAAGGTCAGAACGAACCATAACGATGATCCCGAGTGCAAACAGTGCAAGACAGCTTAACGAACAAATTGCGGGGAATCGAAGACCTGGTTATGAACTCGTCCTCTTGAACACGAAAAATGTTTTATCCCATATCATTGTGACACTCTCGGTGAGGGCTTTTCGGGAAGATATAGCACGCCTCAAACGAACGCTCCTATCAAATGTTAGAAAGTTTTGAATTAGACCTCGCGTTGCTCGAAATGCGCGTGGAGCCGCACCTCTACCTGCAGCAGCAGCAGGTAGAGTGGAGGCTCCCTGGCCTATATATAGAGGTGCACCCCCCCTCTCATTTCAAGAATTCAAAAACGCTTCGAACCCCTGCTCGTTTGGTTTTCTGTCTATTTTCTTGTGTTCCAAACCCAAAACTTTTCACTCTAACACGTAGATATATCCACAAACTACCACATATCAAAAAATAACCGGTAGATTATGACGTTTAAAACCTACGATTTGGCAAAAAGCCCGTGTAGCAGTTAATTGTGAGTATTTTTACGATCAGCAAGTCAATACTACTTCTTCGCACTTTTATACACTTGCATATCAAGTTTCATTTTCTAAATATGCCCGGAACTCAATTCTGTGGCCGTTTTTGTCAACTTTTGGTACATTTTTGTACATAAACTCATTTTCTGGCATTTTTACAACTCGGATTGACGATCCGTCGCTTCCAGCAGCTTTTATATACTTGCATCTTCGTTACTAGAAACTTCGTCGGACTGGGTTATCTTCCCAGTCTGGGTTTGGCTTTTTTTGTATATATTTAACTGTATATATACTAACTTTTCAATTCTGTCAAGCCCGAATGTCCAATCTGCGATAGTTTACTGCTTTTATATATAAATATGCATATATAAGCAGCCTTCACCACACTGGGTTATCTTTCCAGTCTTGGTTGACTACTTTTTCGTCTCTATATATATATGTATATTTATATTTCAGTTCGGCATGGATCATTCTGTGGCCTTTTTACTATTTATATATATAAATATGCATATATAAGCAGCCTTCACCACACTAGGTTATCTTTCCAGTCTTGGTTGACTACTTTTCTATACAATTATATTCCAGTTTGGCCTGGATCATTATGTGGCCTTTTTACTGTTTTTACACCATTTACCATACTAGGTTATCTCCCCAGTCCTGGTTGACTACGTTTCTGTATATATTTATATTTCAGTCCGGGCACAGGCGTGAAAACCCATCGCCCTTTTTACTGTTTTCAATATATATTTCAATTTTGTCCAGCCTCTATCATTTCGTGGCTTTTATATATATATATATTGCTTTCGTATATATAATTATATATATATATATATTACTTTACTCATTTTTATTAAATTATTTCTTTAAATATTCATTTAATATGGATTGGCACTGACATTTCTGCGGGCGAACTAGATTTATTTAAATCTCTCCAACTCTAGCTTTCAAACTGTTCAAAATAGGCCCAGACAGAACTGGGAAGCTAGAATGGCTGAGATTTATTTAAATCTAGCCTTTTTTCTAGTTTTAGTTATAAAAGCTATCTTGCGGCCCTTAGATCGCTATCTAGTTGGAACGAGATGCTTCGATCATGTGCGAGCCAGGATTTATTGATGAATCCTTGATTCTGGCGATATTATATATATTTGTTTCTGTACAAATTTGAGATGTGCAGGTTTATTGGCCTCCCTATGTGAGCTTAGGAATTGTGGGATTCATGATCAAACTGATCAGAATCTAATTCCCATGATGGACAAACTCCACTTTACAAATGTACCCTGCCAGTTTTTCTGTAAAAAATGTACATACAAAAGACCTTAAAACGGTTATCCGGATTTAAGGTCTCAACATAGTGAAAATATGGTTTGTCATGTCAGTGTCCCTCCGATGGCTATCATGCCTTTGAGGAGACCAACACTTATATATATTTTGTGGTTAAGGATGCTTCGCAGCCCAACAATCACCATTCAAATTGAGCCTTAAGGCTGAAAAGATAAAACTGAAGTATCGATATGCTTCAATTCCTATGTTAGCGTAAGGGTTTGAAAACCTTCTTTCAAAACATAATTTTAACAATCTTTTCAAAAAGAGAAGCTTTTGCAAATCAAATCAAACCCTTTTGCAAATCAAATCAAAGACTTTTTCCAAATCAAATCAAACCCTTCGTATATAGGTTCAACGATGCATAGACATGCTTTCCATCAAACATAGGCCCAATTTTCAAACAGCATTCACACACACACTTTACATTTTTAAGGAAAATATTGAAAAGATGCGGTACCGTGTTTACACGGGAGTTGTGGGGTGCCTAACACCTTCCCCAAACTTAACCAAGCCCCCGAACTCAAAACTTTGTTTTCAAAGATCAAGTTTTGACAGTGTGCAACAATTGGGCCTCTTTCAAACAAAACTCGATTGAGTTGGTACAACCATTTCAAATCTACCAACTGGCAACTCTGTAAAACGTTCAAATCGTCGACATGATACATGTTGGCCTTTTCTTAAAAAACCCTTCAAAACCTTTTTCACAAATAAAAAGAGTAAGGGTAGACATAACTTAGGAAGAGAGAAAGATCCGGGTTGTGACCCGACCCGCGGATTTTTTCTGACGTTGACACCAAGCCCTCGAACTCAAAACTTCGGTTTCAAAGATCAAGTTTCAACAGTGTCCAGCAATTGGGCCTCTTTCAAACAAAACTCGGTTGAGTTGGTAAAATCATTTTAAATCTACCAACTGGAGACTTTGTAAAACGTTCAAATCGTCGACATGATACATGTTGGCCTTTTTCTAAAAAACTCTTCAAAACCTTATTCACAATAAAAAGAGTAAGGGTAAAGAAACTTAGGAAGAGAGAAAGATCCGGGTTATGACCCGACCAATGGATTTTTTCCCAACGTCGACAGGTGGCGACTCTGCTGGGGATTTTAGAGGGCTTAGGCGGCATTCAAAATCTTTTCAAAAATTTCACTTTCATATCTGTGTATGTGTGAATATTGTGTCTTTACATTAAATGAATGTGAATGAATGCTTCCCTGCTTTTTTAGTGCTTCGCACACATATTAGTGCTTCACACCTATGTCATCATATGCATAACGGTGAGGCACGATGTATGTGAATGTATGTTGTGTGCTCCTCCACAAGGAGGCAAACCCGTCGGTGATAAGTAATGTCTTCGAGGGTGACTAAGTCTTCGGGGCTCATGAAAAAGCACCACTTATATTCACTCCGGTTGAAAGATTGGATTAATTTCCTCTCTAGTAGATTGTGATGATCTAAGGACCTTTATGCCAAAAAGCCGCGAGAGTAGCCTAAGATAGGTCAGCCTCTGATTAACCAAATTCGATGGGAAGCTTCTTCATGCCTTCCTCTTTCAATCCAATGTCAAGTTTTTAATTCCAATGTAAAGGAACACAATGTAAATATCATAATAAAATTTTACATTCCTTTTTATATACATCTTGTCATCCTGTCATCAAAACAACTGACCTTTGTTTTGTAGGATAAGATTTAAAAATCCCTAAACATGACACATTGCATAACATGTATATGGATAGTGTCTATCAAGACTAAACTACTTACTCGTCTTGTAGGTAAGAGTGGTCTCATTACTAGATCACAATCTAAAAAGGCACAAAGCCTATTCACCGACATAGCTGAAAGTGGCCAGCACGAATCAGGTTCCGTATCTCGAAAGGAGTTTGAGGGACTTAAGAATCAAATAGCAAAGTTGGCTATCCTCCTAAAAGAACAAAGTAAAAGCACTCAGGTCTAGACAACACTTAATCAAAAAGAGTCCTCCTCACAGGGTGGCAATCAAAGTGCTGACAAAAAGGGGAAAATGGAAATCCCTGAACCTCGATCTAGTCAAAGAACCAACAAAACCCCTGAAATCACAAATCTCAGGGAAGATCGGGAAACTGGCGATATCCGAAGGAAAGTCTGACAAATGGAAGAAACCATCCATTCAATAAAAGGAACTGGAAACCTTGGAAGTGTCACCTATTCAGATCTCTACATATTCCCAGAGGATAAATATCATGATAAATTCCGAATCCCAGAGTTTGAAAAGTATAATGGGACAAGCAATCCTTATACACACTTGAAAGTATACAATGGCGAGCTAGGGTCTTATGCTAAAAATGAAAGCCTCAGAATGCAGCTTTTCCAAAAGAGTCTCATTGGAGAGGCTAGGACATGGTATGCCCGAATTGACAATACAAAAATCCATAGCTGAGAAGAGCTAGCTCATGCATTCTTAATTCAATACAACTTCCAGTCTCAAATGGCTCCGGATCGGTATCAAGTGACCAAGGTTAAAAAGCAAAACAACGAGTCTTTCCGTGAGTATGCCCAAAGATGGAGACATCTGGCAGCACAAGTCAGCCCGCCTATGACAAAAACTGAAATGGTAATGACTTTCATAGACATTCATGAGGCACCTTACTATGAGAGGATCCTAGCTGGAATAGGAAAGCTATTCTAAGAAATGATCAAACACGGCGAGATGACAGAGATGGGCCTGAAAGCAGGAAAGATTAAAGATCTCACAGCCTTGAAAGTCGTCGCCGAGCATATACAGTCTGGAAACTATGCGAGCGATCCCATGAGGATACCTGGGAAAGGCGATGAAGTTGTATCCCTTATTGTACAGGGGCAGTCTAGGAGACCCAACCATAGTCCCCCCATTTGGAAGAAGAAATGCAATCTGTCATTCCAACAACAAACCGCGTTCAACCAATACCAGGTCAGGAAGAGAAAATTTGAAAGAACGAAAAATTGGGTGTTCACTCCACTAGGCGATTCCCTTGAAAACATGTTGGTGATATTAATAGATCACAAGAAAATTATCTAACTGGCTCCACCTCTGGATCCAAAAACCAAAAGATACAATCCTAGCCAGAAATGTGCTTACCATTCAGGATCTCTAGGACACGATACACAAGATTATTGGTCCTTGAAGCATAAAATCTAAAACCTGATAGAAAATGACGATATTGTGGTCCAACAACCTGACCATCCAAATGTCAACACCAACCTTCTGATATCGCATGATACGGAGGGAGTAAACATGATCGGGTTAGGAAGCGATGAAATGCATTCAAATCGTAAATACATATGAAGGATGGAGGAATACCCCTAAAGGAACAGACCAAATGTCCTAGAGGTGGAAAATTCAGAGGGTATGATAGTGATGCAAAAATTGGATGCGATCCTACATCAAGTAACTCTGCTGGCTAACCTGATAATGCATCAACATCAGGATACAAGGCATCTTGTCACTCAACTATCAGAAAGCCAAGGAAAAGAGGAGGTTATTCAGAATGTAAGCATATCTCTCTCCAAGATCAGCCAGCTAAATGAATAAGATCAAAGCATGCTGAGTAGACGAGAGAGGGGGAATGATAAAGTTACTAGAAGATCTCGCCAAAGGAGAAATCATCCCGGAGGAATGCGAATTCCCAAATAGAAAATATCAAGCAACATTTTAAAGACTGGAAAACCCTCAAAATCCTACCGCACTGAGAGTCAGGGAGAGTAGGCGAAGCAGGGTATTCACATCGTTGGGGGACTCGGTGGAAAATGTGTTATCACTGTTGGTTGCGCAAAGAAATATTACTGAGTTGCTGCCTCCTGTAAAACCCGAGATGAAAAGTTATGATGCCATAAAGATATGTCTCTACCATGCTAACTCACATGGGCATGCAACTGAGGAATGTTGGTCTCTAAAACATAAAATCTAGGATCTCATTAAAAATGGAGAACTAAAGATTGAAGTCCCCATGACCATAAAAGGCGAGAGGGAAATAAAGAGCTTAAGATGTCCACTCAAAACAGGCAGTTCAAAGGATGTGACGGCTATGAGAACCAATCCTGGCAGAACATAAGGTGGACTGATCTTAATGCCAGAAGTGACAGAGGAGACAAGAGAATTCTCTACGAAAATTCACCGGCCACCATCAAATATCTTGTTTCCCAAAGCCAGCAACCACATTCCTAATTTTACCTCCTGGATGATGAAGAGGAAATGCTGATCCTTCCCAAGGTGGAAAAAGCCAAAAAGGAAAGTTCCTTGCGAGAAATACAACAACAGTGTGAGAGGGATTTTATATTTAAAACCTCTCAAGCCTATGAGAAAGGTGAAGGAACAGATGAAGGAAAATGTGGTGAAGTTCTCGAGGATGCCAACCCATCGAGGAATCTAGAGTTCACCCCTTTCTGCTACGAGTCCAGTTTGAGCCTCCTTAAGGGATATGCTGATTCAGGAGGTGATCAAGTTATGGCCGGGATTGAAGATATTCATGACCAGGAGGTAACCTCTATCACAAGCCTCGAAGGCAACATAACCACTGATAACTGGACTATCAAGCCCCAGCTATCCAAGAGGACGTAAATCTAGAGGAAAGTTGCGAGTTCCAAGGGTTGTTGAGACGTTATCACTTTCTTAGCATTATGCCTTTTATTTTCCATGCATGTAGGAAAAAAATCAAATCAAAAAATCAAAAAATCAAACCATTCAGGCAAAGCCTGAACTACGAATGACCTGATCTCATTTCACCCAAGAGTACATAGGCAGCCATTTATGGTGCGGTCAAACCAAAACAAAAAGTTTAAAAACCTATCAAACCAAAATAAAAAGTTTAAAAACCCATCAAACCAAACTCAAACTCAAAAGAGACACTTCTCAAACCTCTCATATAAGACTCGAACTATAACTGACCTGATCTCCCTACACCCGGGAGTACGTAGGCAACCATTTATGGTGCGGTTTTACCATCAAAGAAAAATAAGAACCAATAAAAAACCAGTCCCAAGATAACAAAATCATATAAAACCCAAATTCTATCAGACCTCCCTAGTCAACAGGCCTATATGAGAAATTCTCCGACATCTCAATGTCAATCCATACAGGAAAAGCTCATGACACATCAAAATAACAAGTCAGGAAAGAAGTGGTAATCACTCAGCAATGACAATATATCCAATAGGAAAAATAAAGCTAGATAGCAGTGCTAATATGGCATCCCTCTCAGAAGAAGGAGAAGAAGCTTTAAGCTCATGTCCTACGGCCTCCATACGATCTCGAATATTCATAGCCATCTACATAATACTGCTGCGACCATCTATGAAGGCACTCATATCGGCAACGATGATGTGTGTATATGACCTGAGCGCAATGTTATCAGCAATATAAACATCCCGGGTAGCTATGATAACATCCCTCTCAGCATAAGCAGCATCTCAGGCAACCAAGACTTCCTCAATCTCCTCAAAGGCTGCATCTCTGATAGATGGGACCTCATCTCTCTCCTCAAGAGACACATATCGGGTAGATAAAGCCTCATCTCTCTCAACCAATACGACATCTCTAGTAGTTCGTGCCTCATCTCTGGCAGCAAAAGCAGTCTCTCTGCTAGAAAGGGCTGTCAACATCAACGCCCTAGCCTTATCTGTCTCGAAGGTCATCCGAGCTAGTACATTAGCAACAGCTGGAACAGTTCAAGCTGGAATGCTCGGAGGATCACTAACTAAAGCCGTTGTCAAACCAGTGAATAACTCATCCTCCGTGGGGGAACCAGGATCCTCCATAGGCTCCTCCTCATCTAAATCAACAATCGGAGCTGACTGGATAACCTCAGCCAATGCAATATCCGCCTCCAACCATGCAGAATACGATGGAGAACGATTTGGATGGATAGTAGAAAAATCAGATATCTCCTTACGATTCCAACATTCATAAGTTCTGGTAAGGTCAGCTGATGACAAAGACGAAGCTGATATCCGCTGATCCATAGCCCCCTCAACATAGTGAATACCCTGAAACTGATCAAACTGGCCCATGACTGCCAACGAATGATATGTGGTCACCCCTCTCAAACCCGCCAGGGACAGATAATCCATGCCAACTGCATGAGTGATAAAGCTGTAGAGGGAACTCAGCCCTGGGCATGGCAAGATCAAAAAAGGATTCACGATCTCCGACAAAAAGGTCGACCATGATGCGGCATCTGAACACTCCGTTGTCGGAAGGAGTAAGACATAGCTATCTCATTGGTAAAGCAATACCCATGATGTCGAAAAATGCCAATAGGGCTCAAATGCGTAATAAACCACACATACAGCCGACCGGCGCTACCTCTAAAAATTCCCATGGATGGGTACTGCAGAAAGTAGCCGACCTCTGAGTCTCGGCTAATATCATTAGCAAAATCGTACAAACCTATTGGAGGGCACAAACCACTACCATCAAGTCAGTATCTAAGTGGTCCATATATAGGGGCATGTGCAGATTAGCAGTGATGCACATCAACAGAACATTCACTCGTGTAAATTGCCACTCATCTGCCGGAATAATAAAATCCCCAGAGAATCGCTTGTAGCTGTCCAACCTACAAAAGTGATCAATTAAAAAGTCCATGGACACTATATGTCCGACAGTAACCTCCTCAGTGACGACTTTGTGTCTCAGACCGGTCACTGTCATGAACGGTCTTCTAATGTCATTAATGGATGTCCTGGCACATGGCAGATCTAATGCCAAACCCGTGAGGCTATCATACTCCTCCAGCGTAGGAGTAAACTCATGAAGGCCAAACTTGAAAAGCTTACATCCAAGAAAAACCCTCAGAGTCAGCGACCCATGTTGAGAGGACCCAACGACACCTCAATGTTGTTCCATCAAATCATGAGCAAATCTCGAAAGGAAGAGACATCGATACATCAACACGATCAGTCACATGGATGAATGGTAATCATCATAGGATGCAACCTGTCAGCAACTCATCACTCCTGATGTGCGAGAAAATTTGATCTCCTTTGACCCCGAGAAGCACATGGGTTACCTTCGTGGCAAAGTCTATCTCATACCCGACGACCTGTTCCCTGAACAAGAGGCCACGGATTAAACCTCAAAGATCAAACTAAATTCAGTTAAATCCATCATATCACCAACCATAACAAGCCCTTGAGTTTAATTCATTGGAGTCCGAAGGCATCTCGACATCAATCATCAAAGTTGAAACAACAACATAGCGATATATCAAGCATAATCATCAGCAAGGACATTTGAAGAGCTGACACCCTCAATCTGAAACCTTCATCAAATCAGAAGAAAGGTCATCAAAGTTAATGGCTCCTATAAATCAAAAAACAATGACTGGGGCATCCAAGCATTAAAGCCAAAATCCACTACCTGTTCAGCATATGGTTTATGAGGTAAAAGACTTTTGCGGTCTCGACGTCTTGTTAACCCATCGATCAAACATACAATAAAGCAATCATCCCATATGACAAGCAAGACTGGGGCAAGTTCAGAATCAACAACAACCCGATGTTGGGACCTTACAACGAGAATAGACCAATTTCAGAAAATGCGACAATTCAACACTGGGGCATTTATCAACCATCCAATGAAAATGCACCAGTCGGCACCATCAGCATGGTCCATCATCATCCAAGCTTCTATCATTGGCTATCTAGTATGATCAATCTGTCTTTTCCAATCATAATTTTCTTAGAATACTGCGACCCACTTGATAAGGCACGACTCTTTCATCTCTTTATGTGCTTTTAATTTTGCAGTTACATGCATTGGCAAGGGTATACATGTTAATTATAGATAAATCTTACGTTAGAATCTTGGAAAAAGGTTTTAAAAAGGAGAAGATTTTTTATTAACTAGTTATGAATTGGATTAATTCTGATAAGCGTCCGTGGAGCAAGAATCACGGGAACGATTAGAGAATTAAGATAATTTGACCTTTTGATTAGGCACGACATCCTAGTTTAAAACACTTTTTGGAACAAACTTGACCTCATATATATGTCTGCACTTTGCGATCGACCTAACTCTTAGCTGTAGGGTATAAAACTATGGCGACAAGGATGACAATTAGTAGCCAGCCTAATGTCTCGAATCGTGGTCTGGGTTACTCGAATTATTAAGCCTGAGGGGTATCTTTACACCTGGTTCCCTAAATCCATCTAGTTTGGGAGCCACTGGCCCAACGCTCGTTACATGGGTAACTCAGTGCCTAAAAAAACGAGCATTACAAGAAGAAGAAGGCAAAACCTGAGCAGATCCAAATCGTGGCCTAGGTTACTCGAGTAATTAAGCCCGAGGGGTGTCCCTACACCTGGTGCCCTAAAGCCGTCTAGTTTGGGTGTCATCGGCCCAACACTCACTACATGGGTAATTTAAAGCCTAAGAAATTAAATCTTATGTAAGCTCAGGCGAGGATCAAAAAGAGTATACCGCCTGACTTGTCTCGAAGTGTGGCCTTTGTTATTCGAGCCAGTAAACCCGAAGGGGTGTCTTAACACCTAGTGTCCTAAAGCCGTTTGGTTTAGGAGTCATTGTCCAAAACTTGTTACATGGGTACCTCTAAATAGCCTAAGAAAACGAGGCAAGTTAGGCGAGAGAAAAAAAAGAGGAAAAGAAAATTAAGAAAGATTTGCAAAGTCATGGAAAGGAAACCTCTGCTAAGGGTTGCGTCACTCAGTGCACATTTCATATGATGTTAATTTTGTAAAGATCAGTGTTTAGAGAAAAGATGAGGTGTCTCTGATAAAGGGAGATAAGGCTTTTGAATCTGATCCTACCCATGAAAAATGACCATGGATGCTTAAAAGTTTTCTTGCGATTTCATAACTTGTCAAATGAAAATTTCGATTTCCTTAGCAAAAAATTATTTTCATAATCAATTTCAAGATCTTTTATCGATAAGATAAAAGATCAGTGAATACAAGCATTAAATTTCATAAACTTTAAACGTCAAATGCTTCATTCACAAGATCATACTAATCCTAACGGCCAGAGTCGTCAAGCTTTTGGCATAGTTTGTTATTTGTCTAAATGTGCAGGATATTGCTCACTCTAGATATGGTCAACAAATCGAGTGTCTTCTATGAACCCTGGTAACAACGTACGAAAGGGCTGGGGCATTTTTTGATTCTAGGAAATGGAATGAGTCCAAGGCGGGATCAAGCCTCTCATCAAAAGAAAGGGGAAGAACTCCTGAAAGAAATCAAAGCGACATAAGCTTGTTCCGACAAAAGAAAGGAAAAAATTCTCAAGAGAGTCCTTAACTCAGAAAAATTAGATGCCCGATGACAAAAGGTCAGGGAAATGAAATCTACATCATTAAACATGTTAACCTGCGCCATGTCCGCACAAATTAAGGTCTCGACACTGCATTTTAACTCTGGGTAATGAAGGAATTGGCTACATCCTTCAGGACATCAGCATCACTCAGGTCATCAGCCCAGCCAGCATCTAACCCAGCAAGGTCACAAGTAAAGAGCTTGCCCCTTTTCATACCCAATGAGAAAACCGTTGGCGTCAATCCAGCATAGCATCAGAGAAGGAACCAGTGATGTAAGCCATTAAACACTACTTTAGCGAAGATATCGGCATATATCCTAGTAAAGCCATTAGTTTCTGAACCAGCAGAGGTACCAGCGCCAGATCTAGATTCAAAAATAGCTGCCTTTGTGACATCCCCACCAAAGACGATATATGAAAGGGGAACATCCAAGTCTGCTCTGCGAATGACAAAAGAAGCCATACGGGAGTTAGAGCTACTAAGCCTATCAAAATCCATGCATGAAAAGAAACTCCAAATCACCTCAGATAGGGTGAGGTATGGTTCTACATCAATTCAATTAAGCATAGGCATCAACCTAGGACAAATTAAGATCATCATGCCTGGTCTGCACATGTGCAACAAGCGCTACATCAGCGCACGCTTCTATTAAAAAGTTATGCATACATACCCAGTAGAGTTAAAAATGCATACACATTAAATACACAAACTCGATGAAAAAGTCTGCTACCGTTCGAGTAGGCATAAGGATAGTCCTATAATCAACCATTGTCCTTACCATCAGTGTGACGCCCCCAGAATAGGTCCATTCAACCCAACCCATTCTGAGTCGCCAAATACATGGTACAGAATTCAAATACAAACTTTATATCATACGGTCGTGCAAAATACGACCACACAACTGTGAGTCTCAGTACAAATATGTAGAAAATATTAAGATTCAAACTAAGTCCTCATTACAATTATTATCACACTATTTATCAGAAATAGTGAGGACTACTACTGCTCTAACTCGGACCATCACTCTGTCCCCCGACTAGTCCCCGCAACATTCTCATTTCCTGAAGAGGACAACAGATGAAAAGGGTGAGCTCAACTAGCCCAGTAAAGAATATTATGACTAAGATAATGAAAAATAAATTATCGTTAGTCTTCAACAGTTCAGATAAAATATTATGGACAACAAGTTTTAGATCAATATTCGCAGCGGAAATAACAAATCATTAGAAGAGTTAAGTAGAGAATGAAGTCTACTATCTTCTATGATTTAAAAGTCCATCACCAATATTTTATCCCTGTAACATCAATCAATATACATCTCGAATCAATATTCATCTTTGCACTACAGGCCAAAGATATTCATTTGCATCATCAGTAGTCATGTTCATCTCAACACCTGTCATCTTTGCACTACAGGCCAAAGATATTCATCAGGTAATCATTCATCTTTGCTCTACAGGCCAAAGATATTCAGTTACATCAACTTTTAGGACTGAGGATGATGAAAAACATTTTAAACAAAACGAATCCAGTGAGATAAAAGACAAAGATTAGGGATTCGTCATTTAGTTTATCCAAATTCAAGAATAATCCATAATAATACTTTGTGAAGCAAAATTCAAGAATAAAGCCCAAAACTTGGATACAATCAAAGATAGTAACCTTAACAGACAATTTGGACAATTAGAAGAAAAATAAATTTTCTCGTGAATAGTGCCGTATACGTGAATAGTAACCCCGACGGGAAAAATAAGAATTTCATAACAAAATTCATGACAATATTTCTGTATAATGATATTGAAAAGAATAACATCATTTACGAAAGAAAATAACATCCCTTACTTCAAAAAGATAGTACCTCTGACTGGAATATCGGATATAATATTGACGGAAACTTGCGCTGAATACTAATACTCAAAGTATAGAAATACTCACAAAAATACGCTCGATATTATAGAGAGAGAAAACTTCGAATTCTGGTGTGATTTTCAATTCTAACCTAAGCACCTTATTTATAGGAAAAGCTTAGGATGCCAAAGGAGACTAAAATAATAAAATAATATTATTTTTACAAAACTTCTCCAGCCGCCGGCTGCTTCAAACATCTGATTTTTTTCAACAAAACAACAAAAGTGGGGCCCACCATTTATAAAATAATATTTATTTTTCGAAACTTCAATAATTCATAATAAATAGCCCCTTTGTCAGAAAAATACAAATGATGTGTCCTTCTATAGGAAATTTAATTCTCTACAACTTTGCAGAAGAAAATTTTTCCAAATTCCCAACATAAATTATCCGAAATCCATAAACGGATGATTTTTCACACCAAAATACTGATAAAAACACATCAGCACAAATTCCTTCTTTTATATCCACAAAATAAATATTTCCTTATCATATAAATCAATAATTAATTATTCACAAATAATATTATAGAACTACAATATTGACAACCAGGTCGTTCCCAGGACAGAGGGGGCCTTCCGATAAGGACTTCTCCTTACTGGCGCGCAATTAAATAACCCCTCCTAGACAGAACTTCCTTAGACATTGTCAATAATGCTATCTAATAATATTATTCAAATAATATGAATTATTGAGTTGATAACGTGAAATACTGTGCAACGACAATTATTGAATCAATACTACAAAATATCAACTGTAGCCATTATTGAATCAATCATAAAAAAAATAGCAACGTAGCAATTATTGAGTCAATAAAATATCAATGCAGCAATTATTGAGTCAATAATATAAAATATCAACGTAGCAATTATTGAGTCAATAATATAAAATATTGAACAGTAAATACTGTAACAATAATTGAGTAGGTTCCTTCTCACGTAAGACTCAATAATTCGAAATACTGTGCAATACCGTGTGCTACTGCGCACCACCGCGTACTGTATTTTAACCACCGGGTATTTCAACAGTACTAACGGTAACAACTACGCCGTTATCTTGTAAAAAGTTATTTCTGTCGCTTTCTATATCCGACAGTTATTCCGTTGTGGGGTCCACAAATAACTGCGCCGTCGTACGAATATTCCCCGACAACAAGAATATTCCACGACCAAACGAATATTCCCCGACAACAAGAATATTTTATAACCACTTGCTCATTTTAAAAATATTTGCACATTTCACCCATAACTTTCATATTTATCAAGTCAACACCTTACTATTTCGAAATAATATATAAAGAAAATTAAATCTTTATTCATAAAAGTTGGGGTCTTACAACCTCCCCTCCTTATGAAATTTCGTCCTCGAAATTGACGTACGTACCTGGTATGTCGAAAAGGTGAGGATACCTCGCTTTCATTTCCGATTCCAACTCCTAGGTCATTTC
This sequence comes from Panax stipuleanatus, assembly GCA_020205555.1. NCBI lineage: Eukaryota > Viridiplantae > Streptophyta > Magnoliopsida > Apiales > Araliaceae > Panax > Panax stipuleanatus. The sequence continues at coordinate 105,782,211 of CM035115.1, forward strand.
CTCAATTGCATGGTTTCTCCACAAAACTTTAACTTGAGGTATAATTTTCGAGCGTAGGACATACTCCTTCCTATCCAAGATCTTGACAGGTACCTCCTCGTACGTTAAATCTTCAGCTATCTCGTCTGGTTCTAACTCAATAATGCGGTTTGGATCCTTCACATATTTACGTAACACGGATATGTGAAACACGTTATGAACACGAGACATGCTTGGAGGTAAAGCGAGTCTATAAGCCACATTTCCTATTCGGTCAAGAATCTCAAATGGACCAATGAATCGTGGATTGAGCTTTCCTCTCTTCCCGAACCTCGTAACTCCTTTCCACGGAGCAATACGTAGTAACACATGGTCCCCAACATTAAATTCCACGTCTTTTCGATGAAGATCTGCATAACTCTTTTGTCGATCCTGTGCCGTCTGTATACGTTGTCGGATTATTTGGATCTTTTCTGTAGTCATACGTACTAACTCTGGTCCCAACAATGTTGCTTCACCCACCTCATCCCAACATACTGGAGAACGACACTTTCTCCCATACAACGCTTCGAATGGAGCTACGCCTATACTTGCCTGATAACTGTTGTTGTAGGAGAATTCCACCAATGGTAAATACTTATCCCAACTCCCTTTGAAGTCTAGAACACAGAGTCTCAATAGATCTTCAAGAGTTTGGATAGTCCTTTCCGATTGTCCGTCTGTTTGAGGATGATAAGCCGAACTGAATCGTAAATCCGTACCCATAGCTTTCTACAAACTGATCCAAAATCGTGAAGTAAATCTGGGATCACGATCCGAAACTATGGATACTGGCATGCCATGCAATCTCACAATCTCATTCACGTACATATGAGCAAGACGTTCAAGGGAATAAGTCTCTCGTATCGACAAGAAAAGAGCAGACTTGGTTAATCTATCAACAATAACCCAAATCGCATCTAAGCCTTGAGAAACCTTGGGAAGACCCGTAACGAAATCCATCATAATGTGTTCCCACTTCCATTTCGGAATCTCCAGTGGTTGCAATGGACCCTTCGGTACTTGATGCTCCGCCTTTACACGTTGACAAGTTAAACATCTAGAGATGAACTCCGCGATCTATCTCTTCATATTGCTCCACCAAAATGTATGTCGAAGATCACGATACATTTTAGTACTCCCAGGATGGATCGCAGACGGTGTGTTGTGTGCCTCCATCATGATTCTATACTTCAAGTCAGAATCGTTAGGAACACAAAGTCTGGAGTTGACTCGAAGTATTCCCTCTTCATCGATTCTTGCTTCTGGAATTGCACCTTCTTGCACCTTCTTCTTCATCTTCATCAGCTCCGCATCTGTAGCTTGAGCAGCTTTAACTTTATCAAGCAAAGCTGGTTCTACACGTATACTTGACATCATCGCACTCGTTCCCACATATGATCTTCTATTCAACGCGTCAGCTACCACGTTCGCTTTTCCAGGATGGTATTGGATGGTATGATCGTAATCTTTCAACAGCTCAAGCCAACGTCGTTGCCGCATGTTGAGTTCCTTCTGAGTGAAGAAATATTTAAGGCTCTTATGATCTGTATAAATCTCCACTTTCTCTCCGTACAAGTAATGTCTCCAGATCTTCAACGCGAAAACGACTGCTGCCAACTCTAGATCATGAGTAGGATAATTCCTCTCATATTCTTTGAGTTGTCGCGAGGCATAGGCTATGACTTTCCCATGTTGCATGAGAACACATCCTAACCCTTTGCCTGAAGCATCGCTGTAGATAACAAATCCATCCGAACCAGATGGTATTGTCAGAACAGGTGCCGAAATAAGTCTCCTCTTGAGCTCTTGGAAGCTCTTCTCGCATTCTTCTCTCCAAACGAATTTCGTATCTTTCCGAGTCAACTGTGTTAATGGAGTAGCGATTCGAGAAAATCCCTCTACGAACCTCCGATAATAACCAGCTAAGCCCAGAAAGCTTCGTACTTCGGTCACCGACTTAGGTTGCTCCCAGCTTTGTATTGCTTCAATCTTCGCCGAGTCAACAGATACTCCATGTTTCGATACCACGTGCCCAAGGAATGCTACTTCCTCAAGCCAGAACTCGCATTTCTTTAACTTGGCGTATAGCTTGTTCTCACGAAGCTTTTGAAGTACCAGCTTCAAGTGGTGTTCATGATCTTCACGGCTTTTAGAATAGATGAGAATGTCATCAATAAATACAACAACGAATTGATCTAAATACTCCTTAAATACACAGTTCATCATATCCATGAAAGCAGCAGGAGCATTAGTCAATCCAAAAGACATGACTAAGAACTCATAATGCCCGTACCGTGTTCTGAAAGCAGTCTTTGGAATATCCTCAGTTTTAATCTTCAACTGATGATATCCAGAACGAAGATCGATCTTTGAAAAAAATTGCGCTCCTTGCAACTGGTCGAACATGTCATCAATACGAGGTAACGGATACCTATTCTTGATGGTGACATGGTTCAACTCCCGATAGTCAATGCAAAGTCGCATACTCCCGTCTTTCTTCTTTACGAATAAAACAGGAGCACCCCAAGGAGACGTACTAGGACGAATAAAACCGATGTCTAACAACTCTTGTAATTGGACCTTTAACTCCTGAAGTTCAATAGGAGCCATTCGATATGGGGCTTTAGAAATAGGCTTTGTACCGGGCTCAAGGTCAATAAAGAATTCAACTTCACGTTCTGGGGGTAGACCGGGAAGTTCTTCGGGAAATACATCAGGAAACTCATTAACAACGGAAATATCATTCAAATCTGATGTATTCTGATTTAGATCAGTGACATGAGCTAAGAAAGCTTGACATCCGTTTTTTAATAAACGAATAGCTTTATGACTTGAAATGATATTGACTGATTTTAGTGGTTTGGTGATTTGGATTTGCACAACAGGTTGATTAGGAATATGAAAACTAACAACCTTACGAAAACAATCAATTTTGGCATGGTAAGTGGTTAACCAGTCAATTCCTAAAATCACGTCAAATGCAAGTATTTTCAAAGATATAAGATCAACAGGTAAGGTAAGGGTACCAATCTGAATCAAGCAAGATTTGTAAACTGTAGATGTAACAAAGGTTTCTCTTAACGGAGTTTCAACAGATAAGTCAAAGTCTAATTTATCAGAAGTCAAGTTCAAACGTTGAGCACAAGCAGGTGAAATAAAGGAATGGGTAGCACCGGTATCTAACAAGGTATAAACTTCGCAAGAGTTTATGATCAGCTTACCCGTAATCACCTCGTGTGGATTCCTCGCGTTTTGGGCTGTAACGACAAACGCTCTTCCAGGAATCACCGACTTTGACTTGTCTGCAACCGCCTTTGGAATCACCACCCCCGCTGAACTTGGTTTCGCAACAGGACAATCTCGAGCTATATGTCCTTCCTTTCCACAGTTATAGCATCCTTTGAACTGTTGTGGGCAGTTTGGGCTGATATGTCCCTCTTTCCCGCATTTAAAGCATACGACCGGTGGTCGTTCTCCTCCCCTAGAAATAGTTGATGCTGGTGCTGATGTTGACATCTTCGCGTTCTCATTGTTATACCTTCTCTTTTTGAAATCTCCTCCCGATTCGCTTCTTCTACTATCATGGCCACGATAACCACCGGAGTGGTTACCGCTTCTGTCATACTTTCCTCCTCGCTGGTTGTCATTGCTCCGATGACTACTGCCACCAGTACGACCTTGGTTGTGGTCCCTTGGTTGAACATAATCATTATCTCGTTCCAATAACTGGGCCCTGTTTACTACATCCGAATATAAAGAAAACTTATGAGAAATGAGGTATTGACGTATTTCGGGTTTCAAACCTCTTAGAAACATCCGCGTCATACGTTCCTCATTCTCCACCAAATGAGGTGCAAACCTGGACAGCTCCGCGAACTTAACCTCATACTGGGATACCGTCATGTTGTTTTGCTCGAGTCTGATAAACTCTACTTCCTTCATATGACAAATACTTTCAGGAAAGTACTTGTCATTAAACAGTTTCTGGAACGCTTCCCAAGACATCTGGAGTGCGGCAGGCTGGGTACGCTTCACGGATTCCCACCAGTAATCTGCCTCTCCACGGAACATAAACGTGGCGAATGGAACCTTCTGTTCCTCTGTACATCCCAAGACATCAAATATCTTGGTAATTTGTTTAATCCACGTCTCCGCTTTGATCTGATCCGGCTTTCCCAGAAACTCTGGTGGTCCCAATTCTTTGAACTGCTTAGCAGTGACAGCTCTCGTGTTGTTATTATCTCCACCTGTATGTTGCACACGAGTCTCCCTCGTCTGATTTTGCATGAACTGCAAAAAACTTCTAAACATCTCATCGTTTATCGTCTGACCAGCGTTATTTTCAGGATGAACATTGCCCTCTTGTTGCACGTTCTCCTGGTTAACGATTAAAGGTGTCTCCACGGTCTCATTCACTTCGTTGTTAACGTTCTCAGCTGCCATTCTCAAATACTGCCATAAAACAAGGGTTAATTAAACAAGTCAACATATCACATATTAACCCTATGCTCCGACTGACCAATTAAATACCACATAAGCTTAGGTAGGACACACTAGCGAAGGATTTACTCGTCTCTCCCCTCCTAGTTCTATTCCCCGATCTCCGCCAGAGATCATATCCCTAAGCTCTGATACCAACTGTGACGCCCCCAGAATAGGTCCATTCAACCCAACCCATTCTGAGTCGCCAAATACATGGTACAGAATTCAAATACAAACTTTATATCATACGGTCGTGCAAAATACGACCACACAACTGTGAGTCTCAGTACAAATATGTAGAAAATATTAAGATTCAAACTAAGTCCTCATTACAATTATTATCACACTATTTATCAGAAATAGTGAGGACTACTACTGCTCTAACTCGGACCATCACTCTGTCCCCCGACTAGTCCCCGCAACATTCTCATTTCCTGAAGAGGACAACAGATGAAAAGGGTGAGCTCAACTAGCCCAGTAAAGAATATTATGACTAAGATAATGAAAAATAAATTATCGTTAGTCTTCAACAGTTCAGATAAAATATTATGGACAACAAGTTTTAGATCAATATTCGCAGCGGAAATAACAAATCATTAGAAGAGTTAAGTAGAGAATGAAGTCTACTATCTTCTATGATTTAAAAGTCCATCACCAATATTTTATCCCTGTAACATCAATCAATATACATCTCGAATCAATATTCATCTTTGCACTACAGGCCAAAGATATTCATTTGCATCATCAGTAGTCATGTTCATCTCAACACCTGTCATCTTTGCACTACAGGCCAAAGATATTCATCAGGTAATCATTCATCTTTGCTCTACAGGCCAAAGATATTCAGTTACATCAACTTTTAGGACTGAGGATGATGAAAAACATTTTAAACAAAACGAATCCAGTGAGATAAAAGACAAAGATTAGGGATTCGTCATTTAGTTTATCCAAATTCAAGAATAATCCATAATAATACTTTGTGAAGCAAAATTCAAGAATAAAGCCCAAAACTTGGATACAATCAAAGATAGTAACCTTAACAGACAATTTGGACAATTAGAAGAAAAATAAATTTTCTCGTGAATAGTGCCGTATACGTGAATAGTGCCGTATACGTGAATAGTAACTCCGACGGGAAAAATAAGAATTTCATAACAAAATTCATGACAATATTTCTGTATAATGATATTGAAAAGAATAACATCATTTACGAAAGAAAATAACATCCCTTACTTCAAAAAGATAGTACCTCTGACTGGAATATCGGATATAATATTGACGGAAACTTGCGCTGAATACTAATACTCAAAGTATAGAAATACTCACAAAAATACGCTCGATATTATAGAGAGAGAAAACTTCGAATTCTGGTGCGATTTTCAATTCTAACCTAAGCACCCTATTTATAGGAAAAGCTTAGGATGCCAAAGGAGACTAAAATAATAAAATAATATTATTTTTACAAAACTTCTCCAGCCGCCGGCTGCTTCAAACATCTGATTTTTTTCAACAAAACAACAAAAGTGGGGCCCACCATTTATAAAATAATATTTATTTTTCGAAACTTCAATAATTCATAATAAATAGCCCCTTTGTCAGAAAAATACAAATGATGTGTCCTTCTATAGGAAATTTAATTCTCTACAACTTTGCAGAAGAAAATGTTTCCAAATTCCCAACATAAATTATCCGAAATCCATAAACGGATGATTTTTCACACCAAAATACTGATAAAAACACATCAGCACAAATTCCTTCTTTTATATCCACAAAATAAATATTTCCTTATCATATAAATCAATAATTAATTATTCACAAATAATATTATAGAACTACAATATTGACAACCAGGTCGTTCCCAGGACAGAGGGGGCCTTCCGATAAGGACTTCTCCTTACTGGCGCGCAATTAAATAACCCCTCCTAGACAGAACTTCCTTAGACATTGTCAATAATGCTATCTAATAATATTATTCAAATAATATGAATTATTGAGTTGACAACGTGAAATACTGTGCACTGACAATTATTGAATCAATACTACAAAATATCAACTGTAGCCATTATTGAATCAATCATAAAAAAAATAGCAACGTAGCAATTATTGAGTCAATAAAATATCAATGCAGCAATTATTGAGTCAATAATATAAAATATCAACGTAGCAATTATTGAGTCAATAATATAAAATATTGAACAGTAAATACTGTAACAATAATTGAGTAGGTTCCTTCTCACGTAAGACTCAATAATTCGAAATACTGTGCAATACCGTGTGCTACTGCGCACCACCGCGTACTGTATTTTAACCACCGGGTATTTCAACAGTACTAACGGTAACAACTACGTCGTTATCTTGTAAAAAGTTATTTCTGTCGCTTTCTATATCCGACAGTTATTCCGTTGTGGGGTCCATAAATAACTGCGCCGTCGTACGAATATTCCCCGACAACAAGAATATTCCACGACCAAACGAATATTCCCCGACAACAAGAATATTTTATAACCACTTGCTCATTTTAAAAATATTTGCACATTTCACCCATAACTTTCATATTTATCAAGTCAACACCTTACTATTTCGAAATAATATATAAAGAAAATTAAATCTTTATTCATAAAAGTTGGGGTCTTACAATCAGGGTAGCAACTGTTGCAAACTACCGGTGTAAGTTATCATTAGGATAGGCATCGGGAGCACCCACTGATGTAACTCGGCAAAAGAGATATATCCCCAGCAGAGGATCCTTCAAAAATGTATAACGGTATCAACCAAGAGAAAATCTACCCTTTAATAGTATCGATAGATTGGAAAACCATTGGTCTTAAAACCAAGGTGTTAGGAATGTGCATGAGAATGCTATTCCTATTTATATAAGATTTGATTATGATCTTAATGAATGAATATACAAATATGTCTGCATTGATGAAAGCTGTAAAGTCCTTTAATAGATAATAGGAATATATGTACAAAGACTTAGAATGAAATGATTAAATGTGTTAGGTTGATCCTGCATGAACAAAATAGCTTTGTGAAGTCCTTCAAAAGAAAATGATGTACAAGGACTAAAGATAGACATATCAAGCTTGTTAAGTTAATCTTATGTAATGTAATAGATAGGTTTGTTTGATAGTCGAGCACTGCACCAGCCTTCGTAGTCTGCCAGGATAGACAAGGAAGACTCGCAGACTATCAAGGTAGAATCGTAGTCTGTAAGGATAGTAGCTCTCAAGTTCGTAGTCTGCTAGGAGAGACAAGGAAGGATCGTGGTGTGTTGAAAAGGATTTTTTCGAAGCCGTAGTTTGTCGAGGAAGTCATTTTCAGAATCGTGGAGACAGCCTGTCTAAGCGCCATCCGAGCGCCTGTCGAAGCCAAGTCAAGAATCGTAGGCCACACTTGAAGTCGTGGAGTCTACTGATCATATCAGAGGCAGAAATCGTAGTCGAGCTAGATCAGTAAAGGGACAACAAGTGTTAAGGCAGAAATCGTAGTCTGTCATATGATCTGCTCTCGGAGTCGTTGTGTCTGCAGAATAAAAACAAGATCGTAGTCTGCAGAACAAAGGCTTTGACAAAGTCTATCAAATGCTCACAACGCCAAGGAAGAATCGTAGAGACAATACGATTCTCATCAAATGAGCACTCCCAAAGTATCCAAAGAATGTAGCCTCTGGTCAGAGCAGTAAAGATGTAATCTACCAGAAGAAAGCCAGAGAGCACTCACCTAATGGCCTGTAAGCAATCAGAAGATCAAAGCACCAACTCTATCAGCTAAACTGATTGAGAAATGAAGCCATTCAAAATAAGTCTTCCACAAGAAAACATTAGAAGACAATAAATGAAGTGACTGACTAAAGAAAGTCAGCAATGTAGTATCTGTCAAACCAACAGAAGAAAATGATCTTGGGTGTAACCATAATCATGGTGCTTGCCTGATGAGCAGCACGATCTGATGAAGCACATACAGTGGAACTGGCCAACCTATAGATCAGACGAAAAGGATTGTCAATGGCTCAGCCTCATCATGTAAAGTGAACGGGAGATCACAGGGCAAAATGTAGAGAGAGCAGAGCATAACCAATCAGAAGAGTCTTGCAATCCAGAAGGGCCAAAGCATTCAGACAAGTTGTCAGCTTCTAATAAAAGTCAAGGCAAGCAGAAGTATTGAAGTACTGCATGACTGAAGGAAGAGAGGTTCTACATTGTCAATCCAAAGAGCACTCTTAGAATCTTAGTGTTGTCTCAACCAGTCAACGAGCAACATTCAACAGACAAACTATGATCAATCTCATGGTCATCTGCATCAGGATCGTGGAGTTCAGTCATCTGATTATTAAAGCCTTGGAAAAGTCTCAATATGAAGACTTACATTTGAACATTGCTGGTTGAGAGCATCGATGCAGGAGGATAACTCTTGTTGTTCTAATCGTGGAATCAGAAAGGAGAAATAAAGGTGACTACCAGCCTGACACATAAGAGTGACATCTCTGAAGTGGTAGGTGGAATAGTAGACTGCTGTGTCATAAAAGTCAAAAAGGGGCTGTCAAATCAAATAAGCAATCTGCACCAAATAACTCAGGATCTGTGAAGTAATTCAAATAACTTTCAACGGCTATATTCCAACGGGAAGCTTATGGAAGAGTATATAGCAGCTGAAGCTTCAAAGATGCAGCAGTTGTTGACTCTAAAGTTTGAAAGAACTTAACAGAACATGTCTCAGTGGCAGTGAGACTACGAAATTTGAGGTGAATAAGATTTTAAGAAAAGGCTTTGACTGATAAAAGCTTCATTCAACAACCAATGAGAATGCCAAATAGATTGGCATCTGAGCTGAGAGCCAGAAGGCCAAGAAGACAAGGAGAAGAGTGGTAGATCAGAAAATTGATTCAAAGGGCCACTCAACGATTCACCATGAATAACCTGAGCTGAAGTGAAACAGATGCAGAACCGAATCTGCTCACAAGTAAACCTATATTCAAGGGATGCTAAGTACCAGATGAAGTCTATGAGAAGCGAAAAGACCTAGCAGACCCCAAGTGGTGAATATGTACAAAGATGCAATCAGATGAAGACAAGCATTAACCACAAGATTAGCTGTACCAAAGAAGAAGTGATAGACTGCTAAGTACTCAAATATGTCAAGCTTTATGAACATCTTAGCAGTTCTTCAAAGGTGATCCAGTCTCGTTGCAGAATCCAAGGAGGATCACACCAAGCTGCTAAGTACCAAAGGATGAACAAGCTTCAAGTCATCTTAGTAGCTCAGCACCAACAACAACATCAACAAGTAGCCAGGGCCTGAAGGGTCCTTGTCTGTGGGACTAAATCAAAGTCAAGTCTTCTAGACTTGCTGTACTAGAGGGTACAAGAGTTTCCAAGTCTGTTGGACTTAAAGAGTTCTTAGTGAACTGAAGTTCCAAGGCTGCTGGCCTTGAAGGAATCTTTGTGATTCATGAGTTACCCTTTCCTTAGTGGAATCCCTGCTTGTTGAAGCAGAAGAGTGGATTAGGAGCCTGAGTCTCTGAACCACTTAAAATCCCTTGTGTAATTTACTTTAAGACATTTACCTTATGTACCTATAAGTGCTATAACTGTAATAACCACTTACAACTAAACTAACTCTAGAACAATACTTATTATGATATTCTTGAAAGGGATCTTTAACTTATTCCATTGTGCTTGAAATGATTCTTATGTTTGTCATATGCTAATTACTTAGCATTACAAAATAAAATGGAAAAGCTCTTGAAATATAAAAAGGATCTATTCAACCCCCTTTCTAGATCTATTGTGTGCCCTCTGGGAACCAACAATTGGTATCAGAGCAGGTTCTCATGCTATACCCTAAAGCTAATGCTTTGAGTCTGGTCCTAGGCACAAACAATGTTCTAAACTTAGTTCAGTAAGTAAGTCACTTGTGAATGCAGATGAGCTCACACATTGAAAATTATATGTACTGGTAAATGTGCATATTCACCTAAAGCTGCTCAGATTGGTCCCTGTTCTTAAATGCTATAGCAACAAGAACAATCCATGTCCAAAGTCAATCAGCAGTCTGCAGACCCGTAATGGGAAGTCAAAAGAAGGAACTGCCCATACAGGAAATGTAATGCTTATCCAAAAAAAAAATGAAGAATTCTTCATATATGTATTTAGCTGATCATGTGAATCTGAACCTTGAGGTTCATGGTTGTCAAAGAACTCAAGCTGCTAAAACTTTCCTATGTTTACAACTCCAAGTCTATACCTGATTAATATAAGGTCAAATGGAGCAACAAGCTATCAGCACTGAATATAAAGTCATGAACATTAATGCCTGATACTTGTATAGCAAGACAAATGACTGTTAAGAAACTGACAGTATAAAGGTATGGGTCCTCATTAATATTCATGCACATCATATTGCATCACCGTATGTACTATAACAGTATTCCTTCAAGAGATCATGTTCTTCCTAAAATGGGAAAGAGGGAAAGTACATTAAAATTGGAAACTTATTGCTAACAAAATTTCTCTCCACCCATGTTTTAGGTTGAAGATAACATTTTTAAAGAAGTCTGGAATATACCATAGGTTAATCATAATCAAATTAAGCTTAAGTGAATTAATCCTTGCTGAAGGGTTGGTATATGTGGAAATATATCCAAACCAATGTTCTGTGTTTTTGATAAAATGTAAAGTATGATCAATGCTAGAGGTGTACCTTGAAGATTCTTAGAAACTGATCATCTCCATGAATTGACCAGATACAAATAAGTAATAGAGTTGGTTCTTACTCTGTGAACATTCAAAATCCGTGAACATAACAAAGCAAAGGGTGAAACACTTAAAGAAAAAGAGTGTAATATCAAAACACTTAATCATACACACACTCACAATCATACATTATAAATGTCATATCTAAAGTTAATATATGCATGAAAATGATTGTTGATGCTTATATGGTTTAAAATCAATAGTATGAGGAATTGGACTTTAAGAAAACTAACCTAGCAGGACCCAAGCAACCATAGGTACCAAAATAGAAATTTATATAACCTGCAGGTACTTGGTCTATCTAACCACACTAAGGAATACTGAAGCAGATGGCTTCAGTCACAAAGATTCAACCAGCTGCAAGCTCAAGACATTTCAGCAATGCTCTTAATCAAACTATCAAATGCTAAAGCCTGTTCTTGAAGAATTGCTGAGTCCCAGTAGATGAAGTTCATACTTATTGATCATCATAAATAAGCTAATCCTTCATGATAAGATGAAAAGAGATCTTCTATGCTTATCCATGCAAAGCATATCATCCCAAGAGGAACATCAAGGAAGTTCATATCAAAGGATCATCAAACATTGGTTATGAAGAATGAATCATAGAAGTATAGATCCACGAGTGCAGAAGATACTGAGCCTGAATAAGAAAGACTACGTTTATAGTTTTGTCAACAATTGTGGAGTGATAAGTCCTGAAAATATCTCTCTATGATCCAATTAGGTGTATACAATCATAATGATTTCAGCCTGAAGGAGATATGCAAGGCTATCTTACTTATGCATGTGAAGTAGAATAGTTCATCCTTCTCCGAGAAGATAGTATCAACTATGGGGGAGCAGTGTCTGCTAGATGTAGAAGCACTAATGGTGTCTAAGGAAGAACAGATGAAGATATAGAGATGGTGAAGCTCAGGGAGTAAAATGATGATGTGGGACTCTTTCTAGAAGATCTGAGATAACCTCAGAGGATAGGTCAACTATGGTGCATGTCTGATTGACCTCTCCACGAATATCAAGTCCACTTCAGTCAAGTTCATAAAAATAGGAGCTAATCCAAAGCAGAAACATCCCAGTTATAGAATCCTAAAACTCTGTGGCTGATGAACCAAATGAAGTTCCATAGTCAGTAGTAACGTCCCAAAATGTGCTACTGATAACCGTATCATCCACTCACCTTAATCATGGAGTTCCTATGATCAATCACCTGATCGTAGTGTAAGAGCATGATGACACCATGATTACTTCCTATACAAATACCAACATTAAAGAATATTCAGAGTTAGTAAGTGAACTCGCCAGCAGAAAAGACCAATGTGATGTCATTATTGCCACCATATCTATAAATCTCTTCATCTGATAAGCGCCTCAGGGACAAACCTGGCCCTTAGTTTTTGGACTAAGAGGTTGGCCCTTCCTAAGCAACCTTAACCCAGAAGAAGTGCATATATTGATTACATCACAGGAACCTATGCTGAAGCAAATAGTATCTCCTCAAAAGAATACAAGCTGCAAATAAGACTTGCCACTCTCTTGAAGACTAATGAGGAAGTTGTCTATTGAAGCATGCCTAAAGACTACGATTTTTAAAGTAGGCACAGGATTTGCAGATCAGTTGAAGAAATCGTAGAGTATTAAACTAAGTCATGAGGCCACCCCATGAATTGAAGAAGTCAATAGTCAACTGATGAAAAGGTAAATCTGATAAACTGACACGATAGAGGAAGTTACAGATTATGACCTATCAGACTCTTACAACTGTCCCACTAAAATATGGAGGGAACAGTTACAAGAGAGAAAATTCAAATGAGTAGCAGTTACATTTTTGAGAGTTCATCAAAAATTGCAAGTCTGTCCAATCCATACACTCTCTCACTCAAATTAAAAACCTAAACACCTTCAAACAGTCAAATCCTCTCAAACAGCTATCCATCCTCAAATCGCTTCCTGATATCTCATAATATTTTTATAAAGTCATAAACCCGAAAATCCCTAACTCTTCAAATGGAAGACTGGCATGTAATCACTTGTATTCCACTCGGCACCAAGCGATTCGAGAAATCTAAGAAAAAGTTAAGAGCCATTTTCGAACATGTGAAGAAGGCTGGATTCTCTGAATGCCTTGAGTCGAACACTCTCATCTATGTCGACTTAGTTAAAGAATTCTACTCCAATGCAACTACAAGCTTTGGGACCCTATCCCCCAAGGTCAAAGGTCAGATTCTAAACTTAAAATCCATAGACATCAACCAGTGCTTAGGTTTCCCTCACCTGGGTCTGAAGAGCCTTGAAGAAGTCAACACTGAAGAAGTGAAAAGGATTATGCGGTATAAGAGAAACCCTTGTCCGAAAGATATGAAGAAAAAGGAGTTTCCTGAAGAGTTCGAGTTCCTTATAGAGATTGTGGGGAAATGTATACTAAGCAAGGATACTACACATGACACTGTGAGTGATAAACAGTTGAGAATCATGTCTGCAATAGTACTGAAGAAGCGAATCAACTTTGGAGCAATCCTATTCGAGTTAATGTCCAAGTGGCTCGACAAGGCAGAAAAGAAGAAGTCAACAGAGAAACCGCTCACAAAGCTTTTCCATGGAAGATTCTTGATCATCATTCTGAAGAAGAAGATTAAGGATGATGAAGGTGAAGTCCTAAATAGTCAGAAGTTGTAATCTCCAAAGCTATTTGTAAACTGGAAGAAGAATCCAATGGAAAACAAAAGACTGAAGACACAGGGCAGCAGCAAAAGGACTACAAAAAAGAGGAAGGCAAATGTTGTGGACGAGGAGCTATCACACTCTGAGGATTTAATCATTCTAAAGTCCTGTAAGGCCTTTCAAGAAGAAAGCTAAGGTGGTGAAGAAGTCACAATCAGTTCCCCAAAGAAGTCTTTCTGCTGAAGATAAAAGAGAAAAGTCAGAAGAAGAAGAGAAAAGAACTAAAAGCTCCATGAGTGAATCCTCAAGCAGCAAGTCCAGTGATAAGGAGGAATCAAGATCTGAAAAAGAAGAATCAAAGTCTGGAAATGATGAAGGAAATGTAAGTCCTATATCTGAGCCTCAAAGTAGCCATTCTGCTGATAAGGATGGATCAAAATCTAAAGCTATTAAATCTCCTATTGCTAAAGTCCCAAGGAGTCCTTCTGTTGCTTCAAAGGATTCAGAGTCTGAAGAAGAAGTATCTCCTCCTGCTGTTGAACCCCAAAGAAGCTCATCTGATGACTCAGAGGCCTCAAAATCTGAAGATGGAGAAAAGTCTGAATCTCATGTGGCTGAACCCCCAATAAGAAGGAAGAGCAACAAACTGATTGCTAAATCAGTTTCAAAGAAGAAAGGAGAATTGTCTTCAAAGATAATTGAACTCAGTGAGGATGAGGCTGAATCGAAGGAAGAAGATGCTAAGGGAAAAAGAAGGAAAATGTCTGCAAAATCAAGCAGTAAGAGACTGAAGACTGCAGAGCAAGAAGTGGCCAGTGAGTTTGCAAAGGCTAACCCTGTTGAAGATGATGGGAATGATGACTAAATGAAGGAATATACAGATGAGTCAGTTAAAGAAAGTATGAACCAGTCTGACTCCAGGTCAGGACATGAAGAGAGTGGGAAAGACTCCAGTTCTAAGAATGAGGAGCCAGAAGATTTTCATTTCCTTCTCCTGTTCGCCTCATGAAAAGAATAGTGGTGGAAGTTCAAGATGAACCACAAAATATGATTCCAAGCAAATGGGTTAACTATGGAAATGAAAGGCTAAATGTGGTGAAAATGACCACAACAAATCTGTTCAATAATATCAAGGCTATGAGGCTGGACACTTTAATTTTGCTGTATGAGCCTGAAACCAAGGATCATTCGATAAGGTGGTTTTGTCCTTCAATGCCATGGGTAAAGGCATCCATCACTGGTAATAACAGCTACATCTCATGGTGCTTTTCTCACTTTCCCAACTTGGAACTGGTGGCACAAAACTTTCCAAGGATAAATAAGTATGCAAATCGGCTGATCAAAGATCAGTCTCACTTCAAGGTCTATCAACATTCCAGAAACGTCTACATTCCCTACCATTGTCGAGTAGGTTCAAATGGCAAAAGGATCATAACCAAGTCCATGATCGTAGAGTCCTTTCACTCTACCATTGAAGATGATCAAGCTCAGTCTGAGAAGTTTTATTCTTCCCTAGCAGCATTGTCCGATATTCCTTCTGTTGGGTTTGTACGAAATCGTGACGCAATCAAATTGCAAAAATTAGCGGAAGCATGATATATCAGAGTTTAAAAAATTTCTACAAAACCATTACCCGGATCATCCTTTATGCAAATTATTAATTTAAAACGATAAATAAGAAGTTATGGAATCATACCCTCGTAGAACGAAGCTTCCACAGGTACTAGTTCAACTCCTTGTTCTTCGTGATCTCCTTGAATTTTCGGGTTAGATTCCTTTCTTTGATCAACGTTAGCCACCCAAGTGTTTGGCCTCTAGAGGTGATCCACCAAGGAAGATGAATTATCAAGAAGGAGGGTGTTTGGCTTAGTTTTATATTCTCTATAGAAAAGGAGTACTCTCCAACAATTGAAATTGCATCAATCAAATATCTATTATAAGACTTCTCTTATATAGACATTGGTCAATCCTTCTAATCCTATTAGACATGGGATTTCTTTTAATTAATTAAACTCCTTTAATTAATTTAGGCTTCCCACCACATGAGAATAATTAATTAAATTCATTTAATTAATTTGTCTCCTAATCTTATTAGGAATAAATGAGAGTACTAAATATTAAATTAATTACTAAACTCCTTTAGAAATTAAAATAATAATAATTGTAATAATATTAATAAGACTCCTCTTATTAATTTATATTTAATATTTCCAAAATATTAAATAATAAACATTAAGCTATTTAATTTATTCTATCACCATAGATTAAATTAATTATACTTAATGCATTATTACGATTATGCCATTACCTTCTTAAATATTTATTCTTCCTTTTATGGTGTGACCCTTTAGGTTCTCCATATTAAACCGGTTGTGAATAAATCAATTAAAACAATTTTAATCTTATTTAAATAAATAAATTAAACTAATAATCTATTTAAATAAATAATATTTATTCTACAATAGGGATAAGCCTCCCTAGCGATCAACGACTTTCCAGATAATATAGATTTCAACATTAATCATAAAAGAACGTGTGAGTTAATAGTTCCGTACAATTCAATCCTTCCACCATTCAATGTCCCAATTAAATATAAGACATGGATTTACTGTCAAGTCTTATTTTATTTAATTATATATATTTCGATTAGAAAATGCACAACTCCAAATAATGCAAATTAGAAACTCCTTTCTAATTTTATTTCACCTTGGCCAAGGATTCCTGGGTTGTCATTTAACGAATCACATAGGACATATCTCCTCTTTTACTAGAGGTGGTAGATTCTTTATTGATCATTCATTATCTCCATATGTAACTCATTATACCCAAGCATACCCTATATATGCCTTAAAAGGTCTTAAGGAATAAGTCAAAGTATAATTTGTTACATACAAGATACTATGATGATCTCAAGTCCAAGGATTACTTGTACTACTATCACATTAGGAATTCCTATTAACAGGCGAGTAAATCTCCATTATGTATTCCATAGCGAATCACGTTCAGTGAACTTATTCTCCAATAAGCACCTACATACTTGCTTTAGTGTCTCCACACAAATGATCATGAGATCAATCATCCTCATCCAATGAGCAAGCAACATATGTACCAATCTATCCGGATTTACTAATCCCCTTTTTAGTAATCCCACGATTGGGAACTATTTTAGTTTTAAAACTTTCTAAGAATTTAGATCTCATTAGCATGATCATCATCATGATTCTAAAAGCATTGCTTAAAACTATGGGTTATTTACATATTATAAAAACAGCAACATGTAGATAATTAAATGCCTTTAATAAATGAATATTTTATTAATAAATAAATAAGATTGTTTACAAAGTACGTGCTTTATCATCATACATGATTGGCTTGTATGCACACTACTATCACCTTCGTCTTCCAACAGTGATTGGTACTCAACTATCTATCAGATTCTCACTACCTTTGAAAGCTTGTCCAAGAGTAAGAATCGTGGAGTCCAACCAGCTGTTCAGCAGGAGTCTGATCAACCAAATGCTCAAACTCTTCAGGATCAAGAGTTACTGAAGAACTCTAAAGAATTGGTTGAGAAGATCTCTCTCATTGTTGCAGAATTTAAGATCATGTCAGGAGAAGGAGATAGTGAGCTTCACAATAGACTTCAGGCCACAATATTAGATATATCTCTCAAGTTCAAAGAGAGAGATCAAATCTATCTAAAGTCTATAAATGATTAGAAGGAAGAAGCCCTGCAAGCTCAGAAGGAAAGTGCAGCACAAATACTGTCTCTCTCTGACAAGATTAACTCTCTAAATCAGTCTCTCTCCCTACAACTGGAGCTAAGCCAATAGGAACTCAAGCTTGAGGTTGGCAACTAATCTTACCTGATGGAGCAGCTTATGACAAATGTCCAACAGCTTTCCCAAGTGATTAATAACAAAAAGGGGAAAAAAGAGGCATTCAAGGAAGCACAAGGAGAGAAGAATTAAGGAAGAAGAGAAGAGCAAGAGCAGAAGTAGCAAAAAAGCAAAGAAGGACAAGAAGAGGAAGAAGAAGAATAAAGCAGCAGCAGCAGCAATTGTGTCATCATCTGAGGGGGAGCCAAAGGATGATGACCCTATGGAGACATGATCTGAGGGGGAGCCAGAACAAGAAGAAGACAAAGAAGAGCATGCATCTAAACCAGAGCAAAATGAAGATCAAAATGAAGATGAATCAATGGAGCATGTATCTGAGAGGGAGCAGAGTGAAGAAGAAAAGAAAAATGAGTAGCTGATCAAAAGACATCCTTAAGGCATACATAGAATAAAATATGAAGCAGAGAAGGTACATTTCTAGCTTTATAGGTATGTTCTGGATCAAGGATGTAGAGTGTCATATAATATGTAATTTAAATTTTTCATCAATGACATTCATGATTATCTGTTTTAGTAATACAGATACTCACTGTATATTAAGATTCATTCATCTCATACATATGCACTTATTATTTTTGTCATAATCAAATAGGGGGAGATTGTTAGGAATATGCATGAGAATACTATTCCTATTTATATAAGATTCGATTATGATCTTAATGAATGAATATGTAAATATGTCTGCATTGATGAATGCTGTAAAGTCCTTGAATAGATAATAGGAATATATACACAAGGACTTAGAATGAAATGATCAAATGTGTTAGGTTGATCCTGCATGAACAAAACATCTTTGTGAAGTCCTTCAAAAGAATATGATGTACAAGGACTAAAGATAGAAAGATCAAGCTTATTAGGTTGATCTTATGTAATGTAATAGATAGGCCTGTCTGATCGTCGAACACTACACCAGCCTTCGTAGTCTTCCAGGAGAGACAAGGAAGATTTGGAGACTATCAAGGCAGAATCGTAGTCTGTAAGGATAGTAGCTCTCAAAGTTCTTAGTCTGCCAGGAGAGACAATGCAGGATCATGGTGTGTTGAAAAGGATTTTCTCAAAGCCGTAGTCTGTCGAGGAAGTCATGTTAAGAATCGTGGAGACATCCTGTCTAAGTGTCGTCCGAGCGCCAGCCAAAGCCAAGTTAAGAATCGTAGGCCACACTTGAAGTCGTGGAGTCTAATGATCATATCAGAGGCAGAAATCGTAGTCGAGCTAGATCAGTCAAGGGACAGCAAGTGTTAAGGCAGAAATTATAGTCTGTCATATGATCTGCTCTTGGAGTCGTTGTGTCTGCAGAATAAAAGCAAGATCGTAGTCTGCAGAACAAAGGCTTTGACAAAGTCTATCAAATGTTCACAACGCCAAGGAAGAATTGTAGAGACAATACGATTCTCATCAAATGAGCACTCCCAAAGTATCCAAAGAATGTAGCCTCTAGTCAGAGCAGTAAAGATGTAATCTACTAGAAGAAAGCCAAAGAGCACTCACGTAATGGCCTGCAAGTAATTAGAAGATCGAAGCACCAACTTATCAGCTAAACTAATTGAGAAGTGAAGCCATTCAGAAGAAGTCTTCCACAAGCAAAAATTAGAAGATAATAAATGAAGTGACTGACTAAAGGAAGTCAGCAATGCAGTATCTGTCAAACCAACAGAAGACAACGATCTTGGTTGTAACCATAATCGTGGTGCTTGCCTGATAAGAAGGAATATCTGATGAAGCACATACAGTGGAACTGGCCAACCTATAGATCAGACGAAAAGGATTTTCAGTTGCTCAGCCTCATCATGTAAAGTGAACGGGAGATCACAGGGCAAAATGTAGAGAGAGATGAGCATGACTAATAAGAAGAGTCTTGCAATCCAGAAGGGCCAAAGCATTCAGACAAGTTGTCAGCTTCTAATAAAAGTCAAGGCAAGCAGAAGTATTGAAGTACTGCATGACTGAAGGAAGAGAGGTTCTACATTGTCAATCCAAAGTGCACTCTTAGAATCTTAGTGTTGTCTCAACCAGTCAACGAGCAACATTCAACAGACAAACTATGATCAAGCTCATGGTCATCTGCATCAGGATCGTGGAGTTCAGTCATCTGATTATTAAAGCCTTGGAAAAGTCTCAATATGAAGACTTACATTTGAACGTTGCTGGTTGAGAGCATCGATGCAGGAGGACAACTCTTGTTGTTCTAATCGAGGAATCAGAAAGGAGAAATAAAGGTGACTACCAGCCTGACACATAAGAGTGACATCTCTGAAGTGGTAGGTGGAATAGTAGACTGCTGTGTCATAAAAGTCAAAAAGGGGCTGTCAAATCAAATAAGCAATCTGCACCAAATAACTCAGGATCTGTGAAGTAATTCAAATAACTTTCAACGGCTATATTCCAACGGGAAGCTTATGGAAGAGTATATAGCAGCTGAAGCTTCAAAGATGCAGCAGTTGTTGACTCTAAAGTTTGAAAGAACTTAACAGAACATGTCTCAGTGGTAGTGAGACTACGAAATTTGAGGTGAATAAGATTTTAAGAAAAGGCTTTGACTGATAAAAGCTTCATTCAACAACCAATGAGAATGCCAAATAGATTGGCATCTGAGCTGAGAGCCAGAAGGCCAAGAAGACAAGGAGAAGAGTGGCAGATCAGAAAATTGATTCAAAGGGCCACTCAACGATTCACCATGAATAACCTGAGCTGAAGTGAAACAGATGCAGAACCGAATCTGCTCACAAGTAAACCTATATTCAAGGGATGCTAAGTACCAGATGAAGTCTATGAGAAGCGAAAAGACCTAGCAGACCCCAAGTGGTGAATATGTACAAAGATGCAATCAGATGAAGACAAGCATTAACCACAAGATTAGCTGTACCAAAGAAGAAGTGATAGACTGCTAAGTACTCAAATATGTCAAGCTTTATGAACATCTTAGCAGTTCTTCAAAGGTGATCCAGTCTCGTTGCAGAATCCAAGGAGGATCACACCAAGCTGCTAAGTACCAAAGGATGAACAAGCTTCAAGTCATCTTAGTAGCTCAGCACCAACAACAACATCAACAAGTAGCCAGGGCCTGAAGGGTCCTTGTCTGTGGGACTAAATCAAAGTCAAGTCTTCTAGACTTGCTGTACTAGAGGGTACAAGAGTTTCCAAGTCTGTTGGACTTAAAGAGTTCTTAGTGAACTGAAGTTCCAAGGCTGCTGGCCTTGAAGGAATCTTTGTGATTCATGAGTTACCCTTTCCTTAGTGGAATCCCTGCTTGTTGAAACAGAAGAGTGGATTAGGAGCCTGAGTCTCTGAACCACTTAAAATCCCTTGTGTCATTTACTTTAAGGCATTTACCTTATGTACCTATAAGTGCTATAACTGTAATAACCACTTACAACTAAACTAACTCTAGAACAATACTTATTATGATATTCTTGAAAGGGATCTTTAACTTATTCCGTTGTGCTTGAAATGATTCTTATGTTTATCATATGCTAATTACTTAG
Source organism: Panax stipuleanatus (assembly GCA_020205555.1). Classification (NCBI taxonomy): domain Eukaryota; kingdom Viridiplantae; phylum Streptophyta; class Magnoliopsida; order Apiales; family Araliaceae; genus Panax; species Panax stipuleanatus. The sequence continues at coordinate 105,803,511 of CM035115.1, forward strand.
CATTACAAAATAAAATGGAAAAGCTCTTGAAATATAAAAAGGATCTATTCAACCCCCCTTCTAGATCTATTGTGTGCCCTCTGGGAACTAACAATTAGTATCAGAGCAGGTTCTCATGCTATACCCTAAAGCTAATGCTTTGAGTCTGGTCCTAGGCACAAACAATGTTCTAAACTTAGTTTAGTAAGTAAGTCACTTGTGAATGCAGATGAGCTCACACATTGAAAATTATATGTACTGGTAAATGTGCATATTCACCTAAAGCTGCTCAGATTGGTCCCTGTTCTTAAATGCTATAGCAACAAGAACAATCCATGTCCAAAGTCAATCAGCAGTCTGCAGACCCGTAATGGGAAGTCAAAAGAAGGAACTGCCCATACAGGAAATGTAATGCTTATCCAAAAAAGAATGAAGAATTCTTCATATATGTATTTAGCTGATCATGTGAATCTGAACCTTGAGGTTCATGGTTGTCAAAGAACTCAAGCTGCTAAGACTTTCCTATGTTTACAACTCCAAGTCTATGCCTGATTAATATAAGGTCAAATGGAGCAACAAGCTATCAGCACTGAATATAAAGTCATGAACATTAATGCCTGATACTTGTATAGCAAGACAAATGACTGTTAAGAAACTGACAGTATAAAGGTATGGTTCCTCATTAATATTCATGCACATCATATTGCATCACCGTATGTACTATAACAGTATTCCTTCAAGAGATCATGTTCTTCCTAAAATGGGAAAGAGGGAAAGTACATTAAAATTGGAAACATATTGCTAACAAAATTTCTCTCCACCCATGTTTTAGGTTGAAGATAACATTTTCAAAGAAGTCTGGAATATACCATAGGTTAATCATAATCAAATTAAGCTTAAGTGAATTAATCCTTGCTGAAGGGTTGGTATGTGTGGAAATATATCCAAACCAATGTTCTGTGTTTTTGATAAAATGTAAAGTATGATCAATGCTAGAGGTGTACCTTGAAGTCATGGCAAACAGAAGTATTGAAGAACTGGACGAGTGAAGGAAGAGAGGTTCTACATTGTCAATCCAAAGAACACTCTCAGAATCGTAATGTTGTCACAACCAGTCAACAAGCAACATTCAACAAACAAACTACGATCAAGCTCATGGTCATCTGCATCAGGATCGTGGAGTTCAGTCATCTGATTATTGAAGCCTTAGCAAAGTCTCAATATGAAGACTGGCATTCGAACGTTGCTGGTTGAGAGCATCGATGTAGGAGGACAACTAAAGTGGTTCTAATCGAGGAATCAGAAAGGAGAAATAAAGGTGACTACCAGCCTGACACATAAGAGTGACATCTCTGAAGTGGTAGGTGGAATAGTAGGCTGCTATTTCAGAAAAGTCAAAAAGGGGCTGTAACGTCAAATCAGTAGCCTGCACCAAATAACTCAAGATTTGTGAAGTAATTCAAATAGCTTCTAATGTCTATATTCTAAAGGGAAGCTTATGGAAGAGTATATAACAGCTGAAGCTTCAAAGATGCAGTATTTGTTAAGTTATTGACTCTACGAGTTTGAAAAAACTTAATAGAACTTGTCTTAGTGGCAGTGAGACTACGAAAGTAAATGTGAAGCAGATTTGAAGAAAGAGCTTTGACTAATGAAAGATTCATTCAACAACCAATGAGAATGCCAAATAGATTGGCATCTGAGCTGAGAGCCGAGAAGGCCAAGAAGACAAAGAGAAGAGTGGTAGATCAGAAAGCAGATTCAAAGGGCCACTCAACGATTCACCATAAACAACCTGAGCTTAAGTGAAATAGATGCAGAACCGAATCTTCTCATAAGTAAACCTATATTCAAAGGATGCTAAGTACCAGATGTAGTCTACTAGAAGCGAAAAGACCTAGCAGACCCCAAGTGGTGAATATGTGCAAAGCTGCAATCAGATGAGGACAAGCATCAACCACAAGATCAGCTGCACCAAAGAAGAAGTGATAGACTGCTAAGTACTCAAAGATGTTAAACTTCATGAACATCTTAGCAGTTCTTAAATGGTGATCCAGTCTCGATGCAGAATCCAGGGGAAATCACACCAAGCTGGTAAGTACCAAAGGATGAACAAGCCTCATGTCATCTTAGCAGCTCAGCACCAACAACAACATCAACAAGTAGTCAAGGCCTAAAGGGTCCTTGTCTATGGGACTAAATCAAAGTCAAGTCTGCTGGACTTGTTGTACTAGAGGGTACAAGAGTTTCCAAGTCTGCTAGACTTGAAGAGTTCTTAGTGAACTGAAGTTCCGAGGCTGCTGGCCTTGAAGGAATCTTTGTGATTCAAGAGTTACTTTTTCCTTAGTGGATTCCCTGTTTGTTGAAGCAGAAGAGTGAATTAGGAGCTTGAGTCTCTGAACCATTTAAAATCCCTTGTGTCATTTACTTTAAGTCATTTACCTTATGTACCTATAACTGCTATAACTGTAATAACCACTTACAACTAAACTAACTCTAGAACAATGCTTATTATGATATCTCTGAAGGGGATCTTTAACTTATTTCGCTGTGTTTGAAATGATTCTTATGTTTATCATATTCTAATTACTTAGCATTACAAAATAAAATGGAAAAGCTCTTGAAATATAGAAAGGATCTATTCAACACCCTTCTAGATCTATTGTGTGCCCCCTGAGAACTAACACAAGGTAACAGCAAAGTCTATCATAAAGGACGTCATCCCCAGTGGAAATATTTGAAATAATTCAGTTTATCCTCGTCAAACAAGCATCGGCAACACTGATGGAAATCAAACTATTGGAATTAACACCACCATGGACATCAGCAGCACTGGTGAAAGTCAACCGTTGAGATCAGCCCTAACATAGACATCATCCATGATCGGTCTGGGTAAGCGATTTGCGATAAGATATGCGATTTACAAAGTGCAAAATGCAATTTGCAAAAATATTTTGACATTCATTGCATTGCGATTTGAATCGTTAAAAATATATCTTGTCATATTTCAAGTGTCTAGTAAATCTTTATCATGTTCATTCCATTGCATTGCATAAACATGACAAAGAGAGGCATCTGTAGACACTCAAAATTTTATTTTCCTGTTATTAACCTTGCAAGAGGGCAAAATTGTCAGTTCAGCCTCAGTCCTAATACCGGGATGCCAGTTCAACCCGATTCCAATACTGGGATGCCAGTTCAACCCCGGTCCTAATACTGGGATGCCAGTTCAACCCCTGTCCCATTACTGGGATTCCAGTTCAACCTTGGTCCCAATACTGGGATGCTAGTTCAACCCCGGTCCTAATACCGGGATGCCAGTTCAACCCCGATCACCAATATCGGGATGTCAACTCTACTCCGATTACAAATATCGAGACAACCACATCCCCGGTCTCAATACAAGACCATCAGTTCAACCTCAGTTTCAACATCGGGACATCAGTTCAACCCCAGTCTCAATACCGGGCCATCAGTTCAACCCCGGTCTCAATACCGGGCATTCAGTTCAACCCCAGTTTTAATACCGAGCCGTCAGGTCAACCTTGATCTCAATACCGGGCCTTCAGTTCATCCCCGATCTCAATACTGGGCCGTCAGTTCAACCCCGGTCTCAATATCGGGCCATCAAATCAACCCCTGTCTCAATACCGGGCCATTAATTTAACCCTGGTCTCAATATCGGGCCATCAGTTCAACCCCGATCTCAATACCGGGATATCAATTCAACCCTGATCGTAACCCAGGAGGTACAGTTAAGCCCCGGTCACAACCGGGAGATCAAGTTCAGCCCCAGAGATAACCCTGGGAAGCCAATTTAACTTTCAAAGACAAACCCAAAGCATCACATCATCCCTGGAGTCAGCCTTGTGAGGACTAAGTCAGACTCAGAGACGACCCTGAGGACAACTAGAATCGGCTGGGAGCCAAACCTCGGGAATAACCTCGGGAAAATAGTCGAGAATCGTGCCAACACAAGAGGCAACCCAAGAGGGGTAAAATGGTCATTTTACCAACTTGAAGCCGATTCGATCAAACCCAAGCCGAATTGATGGCACAAAGGTCAAAAAGAACCATAACATTGATCACGAGTGGAAACAGCGCAAGACAGCTCAATGGATAAACTATGGGGAAACGAAGACCTAGTTATAAACCCATATTTTTAGACTCAGAAAAGGTATTATCCCATGTCATTGTGACACTCTCAGCGAGGGCTTTCCAGAAATATATAGCATGCCTCAAACGGACGCTCCGATCAAAAGTTAGAAAGTTTTGAATCTAACATCGTATTGCTCTGAGTGCACTCACTTCGATTCAATGGGGCTCACCATCTATACCTGCCACATGGAGCTGTAGGTAGAGTGGAGGTAGCCATAGATAGAGCTGCTTCCACCTGGTCTATATATAGGAGTGCACCCCCAACTCATTTTCAATTCAGAAACGCTCTGAACCCCTGCCCATTTGGTTTTTTAGCTATTTTCTTGTCTTCCAAGCCCAAAATTTTTAACTCTAACACGTAGATATACTCACATACTACCACATATCAAAAATTAACCGGTAGATTTGGACGTTTAAAGCCTATAATTTGGCAAAAACCCCGTGTAGTAGTCCATTGTGAGTATTTTTACGATCAGCAAGTTTATCTTACTTCATTGCACTTTTATACATTGGCACGTTAAGTTTTGTTTTCTAAATATTCCCGAAACTCAGTTCTGTGGCCGTTTTTGTTAACTTTTGGTACATTTTAGTATCTAAACGCATTTTCTGGCATTTCTACAACTCAGATTGACGATCCGTCGCTTTCAACAACTCTTATATACTTACATCTTCGTGTTGAGCAACTTCACCGAACTAGGTTATCTTCCTAGTCCGGGTTTGGCTTTTTTTGTATATATTTAACTATATATATATACTAATTTTTAAATTCTGTCAAGCCCGAATGTCAAATCCGCAGTAGTTTACTGCTTTTATATATATATATATATATATATATATATATATATATACATATACATGCAACATTCACCATACTGGGTGGGTTATCTTCTCAGTCCTTGTTTGACTACTTTTTTGTCTATATTTAACTATATATATATATATATTTACATTCCAATTCGTCCTGGATCATTCTGTGGCCTTTTTACTGTTTATATATATATATATGTATACATATATATGCAACATTCACCATACTGGGTTATCTTTCCAGTCCTAGTTTGACTACTTTTCTGTCCATATTTAATTATAAATATATATTTACATTTCAGTTCGGCCTAGATCATTCTGTGGCCTTTTTACTGCTTTTATATATATATTTATATTTTTGTCCGGGCCTCGGAGTGAAAACCCACCGCCCTTTATTATTTTTCTATATATATTTCAATTCTGTCCAGCCTGGATCATTCTGTGGCTTTTACAGCTTTTTATCAATATATATATATATATATATATATATATATATATTTACTTTCCAGTCTGGGCACAGGCGTGAAAATCCATCGCCCTTTTTTTCAGTTTATATATATATTTCAATTCTGTCAAATCCTGGATCATTCCGTGGCTATTTAAAGCTTTTATAAATATATATATATATATATATATATATAAATTCTAATACGGGCTTGCGAGTGAAAACTTATCGCCCTTTACAACTTTCGTATATATATAATTATATATATATATATATATATTGCTTTACTCATTTTATTTAATTGTTGCTTTAAATATTCATTTGATATGAATCGGCACTGACATTTCTATGGGCGAACTAGATTTCTTTAAATCTCGCCAACTCTAGCTTTCAAACGATTCAAAATAGGTCTAGACAGAACCGGGAAGCTAGAATGGCTGAGATTTATCTAAATCTAACATTTTTCTTGTTTCAGTTATAAAAGCTACCTCGCGGCCCTTAGATCGCTATCTAGTGGGAACGAGATGCTTCGGCCATGTGCGAGCCAGGATTTACTGATGAATCCTTGGTTCTGGCGATATTTTGATATATTTCTGTACAAATTTGAGCTGTGCAGGTTTATTGGCCTCCCTATGTGAGCCTAGGAATTGTGGGATTCATGATCAAATAGCCAGAATCTGATTCCTACGATGGACAAACTCCACTTTACAAATGTACCCTGTCGGTTTTCTATAAAAATGTACATACAGAAGACCTTAAAACGGCTATCCGAATTTAAAGTCTCAACATAGTGAAAATATAATTTATCGTGTCAGAGTCACTCTGATGGCTGTCATGCCCATGAGAAGACCGACACTTGTATATACTTTGTGGTCGAGGATGCTTCATAGCCCGACAATCACCATTCAAATTGAGCCTTAAGGCTAAAAAGATAAAACAGAAGTATCGATATGCTTCAATTCATATATTAGCATAAGGGTTTGAAAACCTTCTTTCAAAATATCATTTCAATAATCTTATTAAAAAGAGAAGCTTTTGCAAATCAAATCAAAGACTTTTTGCAAATCAAATCAAACCCTTCGTATATAGGTTCAACGATGCATAAACATACTTTTAATCAAACACAGGCCCAATTTTCTTCCAGCATTCACACACATTGCATATTTAAAAGAAAAATATTGAAAAGATGTGGTACCATATTTACACGGAAATTGTGGGATGCCTAACACCTTTCCCACACTTAACCAAGTCCCCGAACTCAAAACTTTGGTTTCAAAGATCAAGTTTCGATAGTGTCCATCAATTGGGCCTCTTTCAAACAAAACTCGGTTGAGTTGGTACAACCATTTCAAATCTATCAACTGGCGACTCTGTAAAACGTTCAAATCGTCGACATGATATATGTTGGTCATTTCCTAAAAAAACCCTTCAAAACCTTTTTCACAATAAAAAGAATAAGGGTAGAGATAACTTAGGAAGAGAGAAAGATCTGGGTTCTGACCTGACCCGCGGATTTTTTCCCGATGTCGACATTAGGTATTGTAACTAAATAACCTAAAGGGTTATCTTTATTTAATGGTCCTAGTATTTTAATTTTATACTAGTAAACTAACCTTAAGAGATTTATTTTATGCATCTCAACTAATTAATTTTATAACCTAATTAAAGCAAGTCTAATTGGGTTAAGAAATTAAATGTATATTAGTAAGGACTTGAATTACAATTGAGGGAATAGAAATCATAATTAAATAATTAGGGTAGTATAAAATTAAAAGTGTGGACCAACCTAATTTTCATGGCCCCAAATATTTTAATTGGAAAGCCCAAAGAATTAAATTAAAGTCCAATCTTTTAACCTAATTGAAGAGGGACATTTTGCGTATGTAATTAAGTAAATAAAGCATTAAAAATTAAACCAAAATGGAGAGCAAAAGGCCCAAAATTTTGGCCCAACTAGAGAAAAAGAAGGAGAGCAAGTGTATGTAATCATTTAATTTACCTACCCTTATCAACTCTCCCTTATGTGTTAACTATCTTACTTAGCCATCATTTTATCCAAAAGTGCAAGCAATCTTCTAATAAATGAGAGAGAGAAAGAGCAAGAATGTGGTGAATGTATGTTAGATACGCATATCATATCTAAACATCTTTTACAAACAAGAAAATCTAATTCCTTTCTTTTTCATCTTTTATTTCTCTAACTTTCTATACTTAACAAAACAAAATCAAGAGAGAGAGAGAGGACCATTTTCGGACCATCCAAAGAGGGGGAAAAGAGAGAGTTTTTGAGGTGTTTCTAGCTTCATAAACAAACTTAGGAAGAAGAAGAAGGAAGCTCACAAGAAAATGTATAATTTAAACTAGTTTATGTAATTTATATTTGATTTTTATAAATCAAAACTCGGATCTATAGTTTTAAACTCCAAAACCTTAGATCTACATGTTAATAAGTGTGTTATGTGTAGATCTATCACTTTTGAGTGTCAAAAGTTGGATCAAGAGGATAGAAATGAAAACTAGTTTATTAAGGGTTAGAAAATCTTAACTTTTTACTATTTTGAAGGGTTATAACTTGAGATCTACATCTTCTTTTTACGATCCGTCAAAGAGGGGTACTATATATGTAAGTTAACTAGTAAAAACAAGTTGTAGCACTCAAAAATGTTGAGTTTCAAGTCGTGGTGACTGTTTTAGTAAAAAAAAGTTAGATTTTTCAAGAAATGATATATAATCTTGCTGACCAGCCACTTCCAGGGCTTGTTTCGTTATTTCTTTGTGCTTTAAAAATTTTGAAAAAATTTGAAGTGATAATATAAGAAGTTATATGAGTCATGTAAAAATATGGAAATATTTGGCCATATAGAATGAGAGTTATGGATTTTACGATAGATTACTACTTTTAAAAGTAAACTTAAATAACTTTTTGTGGTTAACTCTAACAATTATGAAATTCTTACTGGAAGTATATATATAACAGGAACATACCTTGTAAATTTCAGAATTGTCGGACAAAGTTTCGATTTATGATAAATGTAGCAAGATTTGGCTGATTTGGACTATTTAAATATAGTAAATGAATTTTAAAAATTCTAGAAAAAATATACTTTCATAAGGGAACTATATTCAATTGATTTCCAGAAAAGAAATAATTTTGGAGATGTTTTCATATTTTTCATATAAATGATGATATTATGGAGAAATAAATTAAATTAATTATGTGATGTTAAAAATTTGAAAAATAGAATTTTATGACTTGAGAACCCTAGATATACTAAATGTAGACTTTTGAAGGGTGTTTTTGGTCATTTTTGATGAGATATTATATTTATGGCCTTGTATGATTATTAAATAAAAGAATTAGTAAAGATTAAACAATTAAAATAAATTTTTTATAAGTTTAATAAATGATTAAAATATTATTAAAAGATTAATAGTATTAGATTAAGATATTATTAAGTAATTAATAATATTTAGATTAAAATTAAATAAAATATTATTAAATGATTAATAATCTTATTTAAGTGATTAAAATATTATTAAATAATTAATATTATTAGTTAAGGATTTAAATATTATTAAATAATTAATAATATTATGAAATGAGTAAGATATTATTAGATGATTAATATTATTATGAGGGGAGCAAGGTATTATTAAATGATTAATAATACTTGTAAATGAATAAAATATTATTGAATAATTAATAATATTAAATGAGAGTTTTAAATGAATAATAAAGAGAAGTTAAGTTATTTTAAGAATATAGTATGATTGGACATTCAATATGCTATATTAAGTATATAGTATGCTGAAAAGGGAAAATGGTTAGCATTCGGATTGTTGAATTAAAGTATTCGGTTTTTTGAATTAGTGTATTCGGTTTGCTGAATTAGTATATTCAGTTTGCTGAATTAGTATACAGTTTGAATCCAGGTTGCTGAATTGGAGGTTAGTTTGAATCCAGTTTGCTGGATTGGAAAATAGTTTACTCAATTGAAATTCGGTTTGAATCTAGATTGTTGGATTATGTATTCAGTTTACTGGATTATATAGAAGAACTTATAAGATGAAAAAGTAAGTGTTAAATCATAATTTATATGATAAAGTAATTGAAAAATTATCAAAGAATGATAATAATACTGATGTTTTAAAGTGTTATCTAATATTTGATTATATGATTAAATGTTATATAACTTACTTATAAAGTAGTGGTACAGTCGTACTCTTTAGTGGTTAATGTATAGTATATGGGCTAAACAATTCTTTTAGAAAGCAAAGGTTAATACGAACTAGTAACCTATCTAACTCGCTGTGAAAGACAATGTAGACGAGAAGAGAAACTAGTTTATTGGTTGTTTGTGGGAAACCACTCAGCATACTATATTGAACACTATTAGAGACTCGATGTGTGCTAGTTTTAGAATTGTGAATACGTATGGTGATAAGGTGATCCTTTTCACATATGTAGATGTATAGGATGAGTTAAGTCTTAGAAATATTATAAAAATAAGATGAAAATATAAATTTATCTTAAAAGATGATTATAAGGTTTATGACATCTCCATATGTCATAATACCGAGGATTAAAAGTAAAGTTTGTCGCATAAACTTATATTACAAGAACGCAAGCTATAAGAAGTAAAGTTAAGTTTAAAGGTGTAAGTCAAATAAATGACTAATTAGTATATTTGTTATTTCCTTATGTGTTATATAGGGACTGTAGTAGACAATTAAGCGTAAACTATAAGTTGTAGCTGTGCTTAAAGGAAAGTTTTCTTAACTCAAACTCGAGTTATTATCTTTCAAGCATGTTAGTGGATAATTATTGTTGATTATTCCACATCTATGATTATTAATTTTCACTTAGTGCATGTTGCATATGTTCATCAGGTATGAAAGGCTGATCACCTTCATTACCATAAGGTTTAGTTAAAGTTATTCATGGTCTTTGTTAACATTAAACATTATTGATTCAGTCATTCAATTATTGACATTTTGATTCATGCTCTTTCACAATTATTATACATTGTTGAAAACTTGAAAGCTTATTCTCTTTCAATCATGATATATCCTTGTTGTATTTAAAATTTCTCAGCAAAGTAGTTGCTCACCCCTTGCTATATCATGATAACAAATTTCAGATTAAGATGAAGGCTCAAAGAAAGACAGAGGCAAAGGCAAATTCTAAGAGTAGATTATTATGCGATTATAACTATTAAGTTATCTGATGTAAATCATATATGTGAACCTTTTAAGTTATTTAAGGTATGTATTTAGTTAAGGTTAATAGACCTTGGGAAATGTCATAGAATCATGTGAAATAAAAAATTTATGTTTATATTTTCCGCATTAGTTAGAGAATATGTATGAAGATGAAGTACCGTAACGTACTATGTCCAAGGTTCAATGGACCCGAATTTGGGGGCGTTACAGGTTAATATTTGAGTTGTAGGTTATAAACCTTATGTAGGGTTACTGTAACGGCCCCAAAATTCAAACAATACAACTCTCGATATCGGTCGTTAACAATACATCGAACTTCTAACTTTACATCATTAATCGGTATTAAACTTAATAAAATACGAAATAATTAAAACTATTATATTTTTCTTTCTTCATTACCCTGAATCTCAACCTTTATCATTTACATATCTTTGAATCAAATCTACTTTTATGACTCGCTTCATCAGAGGTATAAACAAAATCTTATATTACAAATAAATATCCATTATACATTGGACAACTTAACTTACAACTCAACAATTATAATACATTCAAACCTGCAGATATATTTCTCACTTAAAAGTAAATAATCTTCTTGAATTGATATTGATCTCTATCATTCAATTAGCACGTATCATTACCTTGAATTCTTGACCTGTAAAATGGTTATATTGCAAGAATGAGCTCGACAACTCAACAAATCTAACAGTTTTCATGCATCACGTAGCACACAATATCATTCTCAGTTCATACATCATAATCATTTAACTAAACATATCATACATGTTGTATTTCACATCTCAATTGAGTTCCATAACCCAATCAGTTTAGTCATAAATTGACTTTCATAGTATAAAGCATCATTATAATTTTATATACATTCAACAGTCTGAATTACAACAATCAGTTACCAAATTCATAAAGCAAATAGGAACTGAAAGACTTACCTGGTTTGTAGAATACCAATTCCAGAAAATAACTTATAGTTATCTGCACTTCATGAATCCTCCAATTCTTAGAATATTATATGATTAACAAACTTTGATCACCCTTCTTCTTCTTCCTTCTTGATTCTCAAAATCTTCTCAATTTCTCAGAGAATTTCTTTTCTTCCTCAATTTTCTCTGAACTCTCTATTTCTCTCATTCTCTTTGCCTTTACAAATAACGTAAAAACCAACCCTTGTTGCAATTAGGAGTTACACCCACGTAATAACTTAGCAGTTATAAAACCAACAGCCACAATGCCCTATTTGGCTTACTCAAATAAAACTCCTTTCCATTTATTTTTATAATTCTCTTATTATAAGGCCCATTTGTCACACCTTTAGTTAATTTAATTATTTTATTCATACAAGTTTCCACTTTATACAACAAACCATTAACCCATTAATTTAATTATTTAATTAAATTAGCATATTACCATCACACTAGCGTACTAAAATACGCACAAATTATAAAATTATTTATCATCAATTTATTTAATATCATTACACTTAAACAAATTATTCCATAATAATTTCCATCGAATATTTATTTTATTTCATAAATATCCCAATTAAAATATTTATTTAATTCATAAATCATAACACCAATATTTATTTATAATTATATTGGTTCTTCTCATTCTCATAGTTAATTTACATTCACTTGATTAAATATAATATATTAAGCAATTACATAAACGTATTACATTTATATGTAATATATTACTCTCTCATTTTATTAAAACAAATATCTTTACATTAATTTATTATTTCAATTAAGTGAATTATTCATATTATTTATGAAATTTAATTCATAATAATTTCATTACCAACAAGGCATAACAATCAAATTATATTATCTCATAATATAATTTACAACTCAATTAAATTAACTAACTTTCCTCACTTTCTTTAATAGTTTAATTAATTATTAAATCTCACATTTATTTAATTTCTTCACATCAAATCACATATTTCAAAGTTATACATCTAATAATAAAAATTTTATTTATTAAATTCTTATTTAATAATCTCTAAAAATCCGGGTTGTCACATCATTTTCTCCTTATAAGAATTCCGTCATCGGAATCAACGAAACCTCCCTTACTCGGCTTACATTAAATTTTATTCCAAAATTTTATAGTTGAAAAACTTAACGTATTTCTTAATATATGTTTTATATTTCGTATTCCATTTATTCTTCAATCAATTCTTGCAGGTTATTATTACATAACCTTTACTTAAACTTGGAACACTTCTAGTATTATATATTCTTTAACCCTTTAACGTATTCATTTCCTTTTTCTATGAATCATTGCATAACATACTCATTGTAATCATTTAATATCCTGATTTAGCATTGTACACATATTCGGGATATGACATTCACCCCTTCTTGTAAGAATTTCGACCTCAAAATTTTTATTTATTAATCTTTGTTCATTTGATCTACCAAAATAGACTTTACATTAATCTTTATTCACTGGATTGTTACGTTCTACAACTACTTCTTTCTAAGGAATATCCTTCTTGCCACATTCACCTTCAGAATAATAAGAATCTTCCACAAGTGCTCAATAATTGGGAAGCGATATAAATAACTCAGGAATTTAAAAGATTCCAAATCATGCTGAGGGGTCATAAGACCTTGAACTCTTCTCCAGGTTTAATAGTGTATCACCACTGTAAACCATCTTTAACAGAATGCTTAGCAATCATAAAGACTAAAAACACTCTCTGCAAGTACTCTAGGTGATTAGCCTATCGTACCCCTACGTCATACACAACGTATTACATTATAATATCGTAACGAATATATGTGTTACTTTTGGAACCATTGTCTCCGATGACGTGTCCCCTTTATAGGGTTGTTCACCTTAGTTTTCAACATCTGAATCTGTCCTAAAACAATTTGGTTTGACATACTTTGTTAAGAATGCTTGAATTTCATAAACATCTTTCAATATTTGTCTAGCTGAGTCAAGTAGCATAGACTTTTAGCAACAATTCAGACATCAATAAATATATATATATATATATATATATATAACCAACTCAATAAATATATATATATATATATATATATATTTTATATAGTTTAAAGAAACTAAAATAAATAAATTTTTTTATAATATCCTGATACCGTACCGTAGTAATCGTACGTTGAGAATTTCGTCATTATATGACGTGTCATACTACATCATACCATAGTGGACTGACGATCCTACGATCACATCCAACATAAGATTCCACTGTATTGATGACTTCCTCAATTATTGTTTCTACACCATATCAAATGATGCATAGAATTTATAAAATACATTTTGAAAATTTCAAATCATTTTTGTCTAGCTGAATAAATTAGCATAGACATGTGAATAATAGCACTATTTTAAAAATCCATTGGTTCAATCATTTGATCTAATATAAATCTTTACTCCACCGTTTCATTACTTAGTCATTCTATCAATCTTCAACACCATCAATGCTTTCTATACGATAACCTTTCTATACCTAGTATAGTTCATCAAACTTACCACACTTTGGAAGTTCAGGAACTTGCCACAATAATATGAGTTTAAGAACTTGTCCTAGCAATACGTAGTCCAAGAACTGATCAGGGACTGTCCATACACTTAGGAGTTCAAAAATATACATACGATTATGAGTCTTGAACTCACCATAAGCATGAGTTTTAAGAACCGCACCTAATGTTAATATCATATAATCTGATCTTAATTGTTTCTAATTATCAAATATAAATATGGGACAAGAATCACCTTCTCACAATATATATATATATCGATAGCGCGACACCAACATTCCAATGATTACCAATGTGATAAACCAAGTGTAAGCACAAAACCTCTGCCAATATAAAGGTTTGTACAGCTCAGCAACCATATGAGCTCTTAGTTGAAATCTCACTTAGTTCCATCTTACTCTTCTCTTGCTCTTTGCTCGATATAAATTTTATGTATCTCATCATCTATAACTCCTCGTGAGTTTATCTCGTACTATATCATAGTATATTCTCTTTATAGCATCAAACTATAACTATTCAATCATTACAGATCATCTGTCTTTTACAAATTTAAAATATCACGTCGTGATCTTATTCTATAATCATCTCCCTTATGATTCTTTTCTCATCTCATGATCGTTTTGTTTTACAATCTTCTTATCTTTACCTTTCATCATGTCATATTATGATTTCATTTATGCTTTTAATCTTATAAACTTTGTCTATTCATCATTATTCGCATCTTGATTATTGGAGTTGGGTAGCTCCTGATTCTTATCTTTATATCTCTTCAAGATTCTTCTTTGAATCTTCTTGTTTATTTATCAATTCTTCCTTTAAGAATTTCTAACCTCATTTGTATTGCTTTATATTTTATTCGAGTTTACTCCTCGTCATTCTCATCTTCTTCTTATAACATTTCTATGACTTGACTCATCCTATACTTCTACGTATGTGAAAAGAATCACCTTTTTATCATACGTATTCATAACTCCATACTCGGTACACATCGAGTCTGTAATAGCGTTCAATCTAGTAAGATTAGTGGTTTCCC
This sequence comes from Panax stipuleanatus, assembly GCA_020205555.1. Taxonomy (NCBI): domain Eukaryota; kingdom Viridiplantae; phylum Streptophyta; class Magnoliopsida; order Apiales; family Araliaceae; genus Panax; species Panax stipuleanatus. Next base: position 105,818,686 of record CM035115.1, read on the forward strand.
ACAAACAACTAACAAACTAGTTTCCCATCTCGTCTACACTATCTTACACAGTGAGTTAGATCGGTTGCTAGTTCTGTTGGGAATATACATGAGAATGTTATTCCTATTTTATATGATTTGATTATGATATAAATGAATGAATATGCAAGTATGCTTGCATTAATAAAAGTTGTAAAGTCCTTTGATAGATAATAAGAATATATGTACAAGGACTTAGAATGAATTTGATCAAATATGTTAGGTTGATCCTACATAAGCAAAACAGCTTTGTAAAGTCCTTAAAAAGAAATGATGTACAAGGACTATAAATATAGAAAGATCAAGCTTGTTAGGTTGATTTTATAAAGTGTAATAGATAGGCTTGTCTGATCGTCGAGCACTGCACCAGCATCGTAATCTGCTAGGAGAGACAAGGAAGACTCGAGAACTATCAAGGTGAAATAGTAGTCTACAAGGATAGTAGATCTCGGAGTTCGTAGTCTGCCAGGAGAGACGAGAAAGGATCGTAGTGTGTCGAGAAGAACTTTCTCAGAGTCGTAGTCTGCTGAGGAAGTCATGTTCAGAATCGTAGAGACAGCCTATCTATGAGCCGACCGAGCGTCTGCCAGAGCTAAGTCAAGAATCATAGATCACACTTAAAGTAGTGGAGACTACTGATTATATCAGAGGCAGAGATCATAGTCTAGCCAGATCAGACAAGGACAACAAGCATAAAGGTAGAAATCATAGTCTTTCAAGATCTGATCTCGCAGTCGTAGTGTTTGTAGAATCAAAGCTAAATCGTAGTCCGCATAACTAAGGCTTCAACAGAGGTGCTCACAACGCCAAGGCAGAATCGTAGTGTCAACACGATTCTCAACAAATGAGTACTCCTAGAATATCCAAAGTATGAAGCCTCTGGTCTGAGCTGCAAAGATACATTCCACCTAAAGGAAACAAGAGAGCACTCAACGAATGGCAGGCAGGCTAACAGAAGATCTAAGCACCAACTCAATCAACATCCAGATTGAGTTGTAAAGCTATTCAAGATGAAGTCTTCCACAAGCCGATCAGAAGAAGACTTCAGATAAAGTGGCTGACTAGAGAATGTCAGCAAGTGCAGTAGCTGTCAAGAGAACAGAAAACAACAATCTTGAGAATTACTCAGGATCGTAGTGTTTGCCAAACGAGCAGGAACTAATGCAATTTACACAGAGAAAGTCAGCAAGTGCAATAGCTGTCAAGAGAACAGAAAATAATGATCTTGAGAATTACTCAGGATTGTAGTGTTTGCTAAACGAGCAGGAACTGCTGCAGTTTACACAGAGATACTGGCTAGCTTATGAAGAACAAGATAAAAGTGATTAAGCATGGGTCAGACCATTGTTGATAGGTGAACGGGAGATCACCAGGAGAAAGAGAGCTGGGTATGCCACAAATCTGATGTGTCTTACTATTTAGAAGGAGCCTAGAACGACAAGTCAAGCTATCAGTTCCTGAGATCAGTCAAGGCAAGTAGAAGTGTTGAAGCACTACACAAGAGAAGGAAGAGGTGTTCTACATTGCATATCTAAAGAACACTCTTCAGAATCGTAGTGTTATCTCAACCAGTCAAAGAGCAACATTCAACAAGAGACACTATGATCTAGGACCAAGAAAATCTGCATCAGAATTGTAGAGTTCGGTCATCTTAAGATTGAAGCATTGGCAATGGTTTAATCTGAAGACTGATATTCGAACGTTGCTGATTGAGAGCATCGATGCAGAAGGATAATTTTTGATGTTCTGATCAAGAAGCCAGAAAGAAGAAATAAAGGTGACTACCAGCCTGACATAGAATAGTGACATCTCTGAGGCGGTAGGTGAAGTAGCAGACTACTGTGTCAGTAAAGTCAAAAAGGAGCTGTCACGTCACATCAGCAGTCTGGACCAAATAACTCGAGATCTGCGAAGCAATTCAAATAGCTTCCAACGGCTATTTTCCAACTGGAAGATCCTGGAATGGTATTTAATAGCTGAAGCTTTAAAGATGAAAGAGTTGCTGAGTTGAAGAATCGTTGAGTTATTGGAATGCTACATTGTTGACTCCACAAGTTCCACCAGAGCTGAACAAAACCAGTCTCAGTGGCAGTGAGACTACGAAGATGGAAGTGAAGTAGATTTGAAGAAGGACTTGAACAGACTAAAGCTTCACTCAATAAGGATGAGAATTCCATTGAAGATGATAGCTAAGCTGAGAGCCGAGAAGGCCGAGAAGATAGCATTTAAGAAAGTAGCTGAGCATAAAGAAGATCAGAAGAGCCACTCTACGGATCACCATGAATAACCAGAAGCTGAAAAGGAAAAGATACAGAACCATGTCTGCTTATCTATCAAGAAGGGTTCAAGGGCTGCTAAGGACCAGAAGAAGATGACCCACAATGAAAAGCCTTAGCAGTTCTATGTGGTGATGGTGCACAGCTGACATCAGAAGAAGATGAGCTGAACAGAATGTAGATCAGCTACACCTGAGAAGAAGAGGTCTAGACTCAAAGTAGAATGCTGAGGACCAAGCCAAGCTGCTAAGTACAAGAGATGATAAAGCTTCTAGACATCTTAGCAGCAAAGCACAAACAACAACAACTACTACTATAACAACGAGTAGCTAGGGCCTGAGGGGTCCTTGTTTGGAGGGACTAAATGATTTCCAAGGCTGCTGGCCTTAAAGAGTTCTTAGTGAACTAGAGGAGTTCCAAGCCTGCTGGGCTTGAAGAGTTCTTAGTGAACTGAAGTGCCAAGGCTGCTGGCCTTAAAGGAATCTTAGTGATTCAGGGTGCTGCCCTTCCTTAGTGGATTTCCTGCGAGAGTGCAGAAGAATGGATTAGGAGCTTGAGTCTCTGAACCACTTAAAACCCCTTGTGTCTTTTACATTCTGTCATTTACTTTCTGTCATTTACATTATGCACTTAACTACTATAACTGTTATGTTTGTATTAACTACTTACATCTAAACTAACTCCAAGAACAATATATCAATGTCTATCAATATATCAATGAAGGGGTCATTTAACTTATTCCGCTGTGCTTGAAATGATTCTTATATTTTTCATGTGTTAACTTCTTAGCAATACAAAATAAAATGGAAAAGAGTTTAAAAACGCAAAGGATCTATTCAACCCCCCCTTCTAGATCTATTGTGTGCCTACTGGGAACTAACAATTGGTATCAGAGCAGGTTCTCATGCTATATTCAAAAGCTAATCGCTTTGAGTCTGATCCTAGGCACAAATATTGTTTTAAACTTAGTTTAGTAGTAAGTCACTTGTAAATGCAGATGAGCTCACACGTTGGAAATAATGTGTGCAGGTAAATGTGTATATACACCTGAAGCTGCTTAGATTGGTCCATGTTCTTAAATGACATAACATCAAGACCAATCCTTGTCCACGGTCAATCTTGTAGTCTGAAGACCAGAGATGGGAAGTCAAGAGGTATCAACAGCAAAGAATCAAGCATCCTCCATTCTGAAAGATGAAAGGCCATACATGCTAAGAAACGCTTATCCAGAGGAGAAAGAAGAATTTCTCAAATATGTATTTGGCTAACCAGTAGTTGGATGTGAACCCTAAGGTTCAAGGTGATTAAAGAACTAAAGATACCAAGACGTTCTTAGCTTACCTCTTCAAGGCTATGACTGATTGATCGAAGGACAGCTGGAGTAACAAGCTGTCTGAAATAAATATAAAGATATGCACATCAATGCCTAACCTCATTATAGCAAGGTAAATGACAGTTAAGAGACTGAAAGTGTAAAGGTACGGTTCCTCATTCATTATAAATGTGTACATCATGTTGCATCACCTTATGTACTAAAACAGTATTCTATCAAGAGACCATACTTTTCCTAAAAAGGGGAAGAGAGAAAGTACACTAAGGTTGGAAACTTAATTGCTAACAAACTTTCTCTCCATCCAAGTCTTAGGTTGAAGATAACATCTTGAAAGATGCCTGAAATAGGTCATAAGCATATCAAGATTTAATTAATCTTAAGTGGAGTAATCCTTGCTGAAGGGTTAGTATGTATGTACAAACCTATGATCTAGGTTTTTGATAATACATAGAGTATGATCAGTTCTAGAGGAGTATCTTGAAGATTCTTACAAACTGGTCATCTCCATGAATCTACCAGATACAAATAAGTAATAGAGTTAATTCCTACTCTACGAACATTCAAGATCTATGAACATAACCAAGCAAAAGGTGAAACCATCAAAAAAAAAGAGTGTATTATTAAAATGATTAATCTTACATACACTCACCATCATGCATTTTAAATGTCATATCTAAATTTGATACATGCATGGATATGATCATTGATGCTAAATTTGATGTAAATTCAAATATATGAGGAATAGGGATTTTGAGAAAACTAACCTAGCAGGACCCAATCAAGCTTGGGTACCAAAATAGAAATTATCTAAACCTGCAGGTACTTGGTCTATCTGACCGCACTAAGGAATGCTGAAGCAGATGGCTTTAGTCATGAAGATTCGCCCAGCTGGAGGCTTAAGACATTTAGCAATGTTTTGTCAAAATTCATCCTATGCCAAAGCTGGTTTCTGAAGATTTGCTGAGCCCATATGAACAAAGCTCACAAGATTGCTGATCTCTACATAGAAGCTGATCATTCATACCCAAAAAAAAAAAAGATCTTCCATGACCCATCCATGTAAGAAATATCTTCAAAGAAGAAAACGCGAAGAAGTTCACATCAAAGGATCATCAAGCTTTGATTATGAAGAACTCTTCATAAAAGCAGAACTCCACGAGTGTAATCTGTCAAAAGAGTTTAAGGAAAATCGTAGTGTTCTCTAAAATCAAGACTATGTCAAACCTGTGCAAGCCAACACACAACGATTATGGTACAATGATCATAATCGTAGTGTTCCTCCAGTCAGCATCAAAGTTCGCAGTTCTGATTAAGGAGGAAGGGAAACTAACTGAAGGAAGGTTGTTAGATGTTGACAAGTTAATAGTCCCAAATGAGTCTTCATTCAACCTTAGTATATATTGATGAAACTAAGGAAGGACTACAAGCCTACTGAAAATTCCTGTTCAGGTATCAGATAAAGAAAACTACGTTAGTAGTTCTGTCAACAATCGTGGAGTGATCAGTCCTGAAGATATCTCTCTCCATGATCCAAGGAAGTTTTTATGATAGAGATGATTCCAGTCAGAAGAAGATATGAAAGACTGCCTTCTGATGAATATGAAGAAGAAGAATTTATGCTTCTTTGAGAAGATAGCATCATCTATGGGGGAGCAGTGATCTGCTAAGAGCAGCAGCACTAAAGGTGTCTAAGATGATTAATGAAGCAAATTCTTCAGATCTTCCAAAAAGAAAAGATAGTCACTTGATTGACTCAGAAAGATCAAGTGAGAAGCTGAAGAAGCTGTGAATTTTAGAAGAAGAAAAGTAGTCACAGAATTAAGAAGTTCTCACTCACTACGATTGAAGAGGTGTCACCAATCGTAGAGTCCAGACAAATTATGACTGCAGATGGAGAAGCTGCTACAGCCTCTCAGCCTGAACAATTATCAGGGCTGAATCTGAAGAAAGTACAAAGGCTGTGTCCAAATCAAATAAGAGGACCACAAAATTTATCAAGGAGTTTGATCTAACAGATGAAGATATGGAGATGGTGTAGCTCAGGGAGCAAAATGAAGAAGTGGAATTCTTACCAGAAGTTGTGAGAAAATCTCATAAGATAAGTCAATCATGGTGTATACCACGATTATCAAGACCACTTCTGCCAAAGATCATAGAGAACAGGAACTAACCCAAAACAGAAAGATTCCAGTTACAGAGTCCCAAAATTATGTGACTGATGAACCAAATGAATATCCATCATAGTTAGTAATAATGTCCCAAAACATGCTACTGATAGTCATATCAGCCACCCACCTCAAAATTGTGGAGTGCCTATGATCAAACATCTGATCATAGTATAAGAGTGATAGTAGTGTGCATACAAGCCAATCATGTATGATGATAAAGCACGTACTTTGTAAACAATCTTATTTATTTATTAATAAAATATTCATTTATTAAAGGCATTTAATTATCTACATGTTGCTGTTTTTATAATATGTAAATAACCCATAGTTTTAAGCAATGCTTTTAGAATCATGATGATGATCATGCTAATGAGATCTAAATTCTTAGAAAGTTTTAAAACTTAAATAGTTCCCAATCGTGGGATTACTAAAAAGGGGATTAGTAAATCCGGATAGATTGGTACATATGTTGCTTGCTCATTGGATGAGGATGATTGATCTCATGATCATTTGTGTGGAGACACTAAAGCAAGTACGTAGGTGCTTATTGGAGAATAAGTTCACTGAACGTGATTCGCTATGGAATACCTAATGGAGTTTTACTCGCATGTCAATAGGAATTCCTAATGTGATAGTAGTACAAGTGATCCTTGGACTTGAGATCATCATAGTATCTTGTATGTAACAAATTATACTTTGACTTATTCCTTAAGACCTTTTAAGGCATATATAGGGTATGCTTGGGTATAATGAGTTACATATGGAGATAATGAATGATCAATAAAGAATCTACCACCTCTAGTAAAAGAGGAGATATGTCCTATGTGATTCGTTAAATGACAACCCAGGAATCCTTGGCCAAGGTGAAATGAAATTAGAAAGGAGTTTTTAATTTGCATTATTTGGAGTTGTACATTTTCTAATCGAAATACATATAATTAAATAAAATAAGACTTGACAGTAAATCCATGTTTTATATTTAATTGGGACATTGTATGGTGGAAGGATTGAATTGTATGGTAACTATTAACTCACAGGTTCTTTTATGATTAATGTTGAAATCTATATTATCTGGAAAGTCGTTGATCGCTAGAGAGGCTTATCCCTATTGTAGAATAAATATTATTTATTTAAATAAATTATTAGTTTAATTTATTTATTTAAATAAGATTAAAATTATTTTAATTGATTTATTCACAACCGGTTTAATATGGAGAACCTAAAGGGTCACACCATAAAAGGAAGAATAATTATTTAAGAAGGTAATGGCATAATCGTAATAATGCATTAAGTATAATTAATTTAATCTATGGTGATAGAATAAATTAAATAGCTTAATGTTTATTATTTAATATTTTGAAAATATTAAATATAAATTAATAAGAGGAGTCTTATTAATATTATTACAATTATTATTATTTTAATTTCTAAAGGAGTTTAGTAATTAATTTAATATTTAGTACTCTCATTTATTCCTTATAAGATTAGGAGACAAATTAATTAAATGAATTTAATTAATTATTCCCATGTGGTGGGAAGCCTAAATTAATTAAAGGAGTTTAATTAATTAAAAGAAATCCCATGTCTAATAGGATTAGAAGGGTTGACTAATATCTATATAAGAGGAGTCTTATAATAGATATTAGATTGATGCAATTCCAATTGTTGGAGAGTACTCCTTTTCTATAGAGGATAGAAAACTAAGGTTAAGCCAAACACCCTCCTTCTTGATAATTCATCTTCCTTGGTGGATCACCTCTAGAGGCCAAACACTTGGGTGGCTAACGTTGATCAAAGGAAGAAATCTAACCCGGAAATTCAAGAAGATCACGAAGAACAAGGAGTTGAACTAGTACCTGTGGAAGCTTCGTTCTACAAGGGTATGATTCCATAACTTCTTATTTATCGTTTTAAATTAATAATTTGCATAAAGGATGATCCGGGTAATGGTTTTGTAGAAATTTTTTAAACTCTGATATACCATGCTTCCGCTAATTTTTGCAATTTGATTGCGTCACGATTTCGTACAAACCCAACAAAGAGCAGAAGGACACCACGATTCAACCTTTACAAAAACCAACACCAATGAATATCCAGAGTTGGTAAATGAACTCCCCAGCAGAGAGGTCAGATGTGATGTCAGTACTAACCTTGTCTAAGGCTTTTCATCTGTTAAGCGCCTCAGGGACAAACCTGATCCTTAGCGTTGAGCTAAGAGGTTGGCCCTTCCTGAGCTACCTTACTTTAGAAGGAATGCTAATGTGGAATGCATCACAAGAATCTTTGCTGAAGCAAGCAGCTTCTCATCAGAAGATTAGAAGCTGCAAATGAGAATTACCAATCCCTCAGAGTATAATGAAGAAATTTCCTATTGAAGCACAACCATAGACTACGATTATCGAAACAGAAGCAAAGGTTGAAGATTAGTCTGGGAAATCATGGAGTACTGAACCAAGTCATAAGTCACTCCACGAACTGAAGAAGTCAATAGTCAACAGAAGGAAAAGTCAAATCTGATAAACTGACGTGGTTGAAGAAGTTACATATTGTGACCTATTAAAGTCTTACAACTGTCCCACTAAGGAACGTGGAGGGAACAGTTAAAAGAGGGAAATTCAAATTATGGCAGTTTCATTTTAGAGAGTTCATCAAAAGCTGCAAACCTGTCAAATCCATACACTTACCCTCTCAAGCCAAAACCTAAACACTTTCAACCAGTCAAATCTTCTCAAACAGATATCCTTTCTCAAATCGCTTCCTGCTACCTCACAAGATCCTCACAAAGCCATAAACCCAGAAAACCCTAACTCTTCAAATGGCACATTGGCGAGTAATCACTGGGATTCAGCTCGGGACTAAGACATTAGAGAAAACTGAGAAGAAGTTTTGAGATATTCTTGAACTTGTGAAAAAAGCCGGATTCTCAGAATGCCTTGAGTCAAATACTCCAATTTATGTTAACTTGGTTAAAGAGTTCTACTCCAACATGACCACAAACTTTGGAACCCTTTCTACCAAAGTAAAAGGTCAGATTCTGAAGCTAAAATCTTCTGACATCAATCACTGTCTAGGTTTCCCTGACCTAGGCCTGAAAAATCTTGATGAAGTCGACACTGAAGGAGCCAAGAAGATTATGCGGTACTAGAGAAATCCTAGTTTGAAGGATATGAAGAAAAAGGAGTTTCCTGAAGAGTTTGAATTCCTTGCAGAGATAGTGGGCAAATGTCTACTATGCAAGAACACTGCACATGACACTGTGAGTAATCAACAGTTGAAGATCATATCTGCAATTGTTCTGAAGAAGCAAATTAATTTTGGAGTTATTCTGCTCGAGCAAATGTCCAAATGGCTGGATAACGCAGAAAAGAAGAGGTTAACAAGGAAACCACTCACAAAGGTTTTCCATGGAAGGCTATTGAGTATTATTCTGAATAAGAGGCTGAAGAATAAGATTAAGGATGATGAAGGTGAAGTCCTAAACAGTCATAAGATAATGACTACACAGCTGTTTGCAAACTAGAAGAAGAACCCAACGGAGAACAAACGGCTAACACATGGCAGCAGCAGCAAGAGTACTTCAAAGAAGAGGAAGGCAAGTGCTATGAAAGAAGAAGAGTCTTCATCCTCTGAAGATGCAATTATCCCAGAGCCCAAGTCTGCAAAGCCTTCTAAGAAGAAAGCCAAAATGGTGCAAAAGAAAAAATCAGTTCCCCAAAGAAGTATATCTACTGAAGAAGAAAATATAGAGTCAGAAGATAAAGTGGGAACTGAGAACTTTAAGGATGATTCTTCAAGGAGCAATTCTGATAATGAAGGAGAAGCTGCAAGTCCTATGGTTAATCCTCAGAGTACCCATTCTGCTGATAAAGGAGAATCTAATCTTGAAATAGTTGGATCTCCTACTGCAAAATCCCTCCCAATGAGTTCATCTGATGGTTCAAAAGACGTTGAGTCTAAAGAAGAAGCATCTGCTCATACTGTTGTTAAGCATCAAAGAAGGTTGTCTGATGCCTCAGAGACTTCAAAGTCTGAAGATGAAGAAGAGTCTGAATCTCCTGTAGCTGAACCCCCCAAAAGGAGGAAGAGCAACAGATTGCGTGCCCAAGCTATTCTAGAAAAGAAAGGAGAATCTTCTACAGCAATCATCGAACTCAGTGATGATGAGGAAATGTCAAAAGAAGAAGAGGCTAAGGGAAGAAGAATGAAAATGTTTGCAAAGGCTAGTAGCAAGAGACTGAAAACTGCAGAGCCCAAAGTGTCAAGTGAGTCTGCAAAGACTAGCTCTGATGAAGATGATGATCAAATGATGGAATATACTGATGAGTTAGTTGAAGAAAGTCTGCACCAATCTGACTCCAAATCAGGACAGGAAGAAAGTAAAGAAGACTCCAGCTCTAAGGATGACGTGCCAGAAGATTTTCACATTCCTTGTCTTACTCAATGCAAGAGGATAATAGTAGTAGAAATTGCTGAAGAATGACTAGATGCACTTCCATAGAAATGGATTAATCATGGGAATAGAAGGCTGCATGTGGTGAAAATGACTGCAGCACATCTACTCAATAATCGTGAAATTATAAAGCTAGACACTTCAACCTTAATATATGATACTGAAATCTAGGATCATGCAATAAGGTGCTTTCATCCTCATATGCCATGGGTAAAGGCATCCCTCACTGGAGGCAACAGCTAATTCTCATGGTGCTTCTCTCATCTCCCCAACCTGGAGCTGGTGGCACATAATTTTCAAATGGTGAAGAAGTTTGCAACTCTGCTAATCAAAGACCTATCTCATTTCAAGGTCTATCGATATTATGGAAATCATTACATTCCCTACGAATGTAGAGCAGACTCTGATGGCAAAAGGATCATACCAAAGACTATGATTGTAGAGTTCCCTCACTCTACCAATGAAAATGACTATGCTGAGTTTGAGAAATTCTATACTAATTTGACAGTGCTGAATGATAGTACTCCATCCTTCAACAACGATTGGCACTCAATGATCTACCAGATTCTCACTACCTTTAAAAGACTATCCATGAGTGAGAATCGTAGAGTTCAATCTGATGATCAGCAGGAGGCTGATCAACCAGCTGCTCAGAAAGAGGATGAACAACATGATGCTAGATATCTTTAAGAACAAGAGCTTCAGAAGAACTCGGAAGAATTGATTGAGGAAATCTCTCTCATTGGTGTAGAAGTCAAGGACATGTCAACAGGAGAAGACAATGAGCTGTCAAAAAGGCTTCAAGCCAGACTCTCAAAAATATCCCTCAAACTTTAACTATGGGATCAAGTTTTTCTAAAGGCTATGAGTGATCAGAAGGAAGAAGCTCTATGAGCTTAGAAGGCTAATGAAGAGAAAATTCTATCTCTCTTTGACAAGATTGACAATCTGAATCAGTCTTTCTCCCTATAACTTGAGCTAAGCCAACAAGAACTCAAGATTGAGGTTGGTAACTCATCTCACCTGATGGAGCATCTTATGTTAAACGTGGAGCAGCTCTCACAAGTGATTAATGACAAAATGGGGGAGAAAAAGAGACATAGAAAGAGGCATTCAAGGAGGAACAAGGAGAGAAGAATGAAGGAAGAAAATAAGGCCAAGAGCAGAAAGGCAAAGGAGGAAAAGAAGAAGAAGACATCAGCAGTAGAAGCAGAGCCATCATCTGAGGGGGAGCCAAAAGATGATAACCCTATGAACACAGAATCATAGGGGGAGCTAAACAAAGAAGAGCATGCAACTGAACCAGAACTTGATCAAACAGAGAAGTGAAGTATGCATCTGAGGGGGAGCAGGGGAAAGAAGAAAAAAAAAAGAAAGATGAGCAACAGTAGAAGCTAATCAACAGACATTCTAGAGACATACATGAAGCAGAAAAGGTACATCTCTATCTAGTTAGGTATGTTCTGGATCTAGGATGTAGATTGTTATAATTTATGTAAAGTCGATATTATTCATCAATGGCATTCACGATTATCTACTTTAGAAATACAGCTGCTCACTGTATATAAGATTCATTCATCTCATGCATATGCACTGATTATTTTTGTCATAATCAAATAGGGGGAGATTGTTGGAAATATACATGAGAATGTTATTCCTATTTTATATGATTTGATTATGATATAAATGAATGAATATGCAAGTATGCTTGCACTTGATAAAAGTTATAAAGTCATTTGATAGATAATAGGAATATATGTACAAGGACTTAGAATGAATTTGATCAAATATGTTAGGTTGATCCTACATAAGCAAAATAGCTTTGTAAAGTCCTTAAAAAGAAATGATGTACAAGGACTATAAATATAGAAAGATCAAGCTTGTTAGGTTGATCTTATAAAGTGTAATAGATAGGCTTGTCTGATCGTCGAGCACTGCACCAGCATCGTAGTTTTCCAGGAGAGACATGGAAGACTCGAGAACTATCAAGGCGGAATCGTAGTCTGCAAGGATAGTAGATCTCGGATTTCGTAGTCTGTCAGAAGAGACAGGAAAGGATCATAGTGTGTCAAGAAGAACTTTCTCAGAGTCGTAGTCTGCTGAGGAAGTCATGTTCAGAATCACAGAGACAGACTGTCTATGAGCCGACCGAGCGTCTGCCAGAGCTAAGTCCAAAATCGTAGATCACACTTGAAGTAGTGGAGACTACTGATTATATCAGAGGCAGAGATCGTAGTCGAGCCAGATCAGACAAGGACAGCAAGCATAAATAAAGAAATATTAGTCTGTCAAGATCTGATCTCGGAGTCGTAGTGTCTGCAGAATCAAAGCTAAATCGTAGTCTGCAAAACTAAGGCTTCAACAGAGGTGCTCACAACGCCAAAGAAAAATCATAGTGTTAACACGATTCTCAATAGATGAGTACTCCCAGAATATCCAAAGTATGAAGCCTCTGGTCTGAGCTGCAAAGATACATTCCACCTAAAGGAAACTAGAGAGCACTCAACGAATGGCAGGTAGGCTAATAAAAGATCTAAGCACCAACTCAATCAACATCTAGATTGAGTTGTAAAGCCATTCAAGATGAAGTCTTCCACAAGCCGATCAAAAGAAGACTTCAGATAAAGTGACTAAGTAGAGAAAGTCAGCAAGTGCAGTAGCTGTCAAAAGAACAGATAACAACGATCTTGAGAATTACTCAGGATCGTAGTGTTTGCCAAACGAGCAGGAACTGATTCAGTTTTCACAGAGATACTGGCTAGCTTATGAAGAACAAGACAGAAGTGATTAAGCATGGATCAGACCATTGTTGATAGGTGAAGGGGAGATCACCAGGAGAAAGAGAGCTGGGTATACCACAAATCTGATGTGTCTTACTATTTAGGAGGCCAGAACGATAAATCAAGCTATCAGTTCCTGAGATCAGTCAAGGTAAGCAGAAGTGTTAAAGCACTACACAAAAGAAGGAAGAGGTGTTCTACACTGCATATCTAAAGAACACTCTTCAGAATCGTAGTGTTGTCTCAACCAGTCAAAGAGCAACATTCAACAAGAGACACTATGATCTAGGACCAAGAAAATCTGCATCAGAATTGTAGAGTTCGGTCATCTGAAGATTGAAGCATTGGCAATGGTTTAATCTGAAGACTGATATTCGAACGTTGCTGATTGAGAGCATCGATGCAGAAGGATAATTTTTGATGTTCTGATCAAGAAGCCAGAAAGAAGAAATAAAGGTGACTACCAGCCTGACATAGAATAGTGACATCTCTGAGGCGGTAGGTGAAGTAGCAGACTACTGTGTCAGTAAAGTCAAAAAGGAGCTGTCACGTCACATCAGCAGTCTGGACCAAATAACTCGAGATCTGCGAAGCAATTCAAATAGCTTCCAACGGCTATTTTCCAACAAAAAGATCCTGGAAGGGTATTTAACAGCTGAAGCTTCAAAGATGAAAGAGTTGCCGAGTTGAAGAATCGTTCAGTTATTGGAATGCTACATTGTTGACTTTACGAGTTCCACCAGAGCTAAACAGAACAAGTCACAATGGCAATGAGACTATGAAGGTGGAAGTGAAGCAGATTTGAAGAAGGACTTGAACAGACTAAAGCTTCACTCAACAAGGATGAGAATGGCATTGAAGATGGCAACTAAGCTGAGAGCCGAGAAGGCCGAGAAGATAGCATTCAGGAAAGTGGCTGAGCATAAAGAAGATCAAAAGAGCCACTTTACGGATCACCTGAATAACCAGAAGCTGAAAAGGAAAAGATGCAGAACCTTGTCTGCTTATCTATCAAGAAGGGTTCAAGGGCTGCTAAGGACCAGAAGAAGATGACCCACAATTAAAAGCCTTAGCAGTTCTATGTGGTGATGGTGCACAGCTGACATCAAAAGAAGATGAGATGAACAGAATAAAGATCAGCTGCACCTAAGAAGAAGAGGTCCAGACTCGAAGCAGAATGCTAAGGACCAAGCCAAGCTGCTACGTACAAGAGATGATAAAGCTTCAAGTCATCTTAGCAGCAAAGCACAAACAACAACAACAACTACAACAACAAGTAGTCAAGGCCTGAGGGGTCCTAATCCGGAGGGACTAAATGAGTTCCAAGGCAGTTGGCCTTGGAGAGTTCTTAGTGAACTACAGGAGTTCCAAGCCTACTGGGCTTGAAGAGTTCTTAGTGAACTAAAGTGCCAAAGCTGCTGGCCTTAAAGGAATCTTAGTGATTCAGGGTGCTGCCCTTCCTTAGTGGATTTCCTGCGAGAGTGCAGAAGAGTGGATTAGGAGCTTGAGTCTAAACCACTTAAAACCCCTTGTGTCTTTTACATTCTGTCATTTACTTTCTGTCATTTACATTATGCACTTAACTGCTATAACTGTTATGTTTATATTAACTACTTACATCTAAACTAACTCCAAGAACAATGTATCAATATTTATCAATATATCAATGAAGGGGTCATTTAACTTATTCCGCTGTGCTTGAAATGATTCTTATGCTTGTCATGTGTTAACTTCTTAGCAATATAAAATAAAATGGAAAAGAGTTTAAAAACGCCCCCTCCCCCCCTTCTAGATCTATTGTGTGCCTACTGGGAACTAACATGTTCGTATTAACCGTCGCTCTATGACGGAATCGTTTAGCCCAGATACAATACATCAACCATTAAAGAGTACGACTGTACCACTACTTAAACTTAACTTCTTATAACCTATGGTCATAGCCTAATGTACTCTTACCTAAGGTGTATAACCTATCAGCTTTGATACCAACTGTAACGGCCCCAAAATTCAAACAATACAACTCTCAACATCGGTCGTTAACAATACATCGAACTTCTAACTTTACATCATTAATCGATATTAAACTTAATAAAATGCAGAATAATTAAAACTTTTAAATTTTTCTTTCTTTATTACCCTGAATCTCAACCTTTATCATTTACATATCTTTGAATCAAATCTACTTTTATGACTCGCTTCATTAGACGTAAAAACAAAATCTTACATTACAAATCAATATCCATTATACATCGGACAACTCAACTTACAACTCAACAATTATAATACATCAAAACCTGCAGATATATTTCTCACTTAAAAGTAAATAATCTTCTTGAATTGATATTGATCTCTATCATTCAATTAACATGTATCATTACCTTGAATCCTTGACCTGCAAAATGGTTATTTTGTAAGAATGAGCTCGACAACTCAGCAAATCTAACAGTTTTCATGCATCACATAGCACACAATATCATTCTCAGTTCATACATCATAATTGTTTAACTAAACATATCATACATGCTGTATTTCACATCTCAATTAAAGATTGAGTTCCATAACCCAATCAGTTTAGTTATAAATTGACTTTCACAGTATAAAGCATCATTATAATTTTATATACATTCAACAGTCTAAATTACAATAATCAGTTACCAAATTCATAAAGCAAATAGGAACTGAAAGACTTTCCTGGTTTGTAGATTACCAATTACAAAAAATAACTTACAGTTATCTGCACTTCATGAATCCTTCAATTCTTAGAATAGTATATGATTAACAAACTTTGATCACCCTTCTTCTTCCTCCTTGATTCTCAAAATCTTCTCAATTTCTCAGAGAATTTCTTCTATTCCTCAATTTTCTCTGAACTCTCTATTTCTCTCCTTCTCTCTGCCTTTACAAATAACGTAAAAACCAACCCTTATTGCAATTGGAGTCACACCCATATAATAACTTAGTAGTTATAAAACCAACAGCCACAATGCCCTGTTTGGCTTACTCAAATAAAACTCCATTCTATTTATTTTTATAATTCTTTTATAATAAGGCCCATTTTTCATTCCTTTATTTAATTTAATTATTTTATTCATACAAATTTCCACTTTATATAACAAACCATTAACCCATTAATTTAATTATTTAATTAAATTAGCATATTACCATCACACTAGCGTACTAAAATACACACAAATTATAAAATTATTTATCATCAATTTATTTAATATCATTATACTTAAACAAATTATTCCATAATAATTTCCATCGAATATTTATTTTATTCCATAAATATCCCAATTAAAATATTTATTTAATTCATAAATCCTAACACCAATATTTATTTATAATTATATTAGTTCTTCTCATTCTCATAGTTAATTTACATTCACTTGACTAAATATAATATATTAACCCATTACATAAACGTAATACATTTATATGTAATATATTACTTGTCGACGTTGAAAAATTTAAGAACCCCGCGGGTTGGTTCATAACTCGAGTTTCCTCAAATCGATCTTCCTATGTTCTCTCTACCCCCACTCTTTTTATTTAGAAAAAAGATTTTAAAGGGTTTTTTAGGAAAGGGGCCAACATGTGTTTATGTCGATAATTTTTATGTTTTAACAGAGTCGCCAGTTGGTAGATTTGAAAATGGTTATACCAACTCAACCGAGTTTGATTTGAAAAGAGGCCCAATTGCTGGACACTATCGAAACTTGATATTTGAAATCGGAGTTTTGAGTTCGAGGGCTTGGTTAAGTGTGGCGAAGGTGTTAGGCACCCCACGACTCCCGTGTAAACACGGTACCGCATCTTTTCAATATTTCTCTTAAAATTGTGAATGCGTGATTGAATGTTGTTTGAAAATTGGGCCTATTGATTTGATTGATTGAAAGCTTTGACAGACTTCATTGAGCCTATATACGAAGGGTTTGATTTTATTTAAAAATCAATCTTTGATTTGATTTGCAAAAGCATTTAATTTTAATTTACATAAAGCTTTTCTTTTGATTGAAAATGATGTTTTGAAAGCTGGTTTATCAAACCCTTATGCTGCCATAGGAATTGAAGCGTATCGCTACTTTCAATTGTTTTATCTTTATAGCCTTAAGGCTGCATGTGAATAGTGTTTTGTCGGGCTGCGAAGCATCCTCGACCACAAAAATAGGCAAGTGTCGGTCTCCTTATGGGTATGAAAACCATCGAAGGGACGCTGACACGATAATTGACATTTCACTATGACGAGACCTTAAATTCGGATAACAATTTTAAGGTCTGTGTATGTACATTTTATAGAAAAACTGGTAGGGTACATCTGTAAACTGGAATTTGTCCATCATGGGAATCAGATCTGGATCGATTTGATCGTGAATTTCATGATTCTTTGGATCACATATGAGTAGCCCATAAACCTGCACAGTTCAAATTTGCACAGAAATGGATATATATACATCATCAGGTCACAATGGAACCAAGGATTCATTAATAAATCCTGGCTGCGAGTGGATAAAGCGTTTCGTTCCCACTAGATAGTGATCTAAGGGACGCGAGTATGCTTTCAAAGCTGAAACTATAAAAATAACTAGATTTAAAGAAATCTCAGCCATTATAGCTTCCAGGTTCTATCGGGACCTGTTTGAACTGTTCAAAGCTAGAATTGGCGAGATTTGGATGAATCTAGTCCGCCCGCAGATATGTCAGTGCATATTCATATACAAATGAATGTTAAATGCAGCAGTTGAATGAATTGAGTAAAGCAATATATATATAATTATATATATATATATAAACAAAAGCTATAAAAAGGGCGATGGGTTTTCACTCACAAGCCCGGACTAGAATTGAAATATATATATTTATAAAAATCTATAAATAGCCACGAAATAATCCAGGCTGTGACATAAATGAAATATATATATATAAATAGTAATAAGGGCGATGGGTTTTCACGTCGCTGTCTGTACTGGAATTGAAATTGACAGAAAAGTAGTCAACCAGTGACTGGGGAGAGCACCCAGTATGGCAAAGTGTGCAAAAGCAGTAAAATGGCCACGAAGTAATCCAGGCTGGACTAAAAATATATATATATATATATATATTGATAGAAATGTAGTCAACCAGGACTAATACGAGTACTAGTGATGGTGAAAGTCCCTTACATATGCGTAAATATATGTCAAAGCGATAAACTACCTCGGATTTGACATCCGAGCTTGACAGAATTGAAATATTGGTACATAAACAGTTAAATATCTACAAAAAGGGGGCCAAACCCGGATTGGGAAGATAACCCAGTCCGACGGAGTTGCCAAAATGTGTGCGCTAGTGCATTGAAGCTGTTGGAGCTGACGGATCTTCAATCCAAGTTGTAGAAATGAAAAAAAAATAGTTTATGTACAGAAATGTACCAAATTTTTACGAAAATGGCCACAGAACTAAGTTCCGGCCATATTTAGAAGATGAAACTTCGTGTGCAAGTGGAAAATAGTTCAAAGTAGTAGTATTGACTTTCTGATCGTAAAAATACTTACAATGGACTGCAATACGGGCTTTTTGCAAAATCATAGGCTTCAGACATCCAAATCTACCGGTAATTTTCTAATATGTGGTATTATATGGGTATATCTATGTGTTGGAGTGAAAATATTTGGGTTTGGAAAAGGTGTAAAAGTCAGAAAATCAGACAGACAGAGCTTCGCTGCATTTCTGAATTCTTAAAAATGAAGGGGGTGCACGTTTATTTATAGGCCAGGGAGCCCTAGCTGTACCTGCAGCTACTGTAGGTAGAGGTGTGGCTCCCCTAGGTGAGGGGCACATGCTGGGTTCCATTATCTTGAAATACGTGCACTCCGAACAATGCGCAGTCGAAGTCGGAACTTTCAAACTTTTGTTCGGAGCATCCGTTTGAGGCGTGCGATACCTTTTTGGAAAGCCCTCACCGAGAGTGTCGCAATGACATGGGATAAAACATTTTTTGGGTCCAAGAATACGGGTTCATAACCAAGTTTTTGATTCCCCGCATTTTGTCCATTGAGCTGTCTTGCGTTGTTGGCACTCAGGATCATTGTTGTGGTTCATTCTGACTTTGTTGGCATTAATTCGGCTTGAGTTTGACTGAATCGGTTGAGAGTTGGATAAAATGACCATTTTGCCCCTCCCGGGGTTGCCTGTGGTGTCAGCACAACCTTTGATGGATCTGGATTCTCAGGGTTATCTCTGGGGCTGAACTATATTTCCCGGATTGATGCCGGGGATGACTTGACATGTCTTGGGTTGATGTCCAGGTTGACCTGTACTTCTCGAGTTGAGACCGAGGCTGTCTTGAAGGCCCGACCGACTATCGAATTTGAGTTGATAGCCCGATATTGAGATCGGGGTTGATCTGACGGTCCGATTGGAGATCAGAGCTGGATTGACGGTCCGATTGGAGATCGGAGCTGGGTCGACGGTCCTATTGGAGATCGAAGCTAGATTGATGATCCGATTGGAGATCGGAGCTAAATTGACAGTTCGATTAGAGATCAGAGCTGGATAAACGGTCCGATTGGAGATCAGAGCTGGATAGACGGTCCCATTAGAGATCAAAGCTAGACTAACAGTTCAATTAGAGATCGGAGCTGGATAGACGGTCCGATTGGAGATCAAAGCTGGATTGACAGTTCGATTGGAGATCGGAGCTGGATTAATGGTCCGATTGGAGATCAGAGCTGGATAGACTGTCTGATTGGAGATCGGAGCTGGATAGACGGTCCGATTAGAGATCGGAGCTGGAGTGATGATCCCATTAGGGATCAGAGCTAGATTAACGGTCCGATTGGAGATCGGAGCTGGATCGACTGTTTGATTGGAGATCGGAGCTGGATTGAGTACCGACATTGGTGATCGGATTTGGGTGAATTACCAATATTGGAGATCGAATTTAGGTTACCGATATTGGGGATCAGATTTAGGTTTAAGGACCGGCATTGGCAGTCGATTTTGAGTTGAACGACATGCATTTGTGGCCGAATTTGAGTTGCAGGACCGACATTGGTGACCGAGTTTAAATTGAGCTCGGGAGTTTAAATGGAGCTCGGGAGGGGCGGCTACCTGGGCTTTAAATGGAGCTCGGGAGTTTTCATTTTACAAGTTTCTCGTTTGAGCAGCGAAAGGATTTTTGATCTTCTTTTTCAGATCTATAGAGTTTTGGCAGATGGATTTTGATTTCGTCAGTTCCTAAGCGTTCAACGCAGTGCAGGTAACGTTTTACATGCTTTTTTCGCAGTTTTTGACAGTTAAAAGCATGCGAACCTCCTAGGGTGCTTTTAGACGCAATGTATGAAAAATGTATGCCTATATGACCTGCAAAATTTTTTTTGCCGTATCTTACTGTAATGCACGTTTGGATGTAAGAAAATTCAGGTTCTGAGACAGTCAATTTTTCAATTTTTGATCAGTTTAGTCATCCTTTTTGAGACCTAGTGAGCCTGGATTTTCAACTAAAAATGGCCATTGTAATTTGGCTACCATGTGAGTTTGATTTTTGATTTTTTTTAGTAAATATAAACTTTTTCTATTTTTGGGTAGGTGTGCTACTGAATGGCCACCTAGGCATGCCTGTGTGCATGTGAACAGTCCATTTTACAAGGGAGACTCTGGCAAAAATTTTCCAAAATCTTAGGCTTTAAAAAACATGCATTTTTGACTCTGTGGGGAAATTTTTTACTGACCCATGCAGGTTTTGAGTTGCTAGGTTTTGAAAACATGCTGTTTTAACTTTACTGGGTATTTTTGACTGACCCATGCATGTATTAGGACCTAAAGATATATGTTGGACTGATTGAAAATGATAAGCCACAGGTTTTAGGCTTACCACACCCTTGCTGAGGAGATTTGGAGACTTATTATCCTAGATGGATCGTGATAGACCCGGCAGTTCCAGTAGGGTTTCCTCGGGTATTAGACGTAGGAGGGCTTCTGATGAGCCACAGCCACGTCCGGCTCGGACGCCTCGTAAACTGGTAGAGGGAAGGATTCATCCCATACAGGACGAGCAGCCATTGGATATTGATGATGAGGAGGCTCCGTTTGCCATTCCTTCTCCTGATCAGGCTCTATGTGCGGAGGTCCCAGGCATTGCTGTGCCTACTCAAGAGCTACTGGGCGATTTGAGTCGCCATCCTTCGAGATATCTTCACACCAACAAGGTGACTTGAAGTCTTTCTTCTCTCTGGATTCTTTTCTTCCTTTTTTCCATTCTTAGGGCACAGGTTTTTGACTTGGGTTGGTTTTGATGCAGGTTCCCGGCTTTACGCAGCCTCGAAGGAACTGGTTTAGCTTGCACTCCCTGTATCACACTTTGCATGAGGATTATAGGGAGATTATAGATGGCTGGGGATTTCAAACCTTTTTCTCGATCCTTACCTGTCGTTGCCCCTGGGGGTATATGAGGGCTTTGTCTGAGCGCTGGTTCCACCAGACTCAGTCCCTTCTTTTGCTGGATTGCGAGGTGATGATGACTCCTATGGAATGGATATTTATCACCGGCATTGAGTTTAAGGGCGAGTCAGTGCCTGTCATGACTGACATTTCGCCCGCTATCATTCGGTCCCTGCTGGGAGTCCCGACGATGGCATTCAAGGGTCGGGCAGTCTGATCTGGTCCCTTGAGTATAGATGCCCAGGATGGGGCTTTGCAGTTACCTCCGCCTAATGACCAGAAGGCTAGAGATCGCATTCTGAGGTAATTATTTTTGTCGATCATCAGGGGTTGTTTCGTGGTGGATAACTCGTCTACTGTGTCCTTCGCTTTGATTAATGCCACTCGACAGGTAGAGCGCCTCAGTGACTATGATTGGGGCTCCTATACCTTTGCCTATTTTCTCTGGGGCATACGCATGCTTTCAGAGGGTATGACGGAGGCTTAGTTAGAATTTTACCCATTCCTGCTGGTGAGTACATCTTTCTGTACCTTTTTGATTTTAGTATTTTTGTCAGTATTGTTCACTGAGGAATTTTGGTATTTGCATGGTAAGCTTTGGGCATTTGAGAGGCTTCCTTGCCTACGTCCCGCTACTGCTTTAGGTCTGGAGACCTATCCTCGAGGACGGAGATGACATCACTCCACTTTAACGGTGGTCCCTGTTGTTGAGGGATTCACTCATGCCCGTCTCTAGTTGGAGATTTTGACGGCAGATTTGATCACCTGGATGCCGTACACATCCGAGCACTTGACCATCGAATTCGAGGGAGGAGTCCCTACTGGTCGAGAGTTTGACTTATAGCCACAGGGTACCGTTGTTGACGGTGGGAGGCTGGGAGCTCTATCTTGGAGAGCGTGCTATTAGGAGCATTACGGGTGAGATCCACATTCCCATTATTCCTCCAGCTTGGCATCATTGGCCATTGACTGTGCCTTTGATAGACATCCCTTTGGAGGGCATTGATGGCTTCACCCTATCAGAGGGTCCATACATCCAGGAGGCATTTGGCAGATGGTGGAGCACTCATAATATTGGAGCTCAGACTCGGGCTACCCAGTTTATAGCAGACATGGTGCCAGGATCCGTGATGATGATGGATTGGATAGCTTACCTTAGGGAGCTGACTAATGCAGACCAGATAGCAGATCTGACCAGGGAGTTGGAGCAAGCTCGTTTCTTTATCAGGCACCTTGGCCGAGATCCGTCAGAGGCATCTTCTTTTAACCCATCCAGCTCAGGAGCATGTCCCTCTTCAGGTCCATTTAGCAGCAGTTATACAGGGATAGATCCTCCCTTATACCGCCCAGATATGCTTGATCGTAGTAGCTTTGTGCAGACAGAGGATATAGAGCAGGTTGATCGATTCGACATTGATGTCTACGACTTCCTCTGATAGCTATTGGAGCTATACTTTTTGGTCAGCCACTGTTTTGGCTATTCAGCGTTTGTGCCATCATTTTAATAGACCACTGTAGTAGTTGGGTGGTGGTGCCCCATTTTCCCTGTATTCTTCCTTTTACTTTGTATCATGACACAGGGATGTTGTATGCAGTAGATAGCTTTTTATAGATATTCCTGTCATATCTTATCTTCTGCATTATGTTTATATTACATTCATCATGCATGTATTATATCATGTGTATGCATTCAGACAGCTGTGTTTTGACTTGACCTCTGGACAGTCTTGTGGTACGGTGCTACAGATGACGTCGTCTGCAGTCCGCCGTATTGAGCACTTACCACTATCTACGGTGGTAGCATCACTGAGGTCCTACTATGATAGTTTGCCCTTTCCTGCTAGGGGGACTGTGGACCAAATGTTGGGGCATTCATTGGCCCTTGCGCATTTTTGGGTTCTGATCAGATTTGTTGAGGGACTTCTACCCTGCTAAATTACCGACAGGCAGGTGTTCCGCTTCGGGCGGCATGAGCTGACGCCGACTCTAGAGGAGTACCAGAGATTTACTGGCTTGGATTTAGAGTTGTCGTGTGCTCGGACGGCGATTAGTGATATGAGGAGGCCGTTTATCAGGTTTTCTGGTCTCCATCAGAGTGTAGTCATGGATGAGATCATGTTAGGGCACGTGATCTCTATGTACTTCTTGATTGAGTGCTTTGGCGAGCTTGACAGTTATGGTCGCCACGTCGGAGATTTTATTTGTTCAGTAGAGGCATGGCATGTGGCCAGGATAGACATCCTGCTGATGTGTGTTGTGGCATATGTTTACATGCCGTTGTGATTGGATCATCTAGATGTGGGATTGGCAGTAATGGTTAGAGCCCTTAGACAGGGTAGCACCATCATCCCGATGATATTGGTCGAGATATTTAGATCTGCCACGTATTGTAGTACCCATCCAGAGTGGTTTTTTAGGGGTAGCTCGATCTTGCTGTATATATGGCTGATTTCCCATATACAATCGATTGGATCCTTCAGACCTAGGGGTTTTTATTTTACTCACAAAACATCCAGAGCTTTCTCTTTTCAGCCTGTGGAGTGCATTGATGCAGAGTCTTGGTCGGCATTTCTATAGGATATTGAGCATCCGTTTGTGATCTTGCCATGCTCAGGGCTAGCATCCCCATATAGCTTTATCACTCATGCATCTGGCCTGGATTATTTACCCCTAGCGGGTTTAAGAGGAGTGACTACCTATCATCCTTTGGCAGTCAAGTGTCAGTTTGATCAGCTGTAGAGTTTACACTATTTCGAGGGGTCTGCTGATCATAAGATGTCGGTTTCTTCCATGTCATCCGTCGACTTGGTCAGAGTATATGAGTGTTGGACTCATCTGGAGAGGGCTGATTTCTACAGTAGCCATCCGGGTTGTTCTCCGGAGTATTCTGCATTGTTGGAGGCAGAGACAGGAGTGGTAGCAGAGGCTTCTTCATCTCCTAGTGTTGACTCTGACGAGGAGGAGCCCATAGAGGATCCAGATTCTCCTACCGAGGATGAGCTGTTCACGGGTTTGACCGCTGCTCTGGTTAGTGATTCCCCAACCATTCCTGTGGGGACAGATCCGGCTTTAGCAGACTCACTATTCAGAATTACCTTTGAGTGAGACTCGTCTAGAGCACAGATGTTGGCTGCCTTGTCTGGCAGAGATTTAGCTTTTGTTGAGAGGGATGGTCTCACGGCTTCTTTGGATGCTAGATTAATTGAGCAAGAGGAGCTCCGCTCTGCTCTGGATACTACAGTTGTAGAGCGAGACGAGATTCGCTCGGCTAGGGATACAGCATATGTTGAGATCGATGAGACTTTGATTGCTCGAGATGCAACTTTTGCGAAGAGGGATGA
Source organism: Panax stipuleanatus (assembly GCA_020205555.1). Taxonomy (NCBI): domain Eukaryota; kingdom Viridiplantae; phylum Streptophyta; class Magnoliopsida; order Apiales; family Araliaceae; genus Panax; species Panax stipuleanatus. Next base: position 105,843,473 of record CM035115.1, read on the forward strand.
GGCTATAGTTTCCCATGATTTCCACATTGTTAATAGTACTGCTCTTTGATCTTACACTCATGGTTTGATCACCGAGATGAGTGCTTATATTGATTACCATAGTGCCACCTTGCAGATGACTGTGAATGTTCTGGGCTATATAGAGGCTGAGTGGACTGCACTTACGGCTGATCCACCAACTTCAGAGAAATTCCATGCTGGCATTGCTGACCCACTTATCCTTGGGTCCATAGACTAGCTTTATTTTTCCTGCATAGACTAGATCAGCCATTTTGCTATGTACATGCATTATGTATATAAAACAGTTTTATATATCAGAGAAATATATTTTTGATGCACTTCCCTGACTGGAGATGTATTGTCATTGCTGAGTGATTACCACTTCTTTCATGACTCACAGTTGTTGATGTATCTTGAGCTTCTCCTTGATGGACTGACAGTTGAGATATCAGGGAGTATCTCAGATGGGCCTGTTGACCAGGGTAGTTTGATAGAATTTAGCTTCTATTTGTCTATGGTGTCTTGGAACTGGTCTTTTATTTTTTCTTGAAGGTCAAACTGCGCCGTAGATGGCTGCCTACGTACTCCCGGGTTGAGGGAGATCAGGTCATTTGTAGTTCTGTCTAATTTGGTTGGAGAGGTTTGAAAAGAGTTTATCTTGGATTTTGAGTCTGGTTTGATGAGTTTTTGAGTTTTTATTTGGTTTGACAGCACCAGAAATGGCTGCCTACGTACTCCTGGGTTGAGGGAGATCAGTTCATTTGTCGTTCTGGCTTTCTAGTGAAAAACTGAACCTAATTTGATTTGTAGGACCCGGATGCGGGTATGCATGTGCTTCAGACATAATACCTTTTCACGGTGTCTAAATTGATGATTTGGGGAAACTCGGTCCCATCCATCTCTTGTAGTTTGATAGCGCCCCCAGTCAACACTTCTTTGACAATGAAAGGGCCTTCCGAATTTGGGGCAAAGTTTCCTTTGGCTTCATCCTGATTGGCCAGGATTTTCTTTAGCACCAAGTCATTTTCTCTGAATTGTCGAATTCGGACCTTCTTGTTGTAGGATCTGGCGATCCTTTGTTGGTATAACTGTCTGTGGAAAATGGTTGTAGCTCTCTTTTCATCTATCAAAGACAGCTGATGATACCGGTCTTGCAACCATTAATCTTCATCTATTTGAGCATCGATCAACACTCGCAAAGATTCCATCTCTACTTCTATGGGAAGGACTGCTTCCATGCCATAGACCAACGAGTAGGAGGTAGCCCCGGTAGAGGTGCTCATTGACGTCCTGTATGCTAACAGAGTTAGAGGCAACAGGTCAGGCCAGTCCTTGTGATTGGCAGACATTTTCTGCATGATCTTCTTGATGTTTTTGTTGGCCGCTTCGACAACGCCGTTCATCTTGGGTCAATAGATGACGAAATTGAGATGATTGATGTGGAACTTACCACATAGATCCACCATCATTTGATTGTTTAGATTTTTGGCATTGTCTGATATGATCACCTCCGATTGTCCATATCGACAGACGACATTGTTTCTGATGAAACTGATGATGACCTCTTTTGTGACTTTGGGAAAAGATGCTGCTTTGACCCATTTAGTGAAGTAATCGATCTAAGTGAAAATGAATCGATGACTGTTAATGGCTTTGGGTTCCACTTGACCTATTACGTCCATTCCCCACATAGAGAAAGGCCATGGTGAACTCATGTTATGCAGCTCATTTAGAGGAGCATGAATGGCATTTCCATATATTTTGCATTAAAAGCATCTCTTGACGTGATCATCGCAATCAGCTTTGAGCGAGATCCAGTAATGTCTTGTTCTGATTATCTTTTTGGCCAACAGATGGCCGCTCATGTGTGGACCACAGACTCCGTCATGGACTTCATCCATTAGTCTTTGGACTTGCTCATTGTCGAGGCATCTTAACAGGCCTATTCTAGCATCCATTTTATAAAGTGCATCTCCGCTCAGATAGAACTTCATGACCATTCTTGAGAATCCGTTTTCGCTCTAATTGGCTTGCACCAGCAGGTGTGGATCCATCACGGAGATATTCCTTGATGTCTTGAAACTGCTGCTTGACAGGAGATATTTCATCTGATACTTCTCCCACATAATTCCCATATGTCGGGGCTTTCTGAATCGTGAACTGAATGTTGGGCAATCCGCTCCTATCGGACATGCGGATTAATGAAACCAACGTTGCTAATGCATCAGCAAAGTTATTGCTTCGAATTCTTAAGATATTTTGAGGATTTGCAGATGGAAGGGCAGTAAATGCAGTTCTTTGGTGAGATACTCGCCGGTAGTCTATCTGATGACCAGCTCAAAATCATCGAAGACGAGTAGGTGTTTGATAGACATGGATTGGGCTAGCTTTAACCCCATGATACAGCCTTCATACTCGGCCGTGTTGTTGGTGTTGCCAAATTAAATTTTGGTAGCCACAGGATATTGATCACCTGTACCAGAGATGAGGACTGCCCCAGCTCCGACACCTTCCATGTTTACCGCTCCATCGAAAGACATTTTCCATGGTTGGACTGTATTCTCAGACTGTAGCTATTGAATTGTCATGATCCCATCATCCAAGAAATATGTCTCTAGGGTTCGAACCCTCCTGAAGGTGCTTCTGCTAATTGATCTACTATGTATTGACCCTTGATTGACTTCTGAGTCACGTAGACAATGTCAAATTGCTGTAGGATCAACCGCCATTTGGACAGTCAGCAATTCAGCATTGGTTTGTAGAATACATATTTGAGCGGATCCATGCGGGATATGAGGTAGGTCGTGTGCCCATGCAAATAGTGTTGCAACCTCATGGTGGCCCATGCTAATGTAGAGCATGTCTTTTCGATCAGGGTGTCTTTCTGTTCCCCACTACTAAATCTTTTATTGATGTAGTAGATGGCTCTTTCCTTGCTATTATCATCCTTCTATCCTAACATGTAGCCCATTGCATTGGCAATGACGAACAGGTACATAAACAAAGAGACTCCCTCCCTTAGGGGTATCAGAACAAGAGCTTCAGTTAGCTATTTCTTGATGGCAAGGAAGGCTTGTTGACAATCCTCATTCCACGTGGTGGAGGAATTCTTCCTTAACAGCTTGAAGATGGGCTCACAGGTTGTTGTGAGCTGGGAAATGAATCGGCTTATGAAGTTAATCCTTCCCAAGAATACACGAATCTCCTTCTCCATACGAGGTACGGGCATTTCTGTGATGGCTTTGATTTTGGCGGGGTCGAGCTCGATGCTCCGATTGCTCACCATGAATCCTAACGGTTTGCTTGTTTTAACTCCAAAAGCGCATTTGGCCGGATTTAGCTTAAGGTTGTATTTACGTAACCTATTGAACAGCTTCTTGAGATGGTCTATGTGATCATCCTCCCTCCGGGATTTGATGATGATGTCGTCAACATAGACTTCTATTTCTTTATGTATCATATCATGAAAGAGGGCCATCATGGCTCGCTGATACGTTGCTCCGGCATTAATGAGGCCGAAGGATAGTCGTCATAGCAGAAAGTTCCCCAGGGAGTGATAAAGGCTATTTTCTCCTGGTCTTCTTCAGCAACCATGATTTGATGGTAACCAGCAAAGCAATCCACGAATGAATACATGCCATACTGCGCAGTATTATCGATTAGAATGTGGATGAAAGGTACCGAGAAGTTGTCCTTGAGGCAGGCTTTGTTCAAATCCCGGTAATCCACGCATACTCGTACCTTCCCTCCTGGTTTAGGTACGGGGACTATGGTTGATAGCCATTCGGGGTAGGTTGATACCATAATGATCCCGACCTTGAATTACTTAAAGACTTCTTCTTTGACTTTGAGACTCCACTCAGGTTTCAATCGCCTGAGTTTTTGTTTGACTGGTTTTAACCCTTCATTGATGGGCATTCGATGGATGACAATGTCTGTTGATAGACCGATCATGTCTTCATGTGACCATGCAAACACATCCTGGTACTGTGTTAAGAGTTCGATCAGGTTGGCTTTTTGATTTGGTGGGAGGTCTAAACCTATTTGGATTTATTTAATGTTTTCAGAGGTTCCTATGTTGATGGTGGAGGTTTGGTCGAGGTTTGGTTTGGGTTTGTCTTCGACCCATTCCTTGATCTCCTCTGGCACCTCATAGTCATCTTCCTCCTCTTGATCAATATCCATCAAGTCGAAGCTCAATTCTACATCCAAGTCGGAGTCATCGTGACAGGTTAACATCTCATCAGCAGAGACACATACATCTAATGCTTGGGTCCTGGAAACAAAAATGCTTTCATTAATATATACAACAGCTTAAACACACGACATTTGCAAAGCATGACAAAAGTTACTGCTCCAGCTGTGCAATTAAAAATAAGCAGTAAATGAAAGCATGACTAAGGGCAGATGTACTCTCTGCCCCTTTACCCTTTTTGACTTAGGCAAGGGACACTGTTCTAGTTGTCCAGTGTCAGATTCTCATGAATTGGGAGAATCAATGAATTGTGCTCGTCCACCTCGTCCTGGATGATGACTGAGACATCCTTGAGAATAGGGCCAAGGCTTTTCTGTGGATTGTTCCTCTTCTTGATGTGAGGAAGTTGTACATGGTCGTCGTCACTGTCGGGAAGTTCGTCATTCATACCCTCGTAGTTGAGAATGACTCTCATGTTAGCGAATGGGTCTCATCCTTAGTACAAGATCTTTTCTTTTCCCTTTTCGCTGTTTGCCTCAGGTTTGAGGGCTTTTCTTTCATAGACAGGTATGATTGGAGGAAATAGTATGGCTGATACCGCAGTCGAGACTTTCCTCGTAGGTTTCACCCATCCAGCATTTATAAGGTTTGGGAGCAGAATTGTAAAGGCATGAGCCTTGGGATGTTTGTGTGGATTCCGGTGGCTTAATCCGGATGAATATCCCAGTCCTGCTCTTCCCATCTGACTTGGGATTTGGATTGGCATCTTAATACCGTGCTTATCCTTTCCCAACCCTTCTCCAGGATGGAAATCCGAAGATACTGTTGGGTTTGTAACGCAATCATGCAATCAAATCACATAAAAAGGGCAGAAGCGCGAAACATAGGTTTTCAAAAATTTATACAAACCCATAACCATGATCATGCTTTGTGCTAGTTATCAATAATAGAAAAGAGAGAACATGGAATTATACCTTTGAAGATCCGAGCTTCCTCAGGTACAAGTTCTACTTCTTTGATTCCTTTGATTCCTCTATATTGGCTAGTTCCCTTGATCAATGTCAGCCACCCAAATGTTTGGCCTCTAACGGTGATCTACCAAGGAAGATGAAGAACTCAGGAAGATGGGTTATTAGCTTAACCCTTGTTTCTATCTCTATAAAATATGTGTACTCCCAACCTTTGGAAAAATTCACGTACCTTATTTCTGATATAAGACTCTTATATAGATATTAGGTTAACCCTCCTAATCCAATTAGAATAGGATTTTATTTAATTAATTAATTAAACACTTTTAATTAATTTATATCCTAATCTTATTAGGATTGAGAGAGAGTACTGATATTATATTAATTCCTAAACTCCTTTAGAATTAAAATAATAATAATAATAATAATATTAATAAGACTCCTCTTATTAATTTATATTTAATATTTCTAAAATATTAAATAATAAATATTAAGCTATTTAATTTATTCTATCACCATAGATTAAATTAATTACACTTAATACATTATTACTATCATGCCATTTTCTTCTTAAATAATTCTTCTTCCTTTTATAGTGTGACCCTTTAGGTTCTCCATATTAAACCGGTTGTGAATAAATCAATTAAAACAATTCTAATCTTATTTAAATAAATAAATTAAACTAATAATCTATTTAAATAAATAACATTTATTCTACAATAGGGATAAGCCTCCCTAGCGATCAACGACTTTCCAGATAATATAGATTTCAACATTAATCATAAAAGAACCTGTGAGTTAATAGTTACCGTATAATTCAATCCTTCCACCATACAATATCCCAATTAAATATAAGACATGGATTTACTATCAAGTCTTAATTTATTTAATCATATGTATTTCGATTAGAAAATGCACAACTCCAAATAATGCAAATTAGAAACCTCTTTCTAATTTCATTCTACCTTGGCCAAGGATTACTGGGTTGTCATTTAACGAATCACATAGGACATATCTCCTTTTTTACTAGAGGTGATAGATTCTTTATTGATCATACATTATCTCCATATGTAACTCATTATACCCAAGCATACCTTATATATGCCTTAAAAGGCCTTAAGAAATAAGTCAAAGTATAATTTACATACAAGATAGTATGATGATCTCAAGTCCAAGGATCACTTGTACTACTATCACATTAGGAATTCCTATTGACAGACGAGTAAAACTCCATTAGGTATTCCATAGCGAGTCACGTTCAGTGAACTTATTCTCCAATAAGCACCTACATACTTGCTTTAGTGTCTCCACACAAATGACCATGAGATCAGTCATCCTCATCCAATGAGCAAGCAACATATGTACCAATCTATCCGAATTTACTAATCCCCATTTTAGTAATCCCACAATTCGGAACTATTTTAGTTTTTAAGCTTTCTAAGAATTTAGATCTCATTAGCATGATCTCATCATGATTCTAAAAGTATTGCTTAAAACTATGGGTTATTTACATATTATAAAAATAGCACCATGTAGATAATTAAATGCCTTAAATGAATATTTTATTAATAAATAAATAAGATTGTTTACAAAGTATGTACTTTATCATCATACATGATTGGCTTGTATGCACACTATTATCAATCTCCCACTTGCACTAAAGCCAATCGACATGGTATCTCATACCCATCTTCTCTAAGTGACGATCAAACTGCTGTTGTGTTAGAGCTTTAGTAAATGGATCTGCAATGTTGTCTTGAAAGTCCACAGGCTCCAAGGTTACGTCTCCTCTTTTAATTATCTCCCTGATCAAGTGAAATCGTCGCAACACGTGTTTGGAATTCTGATGAGACCTAGGTTCCTTAGCCTGTACAACCGCTCCGGTGTTGTCACAGTATACGGGAACTGCTTCTCCAATGCTAGGAACCACACCAAGTTCAGTTATGAACTTCTTCATCCAAACAGCTTCCTTTGCAGATTCACTTGCAGCTATATACTCTGCCTCTATCACTGAATCAGCAACTGTTTGCTTCTTGGAACTCTTCCAACTCACTGCACCTCCGTTCAAGGTAAACACATACCCTAAAATAGATTTACTGTCATCTTGGTCTGTTTGAAAACTTGAGTCCGTGAATCCCTCGAGTTTTAATTCAGACCCACCGTAGACAAGAAAAATATCTTTAGTCCTTCTCAAGTACTTTAGGATATTCTTCACTACGTTCCAGCGCTCTTCTCCTGGATTCGACTGGTATCTGCTCGTTACACTAAGTGCGTGAGCAACATCCGGTCTAGTACATATCATACCGTACATGATAGATCCTATTGCAGAAGCATAAGGGATCTTACTCATACAGTCTCTCTCCTCAGGTGGCTTTGGGGCCTATTTCTTGGAGAGATGTATTCTATGGCTCATCGGCATGAGACCTCTTTTGGAATCTTCCATGCTAAACCTCTTTAGCATAGTATCAATGTACGTTCCTTGGGATAAGCCGAGCATCCTTTTAGATCTATCTCTATAGATCTTTATTCTCAAAATATAGGATGCTTCACCCAAGTCCTTCATGGAGAAGTTTTTAGATAACTAGATTTTAATTGATTGTAACATAGGAATGCCATTCCCTATCAGTAATATATCATCAACATATAATACAAGGAATGATACTGCGCTCCCACTAACCTTCTTGTATACACATGGTTCATCCTCGTTTTTAATAAAATCAAACTCTTTGATTGTCACATCAAAACGAATGTTCCATCTACGAGAAGCTTGCTTCAACCCATAAATGGATCGTTGTAGCTTACAGACTTGATTTGTTCCAACTTTTGAAATAAATCCCTCTGGCTGTGTCATATACACATCCTCCTCAAGTTTTCCATTGAGGAATGCCGTTTTCACGTCCATCTGCCAGATCTCATAGTCGTTATACGCCGCAATCGCAAGAAAAATTCGAATGGACTTGAGCATGGCTACTGGTGAGAAGGTTTCATCATAGTCAACTTCTTGTCTTTGTTTGAAACCTTTTGCAACCAGTCGGGCCTTATAGGTCTCTACCTTTCCGTCTGCTCCAGTCTTTCTCTTAAAAACCCATTTACACCCAATAGGCTTAATACCTTCAGGTGGTGAAACCGAAGTCCATACTTTGTTTTCATACATGGAGTCCATTTCGGATTTCATGGCTTCAAGCCATTTCCCTGAGTCTTTATTACTCATAGCCTATTCGTAATTCAATGGATCATCATTCATGATGTGTACCTCATCGTCATCCTCTATAACGAATCCATACTTCTCAGCTATCTTCGGTACTCTTCCAGATTTACGAACAGGGTGTGGTACAGTAGGTTCTTCTACTTGGTTAGGTACCTGACTTTGATCCGTGGTAATTTATGGTTCTTGAACTTCCTCAAGATATATCTTACTCCCACTGACCCCTTCATGGATAAACTCTTTCTCCAAGAAAGTAGCATGTTTCGCAACAAACACCTTTTGATCAGTAGGATGATAGAAATAATACCCTATAATTTTTTAGGGTATCCCACAAATCTACATTTATCAGATTTAGTCTGTAGCTTATCATTTTCAAACTTTTTGACATAAGCTGGACAATCCCAAGTCTTAACATGCTTAAGATTTGGTTTTCTCCCTTTCCACATCTCATATGGAGTCTTTGGGGCGGATTTGGTAGGTACCTTGTTAAGTAGGTATGCAACCGTTTCTAGGGCATAACCCCAGAAGGAAATTGGAAGGTCGATAAAACTCATCATGGATTGAACCATGTCCAACAGTGTTCAATTTCTCCTTTCAGATACTCCATTTTACTGTGGTGTACCTGGAGGAGTCCATTGTGAGATTATACTATTTTTTTGAGACAGTTGAGAAACTCACCGCTTAAGTATTCTCCACCTCGATCTGATCGAAGTATCTTAATACTCTTGCCCATTTGTTTCTCTACTTCACTTCTAAACTCTTTGAACTTTTTAAATTATTTTGATTTGTATTTCATCAAATACACATATCCAAATCTTGAGTGATCATCAGTGAAAGTAATAAAATAGGAATACCCACCCCGTGCACTTGTTGTCATATGTCCACAAACGTCTGTGTGAATCAATGCCAACAACTCTGTAACTCTTTCTCCTTTTCCACTAAAAGGAGATTTAGTCATTTTACCCATGAGACAAGATTCACAAGTTGGATATGATTCATAATTGGATAGCTCTAGGAGCCCATCCTTATGCAACTTGGATAATCTTGTTTCATTTATATGACCGAGTCTACAGTGCCACATGTAGGTATAATTAATATCATCTCTTTTCCTTTTCTTAGTTTGTTCAATTTGAAATATATTTTCTTGTAAGTCAAGTGTATAAAGTCCATTTCGCAAATTTCCAATACCATATAAAACATCGTTTTTATAAATAGAACAACTATTGTTCTTTATAACAACGTTAAATCCTTCCATATCCAATACAGAAATTGAAATAATGTTTTTAATAATATTCAAAACATAATAACAATTATTAAGATAAATGGACTTGCCCGAAGGCATTGCTAAACAATAAGTTCCTACAGCTAATGCAGCAACCTTTGCTCCATTCCCCACTCGTAGGATCACCTCTTCATTGTTCAGCTTTCTACTTCTAACCAGTCCCTGCACAATGTTACATATGTTAGACCCATAGCCGGTATCCAATACCCAAGTAGAATTATAACTTTCAAAAAAATTAATTTCAATCATAAACAAACCTTGATTGGAAGTCGAAGCTTCTCCAAGCTTCTTCTCTACTAGAAACTTCTTGCAGTTCCTCTTCCAATGTCCCGGCTCGTTGCAATGAAAGCACATTCCTTTAGCTGGTTCAGGTTTCTTTTGTTCCTTTTCTTTCCCTTTTACCTTAGCCTTCTTGGATTTCTTCTTTTCAGAAGACACCTTGGGCCTCTTCCTTTTATTGGAAGAATCCACCATCAAGACATGGTTCTTCTTGGATGAGAAATGACCTTCTATAGTTTTCAGCATGTTAAGCAGCTCAGGCAAGCTGACATCTAGCTTATTCATGTGAAAATTAATCACAAACTGCGAGAAGGTCTCAGGGAGTGACTGCAAGACCAAGTCTTGACTCAACTCCCCATCCATGACGAACCCAAGCTGTCCAAGGCGTTCAATCAAATTGATTACCTTCAGAACATGAGTCTTGACGACAGTGCCCTCGGTCATCCGAGATCGGAAGAGCTCTTTAGATATCTCATATCTAGCAGTCCTACTCTATTCACCATACAACTCCTTGAGGTGAAGCAGCATAGCAGGAGCATTTATATTTACGTGCTAACGCTGAAGCTGGTTATTCATGGATGCGAGCATGATGCATTGAGCCACAGATGCATCATCTTGCCATTTATTGAAAGTGGCAATCTCTTCCTCAGAGGCTGTTTCTGAAACAGATTCAGGGATAGTTGAATTTAGGACATAAGAAATCTTTTTAGCAGTGAGAACAATTCTTAGATTTCTTAGCCAGTCCTCATAATTCGGGCCGGTAAGCTTATTTGCATCAAGTATGCTTCGTAGTGAGATTAGTGATTTTGACATTTTTAAAATTCTGCATGTGAAAAGACAATATTTTTAGCAAACGTTTATTTTATTAACTTTGCATACCAAAATAAATTTAGGTCTTTATTTTAAATTGGTATCTCCCACTATTTTCATCAAACTATATTACCCTCACTTATATAGTTCGGCAACATCTAATTAAAGATTTGCTAGTGAGATTAAGGATCCCATTTCAAATGTATATAACATTGTGGATATCACAACAAGCGATATACAAATAAATAGGTAGACAACTCTTGTCAATTACATCACCATGTAACTCCTTTTATTTTGCCTCTTAAATCATAATGGTCATGTGTGTGCACATCCGAACTAAAATGATTTAAGTTAGGTCCAGCCTAGCACTTCCATAAATTCAAAAAAGAAAAATTTTAGTCCTTGTGGATAGCACAACAAGACTAGATCGTTCAATTTTTTTGATAAGCATCAAATGTGATTAATTAACATCTTAAATACTCAATACTCGCCTTGTGGATAGCACAACAAACTCATATTAAATATTTAATACTCTATTAATTAATCATGCTAGAAGGCGACGTTCGATATTTTAAATATCATTTGAACGCTTCAGACTTAATATTATTTCTTTGAGGGATTTGTTATTATTTGTCTCATCTTGTTAAGCGCGCATGCACACACACACACACACACACACACACACACACACACACACACACACACACACATATATATATATATATATATATATATATAATACGCGTCATTTTATTAAACATGCGAAGCTTGTTTGCATAAAATATAATATATATATATATATATATATATATATATATAATATTTAGCATGCAATATAGAATACTATATTCTACCCGGATTGATTATGGACTTTTATTCTAGTTTGATTCACTAGAGCCACCAAGTGAACCAAAAGGTCAAACCTAAGAGTGCATGAATTTAAATTTAAATATAACTATTACATTTAAACCAGGGCTCCATACAAATGGGACTTCACGCGTTCCTTGCTCCTTGGTCTCCAATTTTTTCAAGATAATTCTAACTATTTCTATTGCATAAACTATAATTAAATAGAAACCTTGATCAGCAGTCAAGGGGAAGTACATAGGAAGGAGATAGAATTTACATCGAGAATAAAACTAGAGAAGATGAGGTACGCAAACCCCATTTTATAAAACTCATTCATTCAAGCATTCATCCAAAATAAAATCCAATCACATTGGTCATAGTCCATAATCAACCCCATTTATTATCATACACATCAACATATGCATCAATAAATATCCATTCATCTCATGAATAATAAAGTTATTCCATATATGGATCGATGTCATTTAATGGACAAAAGTTTTGCTAAATTTTATTTTGAAACAAAATAAACTCTTTTATTTTAATCAAAAATAAATTCAAATTAAACTCCTTTAATTTTAGCAATCTGAAATCATATTTCTGATAAAATAAAAATTCTTATTTTAAAACTTTATTAATTAAATAAACAGTTTAATTAATTAAATAAAATTAATTTTCAGGGTCTGTCCAGGTACCGGCGCAGCTGCGCAGGAAGCCTGCAAAATTGAATTTTGCAGACTGGCGCAGCTGCGCAGGGAATAAACTGGGCATCTGCGCAGCTGCGCCGTTCGTCGGCAGAATCACTAGAAATCAATTTTTGTCCAGCAAATCAGATCCCATCATACATCAATTCATACATGGAATTATATAATTGATAATTAGCACAAAGTGAGGCTCTGATACCACTGTTGGGTTTGTAACGCAATCATGCAATCAAATAATATAAATAGGGTGGAAGAGCGAAACATAGGTTTTCAAAAATTTATACAAACCCATAACCATGATCATGCTTTGTGCTAGTTATCAATAACAGAAAAGAGGGAACATGGAATTATACCTTTGAAGATCCGAGCTTCCTCAGGTACAAGTTCTACTCCTTCGATTCCTTTGATTCCTCTGTAGTGGCTCTTTCCCTTGATCAATGTCAGCCATCCAAATGTTTGGCCTCTAATGATGATCCACCAAGGAAGATGAAGAACTCAGGAAGATGGGTTATTGGCTTAACCCTTGTTTCTATCTCTATAGAATATGTGTACTCCCAACCTTTGGAAAAATTCACGTACCTTATTTCTGATATAAGACTCTCTTATATAGATATTAGGTTAACCCTCCTAATCCAATTAGAATAGGATTTTATTTAATTAATTAATTAAACACTTTTAATTAATTTATATCCTAATCTTATTAGGATTGAGAGAGAGTACTGATATTATATTAATTCCTAAACTCCTTTAGAATTAAAATAATTATAATTATAATAATATTAATAAGACTCCTCTTATTAATTTATATTTAATATTTTTAAAATATTAAATAATAAACATTAAGCTATTTAATTTAATCTATCACTATAGATTAAATTAATTACAATTAATGCATTATTACTATCATGCCATTTTCTTCTTAAATAATTCTTCTTTCTTTTATGGTGTGACCCTTTAGGTTCTCCATATTAAACCGGTTGTGAATAAATCAATTAGAACAATTCTAATCTTATTTAAATAAATAAATTAAACTAATAATCTATTTAAATAAATAGCATTTATTCTACAATAGGGATAAGCCTCCCTAGCGATCAACGACTTTCCAGATAATTTAGATTTCAACATTAATCATAAAAGAACCTGTGAGTTAATAGTTACTGTACAATTCAATCCTTCCACCATACAATGTCCCAATTAAATATAAAATATGGATTTACTGTCAAGTCTTAATTTATTTAATCATATGTATTTCGATTAAAAAATGCACAACTCCAAATAATGCAAATTAGAAACCTCTTTCTAATTTCATTCTACCTTGGCCAAGGATTCCTGGGTTGTCAATTAACGAATCACATAGGACATATCTCCTTTTTTACTAGAGGTGGTAGATTCTTTATTGATCATACATTATCTCCATATGTAACTCATTATACCCAAGCATACCCTATATATGCCTTAAAAGGTCGTAAGGAATAAGTCAAAGTATAATTTGTTACATACAAGATACTATGATGATCTCAAGTCCAAGGATCACTTGTACTACTATCACATTAGGAATTCCTATTGACAGGCGAGTAAAACTCCATTAGGTATTCTATAGCGAGTCACGTTCAGTGAACTTATTCTCCATTAAGCACCTACATACTTGCTTTAATGTCTCCATACAAATGACCATGAGATTAGTCATCCTCATCCAATGAGCAAGCAACATATGTACCAATCTATCCGGATTTACTAATCCCCATTTTAGTAATCCCACAATTGGGAACTATTTTATTTTTTAAGCTTTCTAAGAATTTAGATCTCATTAGCGTGATCTCATCATGTTTTTAAAAGCATTGCTTAAAACTATGGGTTATTTATATATTATAAAAACAGCACCATGTAGATAATTAAATACTTTAAATGAATATTTTATTAAAAAATAAGATTATTTACAATGTATGTGCTTTATCATCGTACATGATTGGCTTATATGCACACTATTATCAGATACCATCTCTTGGCCTACAGTCATTACTTTAGTGGACACTTTAGGTTTTAGGGCTGGTGCCCCGATAGGGAAATATTGAATATCGCTTACCTCGAAAGCTTAAAAACTTGCAGGTTCAATCCCCGCGTCCATGCTAATCACTGGCATGTCCCCATGTATGTAGGTAGGGTATTATGGCTTGGCATTGACCGTGATGAGGTTTTCTTTAATGATGTACTTGAGTTACTGATGGAGGGTGGATGGCACTGCTCCTGCCATGTGGATCCATGGTCTGCCCAACAGCAAACTATACCCAGTGGCAATATTGAGCACTTGGAAGGATACATAGAAGGTTTGTGGACCAATTTCTAGGGGAAGCTCAATTTCCCCCATAGCCTGGCGGTGAGATCCATCGAAAGCCTGGATGACCATATGACTGGTTTTGATCCGGTTCGGATTGATCTTCATTCTTTCCGATGTGTCATATGGACAAATGTTGAGGGAAGATCCTCCGTCAATAAGTACTCCTCCGATCACGTATCCGGAGGACACCACAGCTATATACAGGGATTTATGATGGCCCCTTCCCTCAGTCGGGATATCATCGTCTGTGAAGGATGTTGAAAATGTGTTCTATCACATGACGGAATTTCTCTGTGTCTACCTTGTGTGGCAGATGGGCTTCCTCTAGTACCTTCACTAGAATGTTGCGATGGTCTTCTGATGATAAGACCAGATCGAGGATAGACACTTTCTTGGGTACGTCTTTCAAGCTTTGTACTACCTTGATTTCATTGTGTCCCATTTTATTGAGGAACTCTATGATCCTTTCTTCAGCCGCCTTTTCTTTTACTTTGGTAACTGGTTTAATCACCCGCTGAGGCAGATATAATGGATTATCCTTTGATAGGATGGACATGTTGTTTGAAGTAGAGCTTTCAATGTCCCCGTAGTTCCATGGAACCTTCTTCAGACTGATGATTGGATATTGAGGTCTGAAGGGCAAGATTAGAGGCTGAGGTGCAGCCACCTTCACAGGATTTTGAACTTCTTGGACCTCTTTCCCTGTCAGTGCCAGGGGTGTGAGGATTGATTCCTTATCGCAGGATACGACAGCCACTGTGTCCTGGTACCATGCATTGGGGATCCAGAGGCTATTTTTGTCTAAAATATTGAGGATTTGATCTACTCTGATTAGGTCACCTTTCTCAATCAGGTCATGAATTAGATTGCGAAGTGCCCAGCATTCTTCTGTATCATGGCCGGGAGAGTTGGAATGGTACTGACATGTTTGGTCATGTTTGAATTTTCTAGATTGAGTAATGAGGGTAATAAATCTGCAACCATCCTGTAAGACCCCAACTTTTATGAATAAAGATTTAATTTTCTTTATATATTATTTCGAAATAGTAAGGTGTTGACTTGATAAATATGAAAGTTATGGGTGAAATGTGCAAATATTTTTAAAATGAGCAAGTGGTTATAAAATATTCTTGTTGTCGGGGAATATTCGTTTGGTCGTGGAATATTCTTGTTGTCGGGGAATATTCGTACGACGGCGCAGTTATTTGTGGACCCCACAACGGAATAACTGTCGGATATAGAAAGCGACAGAAATAACTTTTTACAAGATAACGGCGTAGTTGTTACCGTTAGTACTGTTGAAATACCCGGTGGTTAAAATACAGTACGCGGTGGTGCGCAGTAGCACACGGTATTGCACAGTATTTCGAATTATTGAGTCTTACGTGAGAAGGAACCTACTCAATTATTGTTACAGTATTTACTGTTCAATATTTTATATTATTGACTCAATAATTGCTACGTTGATATTTTATATTATTGACTCAATAATTGCTGCATTGATATTTTATTGACTCAATAATTGCTACGTTGCTATTTTTTTTATGATTGATTCAATAATGGCTACAGTTGATATTTTGTAGTATTTATTCAATAATTGTCGTTGCACAGTATTTCACGTTATCAACTCAATAATTCATATTATTTGAATAATATTATTAGATAGCATTATTGACAATGTCTAAGGAAGTTCTGTCTAGGAGGGGTTATTTAATTGCGCGCCAGTAAGGAGAAGTCCTTATCGGAAGGCCCCCTCTGTCCTGGGAACGACCTGGTTGTCAATATTGTAGTTCTATAATATTATTTGTGAATAATTAATTATTGATTTATATGATAAGGAAATATTTATTTTGTGGATATAAAAGAAGGAATTTGTGCTGATGTGTTTTTATCAGTATTTTGGTGTGAAAAATCATCCGTTTATGGATTTCGGATAATTTATGTTGGGAATTTGGAAAAATTTTCTTCTGCAAAGTTGTAGAGAATTAAATTTCCTATAGAAGGACACATCATTTGTATTTTTCTGACAAAGGGGCTATTTATTATGAATTATTGAAGTTTCGAAAAATAAATATTATTTTATAAATGGTGGGCCCCACTTTTGTTGTTTTGTTGAAAAAAATCAGATGTTTGAAGCAGCCGGCGGCTGGAGAAGTTTTGTAAAAATAATATTATTTTATTATTTTAGTCTCCTTTGGCATCCTAAGCTTTTCCTATAAATAGGGTGCTTAGGTTAGAATTGAAAATCACACCAGAATTCGAAGTTTTCTCTCTCTATAATATCGAGCGTATTTTTGTGAGTATTTCTATACTTTGAGTATTAGTATTCAGCGCAAGTTTCCGTCAATATTATATCCGATATTCCAGTCAGAGGTACTATCTTTTTGAAGTAAGGGATGTTATTTTCTTTCGTAAATGATGTTATTCTTTTCAATATCATTATACAGAAATATTGTCATGAATTTTGTTATGAAATTCTTATTTTTCCCGTCGGGGTTACTATTCACGTATACGGCACTATTCACGTATACGGCACTATTCACGTATACGGCACTATTCACGAGAAAATTTATTTTTCTTCTAATTGTCCAAATTGTCTGTTAAGGTTACTATCTTTGATTGTATCCAAGTTTTGGGCTTTATTCTTGAATTTTGCTTCACAAAGTATTATTATGGATTATTCTTGAATTTGGATAAACTAAATGACGAATCCCTAATCTTTGTCTTTTATCTCACTGGATTCGTTTTGTTTAAAATGTTTTTCATCATCCTCAGTCCTAAAAGTTGATGTAACTGAATATCTTTGGCCTGTAGAGCAAAGATGAATGATTACCTGATGAATATCTTTGGCCTGTAGTGCAAAGATGACAGGTGTTGAGATGAACATGACTACTGATGATGCAAATGAATATCTTTGGCCTGTAGTGCAAAGATGAATATTGATTCGAGATGTATATTGATTGATGTTACAGGGATAAAATATTGGTGATGGACTTTTAAACCATAGAAGATAGTAGACTTCATTCTCTACTTAACTCTTCTAATGATTTGTTATTTCCGCTGCGAATATTGATCTAAAACTTGTTGTCCATAATATTTTATCTGAACTGTTGAAGACTAACGATAATTTATTTTTCATTATCTTAGTCATAATATTCTTTACTGGGCTAGTTGAGCTCACCCTTTTCATCTGTTGTCCTCTTCAGGAAATGAGAATGTTGCGGGGACTAGTCGGGGGACAGAGTGATGGTCCGAGTTAGAGCAGTAGTAGTCCTCACTATTTCTGATAAATAGTGTGATAATAATTGTAATGAGGACTTAGTTTGAATCTTAATATTTTCTACATATTTGTACTGAGACTCACAGTTGTGTGGTCGTATTTTGCACGACCGTATGATATAAAGTTTGTATTTGAATTCTGTACCATGTATTTGGCGACTCAGAATGGGTTGGGTTGAATGGACCTATTCTGGGGGCGTCACACATCCCCTCGTTGATCATTATTTGGAGAATTTCTTCCATTGACTGATTTAGATTGGTGAAATTCCTTTGAAACAGAAAATTTTTACCTTCTTGGGTATACTCATTTTTTACCATTGGATGTTCGTGCAATTGGCAGTGATCCCTATTGGGGATGGAATTGACTTCCGCTGGAGGAGAATAACTAGCAATGGATTGATAAATTTGCTTCAGCATCTTCCTGGTAAGTTGATGCTGGTAGATGACCAGTTCAGCCAACTTCTCAATGTGTTCCTTAAGAGACTTAACTTCTTGCTCCATCAGGAAACGCTTCTCAAAAGTTTCCCAACTCTCTGGGCTACTGAGATTGGATTGACTTGGTTCCACAAAGTAGCGGAGGTATTTAGATCCTTCTCTATTTGAGGAGCTGATCATGTTGACATTTTCCTCCTTGTGCTGTGGGAGAGGATTGTCTTCGACATGGGGTTGGTCAAGTCTTGGATTTTGTGCTTGAGAGACCAACAGTCTTGGGTATCATGGCCTAGAGATCCAGAATGATAAGCACATTTCTTGTTAGGATCAAAGTTCCTTCCATTAGTGTTGGTTGATGGAAGGAGTTGAACAATCTTCTTCTAAGCTGTCAGAAGTTTGAACATATTCTCGAGGGAATCCCCTAGTGGGGTGAAATTTCTTCTACGCCTGACTTCCATATTTTTCTGGAACTGAGGGTTTGTAGGCTGTGTTGAAGCTTGGAAATGGGTATAGTTCCTCCTTTGAATGGGTATGTGGTTTGACTCGCCCCTTGAGTTTTGTCCTTGTAAAACCAAGGAGACTTCTTCGTCTTTCTTTTTATGGACCCTTCAGAGATTACTCCTGTAATTTTCGGATTGGATATGTTCGGCGACAGCTTCAAGGGCGGTTAGATCTTTTATCTTTCCCGATTTGAGCCCCATTTCTGCCATCTCGCCATGCTTGATCATTTCAAAAAATTGTTTTCCTATTCCTGCTCGGACCCTCTCATAATAAGGCGCTTCTTGGATGTCGACGAACGTCATGACTATTTTAGATTCAGTCATGGCAGGGGTAACTTATGCTGCGACCCGTCTCCATCGTTGGGCATATTTTCTGAATGATTCAGTGTTCTTCTTCTTGATTTTGGTTATTTGATATCTGTCTGGAGCCAGCTGTGATTGGAAACTGTACTGGCTGAGAAAGGCATGGGCCAGCTCTTCCCAACTATAAATTTTGGAGTTGTCCAAGCTGGCATACCAAGCTCTGGCTTCTCCGGTTAGACTTTTATGGAATAGTTGCATTCGAAGCTTCTCATCCTCAGCATAGGATCCGATTCTCTGATGAAGACTTTCAGGTGTGTGTAAGGATCCCCCGTTCTGTCATATTTCTCGACCTCAGGGACTTAAAATTTTTAGGGATACCGAGCCCTAAGGAATATGCAGAGGTCAGAGTAAGTAACACTGCTAAACGCCCCAGTCACTTTGATAGACCGGAGGGTTTCTTCTATCTATTGCATTTTCTTGAGAATATCACCAGCCTCCGGCTCTTTGACGAGGGGAGTGATCTCAGGAGTTTTATTGGTTGTGTCCTGGTTTTGTGGTCCAAGAATCTGAGTTTCGGCCTTTTCTACATCTTAACCGCCAGCACCACTACAAGATTTTCCTGGTTCTGGATGAGCTTGAGATTGTTTCTCTTTAAAGGCCTTACTTTGTTCTCGCAGAAAACCGGCTAGCTCGGCTATCTAATTTTTCAGTCCTTCGAATTCTTCGCTGGAGACAGGGGTGGATTCAGATAAAGCACTTGAAGCCATGTCCACGGATGGACTGAGTGCTTTCTTGAATTTAGATCTAGTGACAGGACCAATTTTTACACCTACAACAAAACGTAGGCGTGTCAATTTCCTGAGGTAGGTAAGGGTTTGATGCATGATGTGTTTTTTAGTGTTTATTCTGCAAAACCGAGGTTAGTTGTTTTGATGGCAGGATGACATGTATTTGACAGGGAAAGTAAATATTTCATTATTGATTTTTACATTGTGCTCCTAAGTAATTGGAGACTTGACATGGAATTGGAAGAGGAAGGTATGAAGAAGCTTCCCTCTGAATTTGGTTAATCAGAGACTGACCTATCCTAGGTTTACTCTCGCGGATTTTTGTTTCGGCATGAAGGCTCCCAGATCATCGCAATCTACTAGAAGGGAAGTTAATCCGATCATTCAACTGGAGCAAATCTGAGTGGTGTATTTTCATGAGGCACCCCCAGAGACTTAATCGTCCCCAGAGTCATTACTTAACACCGACCGGGTTATCCTCTTTGTGAGAGGGACACACAACATACATTCACATACATCGTGCCTTACCATTTATGTATATGATGACATTGGTGCGAAGCACTGATTATGGGTGCAAAGCACTAAAGTAGGAAAGCATTCATTCACATTCATTCAATGTAAAGACGCAGCATTCACTCATCCATTGACTATGGAGACGCAGGATTTCACGCATTCAATAGTTTTGAAAGGGAAATGTTTGAAAAGATTAGAAAGCGGCATAAGCCCTCTACTGTCTCCAGTAGAGTCGCCACCTATCGACGTTGGAAAATTTAAGAACCCCGCGGGTCGGTTCATAACCCGAGTTTCCTCAAATCGATCTTCCTAAGTTCTCTCTACCCCCACTCTTTTTATTTAGGAAAAAGGTTTTGAAGGGTTTTTTAGGAAAGAGGCCAACAAGTGTTTATGTCAACGATTTTTATGTTTTAATAGAGTTGCCAGTTGGTAGATTTGAAAATGGTTGTACCAACTCAACCGAGTTTGATTTGAAAAGAGGCCCTGTGACAACCCGAGAATTTATAAAATGTATAAACTCTTAAATGATTAAATAAAGGTTAAATAATAAGACCTAAACTAGAAATAGAGTATGGATTTAAAAATTTTTTGAAGGACTTATATGGTTTTGTGTATGTATAATATTTGATTTCTTATATTTGTTTATTATATAATAATCAAATAAAAGAAACTAATGTAACCTAATATATATATTAAGTATGGAAATTTAAATAACCTAAAAGTTATAATAGAAAAGGATGTTAGTATTTAAATTTTTTACTAACCTACGAGATTAAGTTTATTATCTCAATTTATTAATTTTATAATCTAAGTATAGCACGTCTAATTGGGTTATGGAATTAAAGATTTTTGTGTAAGGAATTATTTGTGTAGCCCAATATAATATTTTTAAGACAAGTATATTGATGGCCCAATTTATTTATGGGTGGAAGCCCAAGTTTAATTTTGTTAGTAAGTAAACAAGAAAAAGGTGCAAGCCCAAGTGAATTAAAGCAAAGCCCAAGCTTAGCCCAATGGGAGAGAGAAATTATTTGACCTTTAGAAAGTTAAGTGAGGAATTAAGAAAAACAAAACTTGGACCAAAGAAGGCCCAAGTGGCCGGCCCAAGCTAGGAAATAAATGGAGAGATTTGGTGAGATATGCTTAGATTTGCTAAAGATTATGAGAGAGAAAGAAAAGATATTGGATAGATTTTGTAAAGATATGGAGAGATTTGGTGAGATATACTTAGATTTGCTAAAGATAAGAGAGAGGAGATAGAAGATATTGGGAGATTTAGTATAGATATATAAGTTATATCTACACCTATTGCTAGCTTATAAATAAACCCATCTCATTTGCAAATAAGGAGTTTACTCATTTTCATTTCATTCTCCAAGTTAGCTAACAAAAGAAAATCAAAACATAGAGAGAAAAGAGGGAGAGATTTTCGGCCAAGAGGAAGAAAAAAAGAGAATCTAGTGCTTCATACATGCCAAGTTTGTAAGCTACTTTGGCAAGATAAGGAAGATAGCAAGAAAAACTAGGTATTGATTCTCTTTATTTTTTTAAGCTTGATTTCTTATTTGGTGGGTTTTTGATGAAACAAAAGTCTTAAGTTTGATTTTTGATAAACTCTTCATCTATTGGTGTATAAATGTTTTATTTGATTATCAAAACATTTTTTGAAGTTGAATATAAGATCAAAAGGGAGATTTGTACCAAATGAGTAGAGAAAGGCACATGCATGCATGCACTAGGTGATTTTATGATAGATTCTTGTGATGCATGTTGAATATGGTTAATACCATGATTAGAGTGTTAGATCTTGCGTTTAACAAATGAGACTTGTGGATTTATATGAGTTCATATGGTGAGATTTGGAAAAAAGAAGTTAAATGGATTTTTGAAAGAATTTTTGTTTAACTAGTATGCTTTATCATGTGCATGTTGAGATCTACAAGTGATATTTGAGGTTTTCTTCTTAGTATGGTAGATGCATGAGTTAAGGGCTAAACCCCTTTGGAATCACTCAAATATGTCTTAAAATGAGCAAGATATGGATTAAATTCCAAACTACCCAACTGTTGAGAAAATGCTACTGATCATTCACAAGTGGACTATTTTTGGTAATCAAAACTAACTCAAATTTGATTTTTGATATATGGAAAATGTAGCTCAGGAAAATATAAATCTAACAATACCAAATGGGCCCAAATCTGAGATGTAGATCTCGAGATATGAGCGTTTCCGTACAGGACCTCAAATCTGGAAAACGACTAAACTGTTGCGAATTTTCCTGCTGATTAGTCACTTTGGCACTGACTTCCGGGACCTAAACAAAACAGAATCTGATGTTTGATGAATATAAATTGGAGTTCGGGAAGATACGAATCCAACGCCTCCGACGGAACCAAAATCCGAGTTGTAGACTTCGTTCTACGGGCATTTCCGTGAAGGACCCCAAATCTAAAAATTTTGGGCGAAAATTTGAGTATCATTATGGAACGAAATGAAAGCAAGATATTGTAATAAATAACTTTAAGGCCACTAATGGGCTATTAAGTTAAATACATATAAAATGAAATATAATTAATAATTTAATGATGTTAAGTAATAATTAAAATGGGTTAGTGTTAGTAAGATAACTACTTATTATTTAACTAAGCTTAAATAATAAATTGAGTTAATCAATTAATTAATTATTATTTAATTAATATTAAATAATTATTAAAGTATAATTAAGTAAGATTAAGTAATTACTTACTTACTTTAACATGAAAGTTTATATAATTAATTTTTTATTATTTGAATAATAAATAAAGATGAATGTTAATTAATTATCCTTTTAAAATAATAAGGAATAATTAAAGAAGAATGAAGTGAATAAATCAAATATTATTTATTCAAAGATGAGGGAGTTATTAATTATTATTTAAAGACAAATAATAATTTAATTGTCTATTATTTAATTAACATTAAATAATGAGGAGTTATAATTGGTTATTTGTAAGTAATAACTAAAGAAAAATAGTTAATTACTATTTAACTAATATTAAATGGTAATCGAAGGAAGAGAGAGTTATCAATTAAACGAAATTAAATAACTCCTTAATTAACTAATTAAAATAAATTGTTTAAAGATCTAATAAATGTTTATCCCTTAAGAAAAGCTTTATTAATTATTCAATCATTAACCTAAGATCAATTAAATATCTTATAAGATTAATGATAGTACATTAGATGCATGTACCGGTGAATGTATTATTGGTGAGATAATAATACGAGTTAGTGTATTGATGAAATATACGCAGTATTAATTGACAGATCTACCTTATCAATGATAGGCCATTCAAAGATTATTAATTAAAGCTAGAAAGTTGTAGCTCGCTGAATGTAACGACCCCAAAATTCATACAATAATCCTCATCCTCGATCGTTAACAATACATCTTTAATCTATCTTTACATCATTATTCGATATTAAAACTCACTAAAAATGAAAAATATATAAAACTTTTATACATTTCCTTCTATATTTCCCTAAATCGCGACATTTACATTACATCTCTTCGATTCAAATTTATATCATGAATCGTTACAATAAAATGACTATACAAAGTCTTATATCATAAATCAATATCCATATACACCGGATAGCTCAACTTACAATTTAACAACATGTTACATTCAACATATTAAATACATTTCTCATAAACCATAAGTAATCTTCGTGAATATGGATCTCTATAATTCACTTAGCACATATCCTTACCTTGAAATCTTGACCTGCAAAAATTATTATTTGCAAGAGTGAGCTCGACAGCTCAGCAAGTTCTAACAGTTTTCATGCATCACATAGCACATAATAATATGCTCAACATACATATCATAATAATTAAAGTAACATGACATACATGCTTTAATTCACATAGCAAATATAAAGATTGAGTTCCGTACTTAATCATCATTATTTAACCAAAATAATGTAGTTATAAATTCGCTTTAACATTTCATGATTACAACATGTATAACATATCATGCTCGCTTACAACACATATAACATATCATGCAATTTAAAACAGTTCATCAAGTCCACGTAGAAAATAGGAACTGAAAAACTTGCCTTGATCGTTGTTTACTAATAACAGATTAACAACTTACAGCTATCTGCACTTCACGTGCCCTACACAATTATATAATCATGCACATCAACTATTAGACACATAGCAATATATAGTAGTTGTAATATAAACTCTATTCTACATCTCATAACTCTTCCTACTATCAATACACAATGTTCAATTTGATTGTGTTAACTTTAGACTTATATCTCACTATATTTCTTTTTGTTAATATTCGAAATCATTCAAGTGTTTAAGTCTTGCTAGGACTACTTATTGGTTTTATATTAACCCCATTTCATATCTTATAATGTTTATTTCGTTTGACTTAAAACACTTTTTACATTCATTAAAACTTGTCACGACGTTTCGACGTTCATTCGTAACACGCCCGAATCGTATCTCTTGTGTATGCTTAGTGTGCTTACAAAACTTATCTAATACATTATTTATTAATGTTAAACATTATTATATTTACTAACATTCATGTTTTATAATTTAGAACAACATCTATGATCGTCGACAACACTATACTTGCGTATGTGCATGTCCGACGCCCTTCGATTGCCTCCGAATATGCATCAGTCACAAAGATTCCTTCTAACGACCTCAAATCAAAAAAGTAAAAAAAAAACAAAAGTTGTAGGTCTACTCGTGCTCGTTCTGGACCATCTTGAATCTCCTCAATCGGAATTCGTATGAAAAAGTTATGGCCATTTTACTAACGGAGGTCAAATAGTTTTGCATTACAACAATTAAACCACTCCGGACAGCAAGGGTATCCGCTGGGGTGGGTCCCCCAAGCCTAATACACCTGTTGTGGTGGGTCCCCCAAGCCTAATACACTCGCTGGGGCGGGTCACCCCCTGTTGAGGGTGCTGGTTCACGAACTGGTGGAGAAAAAAGCTAATTTGGCTTATTCCTTCACACCGAATTCGATTTTTCCCAACATGATAAACATGAAACTTGATAAAAACTATATTTTAAACTCTTAAACATGATCATAACATATGAAATCCATATAACACATAATCAAAACCAAGATTTTATGATTTCAAAGAAAAGTACAATATTAAGCATTCTTGACGAAAATTGCAACTACGAATTCGTTTTTAACCCAATTCAAGTAATTCCAATCGCAATAACTCTTATTCTTAACATAATAACATAATACATGATTAATTTTAACATTAACTCATAATCAAACACCAATTTGATAGTTTAAAAAAACCATTTTTCAGAAATTAGTTTTCGGAAAATCGTTACGACCACAATCCTTCTTGTTAATCAAAAATACATGGATTGAATTTCTACAACCATAATATAACTCATACTATATCCTAATATAACTCATATTACACATAACTCATGCTCACATCAAAGATTTAAGAATAATTTTCAAAATTACTTCATGATAGAACACTATGAACACAATTTCTCCATGTTCATCATATCTACATGAAATTAATAACATAAACTATCATATAACTCATATATAATAGTTCTTATACATAATCTAACACAAATTGATCATCAATTTATAGTTTATTATAAAAATCAATTTAAAGAGAATAAAAACAATGAAGAACAATAATAAAACTTAGGTTATACCTTTGCTTCTAGAGGAAGAAGATGAAGATGATGGTGATTATCTTCTCTTTGGATTTCTCAAAGTTTTTCTCTTTCTTCTTTCTCTTTTCTTCTCTTTTTTCTCTCTAGTTTACTCTGTTCTTTCTTCTTTGTTTTTAACAGACTAACTCTAACTCTTTGTTCTTCTACTAACGTAATATACATATAATATATTTAACATATATTATACATATAATACATAAATATAAGATATATAACTTATAATACATAATGACCCTAATAAGTATAATAATTGTACTTAATTCATTGGATACAACTTTTGGACTTTAAAAAGCCCTAAGGCTTGTTTGGCAAAAACAACGTTATTTTAAAAACAAGTTTTAATAAATAAAGCCTTGTTTGGGTAAAACAGGTTTAAAACAAAAGTAAGGGCCTTATTTGAGAAAACAGTTTTAAAAACTCTTTTAACTCTTTTAATAAATCCTTTAACACATATTCTTAATGTTATCCTTTAATTAATTAAATCTTAACATTAATTTAATTAATTAAAAGTCTAACATCAATTAATCTCATAAAATTATCACATAATTATAATTACTAGCTAATTATAATTTCGTGTAACAATCATCACATAACTCATCTAATTTAATTATCCCAATTAAAATCAGAACTATAACATAAAATCATTATATATTAATTAAATTAAATACTAAATATTCATTTAATTAACATATGACACTTAATTAAATTACTCCATAATAATCACATAATTATTTATTTAACTCAATAAATAATTTAATTAATATATTTATTTAATTTAATAAATATATAAATTCTCTTTACACCAAATCACATATTTCACAATATATAACACATATACACATACTCGTACTTAAACATCTTAAAATAAGAATTTTATTTATTAAATTCTTATTCATTAATTCTTAAAAATTCGGGATGTCACATCCTTCCCTCATTATAAGGATTTCGTCCTCAAAATCAACGAAACCTCCTTTACTCGATTTTCGCAAAATCTCTTTCACAATTATCATTGAATAACTTCAACACGTTAACTTAGCAAAAATTTTACATATATATATACTTCATTCATTTCTTCAACAACTATTAGGTTTTATTACATAATCTTCAATTTAAACTCAATCATATATCAATATTATATATTCTTTAACTCGTTCATTTCTTTGTAAGGATCATTACAGAATACTCCACTCGTCGAATTAATATACTACATAATTCACCATCTATAATAGTTCTAGTTATCACATTCACCCCTTCTTCTAAGAATTTCGTCCTCGAAATTTTTATTAATCTTCATTCATTCAAACTATCAAAATAGATTTTACGTTAATCTCTATTCACTAGATTAAAGTGTTCTACAACTACTTCTTTCTAAGAGTAATTCTTCTCACTACATTCTCCTTCAGAATAATAAGAGTCTTCCACAATTGCTCAATAATTGGGAAGCGATATAAATAACTCAGGAATTTAAAAGATTCCAATAATGCTGAGTGGTCACAAGACCTTGAACTTCTTTCTAGGTTTAATAGTGCTTCACCCCCGGTACTTCACACTATAAATCGCATCGGTACTCTAGGTGGCCAGCCTATCGTACCCCTACGTCAGGCCCAAACGTAGTACATCGTAACCACTATATGCGTTACACTCAAAACTATTGTCTCCGATCACATGTCCCCTTTTATAGGGTTGTTCACCTCAGCTTCTTAATATCTGAATCCGCACCAAAATAATTTGGTTTGGCATAGTTTGACCAAAAATGCTCGAATTTCATAAACATCTTTCAATATTTGTCTAGCTGAATCAAGTAGCATAGACTTATAGCAACAATTCGGACATCAATCGAAATATATATATATATATATTTAACCAACTCAAAAAAAATTTCGTTTAAGGAAACCAAAAATAAATAAATCAATCTTTTCATAATATCTTGATACCGTACCGTAGTAATGGTACGTTCAGAATTTTGTCATTACATGACGTCGTCATACTATATCATACCATAGTGGGCTGACGATCATACGATCACATCCAACACTAGGTTTAACTGCATTGATAACTTCTTCGATTATTGTTTCAACACCATTTCAAATGATGCATATATAAAATACATTTTGAAAATTTAAAATCATTTTTGTTTAGCTGAAGCAATTTGCATAGACATGTGAATAATAGCACTATTTTAAAATTTCATTGGTTCCATCATTTGATCCAATGTTTTTCAAGAAAAAAAATAGAAGTGCAACATTACCACGAAGTCAATAAATTTCGAAAATCTAGCTAAGCTAGGAGATTTAGAATATCAAAATTTTCTCCATCAATATAACTCTTTACTCCACCATTACTTAATCATTTTATCAATCTTAAACAACCTTAATGCTTTCTATACTATAAACTTTTTATACCCAGTATAGTTCATTAAACTTACCACACTTTGGAAGTTCAGGAACTTGCCACAATAATATGAGTTTAAGAACTTGTCCTAGCAATACGTAGTCAAAAAATTGATCAGAGACTGTCCATATGCTTAGGGGTTCAAAAACATACATACGATTATGAGTCACGAACTCAGCATAAGTATGAGTTTTAAGAACTCACCTAATCTTAAGATCATCTAATGTAATCTTAATATCATCTAATCTATCCTCTATTGACTCTAACTATCACATATAATATGAGAAAAGAATCACCTTCTCGTCATATATATATATATATCGATAGCGCGACACCAATCTTTCAACGATTATCAATATGATAAGCCAAATGTAAGCACAAAACCCTGCCCATACAAAGATTTGTACAACTCAGCCACCACATGAGTCCTCAGTTGAAATCCCACTTAAATCTATCTTACTTATAACTTCTCGCTCTATACTCGATACAGACTTCTGTATCTCATCATTTATAACTCCTCGTGAGTTAATCTCATACTATATCATAGGACATTCTCGTTATAGTCCCAAACTATAACTATTCAATCATTACAGACCATCAGTCTTTTACAACTTTAAAAGATCACGTCGTGATCTTATTCTATAATCAACTTCTTATGATTCTTTTCTTATCCCATTATCGTTTCATTTTAAAACTTCTTATCTTACCTCTCATCATATCATACTATGATTTCATTATGCTTTTAAATCTTATAGACTTCGTCTATTCATCATTATTCGTCATCTTTATTATTGGAGTTAGGAACTGTAACGACCCCAACATTCATACAATACAACTCTCGACATCGGTCGTTAACAATACATCCTTTACACCATTAATCAATGATACAATCACTAAAAATACAGAATATTTAAAATTTTTATATTATTCCTTCTTTATTTCCCTGAATCTCAACCTTTATCATTACATAACTTTGATTCAACTTTATTTCATGAATCGCTTCGTCAGAGTTAGTATAAACTAAAACTTACAACCACGTTCGATAACCCTTATACATCGGGTAAAATTTAAACTTTACAACTCAACATCTGTTAACCATCATACATTATCAAATACATTATCTGAAACCTTAAACAGGGTCCAAAACAATAACAATTTAGCCAAAGTATATAAATCTTCATGCATTACATCTGATTCATTTCTTTCAAGTAGCGCATAGCGTTACCTTGAATCCTTAACCTGCAAAAGTGATTATTTGCAAGAATGAGCTCGACAGCTCAGCAAGATCTAACAGCTTTCATGCATCACATAGCACATAAATACATGCTCAACATACATCTCATAATAATTAAAGTAACATGGCATACATGCTCTACTTCACATAACAAATATAAAGATTTAGTTCCTTACTCAATCAACATTCTTTAATCAATCAATGTAGTCATAAATTGACTTTAACATTTCATGTTTACGACACATATACAACATATCATGCTATTTACAAAATAATTTAAAACAGTTCATCATCAAATTCACGTAGAAAATAAGAACTGAAAGACTTGCCTTTACCGGTGTTTTACCAACACGCTAATATTTCACGTCCTTGCACAACCTACACTATATGTGAGATTGATAATAAACAAAATCAATACTCAATCTCATGGTCAAATTTATTCTAAAACCTTACTTTATCTTATTATCCTTTATAATGTCTTTATATACATCTAACTGTGTTTTATATGCAACTCGGTTTTATTTTCATTTTTATCATCACACATGCTAGACTATCGCACTTGTAGTTTAATGTGCGTATATCACACCATTTTATCATACCACTTTGGTTTCAAAAATGCATATTCAACACATTGTTTACATGTTTAATTTTCCTTTAAAAATTTAAAATCGCCCTTTTCGATTTCTTTCCATTATTATTCTTGTATTATCATATTTTCATACTTAGATGCACATAACACCCAATATTAGCCACTAGTTAGACACTTTGTATACCAAAGTTTAGAAACACTATTACTCTTAGGCATTTTATCGAGCACGTTATGTGCACACAT
This sequence comes from Panax stipuleanatus, assembly GCA_020205555.1. Taxonomy (NCBI): domain Eukaryota; kingdom Viridiplantae; phylum Streptophyta; class Magnoliopsida; order Apiales; family Araliaceae; genus Panax; species Panax stipuleanatus. The sequence continues at coordinate 105,874,106 of CM035115.1, forward strand.
TAACTTATCTCAACTCTTGATCTTAAATGGTTAATTATGCATAGAATGTGATAACACATATCTATACTCATTACATATGTCAAAACTTATTGTTAATCATCAAAATATACCATCACCCAAAATCTTAATTCAAACAGAATTATAAAACTCATCTTCACAATTTCTTTAACAAAACGTTGTTTTCGTTTTTAACGTAACTCCTTCGTTACATGTCCGTTTTTGTTCCTTCTTATATAGAATTAACTCTTACTCAGTGTACTACAACCTCATCTAGGCCTTACAGTCAGACCCTTATCCATCTAAAACAGATTCTGCAATTTCATTAACTAGTCCAGAAAATTTCATTTTCTGGACAGCCTTACTAAACAATTTATTTCGGACATGATCCGGTCCATAAAATGGCTCAATCGAGCGAGTCTGGCTAGTAAACTTCCATATCTACAACTTTTCAGTTTAAAGTTTCTTCAGATTCAAAACACACGAATTTATATGAATTTTTCAAAGTCAGAAACCATAACAGTTTTGATTTTCTGGGCGGATTGTTTTCCCTTTGGACCAGCAGTACTAAAACAGACACTGCCAGAAATTTACAAGGAGTTTTCATGTGATTCCACTTTCAGAATATAGCTTACTTCCATAGCTTCGATTTGATATAAGGCTCACTTTCTAACTCATTATACCCAAAGAGGTATGAATTTCACAAGATCTGTCCACAATTACTCAAAACCTACGAATTTTGTTCTTCAAATTTTCTTTCCATTTCATTTTCTTTCTTGAATCCTCTTGTTTGATTCTTGATAATCCAAGATTAAACCAATACAAACAAGGTTAAGCATGATCTACTACCCTAGATCTTATAAAAACATAAATCTACCCACAAAAATCAAAGATTAAACAAGGGTTTAGAAGTTACCTTCTTCTAGCTCTTTCTTCTTCTTCTTCCATGGCTTCTTCTTCTCCTTCTAGCTTCTCTCAATCCCTCTGTTTCTCTCTATCTCTCTCAATTTCTCTATCCCTCTATTTCTCTCTTCCACAAAGACTCTTGCTCTAAAAGAAAAACTCTAGGATTTCTTCTTGTGTAACTCCTCATTTGAGTAATAGTTATGTAATTAATTAATATAATAGTAACCCCCACTAATAACATAAGGCTTATGTTACAAAACTCTTACATGCATGACCAATATCACATTAAGCCATCTTAGAAGCATAACGTCACTTTTCCATCATTAGTTAAGCAACCCAATGGTTAGGCTATTCATTATATACTATTACTACTTTACTATAACATATAACATATTTCTAATGTCACACTTAAATAATTACAAATTTTAGTAATAAACTCAATTAAACCTTACTAATTATCATTCCTATTTAACCAAAATAATTGCAATTTTATTTAACCCATTACAAACCTTCTAATTTAATTAAATTAGAATATTTCCATTACATTAAAGTAATAAAATACACATCATACTTAAATAAATTATTCCATACTAATTTCCATTGAATATTTATTTTATTCATTAATTCTAACACCAATATTTATTTTACTCCATAAATATTTTAACTAAAATATTTATTTTATTTGATAAATATTATAATTATTTACGAGATTCACAATCGTATTACACTAACATATTACGTTTATATGTAACATACCTTCCTCTCTCATTTTATTAAAACAAATATATTCACAATAGTGAATTACTCACATCATTTATGAAATTTAATTCATAACAATTATAGTGCCAATAAGGCATAATAATTAAATTAGATTATTTCATAATATAATATCAACTTAATTAAATTAACTAATTTTATTCAGTTAATTTCCTTTTCGTAATAATTTCATTTAACTTCTTCAAAAGTTAAATTAAATTAACTATTAAACCTCATTCTTTCAACATATGAATATATATATATATATATATATATATATATATATTTATTTATTTATTTACACGCAAAATATGCCATAATAAGAATTTCATTCATTAAATTCTTATTTTAATAATTTTTGAAAATTCGGGTTGTCACAGGAACTCCTGATTCTTATCTTTATATCTCTTCAAGATTCTTTTTTGAATCTTCTTGTTTATTAAACAACTCTTCTTTTAATAATTTCTAACTCCATTCATATAGTTCTATAATTTATTCTAGTTTTATTCATCGCCATTCTAATCTTCTTCTTATAACATTTCTAGGACTTAACTTATCCTATACATCTACGTATGTGAAAATAATCACCTTTTCGTTATACGTAACTTAAACTTAACTTCTTATTCTCTAAGGTCATAGCCTAAGGTACTCTTACCTAAGGTGTATAACCTATCAGCTTTGCTACCAACTGTAACGACCCCAAAAGTCATACAATAATCCTCATTCTACATCGTTAACAATACATCTTTAATCTATCTTTACATCATTATTCGATATTAAAACTCACTAAAAATACAAAATATATAAAACTTTTATACATTTCCTTCTATATTGCCCTAAATCGCAACCTTTACATTACATCTCTTCGATTCAAATTTATATCATGAATCGTTACAACAAAATGACTATACAAAGTCTTACATCATAAATCAATATTCATATACACCGGATAGCTCAACTTACAATTCAACAGCATGTTACATTCAAAATATTAAATACATTTCTCATAAAACATAAGTAATCTTCGTGAATATGGATCTCTATAATTCACTTAGCACATATCCTTACCTTGAAATCTTGACCTATAAAAATTATTATTTGCAAGAGTGAGCTCGACAGCTCAGTAAATTTTAACAGTTTTCATGCATCACATAGCACATAATAATATGCTCAACATACATATTATAATAATTAAAGTAACATGGCATACATGCTTTAATTCACATAGCAAATATAAAGATTGAGTTCCTTACTCAATCATCATTAATTAACCAAAATAATGTAGTCATAAATTGACTTTAACATTTCATGATTACAACATGTATAACATATCATGCTCGCTTACAACACATATAACATATCATGTAATTTAAAACAGTTCATCAAGTCCACGTAGAAAATAGGAACTGAAAGACTTGCCTTGATCGTTGTTTACTAATAACAGATTAACAGCTTACAGCTATCTGCACTTCACATGCCCTACACAATTATATAATCATGCACATCAACTATTAGTCACATAGAAACACATAGTAGTTGTAATATAAACTCTACTCTACATCTCATAACTCTTCCTACTATCAATACATAATGTTCAATTTGATTGTGTTAACTTTCGACTTATATCTCACCATATTTTTTTTAGTAATTTTTAAAATCATTCAAGTGTTTAAGTCTTTCTAGGACTACTTATTGGTTTTATATTAACCCCATTTCATATCTTATAATGTTCATTTTATTTGACTTCAAACACTTTTTACGTTCATTAACACTTGTCACGGCGTTTCGACGTTCATTCGTCACACGCCCGAATCGTCTCTCTTGTGTATGCTTAGTGTGCTTACATAACTTATCTAATACATCAATTATTAATGTTAAACATCATTATATTTACTAACATTCATGTTTTATAACTTAGAACAACATCTATTATCGTCGACAACATTATACTTGTGTATGTGCATGTCTGACGCCCTCCAATTGCCTCCGAATACGCATCAGTCACAAAGATAACCATTTTGACCCCTTCTAATGACCTCAAATCAAAAAGTAAATAAACAAAAGTTGTAGGTCTACTCGTGCTCTTTCCGGATCATCTTGAATCTCCTCAATCGGAGTTTGAATGAAAAAGTTATGGTCATTTTACTAACAGAGGTCAAAACAGTTTTGCATTACAATAATTAAACCACTCCGGACAGCAAGGGTACCCGCTGGGGCGGGTTCCCCAAGCCTAATACACCCGCTGGGGTGGGTCACCCCCTGGTGAGGGTGCTGGTTCACTAACTGGTGGATAAATAAGCGAATTTGACTTATTCCTTCACACCGAATTCGATTTTCCCCAACATGATAAACATGAAACTTGATAAAAACTATATTTTAAACTCTTAAACATGATCATAACATATAAAATCCATATAACACATAATCAAAACCAAGATTTCATGATTTCAAAGAAAACTACAATATTAAGCATTCTTGACGAAAATTGCAACAACAAATTCGTTTTTAACTCATTTCAAATAATTCCAATCGCAATAACTCATATTCTTAACATACTAACATAATACATGATCAATTTTAACATTAACTCATAATCGAACACCAATTTGATAGTTTAAAAAAACCATTTTTCAAAAATTAGTTTCCAAAAAATCGTTATGAACACAATCCTTCTTGTTTATCAAAAATACATGGATTGAATTTCTACAACCATAATATAATTCATATTATATCCTAATATAACCCATATTACACATAACTCATGCTCACATCAAAGATTTAAGAACAATTTTCAAAATAACTTCATGATAGAACACTATAAACACAATTTCTTCATGTTCATCATATCTACATGAAATTAATAACATAAACTATCATATAACTCATATATAATAGTTTTTATACATAATCTAACACAAATTGATCATCAATTTATAGTTTATTATGAAAATCAATTTAAAGGGAATAAAAACAATGAAGAACAACAATAAAACTTAGGTTATACATTTGCTTCTAGAGGAAGAAGATGAAGATGATGGTGATTATCTTCTCTTTTGATTTCTCAAAGTTTTCCTTTTTCTTCTTTCTCTCTTCTTCTTCTCTCTTTTCTCTCTAGTTTACTCTGTTCTTTCTTCTTTGTTTCTAACAGACTAACTCTAACTCTTTGTTCTTCTACTAACGTAATATACATATAATATATTTAATATATATTATACATATAATACATAAATATAAGATATATAACTTATAATACATAATGACCCTAATACGTATAATAATTGTACTTAATACATAGGTTATAACATTTGGAATTTAAAAAGCCCTAAGGCTTGTTTGGCAAAAACAACTTTATTTTAAAAACAAGTTTTAATAATTAAGGCCTTGTTTGGGTAAAACAGGTTTAAAACAAAAGTAAGGGCCTTGTTTGGGAAAACAGTTTTAAAAACTCTTTTAACTCTTTTAATAAATCCTTTAACACATATTCTTAATGTTATCCTTTAATTAATTAAATCTTAACATTAATTTAATTAATTAAAAGTCTAACATCAATTAATCTCATAAAATTGTCACATAATTATAATTACTCGTTAATTATAATTTTGTGTAACAATCATCACATAACTCATCTAATTTAATTATCCCAATTAAAATCAGAACTATAACATAAAATCATTATATATTAATTTATTTAAATACTAAATATTCATTTAATTAACATATGACACTTAATTAAATTACTCCATAATAATCACATAATTATTTATTTAACTCAATAAATAATTTAATTAATATATTTATTTAATTCAATAAATATATAAATTCTCTTTACACCAAATCACATATTTCACAATATATAACACATATACACATACTCGTACTTAAACATCTTAAAATACGAATTTTATTTATTAAATTCTTATTCATTAATTCTTAAAAATTCGGGATGTCACATCCTTCCCTCATTATAAGGATTCCATCCTCAGAATCAACGAAACCTCCTTTACTCGATTTTCGCAAAATCTCTTTCACAATTATCGTTGAATAATTTCAACACGTTAACTTAGCAAAAAGTTTTACATATATATATACTTCATTCATTTCTTCAATAACTATTAGGTTTTTTTACATAATCTTCAATTCAAACTCAAGCATATATCAATATTATATATTTTTTAACTCGTTCATTTCTTTCTAAGGATCATTACCGAATACTCCACTCATCGAATTAATATACTACATAATTCACCATCTATAATTGTTCGGGTTATCACATTCACCCCTTCTTCTAAGAATTTTATCCTCGAAATTTTTATTAATCTTCATTCATTCAAACTATCAAAATAGATTTTACGTTAATCTCTATTCACTAGATTAAAGTGTTCTACAACTACTTCTTTCTAAGAGCTATTCTTCTCGCTACATTCTCCTTCAGAATAATAAGAATCTTCCACAATTGCTCAATAATTGGGAAGCGATATAAATAACTCATGAATTTAAAAGATTCCAATAATGCTGAGTGGTCACAAGACCTTGAACTTCTTTCTAGGTTTAATAGTGCTTCACCCCCAGTACTTCAAACTATAAACCGCATCGGTACTCTAGGTGGTCAGCCTATCGTACACCTATGTCAGGCCCAAATGTAGTACATCGTAACCACTATATGCGTTACACTCGGAACTATTATCTCCGATAACATGTCCCCTCGATTATTGTTTAACTGCATTGATAACTTCCTCGATTATTGTTTCTACACATTCTCAAATAATGCATATATAAAATACATTTTGAAAATTTAAAATCTTTTTTGTCAAGCTGAAGCAATTAGCATATACATGTGAATAATAGCACTATTTTAAAATTTCATTGGTTCCATCATTTGATCCAATGTTTTTCAAGAAAAAAAATAGAAGTGCAACATTAGCACGAAGTCAATAAATTTTGAAAATCTAGCAAAACTAGGAGATTTAGAATATCAAAATTTTCTCCATCAATATAACTCTTTACTCCACTATTACTTAATCATTCTATCAATCTTAAACAACCTTAATGCTTTCTATACTATAAACTTTCTATACCCAGTATAGTTCATCAAACTTACCACACTTTGGAAGTTCAGGAACTTGCCACAATAATATGAGTTTAAGAACTTGTCCGAGCAATACGTAGTCAAAGAACTGATCAGAGACTGTCCATATGCTTAGGGATTCAAAAACATACATACAATTATGAGTCACGAACTCACCATAAGTATGAGTTTTAAGAATTCGCCTAATCTTAAGATCATCTAATGTAATCTTAATATCATCTAATCTATCCTCTATTGACTCTAACTATAAAATATTATATGAGAAAAGAATTACCTTCTCACCATATATATATATATATATATATATATATATATATATATATATCGATAGCGCAACACCAACCTTCAACGATTATCAATATGATAAGCCAAATATAAGCACAAAACCCTACCCATACAAAGATTTATACAACTCAGCCACCACATGAGTCTTTAGTTGAAATCCCACTTAACTCTATCTTACTTATAACTTCTCGCTCTATACTCGATACAGACTTCTGTATCTCATCATTTATAACTCCTCGTGAGTTAATCTCGTACTATATCATAGGACATTCTCGTTATAGTCTCAAACTATAACCATTCAATCATTACAGACCATCTGTCTTTTACAACTTTAAAAGATCACGTCGTGATCTTATTCTATAATCATCTTCTTATGATTCTTTTCTTATCCCATTATCATTTCATTTTAAAACTTCTTATCTTACATCTCATCATATCATACTATGATTTTATTATGCTTTTAAATCTTATAGACTTCGTCTATTCATCGTTATTTGTCATCTTTATTATTGGAGTTAGGAACTCCTGATTCTTATCTTTATATCTCTTCAAGATTCTTCTTTAAATCTTCTTATTTATTAAACAACTTTTCCTTTAAGAATTTTTAACTCCATTCATATAGTTCTATATTTTATTCGATTTTTATTCCTTGTCATTCTAATCTTCTTCTTATAACATTTATAGGACTTAACTCATCCTATACATCTACGTATGTGAAAAGAATCACCTTTTCGTTATACGTAACTTAAACTTAACTTCTTATTCTTTAACGTCATAGCCTAAGGTACTCTTACCTAAGGTGTATAACCTATCAGCTTTGCTACCAACTGTAACGACCCCAAAATTGATACAATAATCCTTATCTTACATCGTTAACAATACAATTTTAATCTATCTTTACATCATTATTCGATATTAAAACTCACTAAAAATGCGGAATATATAAAACTTTTATACATTTCCTTCTATATTTCCCTAAATCGCAACATTTACATTACATCTCTTCTATTCAAATTTATATCATGAATCGTTACAACAAAATGACTATATAAAGTCTTACATCATAAATCAATATCCATATACATCGGATAGCTCAACTTACAATTCAACAACATGTTACATTCAAAATATTAAATACATTTCTCATAAAACATAAGTAATCTTCGTGAATATGGATCTCTATAATTCACTTAGCACATATCCTTACCTTGAAATCTTGACTTGCAAAAATTATTATTTGCAAGAGTGAGCTCGACAGCTCAGCAAGTTCTAACAGTTTTCATGCATCACATTGCACATAATAATATGCTCAACATACATATCATAATAATTAAAGTAACATGGCATACATGCTTTAATTCACATAGCAAATATAAAGATTAAGTTCCTTACTCAATCATCATTAATTAACCAAAACAATGTAGTTATAAATTCGCTTTAACATTTCATGATTACAACATGTATATCATATCATGCTCATTTACAACACATATAACATATCATGTAATTTAAAATAGTTCATCAAGTCCACGTAAAAAATAGGAACCGGAAGACTTGCTTTGATCGTTGTTTACCAATAATAGATTAACTGCTTACAGCTATCTGCACTTCACGTGCCCTACACAATTATATAATCATGCACATCAACTATTAGTCACATAGCAACACATAGTAGTTGTAATATAAACTCTACTCTACATCTCATAACTCTTCCTACTATCAATACACAATATTCAATTTGATTGTGTTAACTTTCGACTTATATCTCACTATATTTCTTTTTAGTAATATTCAAAGTCATTCAAGTGTTCAAGTATTGCTAGGACTACTTATTGGTTTTATATTAACCCCATTTCATATCTTATAATGTTCATTTCGTTTGACTTAAAATACTTTTTACGTTCATTAACACTTGTCACGTCGTTTCGACGTTCATTCGTCACACGCCCGAATCGTCTCTCTTGTGTATGCTTAGTGTGCTTACATAACTTATCTAATACATCAATTATTAATGTTAAACATTATTATATTTACTAACATTCATGTTTTATAATTTAGAACAAAATCTATTATCGTCGACAACACTATACTTGCGTATGTGCAAGTCCGACGCCCTCTATTTGCCTTCGAATACGCATCAGTCACAAATATGACAATTTTGACCCCTTTTAATGACCTCAAATCAAGAAGTTAAAAAACAAATGTTGTAGGTCTACTTGTGCTCATTCCGGGTCATCTTGAATCTCCTCAATCGGAGTTCGAATGAAAAAGTTATGGCCATTTTACTAACGGAGGTCAAAACAGTTTTGCATTACAATAATTAAACCACTCCGGACAGCAAGGGTACCCGCTGGGGCGGATCCCCCAAGCCTAATACACCCGCTGGGGTGGGTCACCCACCTGGTGAGGGTGCTGGTTCACGAACTGGTGGATAAATAAGCCAATTTGGCTTATTCCTTCACACCGAATTTGATTTTCCCCAACATGATAAACATGAAACTTGATAAAAACTATATTTTAAACTCTTAAACATGATCATAACATATAAAATCCATATAACACATAATCAAAACCAAGATTTCATTATTTCAAAGAAAACTACAATATTAAGCGTTCTTGACAAAAATTACTACTACGAATTCGTTTTTAACCCAATTCAAGTAATTCCAATCGTAATAACTCATATTCTTAACATACTAACATAATACATAATCAATTTTAATATTAACTCATAATCAAACACCAATTTGATAGTTTTAAAAAAACAATTTTTCAGAAATTAGTTTTCGAAAAATCGTTTTGAACACAATCCTTCTTGTTTATCAAAAATACATGGATTGAATTTCTACAACCATAATATAACTCATATTATATCCTAATATAACCCATATTACACATAACTCATGCTCACATCAAAGATTTAAGAATAATTTTCAAAATAACTTCATGATAGAACACTATGAACATAATTTCTTCATGTTCATCATATCTACATGAAATTAATAACCTGAGCTATCATATAACTCATATATAATAGTTTTTATACATAATCTAACACATATTGATCATCAATTTATAGTTTATTATGAAAATCAATTTATAGAGAATAAAAACAATGAAGAACAATAATAAAACTTAGGTTATACATTTGCTTCTAGAGGAAGAAGATGAAGATGATGGTGATTATCTTCTCTTTTGATTTCTCAAAGTTTTCCTCTTTCTTCTTTCTCTCTTCTTCTTCTCTCTTTTCTCTCTAGTTTATTCTGTTCTTTCTTCTTTGTTTCTAACAGACTAACTCTAACTCTTTTCTTCTACTAACGTAATATACATATAATATATTTAATATATATTATACATATAATACATAAATATAAGATATATAACTTATAATACATAATGATCCTAATAAGTATAATAATTGTACTTAATACATAGGTTACAACATTTGGAAATTAAAAAGCCCTAAGGCTTGTTTGGCAAAAATAACTTTATTTTAAAAACAGGTTTTAATAATTAAGGTCTTGTTTGGGTAAAACAGGTTTAAAACAAAAGTAAGGGTCTTGTTTGGGAAAATAGTTTTAAAAACTCTTTTAACTTTTTTAATAAATCCTTTAACACATATTCTTAATGTTATCCTTTAATTAATTAAATCTTAACATTAATTTAATTAATTAAAAGTCTAACATCAATTAATCTCATAAAATTATCACATAATTATAATTACTAGCTAATTATAATTTCGTGTAACAATCATCACATAACTCGTCTAATTTAATTATCCCAATTAAAATCAGAACTATAACATAAAATCATTATATATTAATTTAATTAAATACTAAATATTCATTTAATTAACATATGACACTTAATTAAATTACTCCATAATAATCACATAATTATTTATTTAACTCAATAAATAATTTAATTAATATATTTATTTAATTCAATAAATATATAAATTCTATTCACACCAAATCACATATTTTACAATATATAACACATATACACATACTCGTACTTAAACATCTTAAAATAAGAATTTTATTTATTAAATTCTCATTCATTAATTTTTAAAAATTCGGGATGTCACACTGAATTGGCAAGTTTTCTTTAACTCAACATTGAGTTATATTTCAAAGCATGTTCGTGAATAATTATTGTTAATTATTCACATCTATACTGATTATTGATTCGCACTTAGTGCATGTTGCATATGTTCATCAGGTATGAAAGGCTGATCACGTTCATTACCATTTGGTTCAGTTAAATTTGTTCATGTTCATTATTGGCCATTCATCATTATTGTATCGGTCATTCAGTTATGTAAATTGATTCATGTTCTTTCACCAATATTATATGGTTGAAAGTTTGTTAGCTTATTATTCTTTTCTATCATGATATATCTTCTTTTGAACTTAAACTTGCTGAGCAAACTTGTTATCATGATAAATATTTTAGATTAAAGATGAAACTTCGGAGACAGTCAAAGGCAAAGACAAGTTCCAGAATGGAATTATTATATTGTTAAAATGGTAATAATATTGGATACAAATGACATTGTATGTCATGTAGGTTATTGAATGAAGGTATTAAGTTAAGGTTACAGACCTTGGGAATTATGTTATAAAAGTTATTGTATAAACAATTTATGTTTATATCTTTTTCAATAATTATAGAAATGATGTATCGTTACGTACCAGGTCCGAGGTTTTGGGGATCCGGATTTGGGGGCGCTACAGTCCCAATTACTGGACACTGTCAAAACTTGATCTTTAAAATCGAAGTTTTGAGTTCAGGGGCTTGGTTAAGTGTGGAGAAGGTGTTAGGCACCCCACGACTCTCGTGTAAATACGGTACCGCATTTTTTCAATATTTTCCTTAAAACTGTGAATGCGTGAGTGAATGTTGTTTGAAAATTGGGCCTATTGATTTGATTGACTAAAAGCTTTGACAGACTTCGTTGAGCCTATATACGAAGGGTTTGATTTGATTTGAAAATAAGTCTTTAATTTAATTTGCAAAAGCATTTAATTTTGATTTACAAAAAGCTTTTCTTTTGATTGAAAATGATGTTTTGAAAGCTGATTTATCAAACCCTTACGCTGCCATAGGAATTGAAGCATATCGCTACTTTTAATTTTTTTATCTTTATAGCCTTAAGGCATGTGAATGGTGTTGTGTCGGGCTGCGAAGCATCCTCAACCACAGAAATAGACAAGTGTCGGTCTCCTCATGGGTATGAAAACCATCGGAGGGACGTTGACACGATAATTGACATTTCACTATGATGAGACCTTAAATCTGGATAACCGTTTTAAGGTCTGTGTATTTACATGTTACAGAAAAACTGGCAGGGTACATCTGTAAACTGGAGTTTGTCCATCATGGAAATCAGATCTCGATGGATTTGATCGTGAATCGCACGATTCCTAGGCTCACATATGAGTAGCCCATAAACCTGCACAGTTCAAATTTGCACAGAAATGAATATATATACATCATCACGTCGCAATGGAATCAAGGATTCATCAATAAATCCTGGATGCGAGTGGATAAAGCGTTTCGTTCCCACTAGATAGCGATCTAAAGGACGCGAGTATGCTTTCAAAGCTGAACTATAAAAATAACCAGATTTAAAGAAATCTCGGCCATTATAGCTTTCAGGTTCTATCGGGACCTGTTTGATCCGTTGAAAGCTAGAATTGGCGAAATTTGGATGAATCTAGTCCGCCCGCAGATATGTCAGTGCAGATTCATATACAAATGAATGTTAAATGCAACAGTTGAATGAATTAAGTAAAGAAATATATATATATATATACAAAAGCTGTAAAAAGGGCGATGGATTTTCACTCGCAAGCCCGGACTGGAATTAAAATATATATATTTATAAAAAACTATAAATAGCCACGAAATAATCCAGGTTATGACAGAAATGAAATATATATATAAATAGTAATAAGAGCGATGGGTTTTCACGCCGGTGCCCATACTGGAATTGAAATTGACAGAAAAGTAGTCAACTAGTGACTGGGGAGAGCACCCAGTATGGCGAAGTGTGCAAAAGCAGTAAAATGGCCACGAAGTAATCCAGGCTGGACTGAAAATATATAAATATATATATATATATATATATATATATATATATTGATAGAAATGTTGTCAACCAAGACTGATATGAGTACCAGTGATGGTGAAAGTTGCTTACATATGCGTAAATATATGTAAAAGTGGTAAACTATCTTGGATTTAACATCCGGGCTTGACAAAATTGAAATGTTAGTACATAAACAGTTAAATATATACAAAAAGGGGCCAAACCCGGACTCGGAAGATAACCAAGTCCGGCGGAGTTGCCAAAATGTGTGTGCTAATGCATTGAAGCTATTGGAGCTGACGGATCGTCAATCCAAGTTGTAGAAATGCAAAAAGTTGTGTTTATGTACAGAAATGTAGCAAATTTTGACGAAAACGGCCACGGAACTAAGTTCTGGGAATATTTAGAAGATGAAACTTCGTGTGCAAGTGGAAAACAGTGCAAAGTAGTAGTATTAACTTTCTGATCGTAAAAATACTTACAATGGACTACAATACGGGCTTTTTGCCAAATCGTAGGCTTCAGACGTCCAAATCTACCGGGTTTTTTCTGATATGTGGTAGTATATGGGTATATCTATGTGTTGGAGTGAAAATATTTGGGTTTGGAAGGGGTGTAAAAGTCAAAAAATCAGACGTGCAGAGCTTCGCTGCGTTTCTGAATTCTTAAAAATGAAGGGGGTGCACGTTTATTTATAGGCCAGAGAGCCCTAGCTTTACCTACGGCTGCCGCAGGTAGAGGTGCGACTCCCCTAGGCGGGGCCCACGTGCTGGGTTCCATCATCTCGAAGTACGTGCACTCCGGATAACTCGTAGTCAAAGTCAAAACTTTTAAACTTTTGATTGGAGCGTCCGTTTGAGGCATACGATACTTTTTCGGAAAGCCCTCGCCGAGAGTGCCGCAATGACATGGGATAAAACATTTTTTGGGTCCAAGAAGACAGGTTCATAACCAGGTCTTTGATTCCCCGTAGTTTGTCTGTTGAGCTGTCTTGCGTTGTTGGCACTCGGGATCTTTGTTGTGGTTTGTTCTGACTTTGATGGCATCAATTCTGCTTGAGTTTGACCGAATTGGTTGAGAGTTGGATAAAATGACCGTTTTGCCCCTTCTAGGGTTGCCTGTGGTGTCGACACGGCCTTTGATGGATCTGGCTTCCCAAGGTTGTCTCTGGTGCTGAACTGCACTTCTCGGATTGATGCCGGGGATGACTTGACACATCCTGGGTTGATGTCCAGGTTGACCTGTACTTCCTGGGTTGAGAACGGGGCTGTCTTGATGGCCTGATTGACGATCACATTTGAATTGATAGCCGGATATTGAGATCGGGGTTGATCTGATGGTCCAATTGGAGATCGGAGCTAGATTGACGGTCTGATTAGATATCGGAGCTGGATCGACGGTCCGATTGGAGATCGGAGCTAGATTGATAGTTTGATTAGAGATCGGAGCTGGATAGACAGTTCGATTGGAGATCGGAGCTGGATAGACGGCCTGATTGGAGATCGGAGCTAGATAGACGGTCCGATTAGAGATCGGAGTAGGATTGACGGTCTGATTGGAGATCAGAGCTGGATTGACGGTCCGAATGGAGATCGGAGCTGGATTGACGGTCCGATTGGAGATCGGAGCTAGATTGAAAGTCCAATTGGAGATCGGATCTGGATAGACAGTTCGATTAGAGATCGAAGCTGGATAGACGGTTTAATTGGAGATCGGAGATGGATTGACGGTCCGATTGGAGATCAGAGCTGGATAGACGGTCCGATTGGAGATTAGAGCTGAATAGACGGTCCGATTAGAGATCGAAGCTGGATAGATGGTCCGATTGGAGATCAGAGATGGATTGATGATTTGATTGGAGATCAGAGCTAGATTGACGGTCCGATTGGAGATCGGAGCTGGATTGACGATTTGATTGGAGATCGGAGCTGGAGAGACGGTCCGATTGGAGATCGGAGCTGGATTGACGGTCCGATTGGAGATCGAAGCTGGATTGATGGTCTGATTGGAGATTGGAGATGGATAGATAGTACGATTGGAGATCAGAGCTGGATTAACGGTCTGATTAGAGATCGGAGCTAGGTAGACGGTCCGATTGGACATTAGAGTTGGATAAACGGTCGGATTGGAGATCGGAGCTGGATTGACGGTCCGATTAGAGATCGAAACTGGATTGACAATCTGATTGGAGATCGGAGCTAGATTAACGATCCGATTGGATATTGGAGCTGGATAGACGGTCCGATTGGAGATCAAAGCTGGATTGAGTACCGACATTGGTGATCGAATTTGGGTGAATTACCATATTGGGAATCGGATTTAGGTTACCGATATTGGGGATCGAATTTAGGTTTAAGGACCGGCATTGGCGACCGGTTTTAAGTTGAACAACCGGCATTGGTGGCCGGATTTGAGTTGCAGGACCGGCATTGGTGATCGAATTTGAATTGATTGACGGTTTTGCCCTCCTACAGTGTTAGTATTGGGCAAAGAAAATTTCGAGTGTCTACATTACTCTCTCATTTTATTAAAACAAATATCTTTACATTAATTCATTATTTTAATTAAGTGAATTACTCACATTATTTATGAAATTTAATTCATAATAATTTCATTACCAACAAGGCATAACAATTAAATTATATTATCTCATAATATAATTTACAACTCAATTAAATTAACTAATTTTCCTCACTTTCTTTAATAGTTTAATTAACTATTAAATCTCACATGTATTTAATTTCTTCACATCAAATCACATATTTCAAAGTTATACATCTAATAATAAGAATTTTATTTATTAAATTCTTATTTAATAATCTCTAAAAATTCGGGTTGTCACAGTTACCTTAGGCTATAACCGCAGAGATAAAGATAAGGAATAAACTCAAATAGAGTTTAAGTGCTAAGAGATGAATTTAAAAAATTCATTATTAAGTAAAGAAAAAGATAAATAAGATTCAAAGAAGAATCTTGAAGAGTTATAAAAGATAAGAATCCGGAGTTACCTAACTCCAGTAATAAAGATGAAAAGTAATAAATACACAATGTCTACAAGATGAAAAGTGTAAATAAAATCATAATATAATATGATTAAAGTGAAGAATAAGAAGATCGTAAAATAAAATGATCATAAGATAGAAAAGAATCGTAAAATAACACGATTATAAGAAAAGATCACAACGTGATCTGATGAGGTCATAGAAGGACAGAGGATCAATCGATTGATTGAAAACTTTATACCAGAATTGCTATACAAAAATGGTACTATAAAATAGTACGAGTCAAACTCAAAAGAGTTGAAAAGGATGATAAACGGATTAAAGAAAATTCGTAGTGAGCAAAGAGGAACCTAGGATTATGTAATATTTCAATTGAGGACTCGTGTGATAGTTGAGTTGTAAAAACCTTTGTATGGGCGGGAGTTTTGTGCGAGGTCTAACGACTACTTAGTTTATCACATTGATAATCATTGATGTTGAGACTCGAAATTTTGTTTTTCTATTACTTACTATGTAGGAGGGCAAAGGTATCTTTTTCACACTCCAGAGATAACCCTGAAGGACCACAACATCAAATCCAACCCCGGAGATAGCCTCGAGATATCAAATTAACCTTCGGAGACAACCCTAAGGAAAAATAGAATCGACTGCGATCAAATCTCGGAGACAACCCCAAAAGAAAACTAAAAGCCCCGTCAACCCT
This sequence comes from Panax stipuleanatus, assembly GCA_020205555.1. Lineage (NCBI taxonomy): Eukaryota > Viridiplantae > Streptophyta > Magnoliopsida > Apiales > Araliaceae > Panax > Panax stipuleanatus. The sequence continues at coordinate 105,890,938 of CM035115.1, forward strand.
AAAAATAGCCCCTAGAAGGGCAAAACGATCATTCTAACAAGTTAACTTCAACAACCACAAAAAAGCTACAAATAGGGTTACGAAGAGCCATTGTAGCACTTCTGAGCGCAAACTACGCAAAACAGCTCAACAGACTGCCTGCGAAGACCCGAAGATGCCATTTTGGTCATGGATCCATCTTCCTGGATTCGAAAAATGGAAAGCCCTTTGTCATTGAGTAGCTCTCGGAGAGGGATTTTCGGAATGGTATGGCACATCTCTATCGGATTCCCGGATTGTAAGTTACAAGCGTTTCAGCGGACTGCACGATGATCGAGATTGCACGTACTTTGAGGCAGGGCCCACTTGGGCATTTTTGAAGGTATACTCGTGCACTACGCAGGTCTACCTGCGGAAGCCCGTGGCTTTATATACAAGCTTCCATCAGCTTGTAGAAGAGGAAGAAGAAAAAAAAGAGAGAGAAAATAAATAAAAGAGATAAAGAAAGAGAGAAAAGAGAGAGATTTCATGCCAGAAATTTCTCTGATCTTGCAACCAAACTTGTAAACCTCACTTGTAAACTTTTATCTACATATCTATTGCAACATATCAAGTTTTCACCGGTGGAAATAGATTCTAAGGGCATGTAAAGCCGTTCGATCGCCAATTTCGTGCAAGGCCGTAAGGTTCTTTCAAGTTTTCATTTTTCTTACTTATATACATATATATGAGTTATATATATATATATATATATATATGTATATTAGTTAGTTTTAGGATTTAAAAATTGATTTTTAACTTTTCCTTATGTTATTATATATATAAATATATATATTTAGATTTATATATAGTAGTTGGGTCTGGATTGTAAATTTGTGACTTTTCTTGATTTATTTTATATATATATATATATATATATATATATATACACCATTCAGTTTTGCCTGGATTACAAATCCATGGCTTTTCATACTTTAATATACATATAAGCATATATATATATATATTGTTCAGTTGTGCCTGGATCGCAGATCTATGGCTTTTGATTGCTTTAATATATATATATATATATATATATATATATATATTTTGTATCGTTCAGTTTTGCCTGGATTATAAATCTGTGGCTTTTTCTTGCTTTATTATATATATAAATAATATATATATATATATATATATATATATATATATTACTTAGTGTTTTATATAATTATATATATATATATAAGTTTTATCTATTTATATATCTATTTAGTTAATCATTGTGATTAAATTTCGATTGTAAACGTTCATATGATGTGAATCTGCAATATTTAACGTTTGTTGACTAGATTTATATAAATCTAGCCATATATAGCTTTTAATCAGTTCAAAAGTTGTAAAACTAGAACCATTGAGCTAGAAAGGCTAAGATATATTTAAATCTAGTTTTCTTTTTAGTTTGTAAATATTTGGCAACTACGGGACCCTAGATCCGTGTCTAGAGGAAACGTGAAGCCACGACTACGCGCATGCAGGGATTTAACTGATGAATCTCTTGTTTTGCAACATCTAGAGTTAAATATGCATTTTATTTTAAGTTATACATTGTGCAAGCTTTTAAATAACTTTCTGTGAGCCTAGGAATCACGGGATCTACGATTAAATCCATGAATCTAGGTTCGGTTTCCATAATGGACATGTTCGTGTTGTATAGTTAGCTTGCAGCCCTTTGTAAATGTAAATAAAAAGGACCTTAAAACAGTTATCCGAATTTAGGGTCTCTGGTAGCTGTCGTTTACACTCCTAAATTAACCTCACTTTTACTTCACGAATTTAAACAATTAGCATAGTAGTAAGCAAGGATCGATCCCACAGAGAGTGATTTATTTTATATTTATCTTATGATTTCTAATTAAAAGTGGGTTTTGAATTGATTAAACTAAATTATCAAAACTAAAGTAATAAGAATTAACAATGAATAAAAAGCTTCAGTTCGTCAGTTCAATATCGCCTTTTCACAATAATAGATTAATCAAGTGTAACATTATTTACCCTTTAATGAAACTAATAGCCCTAGATACCAATAAGCTCTGCTACCCGAAACTCCCCTTAGATTGTCACTCAATGAAACAAGCTCTTCACAAGATTCCAACCATTATATAACCTAGAACAAGCTCTCTAGATTTAATATAACAGCATCATTAAGAACTAGGGAATTAGACTATTCCAAGCAACAAACACATAAGCTTGGATTGTTTAACTTGTCTTCTGATAATCATAGCAATACTCAAAAGCTTGTCCACAATTAGGTATTACTAATTGCTACTTGTGATCAGGAACAATATCAATTACACGTAATACTATTCCTTGAACTAGCATATGATATCAATTCACTAATTTAATCCTGCAGAATCACGTTAATAAATTGAATAGCATACAAGAAGTTAAAGTAGATTATCAGAATAAATCTCATGCAAGAAGGAATAAATAAAATGCACTTGATCAAACCGTTAATTATGAATAAGGTTCAACATCTCTTCTGAACTGAATTGAAAGAATTAGTTCATGACTCCAAATAAATCTAAATTTAATATGAAAGAAATAATAAGAAGATTAAATACAAGAGAGAATGGATCCCCTTTATTGCTACCCCAAGTCCCTTATATATTCTTATACTGGCAGCCCTAGTATTTGCCTTATTGTTGCCCAAAATCCGAGTCGCAAATGGAAAGCTGCTGCAGTATCCCGCCTACCCGCTGGGGCGGGAAGTTCCTTTTGTAATGCCCCGCTGGGGCGGAATTTCCCACTGCCCAACCGATTTCAATTGATGTTCTATTTTGCCTCTTCCTTTTCTTTCATACTTGCTACACACGTGGCCTGCTCATCACTAAATTGCTAGCCCACAAGCTACAATCCCTTAATTGCATGCCAGCTACTTCGGTAACGTAGCCCACATGAATTACAAGCTTCTCCTTTATTTTGCTGGACCAAATCGTGGGCTGCTCTTGATTGGCTGAACCAATTCGTGGGGTCATGGTCATCCAAGCTGCTCCTTAACCCACATGTGCGTGGCCCACTTTGTGTTAATTCCTCAACAAGCTGCAGCCAATTCGTGGCCTGCTGCTAGATATAGTAATCAATTTCATGGGCTTCTTTGAATAATAAATTCGTGGGCTTCTCTTTAATTCCCAAACCGAAGGGGTTGTTATAAATCATGGCCTTGTTTGTTCCTTTTGAGCCCATTTTGCCTCCTTGGATCAATTACACCTAAAATAACAAATATAAGATAAATGAATATACTTAGGTACAAAAGAGATATAAAAGATTAAGTATTAAGGGAATAAAACATAACATATTTTATCCTTATCAAGTTCCCCCACACTTATCTTTTGCTCGTCCTCGTGCAAAATAAAAATAAACTTGTACCACAAAAATTCAACCAACTACATATGCCAAACTTGAGCCACGAGTCAATACGAACTACAACATTGACCTCAAAGATTCAAAACAATAATTCTGGGAAACTTCAAAATAACGTATCATCTGAAACCCAAATTTCTCTAACAATCTTACTTTACTCTCAATCCCTTGTGTGTGTGTGTGTATCCACCCGTATAAAATTAATCAGACCACAGAAAAATTTATAAAATTGACGCCTTAATGGAGAAAGAGAAACTCCACCACTTGTTTTCCCACCAATCTCAGTTAACACCAGCAGATAATCATCAAAGGATCAAAAGGCTTTTCTTTCTGTCTTATTTTTTTTCCTTTCTTTTTTTCTATGGTAAGTGCATTTTATGCTCCATCTTACCAGCGAGTGCGTTTTACGCTCCATCTCGCATGTCACGTGTTTATGAGTGAGTGCGTTTTACGCTCCATCTCAGCCCACCACATGAATCATTTCTTTTCTCTTAAATTTTTTTCTTTCTTTCAATCTTGCAAACTTTTACCTACATCATTTCCCTTTTCTTAACAATACCTCATATCAACTTCAATTGATGATCAAATAAATGATAGAGTTCAAAGTTTCTTCCCTAGACGTTCAATCAGATAAATTTCTTCCAAGTTAAAACTAGGTCGAACAAATGGATATGTGCTTAATAGTAAAGGGTCTCAAATAAAGTTGTGATCAACAAAGAAAACCAAATTTATATTATCCAATGTCTATCAGTCCTCCCAGAAGTTATCATAAAGAAATCAAAATTTTATCATCGGTCAAGAATCAAAATCTAAATTAACTCAATATTGCTCAAGTAAGACATCCTAACACTACCCGTTTTCGTAGGTAACACGATTGCACTTAGCATGTGCAACAAGCCTTTAAACCCCAAGGTTACCCCGAGTGGACGAGTTTTGTCTCATGAGGGTTTGTAGTGAATATACCCACAAAATTCAAAATAAAAATATAACAAAAAATAAAAAATTTGAAAAATATCTAAATGCTTCCCCCCACACTTAAAACTTACATTGTCCCCAATGTAACTAAAATGCAAAGAAAAGTAGAGACATACTCCCCTATGGGTTGCCTCCCATGCAGCGCCTTTGTTTACTATCATTGGCTTGACATCTTTTCTCTCGTTCTATGTAATTGGACTTGTGATCTTTAAGTGGACTGGTAACAGTTTCATCCTTAAATGAAGAACATTGTATACTTCATGATCCTGCTCCTTTCCAGCCATCAATTCCTCCTTGTATAATTGTATTCGATCAAAAGATTCCTACACTGAATAATTCACAAACATCAATAGTAAAAATAGATTTAATATTACCAAGATACCTTTTAGCCTCATCTGCGTTGAACTGGAACTTTGCATTGTCCAATTCCATGGTAAAGGTATGATGGTGTGTAGCACTCCTTGTTTCTGTTAGTTGTATTGATGGAGATGAATCCATGTCTTTCTTGTCTAGATCTACAGAATTTATGAAATTATTCTCCTCTTCCTCTTGTTCCTTCTCTTCATCAAATTCCATATTACAATCCGTTCCTGGAGTAAGCCCTGAATCCTCCTGCTCCTCTTCGTCATATCTCTCAACAAATTGAGGAGGTAACTCCCCTAAACCTTGAGATTCTAACCTTCCTACTGTGGTTGCAAGCTGACTAACTTGATCCCTTAGACCTTTAACAGAAGCTCTTATCTTCTGCTGGAACTGCTGTGTCTGACTCATGAACTGTAGTGTTTGGCACATGAATACCTTGAACATATCCTCCATAGATGTTCAAGAATTGACACGTACTCCTTGGTTTTCTTCATACCTCAAGTCGGGATGATCTTTCCATCCAAAATTATAAGTGTCTGCCCAAGGATCACATTGATGTGGATTTTGTCCGGATAATGTCCCCACAGCGTTAACTTGATGAACTATTACATCCTCTTGCACTATCGGACAATCATTTGTCGTATGTCCTGATTTTGAGCAAATTCCACATACTTGTGCCACTTGCATATTCTATGTTGTTAGTTGTTGCACCACAACAGTTAAGTTAGAAACCTGTTGTACCAATTCACTCATGCTTACCTCACTTACCCTTTGTGGAGCATGATCATTCCTTGTTTCGTATTGTTGTGAGTTAGCAGCCATGTTTGCAATCAGATTTCTTGCTGCCTCCGGTGTCTTGTCTACTAATGCCCCTCCACTAGCCGCATCGATTATACTTCTTTCCATTGGTATCAGTCCATCGTAGAAGTACTGAATCAAGTAATGATCATCAATTTCGTGAGGTGGATAGCTGGAACACAACTTTTTGAACCTTTTCCAGTACTCGTAGAGAGTTTCTCCATTGAACTGCCTGATTCCACATATCTCCTTCCTTGTAGTAGCAACTCTTGATGCAGGAAAATACCTCTCTAAGAATAGCCTTTGCATATTAGCCCATGATCGTATCGATCCTGAAGGAAGATAGTATAACCAGTCTTTCGCCAAATCTGCTAAGGAGAATGAAAAAAGTCTAAGTTTGATATGCTCCTCTGGCACTCCTTGTGATTTCATCGTGGAACACACCACATAGAACTCCTTTAGATGAATATATGGATTTTCACCTGTAAGACCACGAAAAATAGGCAAAAAATAAATTAGTCCGTAGTTAAGTTCAAAAGCAACATCTAAGGTAGGATATTCAATACACAAGGATGGTTGATCAAGGTCTGGAGTAGCCAGTTCTTTTAAAGTCCGGTTGTTGTTCGGTATCGCCATCTTTTTCTTTTTAAGTGTTGGAACAAGTGTTTCTTTTGTATCTGCATTTTTCTCTATCTCTTGATCAAAATTTAAGTTAATAGAGTGAGAGGATTGAGTTATACAACAAAAAGAAGAATTAAAAGAAAATAATAAAAATAAATGAAAACAAAGAATAAACAAAAACAAATAACACTCCCCGGCAACGGCGCCAAAATTTGGGAGCTGTCGTTTACACTCCTAAATTAACCTCACTTTTAGTTCACGAATTTAAACAATTAGCACAGTAGTAAGCAAGGATCAATCCCACAGAGAGTGATTTATTTTATATTTATCCTATGATTTCTAATTAAAAGTGGGTTTTGAATTGATTAAACTAAATTATCAAAAATAAAGTAATAAGAATTAATAATGAATAAAAAGCTTCAGTTCGTCAGTTCTGTATCGCCTTTTCACAATAATAGATTAATCAAGTGTAACATTATTTATCCTTCAATGAAACTAATAGCCCTAGATAACAATAAACTCTGCTACCCGAAACTCCCCTTAGATTGTCACTCAATGAAACAAGTTCTTCACAAGATTCTAACCATTATATAACCTAGAACATTATATAACCTAGAACAAGCTCTCTAGATTTAATATAACAGCAACATTAAGAACTAGGGAATTAGACTATTCCAAGCAACAAACACATAAGCTCGGATTGTTTAACTTGTCTTCTGATAATCATAGCAATACTCAAAAGCTTGTCCACAATTAGGTATTACTAATTGCTACTTGTGATCAGGAACAATATCAATTACACGTAATACTATTCCTTGATCTAGCATATGATATCAATTCACTAATTTAATCCTGTAGAATCACATTAATAAATTGAATAGCATGCATGAAGTTAAAGTAGATTATCAGAATAAATCTCATGCAAGAAGGAATAAATAAAATAAACTTGATCAAACCGTTAATTATGAATAAGGTTCAACATCTCTTCTGAACTGAATTGAAAGAATTAGTTCATGACTCCAAATAAATCTAAATCTAATATGAAAGAAATAATAAGAAGATTAAATACAAGAGAGAATGGATCCCCTTTATTGCTACCCCAAGTCCCTTATATATTCTTATACTGGCAGCCCTAATATTTGCCTTATTGTTGCCCAAAATCCGAGTCGCAAATGGAAAGCTGCTGCCGTATCCCGCTTACCCGCTGGGGCGGGAAGTTCCTTTTGTAATGCCCCGCTGGGGCGGCATTTCCCACTGCCCAACCGGCTTCAATTGATGTTCTATTTCGCCTCTTCCTTTTCTTTTATACTTGTTACATACGTGGCCTGCTCATCACTAAATTGCTAGCCCACAAGCTACAATCCCTTAATTGCATGCCAGCTGCTTCGGTAACGTAGCCCACGTGAATTACAAGCTGCTCCTTTATTTTGCTGGACCAAACCGTGGGCTGCTCTTGATTGGCTGAACCAATTCGTGGGGTCATGATCATCCAAGCTGCTCCTTAACCCACATATACGTGGCCCACTTTGTGTTAATTCCTCAACAAGCTGCAGCCAATTCGTGGCCTGCTACTAGATATAATAATCAATTTCGTGGGCTTCTTTGGATAATAAATTCGTGGGCTTCTTTTTAATTCCCAAACCAAAGCGGCTGTTATAAATCATGGCCTTGTTTGTTCCTTTTGAGCCCATTTTGCCTCCTTGGATCAATTACACCTAAAATAACAAATATAAGATAAATGAATATACTTAGGTACAAAAGAGATATAAAAGATTAACTATTAAGGGAATAAAACATAACATATTTTATCCTTATCAGTCTCAACATAGTAAAAGCATTGATTGTGGTGTTCGGGTCACTTCAATGACTTCTATGCCCATATACAGCCTGACACTTATATATATATTATTTTGTCAAGGGTGCTTCGCAGCCCGAGAATAAAATCAAAATAATTCGAATATGGAATAAAATGGAAGTATTAAAAGGCTTTAATTCCTATGCGAGCGAAATGGTTTAATTTGAAAACCACTTTTCAAAACATCACTTTCATATCTTGTCTAAAAATAGACTTTTTAATCAAACCCTTCGTATATAGGTCCAATGAAGCACATCATTACTTTCAAATAATGCACATCATTACTTTCAAATAATGCACTTAGGCCCAATTAATTGCAATACACACACACATACACACAAATTAGGGAATGAAAAACGTGGTAACTGTGTTTCACGAAAGTCGGGGGATGCCTAACACCTTCCCCCCGCTTAATCAAGCCCCCGAACTCTATGAAATCTCAGTTTCCAAGACCAATTAAACAGAGTCCAGTAATTGGGTCATATTGCAAAACCTTTCAAAACTCGTTTGAGTTAGTATAACCATTTAACTCATACCAAGTGGCAGCTCTGTTTAATTGAGACCAATAAAATCAATCCTTTTCAAATTGTCGCCATTATATGTCGGCCTTTTCCTGAAAATTCACCCTTCAGATCAAACAAATCACCAAATAGAAAATATAATGGGTAGAGACACTTAGGAAAAGCGAATCAAAATTCTCCCAGTGTCAACAGGTGGCGACTCTGTTGGGGACAATAGAGGGCTTAAGCTGTATTTTCAAACTTTTCAATTCTCTTCTTGGTGTATGTGTGTGAAATGACGTCTTTACATTGAATGGATGTGAATGTCTCTTTACCCCTCTTTATATTAGTGCTTCGCACAATGTCATCATTACATATGGTAAGGCGCGATGAATGTATGTTGTGTGATTCCTCCACAAGGAAGCTAACCCATCGGTGGATCATTATTGGACTCAAGAGGAGATTAATCCAGCGAGGCTCAAGAAAGGCGCCACTCATATTCGCTCCAATTGAAATATCGAATTAACTTCCCATCAAGTAGATTGCGATGATCTGGGAACCTTCATGCCGAAATGCCCGTGAGAGAAACCCTAAGAAAGGTCAGCCTCTGATAAACCAAATGCGAAGGAAAGTCTCTTCATGCCTTTCCCTTTCAATTCCATGTAAACGTCGATTAAATATCCATTCCATACCCTGTCAATATTATTATACAGATATCAAATCCTGTGATGCTATCCTGTCATCCAAAAAACTGACCTTTGTTTTGCAAGAAAGTAATAAAACTAACACATTGCACAACATACATACCGTTAGTGTTTAACAGGACTAAACTATCCACCTTTTGTAGGTAAATTTGATCCCATTACTCGATCAGAATCTAAAAAGGCACAAAACCTACCCACCGACATTGTTGAAAGTCCCCAATACAAATCAGGTTCCGTATCTCGAAAGGAGTTTGAGGGACTTAAGAATCAAATAGCAGAATTGGTTATACTCCTAAAAGAACAAAATAAAAGCACTCAGGGCCAGACATCGCCCAATCAAACAGAGTCCTCCTCACAAGGTAGCAATCAAAGTGCTGATAAAAAGGGGGAAATACAGATACTTGAACCTCATTCCAATAAAGGAACCAACAAAACCCTTGAAATTATAAACCTCATGGATGATCGAGAAACTGGGGATATAAAAAAGAAAGTCCAACAAATGGAGGAAACCATCCGGTCAATCAAAGGAACTTGAACCTATGGGATTGTTAATTATTCAGATCTTTGCATATTCCTAGGAGCTTGTAATCCAGACAAGTTCCAAGTACCTGACTTTGAGAAATACAATGGGTCAGGCGATCCTTATACCCATCTGAAAGTGTACATAGGAGAACTCGGATCCTATGCAGAGGACGAGAAGATGAGAAAGCAATTATTTTAGAAAAGTCTGACTGGAGAGGCCAGAGCCTGGTATGCCTGACTTGACAATGCCAAAATCCACAGCTGTGAAGAATTAGCCCACGCCTTCCTAAATCAGTACAGCTTCCAGTTACAAATGGCACCAGATCGGTATCAGGTGACCAAAGTTAAAAAATAGAACAATGAATCTTTCCGAGAGTATGTCCAAAGATGGAGATGTCTGGCTGTATAGGTCAGTCCGCCTATGACAGAAACCAAAATGGTAATTGTAATACCCGAGAATTTTCAAATATTATTAAACAAATATATTAATAAAAATGAATATTTATTCAAATATAAATATTTATGTATTATGAGATGAGTTAATTCAAATGAATTCAAATTGAATATATAATAATTGAGGAAAATGTGGAGTTTATGATAAGCTCGAAGAACGCCTTGTGTGGCGCGATGATGAGAATTATGATTTAATTAATTTAAAGGATGAAGGAATTAATAAATAATTAATTAGTGTTATATGGATTTATTGTTATTATAAGTGATAACCTATTAGAGAGTGGGATTAAATAAGTGAAGGATTTATTTAATATCATTGTCAATTAATTGATATTATGAGAAATAACTATCAATGAGTAATTAATCGATAACGTGTTGATTTATTATTATTGCGAGTAATAGAATAATAATAAGTAAATTATTTATAAATATAATAAGAATTATATTTATTTAATTGTTGAGGAATGCGATAATTAATCGTATAATAATGTTAATAATTGTTGTTATGGATAATAACCGGTTAATAGAGTAAATGAATAATTAATATAATGATTACTCAATTAATTGTTATGTGCATGTATGCGATAATTGAACTTATAATATATAGTGGTGCAATGTAATGCGTCAATGTGACTATATTATATATATAAACTATATGTTAAGACTAAATAAATTACATGAATGTATCATGAGGTTATGTGACAATGTGTGAGAGAGAACATTTAATAAGTACCTCATGAATATATTATAAACAATTATTGATTAATGAATACTTCAATAATTTAATATAATTGAAATAATAGAATTGGAATAATGTAATAGGATAATACCCAATTGAATTATATTCGGTGTTAACGAAATGTACATGGATTATATATGTGCAAATTATATTTACTACATTGTAATATTGTTCCTCAATAGAAATACATTGTGACTCTAAGTAAATTATAACCTATGTATATTATATGTGTATGTACTAAACTAAGTGTTATACTTAGTTCAATTCCAAAATGCTAAGCTCTGAATTCCTTGTCCCATAATAAGAGGCTCCCTTTCCTTCTCACGTGCATAGCTATAAGGCTTAAGCCTATTTCCTCCTCAAACTCAGCAAATATCATAGTAATGATTCATGGGGAGTGGGTTTCATGATGCATTTCACCAACTAATCACCAACTCCTTCTTAACCACCATGTAATCAATTATTCCTATTGGTTTAATTTGAAGTGCAAAAGCATTGCCTGTGTATTGATTTTTCTATAAGTACATCTCATTCCCTTCTCTTTTTAATTTGCTGTTACACTGAGATATAGAGAAAGGGAGATATCAGTTGAGAGTGAGGTTACAGTAATGGCTTAGCAGCAAGCTCAGTTCACAGTTAGCAGAGGTATAACACCTCTTGTTCTTCATTCTTGCTTCTAAAATTCTTAAATTCTGATTCTTGAATTGAACATGAAATTCATGATTTTGTGATTGGGAAATGTTTGTTAATTGTTGTATTAGCTTTCAACTATGTTAGAAAGACAATGTAGATGGTTTTCAAACGAATTCGTAGAAAGAATTGGAAATTGGCTTAGAGTTCTGCCAAAGCAGAAGCCTGTTCAGTGCTGGCCGAGACCCGGCGCAGCTGCGCCAGTATTGAACTAGGGGGCAGCGCAGCTGCGCCAGGCCCCTGTGCTTGTTTTCCTGCTTCTGTTGCAATTTGTTCAATGTTAACCTATTGATACTACTTAGACAAGCATAAGGAATATGTTAACATGGGTATATATGTTTCTTGAGGTAGCATAGGTTGTTTTAACTTCATTAATATACCTTGCTAAGTGAACTTAGAGTTTTAAAAGGAACTTAGAGTTTTTAAAGTGAAGTTTGACATGTATGTATCATATCTACCTTCTGATTTTGCGAGCATGATCGTATGGTCTAAATAAACATAAAGAGTTAGTCTAGAGTGTTGAGATTGCACTAGCATACATGGTTTGCGTTTAAAATAATTTCAAAAGGTAAACTTGAAAGTTTTGGAAAGCCAAGTTATATGAACATGATGTCATAGTATTCTGATATTTTTGGACGTGCATGATAATGTCTCTAACATCACTTAGTTGGCCTATATGTATACCTACCATGTTGGATACCATGAAAGCTAGTTAAACATGTATAAGATATGATTTAAAGTAATAAAAGATGTTAGCCATGAGTGAATGTTATGAACAGACGTAAGCATGATTGTTGAATGATTATATGACCATATCACGTGTTTACACGGCAAACATGTTAGCCTATATGCTTTCATGACCTTATTGGGCCTTAAACCTTTAAAAGTTTCAACTAGAGGTATAATATGTAAGCATAGACTTGAGACGACTCTTTGAGAGTCCAAGACTTCTTAAAATGTATGATTGCTATGTGTTAACATTATAGTATACTAAAAATGGAATGGAACTAAAGAAACAAAAACACAACTCAGGTCTGGCCAAGGGACAGCGCAGCTACGCCGTCCCTAGGCTTGATTTGAGCGCAGCTGCACCAGGCTGATTTCAGAGTTTTGGCAGTTTGCTTATCTGATTTTAGCAGTTAACCTATTATGATGCCTAAGCTATTAAAACTTGGTCAGATCTCTCCTGATATATGTTTACAAGTGAAGGTAGTATAACATAATGATGTTTAACTTATAAAAGGAACTTTAGAGATAGTAGTGGCATAACCAACTTAGTGTTATGAATTGTTCTAATAGCATACGTATATGGATATATGATTGAGTTAGAATAGTATGTGTATATCTAACTTACATATCGAGCTTGAGTACCGAATGTGCTTAGCTAATGAATATCCTACATATATTATAATAGGATTCGAAAGTGTTGATTAACTTTACGTGGATAAACTACGCATAAGGCAAGTATCTAAACCTTATCTCTTTGGATGCAAGTTTCCCTAACTTACACTCTTTATTGTGCAAGTTTTCTTGAACCCGTTCTTGTATTGTTAATTGCAAGTATCCTAACCTTTGCAATGGATCCTTGTGAAAGCAAGTTTTCTTACTTACTCGTTTAAATTAAGTTAGTGTGCTTATTGAATAAACTCTTATTTCATTTGAATCTTATAGAAGTTATTATTCATGTTGAACTTAGTATTGTTCTTAAATATCGTGAAAGTGTCTATGCCATTTGATTCGACTAGATTATATGCATATTTAGAAAATTGTCCAAACCAATTGACTGGTGCGAAATCTTTAAAAACTGAGTTGAACAACCCTTATGGTAAGGGGAGTGTATATATTGTTGGAAGCCCAACACATGCGTGAAAATGATTGTGGTGTTATACATTACATAGACTATTATAGATTGATCATCTATCGTACTTATTTTTGGGTTATTAGTTTAATATTTATAATTCTAGTAGATGTTCAATAATCCTTAGTGACTGCTCAGTATAAATTATTTTATCTAGTTGGATACGTTGATTGCCTTTGAATTCATATATATCTGTTGGTCTATAATAAACCATCGTTTCATATTCCAAGGATTTGATTTGAGAATTGTTGATACTCGTTGTTTATGATGTTATTATTCAAACTATTGATTATCAGCGAGATTATACCTTGATATTTCAAACTTGTGTCATAAAACTCTTCACCCTTATCGTATATTACATGCTGGGCAATTTGTACTCATTCTTGCTTTTCCTAAAAATATTTTAGTTAAGGTATAGCAGGGCGTACCTTCGGGCGTCGATAAGGGCAAGGCTACCGACTAGCCAGTCCCTTTATGTCTTTAGAAGTTCTTGCGTTGTATTATGATAACTTTGATAATGTCTTAGGAATGATTCAGAACTATAATTAAACTTAAGTAAGGTTATGTATTAAGTCTTTATTTGATATTATTATGTAATCTATTAAGTACTGTAGGTTGCGAGACTTGGGGGAATAAATATAATAAATCATTGTATATTATTCTACATTATTCGCTATAACTGTATGATTTTAGTTATTATTGTTAGAACGTGATGAACCGAATTCGAGGCATTGGCGGTTCGAATTTGGGGGCGTCACAGGTTGGTATCAAAGCTGTAGTTATAAACCTTAGGAGCGAGTCTCCTTAGATTATAACTTAGTTGTACTTAGAAAGTTAGAAGGAGATAGAACTCATGTAGAGTTTTCCTTGAGAGACTTAGTGTGTTATGAAATATAACTTCATTCTATACAATGAACTTATGTTTTATTTAACATTCTAATGGATTTGTTGTTTGTTTATCTTGTGTTTGTGATTGTAGGATGGCAGACATGGGAGTACCTAGTAAAGTGGCAGAGGAGCCCAGAGATATACATGTAGTATACGAGGCACCTCTAGAGGCTGTGCATGTGCAGGCTGTTGCACCGTCCGAGTCTGACGACGAGGACGAGATCGAGATGGAGTTTGACCCAGAGGAGGAGCCCATGGAGGATGAGCCTGTGGGGGACGAGCCTACGGAGAGTGAGCCCATGGAGGACTCTTACAAGCCTAACCTGGAGGAGCATATGCTGGGAGAGTACGAGGAGCGTATTCTGGAGTTGGACTGCAGAGTGCAGGAGCTGGAGGCTGAGGCCCAGGAGAGAGAGTCTGGGTTCCAGAAGCTGACGGATGAGGACCACCAGAGGAAGCTGGCCATGCAGGAATTAGAGGTAGAGATTGCATACCTCAGGGAGGCAGGGATCCAGATGGGGACCTTTTTTCACAAGTTGGTAGCTAAGAATGTGGATCTGGCAAGAAAGCTAGAAGAGGAAGAGCAGAACGAACTGAGCTAGAAGACAGAGAAAGAGGCACTTCGTACTCAGCTAGAGTTGGAGGTAATAGATAGGATCCACTTCGAGGATAAGTGGGAAGCAGCGAATGAGAGGGCAGACGACTTGGAGGATGAAGTCAGATGCAAGAAGAGGAAGATGAACAAGATGGGGTATGTGTTTCGTTCAGCTTTTAAGAGGGTGATTGATGGTGTATACCACTACCCAGCGGAGCAGGGACATACCCTACACACTGTGAGCTGAGAGTTGGTGGCGTACATAGCGCAGATAGAGTGCAAGAGCGCTGTGGAACGTGGAATAATGGGATGAGACCCTTAGCTAGACTAGTAGTACGTTAGTGGTTTTCTTTTGTGATGTATATACTGTGTTGTAATCCCAATCTTTTGTGTAAGATATGAGACCGTGATGTAAACCCCGAGTAGACTTATGTTAGAGGGGTAGTAGGTTGGTATATTCTCCATCTTTTGTGATATTAGGGGATATATGTGATGACATTTATAGCAGTATGCTAGGGAAAATCATGTAATGAAACGAATTGGCATATGAATATAAATGATCTTATTTCAGAAACGTGTTATAAAATTTTATGCCTTTAGTATTAAAGAAATACTTAAGTAATATAATTGAGTTTTAATAAAATGAAAAATTTGTGATGCAGAAAATGCCGCCAAGACGTAGATTAACTGCACCTGAGGAATCAATGAACAATGAGAGAGAACAAGTAGACCCGATCCAGAAGTTAGTAGATCTGTTAGGAGAAGCTCTTAGGGGAAGGAACAACAAACCTGTTCGCCCCAATCCTCAAGCAGTACCAGTCACAAACTTTAAAGACTTTAGGAGTGTAGGACCCCCAGAGTTCGAGGGAACTACCGATCCGATCATAGCTCAGACATGGGTTAAGGATATAGAGAAGGCCTTCACCATTGCTCGAGTGGGTGAAGACTAGAAGATGGTATTTGCTACATACATGATGAGAGGCAAAGCAAACTACTGGTGGGAGGCGAATCAATAGAGAGCTGGAGAAGGAACGATAGCGTGGGAAAGGTTTAAGATGCTGTTCTTTGAGAACTACTTCCCGAAGAGCATGAAGAACAAAATGGAGGTGAAGTTCTTAAAACTGAAGCAATGTGATATGACGGTGGCGCAGTACACAGCTAAGTTCAATGAACTAGCGCGATTTGTAGAACACCAAGTGGGAGATGAAGAGAGAAAGGCGAGACGTTTTGAACAAGGACTGAAGCCTTGGCTGTTTAATAAGGTATCACTTCTTCAGATTGATTCCTTTGCAATGTTTTTGGAGAAGGCGATCATTGCGGAAGGTGGCAGTGAGGCCTTAAGTTTGTACAACAAGGAGAAGAAATGAAAGAATACCGGAGGAGAAAACTATGCTGGAGGTAGCAGCAGTGGAGGAAGTAATTTGGGAAAGAGAAAGTGGGAGAACAATAACAACAACAACAACAAAAACAACAATAATCAGTCGGGAAACTTTCGTGGAGGATTTAAGAAAAGGAGTGAAGCTTGTAATAAGTGTGAGAGGAGTCATGAGGGGGAGTGCTGGAAAGGAAAGAGCACGTGCTATAACTTCGGCCAGGAGGGGCACATATCGCCAAATTGCCCAAAATCTGAAGAAGATCCAAGAATGTTTTTCTTGTGGCTCGACGGAGCACCAGATCAAGGATTGCCCGAAGAAGGGAAGTGGCGGAGGTAGTAGCTAACAAGGGGGAAACAAGCTAATGATCAGCGAACCGGCACAATCCAACTGCCCAACCGCTAGGACCTTTAACATGACCGTCCAGGACGCAGTAGCTGCGAAGGACATGGTGTCAGGTATAATCCCAATCAATGATATAAATGCATATGCATTATTTAATTCGGGTGCCACCTATTCTTGTGTATCTGAAGAATTTGCTAGTAGACTTAATACACCCTAAGAACGATTAGAAGATCCCTTGAACATAGAAGTTGCGAATAAGGAAATAATCCATGTAGAATTCATTTACCAAAATTCTCGCGCAAACATTAGAGATCACGAACTGAGCGTAGACTTGATTCCAATTAGATTAGGAGAATTTGACGTAATACTGGGAATGGATTGGTTGTATAACCATGCTGCAGTAATTGACTGTCAGAATAAAAGTGTGAACCTTCAGACTCCGAGTAAGTCTAAGGTAGTGTTTTATGGTAGCTCATCGCTTAAGCAATCGTGTTGCCTTACGATGATGCAGGCCAAAAAATTGTTAAGGAAAGGATGTGTAGGTTATTTAGCTTACATTGTAGATAGTCGAAAAAAGGGAGTAGAAATTGAGGATATATCCGTAGTGAATGAATTCCAAGATGTATTTTCGGACGATCTGCCTGGTCTTTTGCCAGACAAAGAAATCGAATTTGTAATAGACTTAGCACCGGGAATGGCACCGATTTTGAAAGCCCCATATCGTATGGTGCCAGTAGAAATGAAGGAGTTGATGATACAACTACAAGAGTTATTAGATAAAGGTTACGGTGACTGAGTGTGTCTCCTTGGGGAGCACCAGTGTTGTTTGTTAAAAAGAAGGATGGATCGATGAGGCTCTGTATCGATTATCGAGAATTGAACAGATAACGATCAAGAACAGATATCCGTTACCAAGGATAGGTGACCTTTATGATCAACTGAAAGGAGCAAAGTGTTTCTCAAAGATCGACCTACGGACATGTTATCACCAACTAAAGGTACGGGAGGAAGACATACCAAAGACTGCGTTTTGAACCCATTATGGACACTACGAGTTTTTGGTAATGTCATTCGGATTGACTAATGCTCCGGTAGCATTCATGGACTTGATGAACAGAGTTTTCATGCCATACTTGGATAAATTCGTAGTAGTCTTCATCGACGACATCTTGATCTACTCGAAGATAGAGGAAGAGCACGCCGAACATTTGAAGATAGTTTTAGAAGTGCTAAGGAAAGAAAAGATGTATGCGAATTTTTTTAAGTGTGAATTTTGGATGGAGAAGGTTCAATTCTTAGCTCACGTGGTGGATAAGAATGGAATCTCAGTAGACCCTGCAAAGGTCAAAGCACTGAGTAATTGAGAGCAGCCGAGAACACTAACGGAGGTAAGAAGTTTCTTAGGGTTAGCTGGGTACTATCGAAGATTCATCCAAGATAGCAACCCTGTTGACCAATCTGAAGAGGAAGACTGTGAAGTTCGTGTGGACGGAAAAATGCGAATAGAGTTTTCAGGAGTTGAAGAAGAGATTAAGCGAAGCGCCTGTGTTATCACTACCAAACGAGACGGGAGGTTTTGTGGTGTATAGTGACGCATCGCACAAGGGACTTGGTTGTATGCTAATACAGCACGACAAAGTCATTGCGTATGCATCACGACAATTAAAGGACTACGAAAAATGATACCCTACTCATGACTTAGAGTTAGCGGCAGTAGTTTTTGCGTTGAAGATATGGAGACATTATTTGTACGAAGAGAAATGTGAGAAATACACGGACCACAAAAGTCTGAAATATATCTTCACACAGAAGGAGTTGAATATGCATCAGAGAAGGTGGTTAAAATTGATCAAGGATTATGACTGCGATATTCTTTATCACCCGGGTAAGGCAAACGTGGTTGCCGACGCTTTGAGCAGAAAAGGAAGGGAGAAATTATTTCAATTGACGACTCAAGAAGAATTAATAAGAGAAATGGCGAAATTGGAAATAGAGGTAAAAGGACCGGAGAGGTCTAAAGAAAAGTTATTTGTAATGGAAGCTCGTTCGACATTATTGGATAGAGTGAAGGAATCACAAGGGAAGGATGAAGAATGCGAGAAAATCAGAAAGAGGATCGCAAAAAATGAAGAAGAAAGATTCCAAATGGATAAAGACGGTATCTTAAGATTCAAAGGTAGAGTGTGGGTGCCAGCGGTAGCCGAATTAAGAGAAGAGATTTTGCATGAGGCATACTATACGACGTATTTCGTTTATCCGGGCAGCACGAAAATATACCGAGATTTAGGGCAACACTTTTGGTGGCCCAATCTGAAACGGGAAGTCGCAGAGTGCGTTAGTAGATGTCTGACTTGCCAACGCGTTAAAGCAGAGCATCAGCGGCCGAGTGGTTTACTACAACCGTTGGAAATACTAGAGTGGAAATGGGAGCACATTACGGTGGACTTCGTGGTGGGACTTCCAGTCACGCAGAAAGGTTATGATGCCATTTGGGTTATCGTGGATCGACTAAAGAAGACCGCACATTTTCTACCGATCAAGATCCGCTATAGTTTGAATCAGTTAGCGAGTCTTTACGTAAAGGAGATTATTTCACGACATGGAGTGCCGGTGTTAATTGTCTCTGATTGAGATCCGCGCTTCACGTCAAACTTCTGGAAAAGCTTACAAGAGAGAATGGGAACGCAGTTGAGGTTGAGTACCGCTTCATCCTCAGACAAACGGATAGAGTGAGCGAACTATACAAACGCTGGAGGATATGCTCAGGACTTGCATGATGGACTTCAAGGGAAATTGGGACGACCACCTACCCTTAGTAGATATTGCGTATAACAATAGTTATCATGCGAGTATCGGCATGCCACCGTACGAAGCTCTTTATGGAAGAAAATGCAAAATGTCGTTATGTTGGGACGAAGTCGGAGAGCGACGAATACTCGGACCAGAGTTAGTACAACAAACCGCGGACGTGGTGACAGTTATAAGAGTCAGACTAGTAGCAGCCCAAGATCGCCAAAAAAAGTACGCAGACTTGCATCGGCAGGACCGAGACTTTAAAGTCGGTAGTTTTATATTCTTGAAGGTATCTCCTTGGAAGGGAAAAATACGATTCGATAAGAAGGGAAAGTTAACTCCAAGATTCATAGGACCGTTCGAGGTATTGAAGAGAGTGGGCAAAGTGGCATACAAAGTTGCATTACCACCTGAGTTGGAGCACATCCATAACGTGTTTCACATCTCCATGTTGCGTCCGTACAAGGCCGACTACAAGCATGTGATTTCTTATGAGCCCATTCAAGTAGAAGAGAACCTAGCGTAAAAAAAATCCTGTCCAAATATTAGATAGAAAAGAACAGACCTTAAGAAATAAAGTTATTTCATCTGTAAAAGTACTTTGGCGTAACCACAATGTCGAGGAGGCTACGTGGGAATTAGAAGATAGAATGATGAGGGACTATCCCCATCTATTTGTGTAACCATTTAGCAATTCCGAGGATGAAATTTTTTATAAGGGGGGAGGATGTAATACCCGAGAATTTTTGAATATTATTAAATGAATATATTAATAGAAATGAATATTTATTCGAATATAAATATTTATGTGTTATGAGATGAGTTAATTCAAATGAATTCAAAATGAATATATAATAATTGAGGAAAATGTGGAGTTTATGATAAGCTCGAAGAACGCCTTGTGTGGCGCGATGATGAGAATTATGATTTAATTAAGTTAAAGGATGAAGGAATTAATAAATGATTAATTAGTGTTACATGGATTTATTGTTATTATAAGTGATAACTTATTAGATTGTGGGATTATATAAGTGAAGGATTTATTTAATATCATTGTCAATTAATTGATATTATGAGAAATAACTATCAATGAGTAATTAATCGATAACGTGTTGATTTATTATTATTGAAATAATAGAATAATAATAAGTAAATTATTTATAAATATAATAATAATTATATTTATTTAATTGTTGAGGAATGCGATAATTAATCGTATAGTAATGTTAATAATTGTTGTTATGGATAATAACCGGTTAATAGAGTAAATGAATAATTAATATAATGATTACTCAATTAATTGTTATGTGCATGTATGCGATAATTGAACTTATAATATATAGTGGTGTAATGTAACGCATCAATGTGACTATATTATATATATAAACTATATGTTAAGACTAAATAAATTATATGAATGTATCATGAGGTTATGTGACAATGTGTGCGAGTGAACAATTAATAAGTACCTCTGATGAATATATTATAAACAATTGTTGATTAATGAATACTTCAATAATTTAATATAATTGAAATAATAGAATTGGAATAATGTAATAGGATAATACCCAATTGATATATAATCAGTGTTAACGAAATGTACATAGATTATATATGTGCAAATTACATTTCCTACATTGTAATATTGTTCCTCATTAGAAATACATTGTGACTCTAAGTAAATTATAACCTATGTATATTATATGTGTATGTAGTAAACTAAGTGTTATACTTAGTTCAATTCCAAAATGCTGAGATCTGAATTCCTTGTCCCATAATAAGAGGCTCCCTTTCCTTCTCACGTGCATAGCTATAAGGCCTAAACCTATTTCCTCCTCAAACTCAGCAATGATCATAGCAATGATTCATGGGGAGTGGGTTTCATGATGCATTTCACCAACTAATCACCAACTCCTTCTTAACCACCATGTAATCAATTATTCCCATTGGTTTAATTTAAAGTGCAAAAGCATTGCCTGTGTATTGATTTTTCTATAAGTACATCTCATTCCCTTCTCTTTTCAATTTGTTGTTACACTGAGATATAGAGAAAGGGAGATATCAGTTGAGAGTGAGGTTACAGTAGTGGCATAGCAGCAAGCTCAGTTCACATTTAGCAGAGGTATAACACCTCTTGTTCTTCATTCTTGCTTCTAAAATTCTTAAATTCTAATTCTTGAATTGAACATGAAATTCATGATTTTGTGAATGGGAAATGTTTGTTATTGTTGTATTAGCTTTCAACTATGTTAGAAAGACAATGTAGATGGTTTTCAAACGAATTCGTAGAAAGAATTGGAAATTAGCTTAGACTTCTGCCGAAGCAGAAGCCTGTTCAGTGCTGGCCGAGACCCGACGCAGCTGCGTCAGTATTGAACTAGGGCGCAACGCAGCTGCGCCAGGCCCCTGTGATTATTTTCCTGCTTCTGTTGCAATCTGTTCAATGTTAACCTATTGATACTACTTAGACAACCATGAGGAATATGTTAACATGGGTATATATGTTTCTTAAGGTAGCATGGGTTGTTTTAACTTCATTAATATACATTGCTAAGTGAACTTAGAGTTTTAAAAGGAACTTAGAGTTTTTAAAGTGAACTTTGACATGTATGTGTCATATCTACATTCTGATTTTGCGAGCATGATCGTATGGTCTAAATAAACATGAAGAATTAGTCTAGAGTGTTGAGATTATACTAGCATACATGGTTTTGCGTTTAAAACGATTTTAAAAGGTAAACTTAAAAGTTTTGGAAAGCTAAGTTCTATGAAAATGATGTTATAGTATTCTGATATTTTTGGACGTGCATGATAGTGTCTCTAACATCACTTAGTTGGCCTATATGTATACCTACTATGTTGGATACCATGAAAGCTACTTAAACATGTATAAGATATAATTTAAAGTAATATAAGATGTTAGCCATGCATGAATGTTATGAACACACGTAAGCATGATTGTTGATTTATTATATGACCATCTCACGTGTTTACACGGCAAACATGTTAACCTGTATGCTTTCATGACCTTATTGAGCCTTAAACCATTAAAAGTTCCAACTAGAGGTATAATATGTAAGCATAGACTTGAGACGACTCTATGAGAGTCCAAGACTTCTTAAAATGTATGATTGTTATGTGTTAACCTTCTGGTATGCTAAAAATGGAATGGAACTAAAGAAACAAAAACACAACTCAGGTCTGGCCAGGGGACAGCGCAACTACGCCATCCCTAGGCTTGATTTCGGCGCAGCTGCGCTAGGCTAATTTCAGAGTTTAGGCAGTTTGCTTATTCTGATTTTAGCAGTTAACCTATTATGATGCCTAAGCTGTTAAAACTTGGTCAGATCTCTACTGATATATGTTTACAAGTGAAGGTAGTATAACATAATGATGTTTAACTTATAAAAGGAACTTTAGAGATTGTAGTGGCATAACCAACTTACTGTTATGAATTGTTATAATAACATACGTATATGGCTATATGATTGAGTTAGAACAGTATGTGTATGTCTAACTTACATATCGAGCTTGAGTACCGAATGTGCTTAGCTAATGAATATCCTACATATATTATAATAGGATTCGAAAGTGTTGATTAACTTTACGTGGATAAACTACGCATAAGGCAAGTATCTAAACCTTATCTCTTTGGATGCAAGTTTCCCTAACTTACACTCTTTATTGTGCAAGTTTTCTTGAACCCGTTCTTGTATTATTAATTGCAAGTATCCTAACCTTTGCAATGGATCCTTGTGAAAGCAAGTTTTCTTACTTACTCGTTTAAATTGAGTTAGTGTGCTTATTGAATAAACTCTTATTTCATTTGAATCTTATAGAAGTTATTATTCATGTTGAACTTAGTATTGTTCTTAAATATCGTGAAAGTGTCTATGCCATTTGATTCGGCTAGATTATATGCATATTTAGAAAATTGTCCAAACCAATTGACTGGTGCGAAATCTTTAAAAACTGAGTTGAACAACCCTTATGGTAAGGGGAGTGTATATATTGTTGGAAGCCCAACACATGCGTGAAAATGATTGTGGTGTTATACATTACATAGAGTATTGTAGATTGATCATCTATCGTACTTATTTTTGGGTTATCAGTTTAATATTTATAATTCTAGTAGATGTTCAATAATCCTTAGAGACTGCTCAATATAAATTATTTTATCTAGTTGGATACGTTAATTGCCTTTGAATTCATATATATCTGTTGGTCTATAATAAACCATCGTTTCATATTCCAAGGATTTGATTTGAGAATTGTTGATACTCGTTGTTTATGATGTTATTATTCAAACTATTGATTATCAGCGAGACTATACCTTGATATTTCAAACTTGTGTTATAAAACTCTTCACCCTTATCGTATATTACTTGTTGGGCAATTTGTGCTCAATCTTGCTTTCCCTAAAAACATTTCAGTTAAGGTAGAGCGGGGCGGACCTTCGGGCATTGATAAGGGTAAGGGCAAGGCTACCGACTAGCCAGTCCCTCTATGTCTTTAGAAGTTCTTGTGTTGTATTATGACAACTATGATAATGTATTAAGACTAATTCAGAACTATGATAAAACTTAAGTAAGGTTATGTATCAAGTCTTTATTTAATATTATTACGTAATCTATTAAGTACTGTATGTTGCGGGACTTGGAAGAATAAATATAATAAATCATTGTATATTATTCTAGATTATCCGCTGTGACTGTATGATTTTAGTTATTATTGTTAGAACGTGATGAACCGAATTCGAGGCATTGGCGGTCTAAACTTGGGGGCGTCACAGTAATGACTTTCATAGACATCCAATAGGCACCTTACTATGAGAGGATCCTAGCAGGAATAGGTAAGCTATTCTCGGAGATGATCAAACACGGTGAAATGGCAGAGATGGGCCTGAAAGCGGGCAATATTAAAGATCTCACAGCCTTGGAAACATTCACTGAGCATATACAGTTGGGCAACTATGCAAGCGCTCCCAATAGGGTACCAAAGAAAGGAGATGAAGATGTATCCCTTGTTTTACTGGGGCAATCTAGAAGACCCAACCATAGTCCCCCCCCCCCCCCATTTGTAAAAGAGAAGGCAATCTGTCATTTCAATAATAGGCCGTATTTAACAAATTCCAGGACAGAAAGAGCAAATTTGAAAGAACGAAAAATCGGGTGTTCACTCCACTAGGCGATTCCCTGGAAAATGAATTGGAATTATTAATCAAGCAGAAGAAAATTACCAAATTGGCTCCACCTCTGGATCCAAAAAGCAAAAGATACAATCCAAGACAGAGATGTGCTTACCACTCAGGGTCTCCGAGACACGATACATAAGATTGTTAGTCCTTAAAGCATAAAATCCAAAATTTGATCGAAAGCGACGATGTTGTGGTCCAATAACTTGACCATCCAAATGTCAACACCAACCTTGTGATGCAGCATGATACGGAGGGAGTAAACATGATCGGGTCAGAAAGCATCAAATTGTGTCCAAATCAAAAGTACATATGAAGGATGGAGGAATACCCCCAAAGAAACATAACAAATGTCCTAGAGTTAGAAAATTTAGAGGAGGGTATGACAGTAATGAAAAAATTAGAAATGATCCAAAATCAAGTAACTCTGCTAGCTAACCTAATAGTGCACCAACATCAGGATACAAGGCAGCTTTTCACTCAACTATCTGAAAGCTAAAAGGAAAAAGAGGTTAGCCAGAATGTAAGCCTAACGCCCTCCAAAATAATACAGCTGACTGAAGAAGATCAAAGCATACTGAAAAGGACAGAAAAGGTGGAATGATAAAATTACTAGAAGATCTCGCTAGCAGAAAAATCGCTCGGGGGAATGCAAATTCTCAAAGAAGAAAGATCAAACAACCTCCAAAAGAGACCGAAAATTCACCTCTCTTAACAAATCAAATGAAGAGATGCTACACTTTATGATAAGCGAAGCAAAGAATACTGAGTTGCTTCCTCCTATAAATCCCGAGATGAAAAGTTATGATTCCTCCAAGATATGTCTCTACCATTCTAACTCACCTGGATATGAAACTAAGGAATGGTGGTCTCTAAAGCATAAAATCCAGGATCTCATTGAAAATGGAGAGCTGAAGATAGAAGTCCCCATGACCAGAAAAGGCGGAAAGGAAATAAAAAGCTTAAGATGTCCACTCGAGACAGGCAGTTCAAAGGAGGTGACGACTATGAGCACCAATCCTAACAGAACATAAGGTGGACTGATCCTAACACTGAGAGTGACAGAGGAAACAAGATAGCCCCATAAGGAAATTCCTCCGCAACTGTTAAACATTATGTTGCCAAAAGTTAGCAACCACATTCCTAATTTTACCCTCCTAGATGATGCGAAGGAAATACTGATCCTTCCCAATGTGGAAAAAGCCAAAAAGGAAAGTTCCTTTTGAGAAATACAACAACAGTTCGAGAGTGATTTCATAGTTAAATCCTCTTAAGCCTATAAGAATGGTGAAGGAACAGATGAAGAAAAAGGTAGTGAAGTTGTCAGGGAAGCCACCCCATCGAGTAATCTAGAGTCCATTCCATTTTACAACGAGTCTAGTTTGAGCCTCCTTAAGGGATATGCTGATTCAGGAAACGATCAAGTTATGGCTATGATTGAAGATATTCAAAACTAGGAGGTAACCTTTATCACGAGCCTCGAAGGAAATATTACCACTGACAATTGGACTTTTAGGCCACAGCTAACCAGGAAGACGTAGATCTAGAGGAAAGTTGCGAGTTCCAGGAGATGTTGGGATGTTATCACTTTCTTAGCGTTATTCCTTTTATTTCCCACGCATGTAAATATTGAACAAAAAATCAAAAAATCAAAAAATTAAAAAATAAAAATATCAAAATATCAAAAAACAAAAAAACCAAAAAATTAAAAAATCAAAAAAAAAAATCAAATCAATCAGGTCTTGTCCAAGTCTGAACTACGTAAGACTTGATCTCTCCCATCCCTGGGAGTACGTAGGCAGCCATCTTAGGTGTGGTCTAACCCTCAAAAGAAAAAACCAAACACTCTACCTCTCAACCCAAAATCCAACCCAAATATAAACCCAAAGACTACTCTCAAGACACCAAATTAATCCTGAAAGCCTACACCCAAGAAAAACTCTTAAAATTAGTGAGTCATGTTGAGAAGACACAACGGTACCTCAATGTCATTCCATCAAATCTGGCACAAGTCCCGGAAAGGAAGAGATAACGATACATCAAGACGAACAGTCACATGATGAAATATTAATCATCATAAGATTCAACCTGTCAGCAACTCATCACTCCTAAAGTGCGAGAAGACTTGATCTCCTTTAACCCACATAAGCACATGGACTACAGTTGTGACAAAGTCTATCTCATACCCGACGACCTATTCCCTTAGCAAAAGGCCACGGATTAAACCTCACATATCAAACCAAATCCGGTTGAGGCCATCACATCACCAAGCAAGCTGAGCTCTTGGGTCCAACTCATTGGAGTTCGAAGGTATCTCAATATCAATCATCAAAGTTGGAACAACAACACATCGATATATCAAGCATGATCATCAGCAAAGACCTTCAAATAGCTGATATCCTCAATCTAAAACCTTCATCAAATTAGAAGAAGAAAATCATCAAAGTTAATTGCGCCTACAAGTCAAAACAAAGATTGGGGCAAACTAAATGTCAAAAATCCACTTCCGGTTCACCGTGTGGGTCATGAGAAAAAAGACTCTTACGATCTTGACATCTTATCAGCCCATCGGTCAAACATACAATAAAGTAATTACCCCAAATGGTAAGCAAGACTGGGGCAAGTTCAAAATCATTGCCAACTCGATGTTAGGACCTTAGAACAAGACTGGGGAAAATCAAAAATTGCGACAACTCAACACTGGGGCATTTATCAACCATCCAATGAAAATGCACCAGTCAGCACCATCAGCATGGTCCGTCATCATCAAAGCTTCTATCATTTCACTGGCGATCCGGTATGATCCATCGGTCTTTTCCAATCATAATTTTCTTAGAATATAGTAATCCACGTATGAGGTACGACTCTTTCATCTCTTTATGTGCTTTCAATCTCCATTTACAAGCATTAACAATAATATACATGTTAAATATAGACAAATCTTACATTAGAATCTTAGAAAAGGGTTTAAAAAAAAGAGATTTTATTTAACTTGTTATGAATTGGATTAATTCCGATAAGCATCCATGGAGCAAGAATCATGGGAACGATCAAAGAATTAAAACTTTTCAAAATTCTAGTTCAAAGTGTTGTTTGGAGTGGAATTGACCTCATATGCGTGTCTGTACTTTGCAATTACCTAACTCTTAGTTATAGAGTATGAAACTATGGTGACGAAAATGACAATTAATGAGAAGATAAAAGATAAGTATCCAGCCTAATGTCTCGAATCTTGGCATGGGTTGCTCGAGTTATTAAGCTTGAGGGGTGCCTTTACACCTGGTGCCCTAAAGTCATCTGGTTTGGGAGTCACCAGCCCAACGCTCGCTACATAGGTAACTTAGTGGCTAAGAAAACAAGCATTGCAAGAAAAAGAGGGCAAACCCTGAGTAGATCCGAATTATGGCCTAGGTTACTAGAGTAATTAAGCCCAAGGAGTGTCTTTACACATGGTGCCCTAAAGCCGTCTGGTTTAGGAGTCACCGGCCCAACGCTCGCTACATTGGTGACTTAGAGCCTAAGAAAATGAATCTTGCACACACCCAAGCGAGGAGAAATAGAATAGATCACCTGACTTATCTCAAAGTGTGGCCTTTGTTACTCGAGCCAGTAAACTCGAAGGGGTATCTTAACACCTAGTGCCCCAAAGTCGTCTAGTTTAGGAGTCATTGGTCCAAAACTCGTTAAATGGGTAACTTTGAATAACCTAAGAAAACGAGACAAGTTAAGCGAGTAAAGCAGAAAAAAGAAAATTTTTGTAAAGTTGAAATGAAATCATTTAAAGTCATAAAAAAGAAACCCCCTCTAAGGGTTGCGTCAATCATAGTGCCCGTGTCATATGAAGTCAATTCTGCGAAGAGCGGTGCCTAAATCGAAAATGAAATAACTTACTCGTGCATAATGACCATGGATGCTTAAATGTTTTCTTGTAATTTCATAACTTGTTAAATAAAAATTTTGATTTTCTTAGGAAAAATTCATTTTCATAATCAATTTCAAAATCTTTAGCGATAAGATAAAAGTAAGTGAATACAAGCATTCAATTTCATAAACTTTAATGTAAAATACCTCATTCACAAGATTATACTAACCCTGATGGGCCAAGCCATCATGCTTTTGCGCATTCTGTTATTCGTTTGATGTGTATGATATTGCTCACTCTTGACTTGGTCAACAAAGAGAGTTTCTTATATGAATCCCCGGTAACAACGTGTGAAAGGGCTGGGGCATTTTCTGATTCCAAGAAATGGAATGAGTGTAAGGCGGGATCAAGCCTCAAATCAAAAGAAAAGGAAGAATTCCTAAGAAAAATCACGACAACATAAGCTTACATCTATAAAAGAAAGGAAAAGTTCTCAAGAGAGTCCTTAACTCAAAAATAGACGCCCGAGGACAAAAGGTCTAGCAAATGAAATCTACATCGTTAAACATGTCAACCTGCGTCAAGTCCCCACAAGTCGAGGCATGTATACTGAAGTTCAAATCTGGACAGTGAAAGAATGGGCCACATCCTCTAGAACGTCAAAAACACTCGGGTCATCAGTCAAGCTATTATCTAACCTAGCAGGGTCGCAAGTAAAGAGCTCGCCACTTTTCATAATCAATGATCAAACTGTTGGCATCAATCCAACGTAGCATCAGGGAAGGATCCAGTGATGTAAGCCGTTGAACACTACTTCAGCGAAAATATCAGGATATCTCCTAGTAAAACCATAAGTGTCTGGACTGCCAGATGGGCCAGCACCAGTTTCAGATCTATAAGAGAAAAAAAGTAGCAACCTCTGTAGGATCCCCACCAAGACAGTGTATGAAAAGGGAACATTCAAATCTGACTTGCGAATGCCAAAAGTAGCCATATGGGAGCAGGAGCTGCTAGGCCTATCAAATTCCATGCATGAAAAGAAACTCCAAATCACCTCAGAAAGGGTGAGGTATGTTTCTATATCTAGTATGTACATTAACCTAGGACAATAGACTCCTAAGGATAAATTTAGATCATCACATCAAGCATAGTCTGCACATGTGCAACCGCGCTATATCAGCTCACATCTCCATAAATTTTTTTAGCATGCATGCCAAGTAGAGTTAAACATGCATGCGCATTAAATGTCCAAACTCAAGAAAATTTCTCCGTTGTTAACTACCAGCAGGGTAGGCACCATTGTCAACTACCAGCAGGATAGGCACCGTTGTTAACTACCAGCAGGGCAGGCACCGTTGTCAACTACCAGCAGGGACGGCACCGTTGTAAACTACCAATGTAGACATCGGGAAGGTCCGATGATTTCAGAACATCATCCCCAGCAGAGATGTAAAAAAATATCTCAGTTTATATTCATCAAACAAGCATCGACAACAACGACGAAAATCAAAATGTTAGAGGCAACACCAGTATAGACATAAGCAGTACTGATGAAAGTCAACCATTGGAATCAGTCCTAACATAGGCATCAGCAATAACCGGTAAAGGTAAAGTGATTTGCGATGCGATGTGCGATTTGTAAAATGCGAAGCACGATTTGCGATGCGATGTGCGAAGTGAGAAATACGATTTGCGAAGTGCGATGTGCGAAGTGCGAAATGCGATTTGCGAAGTGCAATTTGCGCAAGCATTTTAACATCCATCATAACATCTATTGCATTGCGATTTGCATTATTGAATATACCTTGTCATATTTCAAGTGTCTAGTAATCTTTATCATGTTAATTTAATTGCATAGCATAAATATGACAAAGAGGGGCATCTATAGACACTCAAAATTTTGTTTTCTTGTTACTAACTATGCAGGAGGGCAAAAGCGTCTTTTCACATTCCAAATATAACCCTGGAGGACCACAACATCAAATCCAACCCCGGAGACAGCCCCGGGATATCAAATCAACCTTCGGAGACAACCCTAAGGAAAAATAGAATCGGTTGCGATCAAATCTCAAAGACAACCCCAAATGACAACCGAAAGCCCCGTCAACCCTAAAGACAACCCCCGGAAGGGCAAAACGGTCATTTTGATGAGTCAAATCAAACAACCATAAAACATCTACAAATAGGGTTACAAAGAGCCATTGCAGCACTTCTAAGCGTAAACTACGCAAAACAGCTCAACGGACTGCCTGCAAAGACCCGAAGATGCCATTTTGGTCATGGACTCGAATTTGGAAAATGGCAAACCCTATGCCATTGCGTAGCTCTCGAAGAGAGCTTTCCAGAATGGTATGGCACATCTCCATCGAATTCTCTAATTTTAAGTTACAAGCATTTCAGCGGACTACACGTCGATCGAGATTACACGTAGTTCGAGGAGGGGCCCGCTTGGGCATTTCTGCATGTATACTCACGGAATCCGCAGGTCTACCTGCGGAAGCCCGTGGCTTTATACACAAGCTTCCATCAGCTTGTAGAAGAGGAAGAAGAAAAAAAAGAAAGAAAAGAGAAAGAGATAAAAGAGAGAGATTTCGTGCCAAAAATTGCTCTGATCTTGCTTCCAAACTTGTAAACCTCACTTGTAAGCATTCATCTACATATCTATTATAACATATCAAGTTTTCACCAGTGGAAATCGATTCTAAAAGCGTGTAAAGTCGTTCGATCGCCAATTTCGTGCAAGGTCGTAAGGTTCCTTCAAGTTTTAATTTTTCTTGCTTATATACATGTATATGAGTAATATATATGTATATTAGTTAGTTTTAAATTTTAAATATCGATTTCTAGCTTTTCCTTGCGTTATTATATATATAGATATATATATTTAGATTTATATATAGCAGTTGGGTCTGGATTGCAAATTTGTGGTTTTTCTTGATTTACTATATATATTTATACCGTTCAGTTTTGCCTAGATTGCAAATCCGTGGCTTTTCATACTTTAATATACATATAAGCATATATATATATATATATATCATATCTGTGGCTTTTTATTGCTTTAATATATATATATATATATATATATATATATAATGTTTTATTATATATATAAATAATATATATATATATATAAGTTAGTGTTTTATATAATTATATATATATAAGTTTTATCTATTTATATATATATTTAGTTAATCATTGTGATTAAATATAGATTGTAAACATTCATATGATGGGAATCTGCAATATTTAACGTTTATTGACTAGATTTATATAAATCTAGTCATATCTAGCTTTTAACTAGTTCAAAAGTTGTAAAACTAGAACCATTGAGCTACAAAGGCTAAGATTTATTTAAATCTAGATTTTTTTTTAGTTTGTAAATATTTGGCAACTACGGGACCCTAGCTCTGTGTCTAGAGGAAACGTGAAGCCACGGCTACGCACATGCAAGGATTTAATTGATGAATCTCTTGTTTTGCGACGTCTAGAGCTAAATATGAATTTTATTTTAAGTTATACACTGTGCAAGCTTTTAAATAATTTTCTGTGAGCCTAGGAATCACGAGATCTATGGTTAAATCCATGAATCTAGGTTTGGTTCCCATAATAGATATGTTCGAGTTGTATAGTAGCTTGCAGCCCTTTGTAAATGTAAATAAAAGGGACCTTAAAAAAGTTATCCGGATTTAAGGTTTCAACATAGTAAAAGCATTTATTGTGGTGTTCGGATCACTTCGATGGCTTTTATGCCCATAAAGAGCCTGACACTTATATATATATATATATATTATTTTGTCGAGGGTGCTTCACAGCCCGAGAATAAAATCAAAATAAGCCGAATATGGAATAAAATGAAAGTATCAACAGATTTCAATTCCTATGCAAGTGAAAGGATTTGAAAACCACTTTTTAAAACATCACTTTCATATCTTGTCTAAAAATGAACTTTTTAATCAAATTCTTCGTATATAGGTCCAACGAAGCACATCACTACTTTCAAATAAAGCACTTAGGCCCAATTAACTGTAATACACACACATACACAAAAATTAAGGAATGAAAAACGCGATAACCGTGTTTTACGGAAGTCGGGGGGTGCCTAACACCTTCTCCCGCTTAATCAAGCCCCCAAACTGTATGAAATCTCGGTTTCCAAAACCAATTAAACAGAGTCCAGTAATTGGGCCATATTACAAAACCTTTCAAAACTCGGTTGAGTTGGTACAACCATTTAACTCATACCAACTTGCGGCTCTGTCTAATTCGGACCAATAAAATCAAACATTTTCAAATCGTCGATATTATATGTTGGTCTTTTCCTGAAAATTCACCATTCAGATCAAACAAATCACCAAATAGAAAACATAAAGGGTAGAAACACTTACGAAAATGGAATCAAAATTCTCCCGGCGTCGACAATTGAAATGATGGTGTCGCGCTATCGATATACCTATGACGAGAAGGTGATTCTTTTATTATAATTATATTTGATAGTTAGAGAACATAAGATTAGGTATGAGTTCTTAAAACTCATACTTATGGTAAGTTTATGACTCATAATCGTATGGAATGTTTTTGAACCCTTAAGTGTATGAACAGTTCTTAATTGATTCTTGGACTACGTATTGTTAGGATAAGTTTCTAAACTCATATTATTATGGAAAGTTCATGAACTCATAACGTGTGGTATGTTTAATGAACTATACTGGGATATAGAAAATTTGTGGATTAAGAACTGAGGATATTCTGTGTAGTAAGATTGAAGGATGATAAAAATAGGTAGAATTACTAAGCAATAGAACATTAGAGAAATTTAAGTTGATAGTGGAAGCATAGGTATTCTAAATCTTCTAGCAATGTTAGACTTTAAATTTTTGACATCAAGCTAAATTCGCACTGATGTGCATTTAAAAATATAAATAAACTTTTATTATCAAAACATGGTGACAAGGGTGTGGAGATGGACTTCGAGCCATTATCACATCGTTATCTGTTGTAACATGATAACACAAAATGATTTTTCAATGGTTTTAAACTGTGACGCCCCCAAATTCGGGTTCCCTAACCTTAGGTTTGGTGCTCACGATCCATCATACATATCATGTAAGACCCCGGATTTTATGAAATAGAAGTATTCAATTTTTCTTATATTTATTATTCAGTAAATGGTTAAATTGATAAAAGGTTAAAGTTGAGGGTGATATATGTAAATTTTTCAAAATAAGCAAGTGGTTGTAAAATATTCATTGTTGTCGGGAAATATTCGCTTGGTCGTGGAATATTCTTTTTGTCGGGAAATATTCGTACGACGGCGCAACCATTTGTGGGCCCCATAACGAAAAATTATCAGATGAAGAAAACGACAAGAATAAGTTTTCTAAAAATAACGGCGTAACGGTTACCGTTAGAACTGTTGAAATACCCGGTGGTTAAAATAAAGTAATACGCGTTGTTGCATAGTAGCACACGGTATTGCACAGTATTTTATATTATTGTTAATTCAATCATTGTTACTGCACCGTATTTCCCATTATCAGATCAATAATTTATATTATTTGAATAATATTATTAGATAGCACTATTGACAATGTCTAATGAAGTTATGTCTAGGAAAAGGGTTTGGTCACCTAATTGCGCGTCAGTGAGGAGAAATTCTTATCGGAAAGCCCCCTTTTTCCTGGGAACGACCTGGTTGTCAATTTTGTGGTTCTGTAATATTATTTGTTAATAATTAATTATTGATAAAAATGATAAGAAAATATTTATTTAATGGAGGAATTTTTAAAGACACAATTATTGAGAGTTGATATTTTATCTTCTTCGATAAAATAATTCATTTAAATATATTCTTATAATATTATATTATAAGTGTATAATGTGGTAATATAATATTATAATAATGGTGATATTTTTACAATAAATTCATGGTATATGAATAAATGAGGTGGAAGACAGAAATGGAATTTGAATTTGAATTTTTTATAATTATAAATATTTTATTATATATATATGTATATATATACGTGTGTGTGTGTGTGTTTGTGTGTGTGTGTGTGAGTGAAGAATTGATAGGGGGAGAGAGGAGAGAGAATAAGTGGGAAATGGTGAGAGAAAAGATGGAGAGATGAAGAGAGAAAGAAAGAAGAAATGGAGGAATTGATGTGGGGGAGAGAGAGAGGAGAGAGAATAAGTAGGAAATGGTGGGAGAAAAGGGGGAGAGATAAAAAGAGAAAGAAAGAAGAAAAGGAGGGAAGAGAAGGAAATTGAAATTTTATCCGCATGTAAATTTCAGTCATTTTTCGTTCGGAATTTGAAAAAACTTTCTTCTACAAAGTTGTAGAGAATTAAATTTCTATGGAATGGACATAAAATTTGTATTTTTTTGATAAAAGGGCTATTTATTATAAATTATTGAAGTTTTGGAATAAATGTTTTTAACTAAAACATATGGTGGGCCCCACTCTTGTTTGTAGAATGCTGGAGATTTTGTTTTAGAATGGTGGCCCCCACTCATGTAATAAAATGCTAAAATTATTTTTCCAAGAATGGCAGGTGTAGGAATTTAATAATATTAATATTTTATTAAATTTTCTACTTTGGCGTTCTAAGCATTTTTCAATAAATAGGGTGTTTAGTTTAGAATTAAAAATCACACTAGAATCAGAAGTTTCTTTCTCTATAATATCGAGCGTATTTTTGTGAGTATTTAAATACTTTGAGTGTTGCTATACAGTACAAGTTTTCTTCAGTATTATATCCGATATTTCAGTCAGAAGTATTTGTCTGTTGAGGTAAGGGATGGTAAGGGATGATATATTTTTCGTAAATGATGTTATGGCTTTCAATATCATTTTACCGAAATATTGGTATAAATTTTATTATGAAATTTTTACCTTTTTTATGTCAGGGTTACTATTTATGTATACGACACTATTCACGTATACGGCACTATTCACGAATACTGTGCCTGTTACGGTTGAATATCATTTCAACGGAATATTGGTATAATTTTTCTTATGAAATTTTTACCTTTTCATGCCGGAGTTACTATTCACAGGACACTATTCACAGATTACTATACACGGGTTACTATTCACGAGATACTATTCACAACAAAATTGGTTTCTTTTTTTAACCAAATTATCGTTGATTTATGAATCTTACTTTTGAAATTAGATCCATATTTTGATCATATTATTCTTATTATCATATATAACATTTTTATAATCATGGTGATGGAAGTTCTATTTGACTTGAGTGTAAAGATGGGTAGATTATTGGTATGACCATGACTATGGGTTCTCTTTGGCCAGTAGTGCAAAGATGAATTGTTGACTGGTATGATCATGACCATTGAATTTATAATTGAATATCTTTAACTTAAGGGCAAAGGTGAATTGATCAATATGGTTATAATTATTGTTTATATAAATTCTGAAATAATTAAACATTTCTTTGAGATATGAATATCTTTGGCCATAGTGCAAAGATGACCTGTTATTGAATATCTTTGGCTTGTAACGCAAAGATGACCTGTTGTTAAATATCTCTGGCCTGAGTGCAAAGATTAAATGATTAACATGATTATGAACAGGAACTATGATTTGGTGTAACCATGATCTTTGATGTTTCAGGTAAAGACAAGTGATAAAAATTATCTTCGTCTTGGGTGCGAAGAGGAATTTATCAACATAATTATGATTATGAACTATTTACATGATTATAAACATGAATTGTTGATTGATGTTGCATGGATACAATATTGTTGGTGGACTTTTAACGTGGAGGAGACAATAGACATTATGGTTTATTTGACTCTTCTAATGGATTGTTCGTTCCGCTGCAACTATGGTTAAAAACTTCTATCATCTACGATATGTTCTGCATATCTGATTTATTACTGATGAAAACTATTGATAATTTAATTATCTTTAGTCGTGATATTCTTTACTGGGCTATTTGTGCTCACCCTTTTACTTCACAATTCATTTCAGGTAATAAGAGTGTAGCTGGGTCGAGCGGGGATAACAGGGGAATAGAACGAGGGTTTATAACTATTGAAGTTTCCCACAAAACAGTATGAAAATAAATTTATTGAGAATTTTATATAAGTGTGTCGTATTTTATACGTCATTTAACTGTTGATTTTGGTGAACCTAATAGGGTGAGGTGAACCCAACTTTAGAAAGGTGTTTTGCCACTATCGTACAAGATGTCTAATGACATACGACTTCATGTTATCATAAGACAGGGTTGTGCACATCCACTTGCTGATTATATCTATGAGCATTACCTATATAATCTTAGAGTATGGTGGAAATATAATTCTCAATTGTAGACATTAGAGATAATTATATGGCAAGAGAAGACCAACCATTAGAAAGAACATGATAATAATCTTCTCGTTTTTCTTTGGGGTCTATTGGGTCAACCAAGGGTCAACCAAGGATAATTTCAAGTTATATGATATCTATTATCACTTAAATGCTTGGCCTCCCATGTACGAAGGTTTCCTTGAGCATTTTTTAAAGATTTTAATTCGTAAAACAGTTATTGATTGTACCTTTATGTAAGGTACCATTGTAAGGTGCTGTGGCCGAGGCACCATGAGAGTTACATGTATTTGTATTAAAACTCAAAGTTTAACTGTGGTCGTATTTTGTACGACAGTTTAAAAGTCAGAATTTAAAGATTTGTGTTTGGAATTTTTGTTGAGTGTATTTCGTGGCGACCCAGAATGGGTTGGGTGGATTGGACCTATTTTGGGGGCGTTACATTTTGGTATCAGAGCTTAGTGATATGGTCGCTGGCGGAGATTGGAGTCTAGAACTAGGAGGGGAGAGACAAGTAATATACTTCGCTAGTGTGTGACTTACCTAAGCTGATTTTTTTTACTTAATAAATTGACAAATTGTGATATGTCAATTAACCTCTGTTTTGAAGCTGTATTCTGGAATGAGCAATGGAGAAGTTATGATACAGAAAAAATGACCGGGAAGATAGAATCAGAAATGAGAGCAAGGTATTCTCACCTCTTCGGAATACCAGGTACGTAAATTTTAGGGACGAAATTTCATAAGAAGGGGAGATTGTAAGACCTCGGATTTTATGAAATAGAAGTATTCAATTTTATTATTCAGTAAATGGTTAAATTGATAAAAGGTTAAAGTTGAGGGTGATATATGTAAATTTTTCAAAATAAGCAAGTGGTTATAAAATATTCATTGTTGTCGGGAATATTCGCTTAGTCGTGGAATATTCTTTTTGTCGGGGAATATTCGTACGACGGCGCAGACATTTGTGGGCCCCATAACGAAAAATTATCGGATGAAGAAAACGACAAGAATAAGTTTTCTAAAATTAACGGCGTAACGATTACCGTTAGAACTGTTGAAATACCTCGTGGTTAAAAAAAGTAATACACGTTATTGCACAGTAGCACACGATATTGCACAGTATTTTATATTATTATTAATTCAATAATTGTTACTGCATCGTATTTCTTATTATCAGATCAATAATTTATATTATTTGAATAATATTATTAGATAGCACTATTAGCAATGTCTAAGAAAGTTCTGTCTAGGAAGGGAGTTTGGTCACCTAATTGCGTGCCAGTAAGGAGAAATCCTTATCGGAAAGCCCCCTCTTTCTTGGGAACGACCTGATTGTCAATATTATCATTCTGTAATATTATTTGTGAATAATTAATTATTGATAAAAATGATAAGAGAATATTTATTTAATGGAAGAATTTTTAAAAAGACAATTATTGAGAGTTGATATTTTATCTTCTTTGATAAAATAATTCATTTAAATATATTATTATAATATTATATTATAAGTGTATAATGTGATAATATAATAATATAATAATAGTGATATTTTTACAATAAATTTATGGTATATGAATAAATGAGGTGGAAGAGAGAAATAGGATTTGAATTTTTAATAATTATAAATATTTTATTATATATATATATGTATATATATACGTGTGTGTTTGTTTGTGTGTGTGTGAGTGAAGAATTGATGGGGGGAGAGAGAGAGAGAGAGGAGAGAGAATAAGTGGGAAATGATGGGAGAAAAGATGGAGAGATGAAGAGAGAAAGAAAGAAGAAATGGAGGAATTGATGGGGGGGAGAGAGAGATAGAGAGAGAGGAGAGAGAATAAGTGAGAAATGGTGGGAGAAAAGGGGGAGAGATGAAGAGAGAAAGAAAGAAGAAAAGGAGGGAAAAGAAGGAAATTGGAATTTTATCCGCATGTATATTTTAGTCATTTTTCGTTCGAAATTTGGAAAAACTTTCTTCTACAAAGTTATAGAGAATTAAATTTCTTATGGAATGGACATAAAATTTGTATTTTGCTGATAAAAGGGCTATTTATTATGAATTATTGAATTTTCAGAATAAATGTTTTTAACTAAAATATATGGTCGGCCCCACTCTTGTTTGTAAAATGTTGGAGATTTTATTCTAAAATGGTGGGCCCCACTCGTGTAATAAAATGCTAAAATTATTTTTCCACGAATGGCAGGCGTAGGAATTTAATAATATTAATATTTTATTAAATTTTCTGCTTTGGCGTTATAAGCATTTTTCTATAAATAGGGTGCTTAGTTTAGAATTAAAAATCACACCAGAATCAGAAGTTTCTTTCTCTATAATATCGAGCGTATTTTTGTCAGTATTTAAATACTTTGAGTGTTGCTATACAGTACAAGTTTCCTTCAGTATTATATCCGATATTCCTGTCAAAAGTACTTGTCTTTTGAGGTAAGGAATGGTAAGGGATGTTATATTTTTTGTAAATGATGTTATGGCTTTCAATATCATTTCACCGAAATATTGGTATGAATTTTATTATGAAATTTTTACCTTTTTTATGTCGGGGTTACTATTTATGTATACGACACTGTTCATGTATACGGTACTATTCACGAATACGGTGCATGTTACGGTTGAATATCATTTCACCGGAATATTGGTATAATTTTTCTTATGAAATTTTTACCGTTTTATGCCGGAATTACTATTCACAGGGCACTATTCACGGGTTACTATTCACGAGATACTATTCACAACAAAATTGGTTTCTTTTTCTAACCAAATTATCATTGATTTATGAATCTTACTTTTGAAATTAGATCCATATTTTGATCATATTGTTCTTATTATCATATATAACATTTTTATAATCATGGTGATGGAAGTTCTCTTTGACTTGAGTGTAAAGATGGGTAGATTATTGGCATGACCATGACTATGGGTTCTCTTTAGCCAGTAGTGCAAAGATGAATTGTTGACTGGTATGATCATGACCACTGAATTTACAATTGAATATCTTTAACTTAAGGGCAAAGGTGAATTGATCAATATAGTTATAATTATTGTTTATATAAATTCTGAAATAATTAGACATTTCTTTGAGATATGAATATCTTTGGCCGTAGTGCAAAGATGACCTGTTGTTGAATATCTTTGGCTTGTAATGCAAAGATGACCTGTTGTTAAATATCTCTGGCCTGAGTGCAAAGATTAAATGATTAACATGATTATGAACAGGAACTGTGATTTGGTGTAACCATGATCTTTGATGTTTCAGGTAAAGACAAGTGATAAAAATTATCTTCGTCTTGGGTGCGAAGAGAAATTTATCAACATAATTATGATTATGAACTATTTACATGATTATAAACAGGAATTGTTGATTGATGTTGCATGGATACAATATTGTTGGTGGACTTTTAACGTGGAGGAGATAATAGACATTATGGTTTATTTGACTCTTCTAATGGATTGTTCGTTCCGCTGCAACTATGGTTGAAAACTTCTATCATCTACGATATGTTTTGCATATCTGATTTATTACTGATGAAAACTATTGATAATTTAATTATCTTTAGTCATGATATTCTTTACTAGGCTATTTGTGCTCACCCTTTTACTTCACAATTCGTTTCAGGTAATAAGAGTGTAGCTGGGTCGAGCGGGGATAACAGGGGAATATAACGAGGGTTTATAACTATTGAAGTTTCCCACAAAACAGTATGAAAATAAATTTATTGAGAATTTTACATAAGTGTGTCGTATTTTATACGTCATTTAACTGTTGATTTTGGTGAACCAAATAGGGTGAGGTGAACCCAACTTTAGAAAGGTGTTTTGCCACTATCGTACAAGATGTCTAATGATATACGACTTCATGTTATCATAAGACAGGGTTGTGCACATCCACTTGCTGATTATATCTATGAGCATTACCTATATAATCTTAGAGTATGGTTGAAATATAATTCTCAATTGTAGACATTAGAGATAATTATATGGCAAGAGAAGACCAAACATTAGAAAGAACATGATAATAATCTTCTCATTTTTCTTTGTGGTCTATTGGGTCAACCAAGGGTCAACCAAGGATAATTTCAAGTTATATGATATCTATTATCACTTAAATGCTTGGCCTCCCATGTACGAAGGTTTCCTTGAGCATTTTTTAAAGATTTTAATTCGTAAAACAGTTATTGATTGTACCTTTATGTAAGGTACCATTGTAAGGTGCTGTGGCCGAGGCACCATGAGAGTTACATGTATTTGTATTAAAACTCAAAGTTTAACTGTGGTCGTATTTTGTACGACAGTTTAAAAGTCAGAATTTAAAGATTTGTGTTTGGAATTTTTGTTGAGTGTATTTCGTGGCGACCCAGAATGGGTTGGGTGGATTGGACCTATTTTGGGGGCGTTACATTTTGGTATCAGAGCTTAGGGATATGGTCGCTGGCGGAGATTGGAGTCTAGAACTAGGAGGGGAGAGACAAGTAATATACTTCGCTAGTGTGTGACTTACCTAAGCTGATTTTTTTTACTTAATAAATTGACAAATTGTGATATGTCAATTAACCTCTGTTTTGAAGCTGTATTCTGGAATGAGCAATGGAGAAGTTATGATACAGAAAAAATGACCGGGAAGATAGAATCAGAAATGAGAGCAAGGTATTCTCACCTCTTCGGAATACCAGGTACGTAAATTTCAGGGACGAAATTTCATAAGAAGGGGAGATTGTAAGACCCCGGATTTTATGAAATAGAAGTATTCAATTTTAT
Source organism: Panax stipuleanatus (assembly GCA_020205555.1). Taxonomy (NCBI): domain Eukaryota; kingdom Viridiplantae; phylum Streptophyta; class Magnoliopsida; order Apiales; family Araliaceae; genus Panax; species Panax stipuleanatus. The sequence goes on from CM035115.1 coordinate 105,932,557, forward strand.
TATTCAGTAAATGGTTAAATTGATAAAAGGTTAAAGTTGAGGGTGATATATGTAAATTTTTCAAAATAAGCAAGTGGTTATAAAATATTCATTGTTGTCGGGAATATTCACTTAGTCGTGGAATATTCTTTTTGTCTGGGAATATTCGTACGACGACACAGACATTTGTGGGCCCCATAACGAAAAATTGTTTGATGAAGAAAAAGACAAGAATAAGTTTTCTAAAATTAACGGCGTAACGATTACCGTTAGAACTGTTGAAATACCTGGTGGTTAAAAAAAGTAATACACGTTATTGCACAGTAGCACACGATATTGCACAGTTTTTTATATTATTATTAATTTAATAATTGTTACTGCACCGTATTTCTTATTATCAGATCAATAATTTATATTATTTGAATAATATTATTAGATAGCACTATTAGCAATGTCTAAGAAAGTTCTGTCTAGGAAGGGGGTTTTGGTCACCTAATTGCGTGCCAGTAAGGAGAAATCCTTATCGGAAAGCCCCCTCTTTCCTGGGAACGACCTGATTGCCAATATTATCATTCTGTAATATTATTTGTGAATAATTAATTATTGATAAAAATGATAAGGAAAAATATTTATTTAATGGAAGAATTTTTAAAAAGACAATTATTGAGAGTTGATATTTTATCTTCTTTGATAAAATAATTCATTCAAATATATTATTATAATATTATATTATAAGTGTATAATGTGATAATATAATAATGGTGATATTTTTACAATAAATTTATGGTATATGAATAAATGAGGTGGAAGAGAGAAATGGGATTTGAATTTTTAATAATTATAAATATTTTATTATATATATATATGTATATATATATGTGTGTGTGTGTTTGTGTGTGTGTGAGTGAAGAATTGATGGGGGAGAGAGAGAGAGAGGAGAGAGAATAAGTGGGAAATGGTGGGAGAAAAGATGGAGAGATGAAGAGAGAAAGAAAGAAGAAATGGAGGAATTGATGGGGGGAGAGAGAGATAGAGAGAGGAGGGAGAATAAGTGAGAAATGGTGGGAGAAAAGGGGGAGAGATGAAAAGAGAAAGAAAGAAGAAAAGGAGGGAAAAGAAGGAAATTGGAATTTTATCCGCATGTAAATTTTAGTCATTTTTCGTTCGAAATTTGGAAAAACTTTCTTCTACAAAGTTATAGAGAATTAAATTTCTTATGGAATGAACATAAAATTTGTATTTTGCTGATAAAAGGGCTATTTATTATGAATTATTGAAGTTTCGGAATAAATGTTTTTAACTAAAACATATGGTGGGCCCCTCTTGTTTGTAAAATGTTGGAGATTTTGTTCTAAAATGGTGGGCCCCACTCGTGTAATAAAATGCTAAAATTATTTTTCCACGAATGGCAGGCGTAGGAATTTAATAATATTAATATTTTATTAAATTTTCTGATTTGGCGTTCTAAGCATTTTTCTATAAATAGGGTGCTTAATTTAGAATTAAAAATCACACCAGAATCAGAAGTTTCTTTCTCTATAATATCGAGCGTATTTTTGTGAGTATTTAAATACTTTGAGTGTTGCTATACAGTACAAGTTTCCTTCAATATTATATCCGATATTCCGGTCAAAAGTACTTGTCTTTTGAGGTAAGGAATGGTAAAGGATGTTATATTTTTTTGTAAATGATGTTATGGCTTTCAATATCATTTCATCGAAATATTGGTATGAATTTTATTATAAAATTTTTACCTTTTTTATGTCGGGGTTACTATTTATGTATACGACACTGTTCACGAATACGGTGCATGTTACGGTTGAATATCATTTCACCGGAATATTGGTATAATTTTTCTTATGAAATTTTTACCTTTTTATGCCGGAATTACTATTCACAGGGCACTATTCACGGGTTACTATTCACGAGATACTATTCACAACAAAATTGGTTTCTTTTTCTAACCAAATTATCATTGATTTATGAATCTTACTTTTAAAATTAGATCCATATTTTGATCATATTGTTCTAATTATCATATATAACATTTTTATAATCATGGTGATGGAAGTTCTCTTTGACTTGAGTGTAAAGATGGGTAGATTATTGGTATGACCATGACTATGGGTTCTCTTTGGCCAGTAGTGCAAAGATGAATTGTTGACTGGTATGATCATGACCATTGAATTTATAATTGAATATCTTTAACTTAAGGGCAAAGGTGAATTGATCAATATGGTTATAATTATTGTTTATATAAATTCTGAAATAATTAGACATTTCTTTGAGATATGAATATCTTTGGCCGTAGTGCAAAGATGACCTGTTGTTAAATATCTCTGGCCTGAGTGCAAAGATTAAATGATTAACATGATTATGAACAGGAACTGTGATTTGGTGTAACCATGATCTTTGATGTTTCAGGTAAAGACAAGTGATAAAAATTATCTTCGTCTTGGGTGCGAAGAGAAATTTATCAACATAATTATGATTATGAACTATTTACATGATTATAAACAGGAATTGTTGATTGATGTTGCATGGATACAATATTGTTGGTGGACTTTTAACATGGAGGAGATAATAGACATTATGATTTATTTGACTCTTCTAATGGATTGTTCGTTCCGCTACAACTATGGTTGAAAACTTCTATCATCTACGATATGTTCTGCATATCTGATTTATTACTGATGAAAACTATTGATAATTTAATTATCTTTAGTCATGATATTCTTTACTAGGCTATTTTTGCTCACCCTTTTACTTCACAATTCGTTTCAGGTAATAAGAGTGTAGCTGGGTCGAGCGAGTATAATAGGGGAATAGAACGAGGGTTTATAACTATTGAAGTTTCCCACAAAACAGTATGGAAATAATTTTATTGAGGATTTTAGATAAGTGTATCGTATTTTATACGTCATTTAACTATTATTTTGGTGAACCAAATAGAGTGAGGTGAACCCAACTTTGGAAGGGTGTTTTGCCACTATCGTACAAGATGTCTAATAACATACGACTTCATGTTATCATAAGACAGGGTTGTGCACATCCACTTGCTGATTATATTTATGAGCACTACCTATATAATCTTGGAGTATGGTTGAAATATAATTCTCAATTAGAGACAATAGAGATAATTATATGGCAAGAGAAGACCAACCATTAGAAAGAACATGATAATAATCTTCTCATTTTTCTTTGGGGTTTATTGGGTCAACCAAGGGTCAACCAAGGATAATTTCAAGTTATATGATATCTATTATCACTTAAATGCTTGGCCTCCCATGTACGAAGGTTTCCTTGAGCATTTTTCAAAGATTTTAATTCGTAAAATAGTTATTGATTATACCTTTGTGTAAGGTACCATTGTAAGGTGCTGTGGCCGAGGCACCATGAGAGTTACATGTATTTGTATTAAAACTCAAAGTTTAACTGTGGTCGTATTTTGTACGACAGTTTAAAAGTTAGAATTTAAAGATTTGTGTTTGGAATTTTTGTTGAGTGTATTTTGTGGCGACCCATAATGGGTTTAGTGGATTGGACCTATTTTAGGGGCGTTACATTTTGGTATCAGAGATTAGGGATATGGTCACTGGCGGAGATTAGAGTCTAGAACTATGAGGGGAGAGATGAGTAATATACTTCGCTAGTATGTGACTTACCTAAGCAGAATTTTTTTACTTAATAAATTGACAAATTGTGATATATCAATTAACCTCTGTTTTGAAGCTGTATTCTAGAATGAGCAATGAAGAAGTCATGATACAAAAAAAATGACCGGGAATATAGAATCAGAAATGAGAGCAAGGTATTCTCACCTCTTCGGAATACCAGGTACGTAAATTTCAGGGACGAAATTTCATAAGAAGGGGAGATTGTAAGACCCCGAATTTTATGAAATAGAAGTATTCAATTTTATTATATTTATTATTCAGTAAATGGTTAAATTGATAAAAGGTTAAAGTTGAGGGTGATATATATAAAATTTTCAAAATAAGCAAGTGGTTATAAAATATTCATTGTTGTCGGGGAATATTCGCTTGGTCGTGGAATATTCTTTTTGTCGGGGAATATTCGTATGACGGCGCAGCCATTTGTGGGCCCCATAACGAAAAACTGTCGGATGAAGAAACCGACAAGAATACATTTTCTAAAAATAACGGTGTAACGATTATCGTTAGAACTGTTGAAATACCCGATGGTTAAAATAAAGTAATACGTGTTATTGCACAGTAGCACACGATATTGCACAGTATTTTATATTATTATTAATTCAATAATTGTTACTGCACCGTATTTCCCATTATCAGATCAATAATTTATATTATTTGAATAATATTATTACATAGCACTATTGGCAATATCTAAGGAAGTTCTATCTAGGAAGAAGGTTTGGTCACCTAATTGCGTGCCAGTAAGGAGAAATCCTTATCAGAAAGCCCCCTTTCCTGGAAACGACCTATTTGTCAATATTGTGGTTCTGTAATATTATTTGTGAATAATTAATTATTGATAAAAATGATAAGAAATATTTATTTAATGGAGGAATTTTTAAAGAGACAATTATTGAGAGTTGATATTTTATTTTCTTCGATAAAATAATTCATTCAAATATATTATTATAATATTATATTATAAGTGTATAATGTGATAATATAATAATATAATAATAGTGATATTTTTACAATAAATAATTCATTAAAATATATTATTATAATATTATATTATTTGTGAATTTTCCCTCTTGTAACTATTCCCTCCACGTTTCTTAGTGGGACAGTTGTAAGAGTCTAATAGGTCACAATTTGTAACTTCTTCTTAACACGTCAATTTATCAGATTTGACTTTTCTTCAGTTGACTACTGACTTCTTTAGTTTGTGGAGTGGCCTTATGACTTAGCTTAGTACTCCACAATTTCTTAAACTAATGTACAACCTTTGTGCCTTCTTCAATGATCGTAGTATGATGTCATGCTTCAATAGACAACTTCTTCATTAGACTTCAAGAGAGTGGCAATACTCATTTGCAGCTTGTATTCTTCTGAGGAGTTACTGCTTGCTTCAGCATAGATTCTTGTGATTCCAATCAATATTTTCACTTCTTTTGGGTTAAGGTTGCTCAGGAAGGGCCAACCTCTTAGATCAAAGCTAAGGGTTAGGTTTCTCCCTAAGGCACTTATCAGATGAAGAGCTTTATAAACATGGTGGCTACAATGACATCACATTGGGCTTCTCTGCTGAGGAGTTCACTTACAAACTCTAGACATTCTTTGATGTTGGTATTTGTGTAGGTTGCAATCGTGGTGTCATCATGCTCTTACACTACGATCACTGAGACTGATCGTAGGTACTCCACGATTTGAGTGATTGGTTGATATGGTTATCAGCAGCACATTTTGGGACGTTACTACTGATTATGGATCGTTATTTGGTTCATCAGTCACAGAGTTTTGGGACTGTATAACTGGAATATTTCTATTTTGGGTTAGCTCCTGTCTCTATGAACTTGACAGGAGTGGTCTTGATATTTGTGGAGTGGTCAAAAGACATGCACCATAGTTGACCTATCCTTCAAGCTTATCTCAGATCTTCTGGCAAGTATTTCACCTCTTCATTTTGTTCCCCAAGCTTCACCATCTTCATCATTTGCATCAAGAACTTCCTCAGAATGAACAACAACTTCAGGCTGTACTTCCTCAGCAATAGCACTTGGTTCTGGAATTTCCTCTCCAGTATTGATCATGGTCTGATCAGGTGCAGTAGTGTGCTCTGCATGATTGATCATGACCTGGTCATCTTCTATGATTCTGGTCTCTTCCACAGTTAGACCAGATGCTTGAGGTTGATTGCTTTGTTCAGCCTTTTCATCAGCAATCCTTCAATCATCTTCCTTCAATACTTCCTCATTTGTGTTGGGTAAATTATAGTTACGCACAACACGTACGTATACGTGGTGAACAAGTAATAAAGTGAAAGTAAAGTATCGTTTCCACGAGAAATTATTTAAGAAGAATCACCAAGTACTAACTCGTAACCAACTCAATCTTATTTAAACGAATGAATTTTAATATATAATTAAACTACTTCTAACTACCACTAATTACCACTAGTTAAATTACAGATTACGGAGATTTAAGATCACAACTTCACTTATTGCTTCATCTAAGTTAACATACTTTTTATCAATTATTCTCTCTATACTGAATTGTTAATCAAGAACACGAAAGCAAATATAACCACCTCACGATGCATCATACCATACTCACTCAAATCTACAGATGATAGAATTAAGCAAGACACCGTAATTAACTAATCCACTATATTGCGATGTGCATTACAATTAAAAAGTATTTAATCACAAGTTCTCTATAAGATTACATATGGTGTAAAGGCATACTTCTACCCTAAACACGAATCATGATTTTCATCTATGCAGAAATCACAAACACATGCTATTATGGTCAGATCTAAATCTATACTCATCTCTCAATTTCATATATATTATCACGGTAATTGATAATGAGTCAATTAAACAATTATTCCAAATCATAATAGACAATTCACAATGATAGATCACAATAATTAATAGAGAAGCATATTAAAATAAATTACACAATAAGATCCATTGTAATCTTAAACAAAGAATTATTACATTGAATTAAAACTAAGAATCCACACTTGAATATACATTAAAAGATAAGAATAAGATTAAGGAAAAGAATTGAATCTATTGCCGCCAAATTCGTCCTCCTTCTTGCTCTTGATCTGGATCTCCAATGGTCTCCAAGTGCTTCAATCTCCAAATTTCCTTTCAACTAGGGTTTGTATCTAATCTATTCTATATTAATCTAATGGAATCCCCCTCTAATATGTCCATCTCTGACTCTTAAATAGCCTTTTTTGACCCAACTAAACTAGTAGCCCTAATTCCATCCAAATCCTACTTGAAATAGGAGTTTTTCATGTTCCCAACGCGTAAGCCCACCCCGACCGGCTTTTTAGCCTTGTTACGCCCTCCCCCGCGGGGAATTTCTGCATACCCCCGCCCCGGAGGGGGTTTTGCCTTTTAAATGCCCGTCCCAGCGGGCCTTGCTTTGCTGTTGTGGCATCCTTTGGTAGAACGAGCATAACTTTTGATCCAAGAAGAGTTACGGGGCCTGCTACCAGTCAAATCGAAGCTGTTGACGAGATCTATAACTTTCATTCTTTGAGCATTGCCAGATTCGAATTGGATCAAGGTTGAATTTGGGGTCCAAGTGACTGCTATGTAAATTGCACTTCCAAACTTTGAGGTTTCAACTTCCGCTTGGTAAAAAGGTCATAACTTCTTCCTCCAAACTCCGATTATGATGATTCAAGATGTTCTGGAAAGCTAAGAAGAAGCTCTATAATAAAATCATATCCCAAGCCAAGAGTGCAAAATTAGCATTAAAGCACAAATGAGTTTCGGATTGCATTTCCTTGCTTCTCCATGCCAATAGCCGCTCACACAGTTCCCAAGCATGAAATCTACAAAATAACCACAAAATACATGAAAAGTGACCGCAACACATAAGATTAAACAACTTATTCAAGTAATAGATACCGGATAAGTAGGTGTAAAATCGACTTATCAAATACCCCCAAACTTGAACCGTTGCTTGTCCCCAAGCAAAACACTCGAACCACAAATTAGAAAGACTCATTCTCTAGCAATGATCCACTCAGGTAATTAGTCAATATGAATTTGAACATTGGCCTCAAAGGTTACAATAAATGATCCTTTAAGTGCGTGTGTGCATCCACATATTCAAACTAGTTATGATTTACATAATATCAACCAATACTCAGAAAAGATTTTCAAAAACAACTCTTAAAACTTCTTATCGCATCAATCTCTGCTAATAAAGATAAAGTACAAATTTTTCTTGAGAATCAACCGGATATTTAAACATTTAAGCACATATGAACCCTTCCCAAGTATTTCAAAAATATATCTTTCTATCTTTTTAGTGAGTGCGTTTTACGCTCCATCTCACTTTCCAGTTCCATTTAAACGAGTGCGTTTTACGCTCCATCTCGTGCCTGTGTTTATGGGGAGTGCATTTTACGCTCCATCTCGACCCACCACAAAATTTAATTATTCAACTCGGGAAGGTTCTAATTTTTTTCAAAAATACCCAAGATTTCCCCCAAACTTATATGAGTGCCTAATTTTCACTTCGAATGATGCTCAATTAAAATTTCTCAAGTTGCAATGGTAACTTTCATAAGCATTTAGCCAAAAAATTTCAATCCCAACTGGCTAAACAAATGGATATGTATAAAATTTTTCAAAAATTTCACAAGTAGTGTAAAACCAACTAATGAGTTGAAATATAGACTAAGCATGCTCATAAATTTTTTAAGAGTTAAAAACATTAACCACTTACTTATCATTGGCCATCAAATTCCATCAAAACATTGCCCAAGTGAATACTAAACATGATAAATACCCCCAAACTTAAAACAGACATTGTCCTCAATGGCTAAGATAGGAAAAATTAAAAGAGAGGACTTCCCTGAAAATATAGCAATTTCCCACCTTGTCTGCCAAGTCTGACGAATAGGCTAGGCACATGAATCAGGTACCACACTTGAGTTGGACTTGACTAACCTGTGAACATGATAGAAGCAAGTTTATTAAATCCTAAAAAAATTAAAAAATCTATCAAATAATATGAAACCTAAAACAAAACTAAAAATAAAAATTAAACTTGGGTTGCCTCCTAATAAGCGCTTGATTTATAGTCCTTCAGCCGGACTTTGTCTGGTCAACGCTATCTAATTCCTCTTCAAAAGTTGAGGAACCCTCCATCCATCAGTAACAAATTATCCTTTGGGAAGTTCCCACACGCGATGGCCAGTGCATCAAAGTCACATAGCATGCTCTTATTCAGTCTGATCTCCATGAAGAAGGTCCCACTGCTAGGTATTTTCTCCATTGTGTATGTGATCACTTTGGGGCATGAAAGCTTGTCACACACAATGGGCTCTTCGTCTATCTTCTCTCTCTCGTCCCATCATGGCTTCAAAATTGTACTCGCTCTTATGTCATCAAGAGCTTTGTCGACGACATGACTACCAATCGGGTATGGTTTTGCAAATCTGACTAACTCTTCGATCTTTGGTGGAGACCCATTTAGATCTTCGACGACCTCTATTTCGTTATCCCCAATTGTCTCCACACTTTCTATATCTTGTGGCTCATCCAACTGCAGATTTGGTTCGGATTCTTCGTCAGTTTCGTCATCCATGTCATAAAGCCAAGTGTTTGGAGGAAGGTTATTTTAGGCGTTGGTGAGTTGTTCCATCTGATTATTAATATTTTGAGTTGATAACTCTTGATCTCGAATTGATCTCTCTTGATTAATCCTCGTCTCCTCTATGTCTGCTATGAACTTGAGCCACCATTCCCTCAGCTCTGAATTATCTATTTCTGTTTCGGAATCCATGTAATTAGGACCATTTGGTGGGGTAGTGATGAGTTGCTCCATCTGATTATTAACATATTGACTTGACAACTCCTGACTAATCTTCCCCTCCTCTTGATCTGCTATGACGTTTGATATGAGTTCCTCCAGATTTAACTTTTCTTCTTGTGGCTCATTCAATAGCAGATTTGATTCTGGCTCTCCATCAGTTTCGAAATCCATGTAATTAGGACCAGTGTTTGGAGGAATGTTGTTCACGACTTTGGTCATTTGCTCCTGTTGAATTGCTAGATTCTTAATTTCTGTCGCTATAGATTTCATCACCTCTTCACTTTCTGTTCTGACTCTGGACAACTCTTCCTACATCCTTAAATTATCTGTTTGCGGCAATGGAGCTGGATATGAAAATTTCGGTGTGTATGATAGATTTGGAGCGTAGTATTGGTCATCATAATTGTAGCTCCATGAAGAATCCGGGTGATACCCCCAATCTTGGTGATAGTTAGGCTCAGCATAGTTGTTGAGGTAATCACCACTATATGGTACCGGTTCAAAACTGACGGTGCATTGATGACTCGAATGATTGCCAGCACAATAATCACACGTAACTGCCATCCTTCAACACCGTTGGGCTGCGATAACCTCCAACTTCTTCGAAAGTTCTTTAATATGTGCTAATATAAATTCATCAATCCCTGTTTCCCTTGGTTGAGTCATGTTCGTATATGGCCATTGATAATTGAATTCAGCCATGGTACCTGAAAAGAGAGTAAGATAGGAAGATAATTAAAATATATAATTAAAAAAATATTTAAATTAAGACTAATTTGATTGAAGTTAATATTGACAAATAATTATTAAATTAATTCTCCGGCAACAGCGCCAAAAACTTGTTGGATAAAATCTAGTTACGCACAACACGCAAGTATACGTGGTCAACAAGTAATAAAGTGAAAGTAAAGTATCGTTCCCACGAGGAATTATTTAATAAGAATCACCAAGTAATAACCCGTAACCAACTCAATCTTATTTAAACAAATGAATTTTAATATATAATTAAACTACTTCTAACTACCACTAATTATAATTAGTTAAATTAAGATTACGGAGATTTAAGATCACAACTTCACTTATTTCTTCATCTAAGTTAACATACTTCTCATTAATTATTCTCTCTATACTGAATTTTTAATCAAGAACACGAAAACAAATATAACCACCTCACGATGCATCATACCATACTCACTCAAATCCATAGATGATAGAATTAAGCAAGACACCCTAATTAACTAATCCACTATATTTCTATGTGCATTACAATTAAGAAGGATTTAATCACAAGTTCTCTATAAGATTACATATGGTGTAAAGGCATACTTCTACCCTAAACACGAATCATGATTTCCATCTATGCAAAAATCACAAACACATGCTATTATGATCAGATCTAAATCTATACTCATCTCTCGATTTTATATATATTATCACGGTAATTGATAATGAGTCAATTAAACAATTATTCCAAATCATAATAGACAATTTACAACGATAGATCATAATAATTGATAGAGAAGCATATTAAAATAAATTACACAATAAGATCCATTGTAATCTTAAACAAAGAATTATTTCATTGAATTAAAACTAAGAATCCACACTTGAATACACATTAAAAGATAAGAATAAGATTAAGGAAAAGAATTGAATCTGTTGCCGGCAAATTCGTCCTCCTTCTTGCTCTTGATCTGGATCTCCAATGGCCTCCAAGTGCTTCAATCTCTAAATCTCCTTTCAACTAGGGTTTATATCTAATCTATTCTATATTAATCTAATGTAATCCCCCTCTAATATGTCCATCTCTGACTCTTAAATAGCCTTTTTTGACCTAACTAAACTCGTAGCCCTAATTCCATCCAAATCCTACTTGAAATAGGAGTTTTTCATGTTCCCAGTGCGTAAGCCTGCCCCAATCGACTTTTTGGCCTTGTTACGCCCGCCCCCGCTGGGATTTTCTGCCATACCCCCCACCCCGGCGGGAGTTTTGCCTTTTAAATGCCCGCCCCGGCGGGCCTTGCTTTGCTACTGCGACATCCTTTGGTAGAACGAGCATAACCTTTGATCCAGGAAGAGTTACAGGGCCTGCTACTAGTCAAATCGAAGCTGTCGATGAGATCTATAACTTTCATTCTTTGAGCATTGACAGATTCGGATTGGATCAAGGTCGAATTTGGGCTCCAAGTGACTACTATGTAAATTGCACTTCCAAAATTTGAGGTTTTAACTTTCGCTTGGTAAAAAGGTCATAACTTCTTCCTCTGAACTCCGATTATGATGATTCAAGATGTTCTGGAAAGCTAAGAAGAAGCTCTATAATAAAATCCATGTCCCAAGCATGAAATCTACAAAATAACCACAAAATACATGAAAAGTGACTATGACACATAAGATTAAACAACTTATTCAATTAATAGATACCGGATAAGTAGGTGTAAAACTGACTTATCAATTTGCCAGAACATAATTATTGACAAGCCTCTTCGTCCTCTTCTTTGGCTTGGATATAGCCTTTGCACTTTTGTCAGCTTTAGCCCTGACAGTTGTTCAGGCTGAGTGGCTGTTGCAGCATCTCCTTCAGGCTTAAATCATCATGAATGAATAATCCTCATTGAATCATAGAGAGGTATCCTCAGAATAAATCACTCCACGATAGTTGACAAAACTACGAACATAGTCTTTCTCATTTAGGCTTCAGTATCTTCTGCACTCGTGGAGTTATGCTTCAATGATGTATTCTTCATGATCAATACTTGATGATCCTCTGATATGAACTTCTTGGATGTTCCCTTAGGGATGATGTGCTTTGCATGGATGAGCACAGTAGATCTCTTCCGTCTTGATATGAATACCCAGCTTCCATGTGAAGATCATCAACCATGCAAATCCTTATTTATGGGGACTCAACAACTCTTCAGGAACAACCTTTGACTTTGGATAATATGATCAAGAGCATTGCTGAAATGTCTTGACCATGCAGCTGGTTGAATCCTTGTGACTGAAGCTATCTGCTTCAGTATTCCTTATTGTGGTCAGATAGACCAAGTACCTGTAGGTTAAGTAAATTTCTATTTTGGTACCCATGATTTCTTTGGTGCTACTAGGTTAGTTTTCTCAAATTTCCAATTCCTCATACTCTAGAATTTATATCACATTATCATCAACAATCATATTTATGCATATATCAGATTTAGATATGACATTTATAATGCATAATAGTGAGTGTGTGAATGATTAAGCATTTTGCTATGACACTCTTTTTCTTTAGTTGTTTCACCCTTTGCTTGGTTATGTTCACGGATTTTGAATGTTCACAGAGTAGGAATCAACTCTATTGCTTATTTGTATCTGGTTGATTCATGAAAAATGATTAATTTTTAAGAATCTTCAAGATACTCCTCTAGTGTTGATCATACTCTACATTTTATCAAAAGCACAAAACATTGGTTTGTATATATATTACATACATACCAACCCTTCAGCAAGGGTTACTCCACTTAAGCTGAGTTATATTTAGATTAACTTATGACAAACTCCAGACTTCTTTCAAGATGTTATCTTTAACCTAAAACGTGGGTGGAAAGAAAGTTCGTTGACAATTAAGTTTCGAATTTTAATGTACGTTCTCTCTTCCCCATTTTAGGAAGAGTATGATCTTTTGATAGAGTACTGTTGTAGTACATAAGGTGATGCAACATGATGTACATATAAATATTAATGAGGAACTGTACCTTTATACTGTCAGTTTCTTGATAGTCATTTGTTTTGCTATAATGAGGTTAGGAATTGATGTGCATATCTTTGCATTCATTGATGACAGCTTGTTGCTCCTTTTGACCTTAGATCAATCAGGCATAGTCTTGGAGTTGAAAGCATAGGAAAGTCTTAGCAGCTTGAGTTCTTTGACAACTTTGAACCTCAAGGTTCAGATCCAACTGGTTAACTAAGTACATATTGAAAGAAATCTTCTTTCTCTCTGGATAAGCATTTCATTGCATGTATAGGCCTTTCATCTTTCAGAACAGTGGATGATAGACTTTTTACTTTTGATGCCTTTTGACTTCCCATCACTAATCTGCAGACTGCTGATTAACTTTGGACATGAATTGGCATTGTTGCTATAGCATTTAAGAACAGGGACCAATCTGAGCAGCTTCAGTTGAATATACACATTTACCTGTACGATTAGTTTCAATGTGTGAGCTCATCTGCAATCACAAGTGACTTACTACTAAACTAAGTTTAGAATATGGTTTGTGCCTAGGATCAGACTCAAAGCGTTAGGCTTAGGATATAGCATGAGAACCTGCTCTGATACCAATTGTTAGTTCCCAGAGGGCACACAATAGATCTAGAAGGGGGGTTGAATAGATCCTTTTTATTTTCAAACATCTTTTCCATTTTATTTTATATTGCTAAGTAATTAGCATATGACAAACATAAGAATCATTTCAAATACAACAGAATAAGTTAAAGATCCCCTTCATAGATATCTTGTTAATCCATTGTTCTACAGTTAGTTTAGATGTAAGTGGTTATTACAGTTATGGCAGTTATAGCAGTTAAAGATATATAATGTACATGACTGAATGTAAAAGACACAAGGGATTTTAAGTGGTTCAGAGACTCAAGCTCCTAATCCACTCTTCTGCTTCAACAAGCAGGGATTCCACTAAGGAAGTTTTTACATCTTTGAATCACTAAGATTCCTTCAAGGCCAGCAGCCTTGGAACTTTAGTTCACTTTAGAACTCTTCAAGGCCAGCAGCCTTGGAACCTCAGTTTACTAAGAACTCTTCAAGTCCAGCAGCCTTGGAACTTCAGTTCACTAAGAACTCTTCAAGTCCAGCAGACTTGGAATCTCTTGTACCCTCTAGTATAGCAAGTCTAGCAGAATTGACTTTGATTTAGTCCCTCAGACAAGGACCCCTCAGGCCCTGGCCACTTGTTGATGTTGTTGTTGGTGCTGAGCTGCTAAGATGACTTAAAGCTTATTCATCCTTTGGTACTTAACAGCTTGGTGTGATCCTCTTTGGATTCTGCATCGAGACTGGATCACCCTTTGATGAATTGCTAGAATATTCATGAAGCTTGACATCTTTGAGTACTTAGCAGTCCATCACTCCTTTGGTGCGACTGATCTTTTGGTTGATGCTTGTCTTCATTAGATCTCAGCTTTGTACCCTTTCACCACTTGAGGTCTGCTAAGTCTTTGCACTTTTGGTAGACTCCGTCTGGCACTTAGCATCCCCTGTACCTTGCTTGACTGATGTGCAGATCTGGTTCTGCATCTGTTCTTCTTCTGCTCTTAGTGGTTCATGGTGATTCGTAGAGTGGCTCTTTCGATCTTCTTTCTGGTCTGCCACTCTTCTTGCTATCTTTTTGGCCTTCTCGGCTCTCAGCTTAGCTGCCATTCTAATTGGTATTCTCATTGTTGTTGAGTGAAGCCTTTATCTGTTAATGCTCTTCTCTTAGCTTGCTTCACTTCTACTTTCGTAGTCTCACTGCCACTGAGACGTATTCTGTTCAGCACTGTAGAACTAATAGAGTCAACAACTTATCAGCCCAATAACTCTTCAACTCAGCAACTCTTCATATTTGAAGCTTCAGCTGTTAAATTCCCTTCCTTAAGCTTCCCGTTGGAATATAGCCATTGGAAGCTAGTTGAATTACTTCGCAGATCTCGAGTTATTTGATGCAAACTGTTGATGTGACGTGATAGCCCCTTTTTGACTTTTCTGACACAGCAGTCTACTATTTCACATACCACATCAAAGATGTCACTTTAACGCGTCAAGTTGGTAGTCACCTTTATTTCTTTTTTCTGACTCCTCGATTAGAACATCAGGAGTTGTCCTTCTGCATCGATGCTCTCAATCAGCAACGTTCGAATGTCATTCTTTATATTGAGATATTTCCAAGGCTTCAATACTCAGATGACCGAACTCTACGATTCTGATGCAGATGACCTTGAGTTTGATCGTAGTTTATCTGATAAATGTTACTCGTTGACTGGTTGAGACAACACTACAATTTGGAAAGTGTTCTTTGGATTTGCAATGTAGAACCTCTCTTCCTTTACTCGTGCAGTGCTTCAACACTTCTGCTTGCCTTGACTGATCTTAGGAACTGACAACTTGTCTGATTGCTTTGGCCATTCTGGATTGCAATACTCTTATGATTAGTCATGCTCAGCTCTCTTTCTCCTTGTGATCTCCCGTTCACATATCATTAATGGTCTGACCAATGCTTAATCTTCTTCGTCTTTTCTTCATAGGTTGGCTAGTATCTCTGTATAAATTGCATCAATTCTTGCTTCTCATCTGGCAAGCACTACGATCATGGTCACACCCAAGATCGTCGTCTTCTATTTATCTTGGCAGCTACTGCATTGCTGACTTCCTTTTGTCAGTCACTTTATCTGAAGTCTTCATACTATTATTTGTGGAAGACTTCCCTTGAATGGCTTCACTTCTCAATAAAAATATTGATTGAGTTGGTGCTTAGATCTTCTGATTGCTTGCGGGCCATTCGTTGAGTGCTCTCTGGCTTCCTTCGGGTAGATTGCATCTTTACAGCTTTGACTAGAGGCTACCTTCTTTGGATACTTTGGGAGTGCTCATATGTTGAGAGTCGTGTTGTCACTACGATTCTACTTTGGCGTTGTGAGCCCTTGATAGACTTTGTCGAAGCCTTAGTTCTGCAGACTATGAGTTTGCTTTGGTTCTGCAGACACTACGACTCCGAGAGCAGATCACATGACAAACTACGATTTCTACCTTAACACTTGTTGTCCTTGTCTGATCTAGCTCGACTACGATTTCTGCCTCTGATATGATCAGTAGACTCCACTACGTTACGTGTGGCCTACGATTCTTGACTTGGCTCGGCAAGCGCTCAATTGGCGCTTAGACAGGCTATCTCTATGATTCTGAACATGACTTCCTCAGCAGACTACGGCTTCAAGAAAGTCCTTCTTGACACACTACGATCCTGCCTTATCTCTCATAGCAGACTGCGAACTCCGAGAGCTACTATCCTTACAGACTACGATTCTGTCTTGATAGTCTCCGAGTCTTCCTTGTCTCTCCTGGCAGACTACGAAGGTTGGTGCAGTGCTCGACAATCAGACATGCCTATCTATTACATTGCATAAGATCAACCTAACAAGCTTGATCTTTCTATATTTAGTCCTTGTACATCATATTCTTTTGAAGGACTTTACAAAGCTGTTTTGTTTATATAGGATTAACCTAACATATTTGATCATTTCATTCTAAGTCCTTGTACATATATTCCTATTATCTATTCAAGAACTTTACAGCTTATATCAATGCAGACATATTTGGATATTCATTCATTAAGATCATAATCAAATCTTATATAAATAGGAATAACACTCTCATGCTTATTCCTAACAGAATTCTCTTGATGCTTACTCGAACGGTATCTTGCAACGTCTAGACCATCACCGACTTTTCTTGATTACATTGGGTTGAATCCAATGGTTTACTACGTCCGTTGACACTCCCTATGGGAAAGGTTTTCTCTTGGCTGATGCCTTTGGACATTTCTAAACTCGACGTTTGGGTTGTCTTCAATATCCTCTATCTTTACATGATCTCTCTGACTTTCTTCTCCGCTGGGGATCCTCTTTTTCATGACGAGTAACCTCATTGGGGAATTCCTAATGTTTATCCTGATGATAGGTTGCACTGGTTTTCGTTATCAGATCTTTCCCGACGTAACGTTGGAGTTGTCACCAACGATTTGGATTATTGTTCGGTCGATGCCAACGTTCCTATTGATGCCTACCCGACTGGTAGTTAACACCAGTCTATTGACCTTGACTTGATTCCTACTCAAATGGTAGTTTGCAGAATTGACCGTCATTGAACTTTCTCGGTGCCTACTCAAACGGTAGTTTGCAATGGTCGGTTGAATTACTGATCCTTCTCGGTGCTCCTGCTGGAGATTTGTATAACAAATTCCATCATCTGTCATCTGTGGGGATAAATTTATACAATGTTTTCATCACTGGCTCATTCCCGATGCTTCGCTGGAGTTGTCGCCAATGGGTGATAGTGTCATTTCCATCTAACCCTCGTTGAAGTTGTTTTCAACGACTTCACCACCGGATCATTCCCGATGTTTCGCTAGAGTTGTCGCCAACGGCTGATAGTGTCATTCAATCTGACCCTCTTTGAAGTAGCCTTCAACAGCTTCACCACCAGATCGTTCCCGATGCTTCGTTGGAGTTGTCACCAACGGCTTATAGTGTCATTCAATCTGACCCTCGTTAAAGTAGCCTTCAATGGCTTCACCACCGGATCGTTCCCGATGCTTCGCTGGAGTTGTCACAAACGGCTGATAGTGTCATTTAATCTGACCCTCGTTGAAGAAGCCTTGAATGACTTCACCACCGGATCGTTCCCGATGCTTCGCTGGAGTTGTTGCCAACGGCTGGTAATGTCATTCAATATGACCCTCATTGAAGTAGCCATCAATAGCTTCACCACCAGATCGTTCCTGATGCTTCGTTGGAGTTGCCGCCAATGGCTGGAATGTCAGACCTGGTCGATCTCGATGTGGACATGATATTTCTGAGCAATCATACCTTCGAACAAACCTGGATTACTCTGACTTATCCAAAATCTAGTATTTATAATACCGGACTCTCCCGAGGCTTTCACATAGGCAGTTTTTAGTAGTTTTCATCATTGGCTTTCGAATATCACTTCAGGGTCTTGACCAATGGCTTTACATGAAGTTCCTCCCTTCGTCATGAACTTGCCACTTATACGCAGGATTTCAGGCCAATCCGCTCAATCGCGTAGAATTTTTTTCCCGGATTTGACTTTTTAGCTTCTGTAAACTCCGTTTCCACTCGAAGTGGACCAAATCGGAGGGGTGGGACCCATCCTAGGGTACCACAGGTAGAGGTGCGGCAGCCGCAGGTGGGACTGCTCCTCTCTGCGAGTATAACTTGGGCAGCCATGACTTTTCAAATTCATTTTCAAACTTGAAATCTAAAGAAAATCCGATTTTCTTCTTCAGATCTACGGAGTTCGGGCAGCTTTTTTCATATTCCGTCACTGTACAAACGTTTTGCACATCTCTGATAACGTTTACATCCTTTCTTTTCCAGTTTTGACGTTAGAATGTTAGGAATCACATAGTATGCTTTTAAACACAATGTATGGAATAGGCGGGTCTATATGACTTGATAAAAAATTTCAGACTTAGTAAATATGCATATTTTACTGTACTGAACGTTCTGATGTAAAAAAAATTGATTTCTGAGATAGTCAATTGACGCCATTTTTGATCAGTTTACTCGTCATTTTTAAGGCCAAATGAGCCTGAATTTTCAACTAAAATAGCACATGGTAATTTAGCTGCCATGGAGAGTTAAATTTAAAAAAAAAATCATAAATATGAACTATTTCTATTTTTGGGTAGGTGTGCTATTGAATGGCCACCTAGTCATGCATGTGTGCATGTGGACAGTCCATTTTACAAAGAAAACTCTGGCAAAATTTTTCAAAAGCCTGAGCATTTAATAAACATGCATTTTTGACTCTACTCGGGATTTTGGCTAACTAATGCATGTTTTTAGACTTAAAAATGCATAAAATAATGCTTTAATTTAATAAGCCACGTGTTTAAGGCTTACATCACCTTTTCTGAGGTGATTTGGAGACTTTGTCTAGGTTATGGAGCCAGATAGACCCGATAGTGCTAGCAGGGTAACTTCAGGACTGAGGCGGAGGAGAGCTTCTGATGTTCCTCAGCCACGTCCAGCCCGGCTGCCACGTCGTTTGGCTGAGTCTGTGATTCGTCCGATCCGAGTTGAGCCGCCGATTGACGTGGATGATGAGGATGTCCCATTTGTTTATTCTACCCCTGCTCATGCTCCACTTACGGAGCTCCCAGCCATTGTTGTGCCAATTCATGAGCTTCTAGGAGACTTGAGGCGCCATCCATCGATATACCTTCATTCCAACAAGGTGACTGAAGTTTCCTTTTGGATTTTCTATCTTGTTTTATTTTGCCATTTCAAGGCACAGGTTTAATCTAGACTGGCTATTTGATGCAGGTTCCCGGCTTTACACAGCCCATAGGGAACTGGTTAAATGGCCACTCCTTATACCATACTCTGCATTCATAGTATCGGGCCATTGTCGACACCTGGGGGTTCGAGGCCTTTTTTTCTATTCCTACCCGTCGTTGCCCCTGGGGTTATCTGAGGGCTTTGTCTGAGAGCTGGTTCCACCAGACCCAGCCTCTTCATTTGTTGGATTGTGAGGTGATAATGGTGCCTATGGACTGAAGGTTCATCACCGAGATAGATTTTGCAGGCGAGCCAGTGCCATTAGTGGTTGATATTTCACCGACTGCCGTTCGATCCCTATTGGGAGTTCATGCTACGGCCATCAAGGGTCGGTCGGTCCGTTCTGGTCCCTTGAGCGTAGATGCCCAGAGTGGGGCTTTGACTGTGCCTTTGCCTGATGATCAGAGGGTTAGAAATCACATCCTTCGACGACTATTTTTGGAGATCATCAGGGGTTGTTTCCTTGCAGGCAACTCCTTGACGGTGTCCTTTACTCTAGTTAGCGCTACTCGATACGTGGAGCGCCTCAATGATTTTGATTGGGGTACCTACACCTTTGCCTATTTTCTTTGAGGGATGCACATGCACTTGGAGGTTGTGACGGAGGCTTGGCTAGGTTTTTACCCATTCCTGCTAGTGAGTACCTTTCTCTTTTATCTTTCAATTTCATACTTCGTGTTTGTCAGTCTTTATCACTGAGGACTTTTGATCTTTGTATTGCCAGTTCTGGGCATATGAGATACTTCCTTGCCTACGCCCAACCACTACTTTGGGTATGGAGACTTATCCGTGGGGACGGCGCTGGCATCACTCCACGTTGACGGAGGTCCATGTAGCCGAAGGATTCACCCACTCCCGCTTGTAGCTAGAGCTGTTGACGGCCAATTTAATTTTGTGGGTCCCATACACTCTGGACTTTTTAACAGTCGGGTTCGAGGATGGCTTTTCGACTGGTCGGGAGTTTACATTGTCCAGTCGTCGGGTTCCTTTTTGACCGAGGGAGGTTGGGAGCTCTACTTGGGCGAGCGCGCTATTCAGAGCGTGACGGTAGATATCTGCATATCCTTTGTTCCTCCTGCTTGGCATCATTGGCCACTAGCTCAGCCACTAACAGACATTCCCCTGGCGGGCATAGATGGCTTCACCCTATCAGAGGGTCCTTACAGCCAGGAGGCATTTCACAGCTGGTGGAGTCCTTGTACTATTGGGGCTCAAACTCGTGCTACCCAGTTTATAGCAGACATAGTTCTAGGGTTTGTGATGATGACAAACTGGATAACTTGCCTCTGAGAGCCGACTCATCTGGAGCAGATTACAGGATTGACCCAGCGGTTGGAGAGGGCTCATTTCTTCATCAGGCATCTTGGCAGAGATCCATCTGAGATAGATTCTTTTGATCCTTCCAGCTCTAGAGCTGGCCCCTCAGCAGGTCCATTTTCTAGCAGCTTTGCAGGTGCTGAACCTCCCTTGTATCAGTTGGACATTCCCATTGGCCGAGATTTTGTTACTCAGGAGGAGCTACAACAGGTCGATAGCCTATAGAAAGATATTCTAGATCTCTTCGGATAGCTTTTCTCGCTCTATTTAGATATTGGGCGGTTGTGCCACATTTCTCACTATATCTTTTGATAGGCCTCTGTTAGTTGTTGGGCGACTGTGCCCTATTTCCCTGTACTTTTTGTTTTTGCATTTTATGAGCATACATAGATGATGCTGTCAATAGATAGCTTATTCTAGATATGCATGATGTTTTGTCTATCTATTGCATCGTATTTATCATTGCCATTATGCATGTAGTATATCATGGATATGCATTTTAGACAGGTGAGTTTAGATTTGACCCCTGGATGGTCTCATGATACGGTTATACATATGTCTTCATCCACAGTCAGCCGTATCGAGTATTTGTCGCATTCTTCGGTAGCATCTTTGCTGAGGTCGTGGTATGATAGTCTGCTTCTCATAGCCAGAGGGACAGTTGACCAGATGCTAGGGCATTCCTTAGCCCTTCTAGTTTTTTAGGTTCCGCAAGGGGTTCGTGCATGGCATGTTATCTTGCTGGATACCCGAGTTCCAAGTTTTCCTGTTCGGCTTTCATGAGTTGACTCTTACATTTAAGGAGTATGAGCGCCTTACGGGTTTGGCATTGGACATGCCTTATGCCAGGACATCCATTAGCTACATGAGGCGACCATTCATGACTATGACGGGTCTAAGGTACATAGTTGTCACTAATGAAGTTATTGCAGGACATGTGATATCCATAGACTTTTTGATTGATCGCTTTGGCCGGTTAGACAGCTATGAGCGATATTCTAGAGATTTCATCATTCCTTCGGATGAGTAGCAGTTTGCCCGTGTAGACATTTTCCTGATGTGGGTCACGACCTATTTATACATGCCACTATATTTGGACCACATGGATATTGGCTTGATGGTAGTGGTTTTTGCCCTCAGACAGGGTTGTACGATTCTGTCAATGGTATTAGCTGAGACCTTGAGGTCGGCCACATTCTGTAGCACCCATCCAAAGGGATTTTTCAGAGGTAGCTCTATTCTACAGTATATGTGGTTCATGGCGCATTTGAGTCCGATCGGCACCTTCAGTCACCATGGGTACTGCTTTACCCATGAGATAGCCATGTCCTACTCCTTCCAGCCAGCGGAGTGTTCAGATGCAGCATTATGGTCTACCTTTTTATCAGATATTGAGCATCCCTTCTCGATCTTGCGCTGCTCCGAGCTCAGCTCCCCTTATAACTTCATCACTCATGCTGTTGGCATGGATTATCTGCCCCTGGCTAGTCTGAGAGGGGTGACCATATATCATCCGTTGGTAGTCATGGGCCAGTATGATCAGTTTCAGAGCTTAAACCATTTTAAAGGGCCCGCGGATCAACGATTATCATCTTCATCTTTGTCGTCAACTGACCTGATCAGAAATTATGAGTGTTAGACTCATATAAAGACGGTTGACTTCTCTACTAGCCATCTAGATCGTTCTTTCGAGTATTCGGCATAGTTGGAGGCCAACATAGCAGCAGCTATGCTTATTCAGTCAGCTTGGAGTGTTGATTCAGATGAGGAGGAGCTTATGGAGGACCCTGATTCTCCCATAGAGGATGAGTTGTTCACTGGTTTGACAGCAGCTTTAGTTAGTCACCCTTCAAGCGTTCCTATCGGGATCGATCCAGCTCCTATTGATTCATTAGCTCGGATGAATTTTGAGTGATACCAGGCTAGGGCATTGATGTTAACAGCTCTCTTTAGTAGGGATGCTCTGATAGAGATGAGGCTCGAGCTACTAGGGATGCAACATTTGTTGAGAGATGAGGCTCGATCTACCCGAGATGCGACTTTTGCTGAGATTGAGGAGACTTTGGTTGCCCAGGATGCTGCTTTTATGGAGAGGGACGAGGCCATAGCTACCCGGGATGTTTATGTTGCTGACAGCACTGCCCTCAGATCATATACACACAGCTTGATTGCAGACACGCGTACTTTTATAGATGGCCATAGCAGCACTATGCAGATGGCAGTGGATATTATTGCTCGTATAGATACCAAGGGTCATGAGCTTATAGCAGCTCCTCCATCTTCGGAGAGGGATGCCATGTTGGCACTGCTATCTCGTTTGTCCATGGGTTCATAAACTAGCTTTATTTTTCCTGCACATACTGGATCAGCAATTTTTTATCATGTACAGGACACAATGTATATATCAAACAGTATTATATATCAGAGAAATATATTTTGATTCACTTCTCTATTAGATATGTATTGTCCTTGCTGAGTGATTACCACTTCTTTCTTAACTTGCTGTCTTGATTTATTATGAGCTTTTCCTTGATGGATTGACATTGAGATGTCAGAGAGTACCTCAGAAGGGCCTATTGACCAGGAAGGATTAATAGGATTTGGGTTTTATAGGTTTTCGTTGTCTTGAGACTGGCTTTTATTGGTTTTTTGTTTTTTCTTAAAGGTTAGACCGCACCATGAATGGCTGCCTACGTACTCCCGGGTTGAGAGAGATCAGGTCATTCGTAATTCGGTTTTCTGTGGAAAATCAAAATGATTTGATTGATTCGCAGGACTAGGATGATGGTTGGCAGGTGTTTTAGACATAACACCTTTTCACGGTGTCTAAATTGATGAGCTGGGGAAATTCGTTCCCATCTATTTCCTATAATTAATTGCTCCTCCCATCAACATTTCTTTGACAATGAAAGGGCCTTCCCAATTTGGGGCGAACTTTCCTTTGGCTTCATCTTGATTGGCCAGAATTTTCTTCAGTGCCAGGTCTATTGCTTTGAATTATCGGAGCTAAACTTTCTTGTTGTATGACCGAGCAATCCTCTGATGATATAACTACCCGTGGAAAATAGCTACAGTCCTCTTCTCATCTATCAAGGACAACTGGTGGTACCGCTCTTGCAACCACTGGTCTTCTTCCATTTGATCATCTATTAAAACTCTCAGAGACTCCATTTCTACTTCTATGGGAAGTACTGCTTCAATGCCATAAACCAATGAGTAAGGGGTAGCCCTAGTAGAAGTACGCATTGAGGTTCTATATGCTAATAGAGTTAGAGGAAACATGTCAGGCCATCCTTTGTGATTGAAGGACATTTTATACATAATCTTCTTGATATTCTTGTTGGCCGCTTTTAAAACACTATTCATCTTGGGTCGATAGATGATAAAATTGAGATGTTTGATGTGGAACTTGCTGCATAGCTCTCTCATCATCTGATTGTTTAAATTCTTGGCGTTATCTGATACGATCACCTCCGGTTGTCCATATCGACAGACGACATCATTCTTGATACAACCAATGATTATCTCCTTGCCGACTTTGGGAAAAAAGGCAGCTTCAACCCACTTGGTGAAGTAATGGATCATTGTGAAGATGAATCGAAGTCCGTTGCTGGCTTTTGGTTCTATCGGCCCAATCACATCCATTCCCCACATTGAGAAAGGCCATGGAAAACTCATATTGTGCAGTTTGTTTGGAGGAGCATGGATAGCATTTCTATGGACTTTGCATTGGTAACATCTTCTGACGTGATCATTACAGTCAGCTTTGAGAGAGATCTAGTAATGCCATGTTCTTAATATCTTCTTGGCCAACAAATGACTGCTCATGTGTGGACCACAGACTCCGCCGTGTACTTCATCCATCAACCTTTGGGCATGATCTTTATCGAGGCATCTTAACAGGCCTATTCCAGTATCCCTTTTATAGAGTGCATCTCCGCTCAGATAGAACTTCATAGCCATTTTGTGAATCCTCTTTTTTTAGGCTTAGCTTACCCCAGTGGGTGTAGATCCATCTCGGAGATATTCCTTAATGTATTGATACTAAGGCTGCTCGATCAGAGGTATTTCCTCTGATACTTCTCCAATGTAATTCCTGTATGTCGGGGTCTTTTGGTTTGTGAATTTGATGTCGAGAATTCCTCTCCTACTAAATATGTGGATCAGGGAAGCCAAAGTTGACAATGCATCAGCAAAGTCATTCCTACCTCGAGGGATATGGATGAAGGTGATCTCTTCAAAATCATGGATATCTTAACCACTTGCCGGTGATAGGGCAGTAGATGCAGTTCTTTGGTGTGATACGCCCCGGTAGTTTGTCTGATAATCAATTCAGAATCCCTAAAGACTATTAAACACTTGATTCCCATGGACTAGGCTAGTTTCAACCCCATTATGTAGCCTTCATACTCAGATGTGTTGTTAGTGTTGACAAACTGCAACTTGGTAGCCACAAGGTACTATTCTCCTGTACCAGAGACAAGGACTGCCCCATCTCCGGCACCTTCCATGTTCACTGCTCTATCGAAATACATTTTCTAAGGTTGGACTGTATTCTCTTGAAGGTATTGCTGAATTGTCATGATCCCATCATCCGGGAAATAAGTTTCCAGGGGCTCAAAATCCCCCGACGGTGCCTCGGCTAATTGATCTGCAATGCCCTGACCTTTGATGGACTTTTGAGTCACGTAGACAATGTCGAACTGTTGGAGGATCAACTTCTATTTGGACAATCAATAATTCAATATTGGTTTGCTGAACACGTACTTCAGTGGATCCATACGGGATATGAGGTAGGTCGTATGCCCATGTAAATAGTGTTGTAACCTCATGGTAGCCCATGCTAACGCACAACATGTCATCTTAATCAGGGTGTACTTCTGCTCGCCGCTGCTGAATCTTTTGCTGATGTAATAAATAGATCTCTCCCTGTTACTTTCATCTTTCTGTCCCAGCATATAGCCCATTGCGTTGGCATTGATGGACAGGTACATAAACAGGGGAGCCTCGTCCCTCGGTGGTACCAAGACAGGCACTTCGATCAACTGCTTCTTGATGGCAAGGAAGGCATTTTGGCAATCTTCATTCCATTTTGTGGCAAAATTCTTCCTTAGTAGCTTGAAGATGGGTTCACACGTTGTCGTGAGCTGGGAAATGAACCTGCTTATAAAATTAATTCTCCCCAGGAATCCCCGTATTTCCTTTTCTGTTCGGGGCACCAGCATCTCTATGATGGCTTTGATCTTGGCGACATCCATCTCAATGCCTCTATTGCTCCCAGAAATCCCAGCAACTTGCCCAATTTGACACCAAAAGCGCATTTGGCTGGATTTAGCTTTAGGTTGTACTTGGGCAACCTGTTAAAAATCTTCTTGAGATGGCTGATGTGGTCATCCTCCTTCCAGGATTTAACGATGATGTCATCCATATATACTTCTTTCTCTTTGTGCATCATGTCGTCAAATAGGGCCATTATGGCTCGCTGATATGTGGCCCCATCATTGATAAGGTCGAAAGATAAACATCTGTAGCAGAAGGTTCCCCAAGGAGTGATGAAGGCTGTCTTCTCCCTATCCTCTTCGACGACCATGATTTGATGGTAACCAGCAAAGCAATCCACAAAAGAATACATGTCATATTACGTCGTATTGTCTATCAGGATGTGGATAAAAGGTACTGGGAAGTTGTCCTCGAGACAAACATTGTTCAAATCCCGGTAATCCACGCATACTCATACCTTCCCACCGGGCTTAGGCACGGAAACTATGTTTGACAGCCACTCCGTGTATGTTGATACCATGATGATGCCAGCTTTGAATTTCTTGACAACCTCTTCTTTGACTTTCAGGCTATATTCAGGCTTCAATCGCCTGAGCTTTTGTTTGATTGACTTGAATCCATCTTTGATGGGCAGTCGATGGATGACAATGTTAGTGGACATGCCAATCATAGCTTCATGTGACCATACAAACACATCTTGGAACTGCGTTAAGAGTTCAATCAAATCAGCTTTTTGGTCTTGGGTGAAGTCTAGGCCTATCTGGAGTTCTCTGAGGTTTTCTGAGGTTTCAATATTGACAGTGGTGGTTTGGTCGAGGTTTGTCTTGGGTTTGTCTTTGACCCATGATTTGATCTCCCTGGGCACCTCATATTCATCTATCTACTCTTGATCGATCTCCATCGAGTTGAAGTTCAGTTCTACATCAAAGTTGTAGTCACTGTGAAAGTTTGGCATCTCATCAGCAAGGATAAACACATCCAATTCTGGAGTCGTGAAACCAAAATGCTTTCACTTTAATATATGAGACTGTTTAAACATACAAAGCATTTAGCAAAAGCATGGAAAAAGTAACTGCTATTGTTGTGTAATAAAATAAGCAGTAAATAAACCATGCTCCAGGGCAGATGGACTTTCTGTCCTTTTACCCTTTTTGAATGAGGCAAGGGACGCTGCTCCAGTTGTCCAATATCAAGTCCTTATGAATAGGGAGGATAAATGAGTTGTGCTCATCTTTCTCATCTCTGATGACGACTGAGATATTCTTCAGATCAAGGCCGGGATTCTTCTTTGAACTGCCACCCTTCCACTTCGTGATGCGAGGAATTCGGATCTGATCATCTTCATCACTGTCTGGGATATCATCATTCATCCCCTCATAGTGCATCAGAAAGTACATGTTGGCAAATGGGTCTTGTCCTTCGTGCAAGAACTTTTCTTTTCCCTTTTTGCTCTTCCCCTCGATCTCTGGGGCTTTTCTCTCACTAATTGGTTTGACTGGAGGAAACAGCATGGCTGACACAGCGGCAGGAATCTTCCTCATTGGTTTCACAAATCCAGCATTAGTGAGGTTTGGCAGCAGGATAGTGGAAATAGGAACTTTTGGATGCTTGTGTGGGTTCCGGCGGTTTGACCCAGATGAATAGCCCAATCAGGCTTTCCCTGACTGGCTCGGGATTTGCATCGGACTCTTGATACCTTGTTGATTTTTTCCTAGCCCTCCTCCAATGCGAAAACCCAAAGATACCATCTCCTGCCCAACCATCGTTACTTCGGGAGAGACTTTTGGTTTCAAAGATGATGCTCCAACGGGTAGGTACTGAGTACTGCTCACCTCCAATGCTTGAAAACTAGCAGGTTCAATCCTTTCATCTAAACTGATCACCGGCATGTCTCCCTGTATGCAGACAGGGTATTTTGGTTCAATATTGACCATAATTAGGCTGCCATCAATTATTTACTTGAGTTGCTAATAAAGGGTGGATGACACTGCTCCTGTCATGTTGATCCACGGTCTTCCCAACAATAAGTTATACCTGGTGGTAATGTTGAGTACCTGGAAGGATACATAGAACGTATGGGGGCCTATTTCCAGTGGAAGCTCAATCTCTCCCACAACCTCTAGACGAGATCCATCAAAAGCTCGGACAACCACATGACTGGTACGGATCCGATTTGGGTTGATCTTCATCGTTTCCAAGGTGTTATAGGGACATATATTCAGAGATGATCCTCCATATATCAGTACACCCCTGATTACATACCCTGATAACATCGCTGCTATATGCAGTAACTTGCAATGACCCGTCCCTTCAGCGGGTATATCATCGTCAGTGAAAGATATCACATTTTTGTTGAAGATATGCTCTATCACATGACGGAATTTCTCGATATCTACCGACTATGGAAGATAGGCTTCCTCTGGTACTTTCACCAGAATGTTGCGATGATCCACCGAGGCTAAGACCATATCTAGGATGGATATCTGTTTGGGTGCATCTTTCAAGCTTTGCACCACCTTGATCTTGTTATGCCCCATTTTGATGAGGAATTATTTAATCTTCTCTTCAGCCACTTTCCCTTTAACTTTAAGGACTGAATTGATCACCCGCTGAGGTAGGTACATCGAATTTTCCTTGGATACGTTGGAAATATTGTTTGAGGTTGAACCATCATCCCTCCCATAGTTTCATGGGACTCTTTTCAGGCTGACAATAGGATATTGTGGCCTGAAAGGCAATATTAGAGGCTCGGGCTCAGCTACTTTCACAGGATTCTGTATTTCTTCGACCCCTTTTCCTTGTAGTATCAGAGGTGTGGTGGCTATATCCTTTTCGCAGGAAATAACAGCCATTATTCCTTGATTCCATGCCATGGGAATGAAGAGTGCTTCCTCATTGGGATAACCACAATCTTGATTTGCCTTTATCAGCTCACCACTTTCAATCAGATTCTGAATCAGGTGACGAAGTCCCCAGCAATCCTCGATGTCATGACCGGGAGCGTTAGAATGATACTGATAGATTCGGTCAGGCTTGAACTTTCTGGATCGAGGGTTCACCTAGGGTAACAAATCTGCAACCATCCCTTCATTGATCAGCATTTGGAGGATTTCTTTTATAGGTTAATTCAGATTAGTGAAATTCCTCTAGAAGGCGAATTCCCGGTCCGCCTGGAACTTCTCCTCCTTGACCATTTTGTCGGCCCAGGGTTCGCATTCGTGGAACCAGTAGTGATCCCTCATAGCAATGGGTCTAATCTTAGGGGTAGGAGGACTTGCTTCATGCTGGTTGGTCTGATTTATCAGTTGTCTAGTTATCTGATGTTGATAGACAACCAACTCTGCCAACTATCCCATCTGTTTCTTAACGGACTTGATTTTCTGTTCCATCAGGAACTGCCTTTCTGACAACTCCCAACTGTCTAGGCTATTGGTATTTGATTGGGTTGACTCTACCACATAGCGAAGGTATTTGGATCCTTCTCCACTCTTCGTGCTAATCATATTGACATTTTCTTTTTTATAACGAGGGAGGGGATTATCCTGCACATGCGGTGATAGTAGTGTGCATACAAGCCAATCATGTATGATGATAAAGCACATACTTTGTAAACAATCTTATTTATTTATTAATAAAATATTCATTTATTAAAGGCATTTAATTATCTACATAGTGCTATTTTTATAATATGTAAATAACCCATAGTTTTAAGCAATGCTTTTAGAATCATGATGTTGATCATGCTAATGAGATCTAAATTCTTAAAAAGCTTTAAAACTAAAATAGTTCCCAATCGTGGGATTACTAAAAAGGGGATTAGTAAATCCGGATAGATTGGTACATATGTTGCTTACTCATTGGATGAGGATGATTGATCTCATGATCATTTGTGTGGAGACACTAAAGCAAGTATGTAGGTGCTTATAGGAGAATAAGTTCACTGAACGTGACTCGCTATGGAATACTTAATGGAGTTTTACTCGCATGTCAATAGGAATTCCTAATGTGAAAGTAGTACAAGTGATCCTTGGACTTGAGATCATCATAGTATCTTGTATGTAACAAATTATACTTTGACTTATTCCTTAAGACCTTTTAAGGCATATATAGGGTATGCTTGGGTATAATGAGTTACATATGGAGATAATGAATGATCAATAAAGAATCTATCACCTCTAGTAAAAGAGAAGATATGTCCTATGTGATTCGTTAAATGACAACCCAGGAATCCTTGGCCAAGGTGGAATGAAATTAGAAAGAGGTTTCTAATTTGCATTAATCGGAGTTATGTATTTTCTAATCGAAATACATATAATTAAATAAAATAAGACTTGATAGTAAATTCATGTCTTATATTTAATTGGTACATTGTATGGTGGAAGAATTGAATTATATGGTAACTATTTGCTCACAGGTTCTTTTATGATTAATGTTGAAATCTATATTATCTGGAAAGTCATTGATCGCTAGGGAGACTTATCCCTATTGTAGAATAAATATTATTTATTTAAATAGATTATTAGTTTAATTTATTTATTTAAATAAGATTAGAATTGTTCTAATTGATTTATTCACAACCGGTTTAATATAGAGAACCTAAAGGGCCACACCATAAAAGGAAGAATAATTATTTAAGAAGGTAATGGCATAATTGTAATAATGCATTAAGTATAATTAATTTAATCTATAGTGATAGAATAAATTAAATAGCTTAATATTTATTATTTAATATTTTGGAAATATTAAATATAAATTAATAAGAGGAGTCTTATTAATATTATTACAATTATTATTATTTTAATTTCTAAAGGAGTTTAGTAATTAATTTCATATTAGTACTCTCATTTATTCCTAATAAGATTAGGAGACAAATTAATTAAATGAATTTAATTAATTATTCCCATGTGGTGGGAAGCCTAAATTAATTAAAGGAGTTTAATTAATTAAAAGAAATCCCATGTCTAATAGGATTAGAAGGGTTGACCAATATTTATATAAGAGGAGTCTTATAATAGATATTGATTTGATGCATTTCCAATTGTTGGAGAGCACTCCTTTTTTATAGAGGATAGAAAACTAAGCCAACCACCCTCCTTCTTGATAATTCATCTTCCTTGGTGGATCACCTCTAGAGGTCAAACACTTGGGTGGCTAACGTTGATCAAAGGAATGAATCTAACCCGAAAATTCAAGGAGATCACGAAGAAGAAGGAGTTGAACTAGTACATGTGGAAGCTTCGTTCTACAAGGGTATGATTCCATAACTTCTTATTTATCGTTTTAAATTAATAATTTCCAGAAAGGATAATCCGGATAATGGTTTTGTAGAAATTTTTTAAACTCTGATATCTCATGCTTCAGCTAATTTTTGCAATTTGATTGCGTCACGATTTTGTACAAACCCAACAGTGGCATCAAAGCCAAACCTTTATGCAATTATTAATTTATTTTTGATTCCATATACATATGGGTATATATTTAAAATAGTTTATTGGGCATAATTTTATTGTATAAAATTATTTTTTTTAAGAAAAAAAAATGACGTTTTTTTTTGGGACAAATCACAATTTTTTTTTTTGGGTGCTAATCTTGAATTCTGCAAAGAAAAGGTGTTGTCTCTTTCTTACTCCAAAAAGAAAGTGACCCATCAGGAAAGGACTCTTTTAATAAACCTGTAGGACTCTTTTAATAAAAGAAGGTGACTTCTTTTTAAAAAATAAATGTGAATTTATATTTTATATATATATATATATATATATATATATAACCTGATTCGTTATATAAATATATATAATATATACGGCAATATCAAATATATATATATATATATATGATATATTTATATATTATATTCTAAATAATTTTATAATTAAAATAAGGAGTTTATTTTAATCTTGAAATTGGATTTCATTCAATTTAAAATTGCCCATTAAATGATACTCATATATATATGGAATGTTTTAATTCATGAGATGAATATTTATTTATTGATATATATGGTGATATGTATGATAATAAATGGAGATTGATTATAGACTATTTGACCAATGTGATTGAATTTTATTTTAGTTGAATGCTTGAATGAATGGGTTTTATTAAATGGGGTCTGTGTACCTCGTCTTCTCTAATTTTTTCTTGATGTAAAATTCTATCTCCCTCCTATGTACTTTCCCTTGACTGCTGATCAAGATTTCTATTTAAATTAAATAGTTTAATGTAATAGAAATAGTTAGAATTATCTTGAAGAAATTGGAGACCAAGGAGCAAGGAGCGCGTGAAGACCCGTTTGTATGGAGCCCGGGTTTAAACGTAATAGTTATATTTAAATTTAAATTCTTACACTCCTAGGTTTGACCTTTTGGTTCACTTGGTGGCTCTAGTGAACCAAACTAGAATAAAAGTCCATAATCAATCCGGGTAGAATATAGTATTCTATATTGCATGCTAAATATTATATATATATATATATATATATATATTATATTTTATGCAAACATGCTTCGCATGTTTAATAAAATGACGCGTATTTTATATATATGTGTGTGCATGCGCGCTAAACAAGATGAGACAAATAATAACAAACCCCTCAAAGAAATAATATTAAGTCCGAAGCGTTCAAATGATATTTGAAATATCGAACGTCGCCTTCTAGCATGATAAATTAATAGAGTATTAAATATTTAATATGAGCTTGTTGTGCTATCCACAAGGCGAGTATTGCATATTTAAGATGTTAATTAATCACATTTGATGCTTATCAAGAAAATTGAACTATCTAGTCTTGTTGTGCTATCCACAAGGACGAACATTTTTCTTTTTTGAATTTATGGAAGTGCTAGGCTGGACTTAACTTAAATCATTTTAGTTCGGATGTACACACACTTGACCATTATGATTTAAGAGGCAAAATAAAAGGAGTTATATAGTGATGTAATTGACAAGAGTTGTCTACCTATTTATTTGTATATCGCTTGTTGTGCTATCCACAAGGTTATATACATTTGAAATGGGATCGTTATTCTCACTAGCAAATCTTTAATTAGATGTTGCCGAACAATATAAGTGAGGGTAATATAGTTCGATAAATATAGTGGGAGATACCAATTTAAAATAAAGACCTAAATTTATTTTGGTATGCAAAATTAATAAAATGAATGTTTGCTAAAATATTGTTTTTCACATGCAGAATTTTAAAAATGTCAAAATCACTAATTTCACTTCGAAGCATACTTGATGCTAATAAGCTTACCGGACCGAATTATACGGACTGTATAAGAAGTCTGAGAATAGTTCTCACTGCTGAAAAGATTTCTTATGTCCTAAACTCACCTGTCCCTGGAACTGTTCAAAAAATAGCCTCTGAGGAAGAGATTGCCACCATTGTAAAGTGGAAAGATGATGCATATGTGGCTCAATGCATCATGCTCGCATCCATGAATAACGAGCTTTAGCGTCAGCACGAAAACATGAATGCTCCTACTATGTTGATTCACCTCAAGGAGTTGTATGGTGAACAAAGTAGGACTGCTAAATATGAGATATCTAAGGAGCTCTTCCGATCTCGGATTACCAAGGGCAAAGTGAACATAAAGGAACAAAAGAAATCTGATCCATCTAGCAAAGGAATGTGCTTCCATTGCAACGAGCCGGGTCATTGGAAGAGGAACTGCAAGAAGTTTCTGGCAAAGAAGAAGCTTGGAGAAGCTTCGACTTCCAATCAAGGTTTGTTCATAATTGAAATTAATTTTTCAGAAAGTCAAAATTTTACTTGGGTATTGGATACCGGCTGTGGTTCTCACATATGTAATAATGTGAAGGGACTGGTCAGAAATAGAAAGCTGAGCAATGATAAGGTCATCCTACGAGTGGGGAATGGAGCAAAGGTTGCTGCATTAGCTGTAGGGACTTATTGTTTAGTAATGCCTTCGGGAAAATCCATTTATCTTAATAATTGTTATTATGTTTCGAATATTATTAAAAATATTATTTCAGTTTTTGTATCGGATATGGAAGGATTTAACGTTGTTATAAAGAACAATAGTTGTTCTATTTATAAAGACGATGTTTTATATGGTATTGGAAATTTGCGAAATGGACTTTAT
Organism: Panax stipuleanatus; assembly: GCA_020205555.1. Taxonomy (NCBI): domain Eukaryota; kingdom Viridiplantae; phylum Streptophyta; class Magnoliopsida; order Apiales; family Araliaceae; genus Panax; species Panax stipuleanatus. The sequence continues at coordinate 105,966,857 of CM035115.1, forward strand.
ACACTTGACTTACAAGAAAATATTTTTCAAATTGAACAAACTAAGAAAAGGAAAAGAGATGATATTAATTATACTTACATGTGGCACTGTAGACTCGGTCATATCAATGAAACAAGATTATCCAAGTTGCATAAAGATGGGCTCCTTGAGTTATCTGATTATGAATTATATCCAACTTGTGAATCTTGTTTCATGGGTAAAATGACTAAATCTCATTTTAGTGGAAAAGGAGAAAGAGTTACAGAGTTGTTGGCATTGATTCACACAGACGTTTGTGGACCTATGACAACAAATGCAAGGGGTGGATATTCTTATTTTATTACTTTCACTGATGATCACTCAAGATTTGGATATGTGTATTTAATGAAATACAAGTCAGAATCATTTGAAAAGTTCAAAGAGTTCAGAAGTGACGTAGAGAAACAAACGGGCAAGAGTATAAAGATACTTTGATCAGATCGAGGTGGAGAATACTTAAGCGGTGAGTTTCTCAATTGTCTCAAAGAAAATGGTATAATCTCACAATGGACTCCTCCAGGTACACCACAGTTAAATGGAGTATCTGAAAGGAGAAATCGAACACTGTTGGACATGGTTCGATCCATGATGAGTTTTACCGACCTACCAATTTCTTTCTGGGGATATGCCCTAGAAACGACTGCATACCTACTTAACAAGGTACCTACCAAATCCGCCCCAAAGACTCCATATGAGATGTGGAAGGGGAGGAAACCAAATCTTAAGCATGTTAAGACTTGGGGTTGCCCAGCTTATGTCAAAAAGTTTGAAAATGATAAGCTACAGACTAAATCCGATAAGTGTAGATTTGTGGGATACCCTAAAGAAACTTTAGGGTATTATTTCTATCATCCAACTGATCAAAAGGTGTTTGTTGCGAAACATGCTGACTTCTTGGAAAAGGAGTTTATCCATGAAGGGGTCAGTGAGAGTAAGATATATCTTGAAGAAATTTAAGAACCACAAATTATCACGGATCAAAGTCAGGTACCTGACCAAGTAGAAGAACCTACTATACTACACCCTGTTCGTAAATCTGGAAGAGTATCGAAGATACCTGAGAGGTATGGATTCGTTATAGAGGATGACGATGAGGTACACATCATGAATGATGATGATCCATTGAATTACGAACAGGCTATGAGTAATAAAGACTCAGGGAAATGGCTTGAAGCCATAAAATCCGAAATGGACTCCATGTATGAAAATAAAGTATGGACTTTGGTTTCACCACCTGAAGGCATTAATCCTATTGGGTGTAACTGGGTCTTTAAAAGAAAGACTGGAGCGGATGGCAAGGTAGAGACTTATAAGGCCCGACTGGTTGCAAAAGGTTTCAAACAAAGACAAGGAGTTGACTATGATGAAACCTTTTCACCAGTAGCTATGCTCAAGTCCATTCGGATTTTGCTTGCGATTGCAGCTTATAATGACTATGAGATCTGGCAGATGGACGTGAAAACGACCTTCCTCAATGGAAAACTTGAGGAGGATGTGTATATGACACAACCAGAGGGATTCGTTTCAAAGGTTGGAACAAATCAAGTTTGTAAGCTGCAACAATCCATTTATGGATTGAAGCAAGCTTCTCGTAGATGGAACATTTATTTTGATGAGACAATTAAAGAGTTTGATTTTATCAAAAACGACGATGAACCATGTGTGTGCAAGAAGGTTAGTGGGAGCGCAATTTCATTCATTGTATTATATGTTGATAATATATTACTGATAGGGAATGACATTCCTATGCTACAATCGATTAAAATCTGGTTATCTAAACACTTCTCCATGAAGGACTTGGGAGAAGCATCCTATATTTTGGGGATAAAGATCTATAAAGATGGATCTAAAAGGATGCTTGGTTTATCCCAAGGAACGTACATTGATGCAATGCTAAAGAGATTTAGCATGAAAGATTCCAAAAGAGGTCTCATGCCGATGAGCCATAGAATACATCTCTCCAGGAAATAGGCCCCAAAGACACCTGAGGAGAGAGACCGTATAAGTAAGATCCCTTATGCTTCTGCAATAGGATCTATCATGTACGGTATGATATGTACTAGACCGGATGTTGCTCATGCACTTAGTGTAACGAGCAGATACCAGTTGAATCCAGGAGAAGAGCACTGGAAGGCAGTGAAGAATATCCTAAAATACTTGAGAAGGACTAAGGATATTTTTCCTGTCTACAGTGGGTCTGAATTAAAACTCGAGGGCTTAACAGACTCAAGTTTTCAAACGGACCAAGATGACAGTAAATCTATTTTGGGGTATGTTTTTACCTTGAACGGAGGCGCAGTGAGTTGGAAGAGTTTCAAGCTGCAAACAGTTGCTGATTCAGTGACAGAGGCAGAGTATATAGTTGCAAGTGAAGCTGCAAAGGAAGCTGTTTGGATGAAGAAGTTCATAACTGAACTTGGTGTGGTTCCTAGAATTGGAGAAGCAGTTTCCGTTTACTGTGACAACACAGGAGCAGTTGCACAGGCTAAGGAACCGAGGTCTCATCAGAAATCTAAACACGTGTTGCGGCGATTTCACTTGCTTAGGGAGATCATTGAAAGTGGAGACGTCACCTTGGAGCGTGTAGACTCTCAAGACAACATTGCAGATCCATTTACTAAAGCTTTAACACAATAGCAGTTTGATCGTCACTTCGAGAAGATGGGTATGAGATACCATGGCGATTGGCTTTAGTGCAAGTGGGAGATTGATAGTAGTGTGCATACAAGCCAATCATGTATGATGATAAAGCACATACTTTGTAAACAATCTTATTTATTTATTAATAAAATATTCATTTATTAAAGGCATTTAATTATCTACATGGTGCTGTTTTTATAATATGTAAATAACCCATAGTTTTAAGCAATGCTTTTAGAATCATGATGTTGATCATGCTAATGAGATCTAAATTCTTAGAAAGCTTTAAAACTAAAATAGTTCCCAATCGTGGGATTACTAAAAATGGGATTAGTAAATCCGGATAGATTGGTACATATGTTGCTTACTCATTGGATGAGGATGATTGATCTCATGATCATTTGTGTGAAGACACTAAAGCAAGTATGTAGGTGCTTATTGGAGAATAAGTTCACTGAACGTGACTCGCTATGGAATACTTAATGGAGTTTTACTCGCCTGTCAATAGGAATTCCTAATGTGAAAGTAGTACAAGTGATCCTTGGACTTGAGATCATCATAGTATCTTGTATGTAACAAATTATACTTTGACTTATTCCTTAAGACCTTTTAAGGCATATATAGGGTATGCTTGGGTATAATGAGTTACATATGGAGATAATGAATGATCAATAAAGAATCTATTACCTCTCGTAAAAGAGGAGATATGTCCTATGTGATTCGTTAAATGACAACCCAGGAATCCATGGCCAATGTGGAATGAAATTAGAAAGAGGTTTCTAATTTGCATTAATCGAAGTTGTGCATTTTCTAATCGAAATACATATAATTAAATAAAATAAGACTTGACAGTAAATTCATGTCTTATATTTAATTGGGACATTGTATGGTGGAAGGATTGAATTATATGGTAACTATTTACTCATAGGTTCTTTTATGATTAATGTTGAAATCTATATTATCTAGAAAGTCGTTGATCGCTAGGGAGGCTTATCCCTATTGTAGAATAAATATTATTTATTTAAATAGATTATTAGTTTAATTTATTTATTTAAATAAGATTAGAATTGATCTAATTGATTTATTCACAACCGGTTTAATATAGAGAACCTAAAGGGTCACACCATAAAAGGAAGAATAATTATTTAAGAAGGTAATGGCATAATTGTAATAATGCATTAAGTATAATTAATTTAATCTATAGTGATAGAATAAATTAAATAGCTTAATATTTATTATTTAATATTTTGAAAATATTAAATATAAATTAATAAGAGGAGTCTTATTAATATTATTACAATTATTATTATTTTAATTTCTAAAGGAGTTGAGTAATTAATTTAATATTAGTACTCTCATTTATTCCTAATAAGATTTGGAGACAAATTAATTAAATGAATTTAATTAATTATTCCCATGTGGTGGGAAGCCTAAATTAATTAAAGGAGTTTAAATAATTAAAAGAAATCCCATGTCTAATAGGATTAGAAGGGTTGACCAATATTTATATAAGAGGAGTCTTATAATAGATATTGATTTGATGCAATTTCAATTGTTGGAGAGTACTCCTTTTTTATAGAGGATAGAAAACTAAACCAACCACCCTCCTTTTTGATAATTCATCTTCCTTGGTGGATCACCTCTAGAGGCCAAACACTTGGGTGGCTAACGTTGATCAAAGGAAGGAATCTAACCCGGAAATTCAAGGAGATCACGAAGAACAAGGAGTTGAACTAGTACATGTGGAAGCTTCGTTCTACAAGGGTATGATTCCATAACTTCTTATTTATCATTTTAAATTAATAATTTGCATAAAGGATGATTCGGGTAATGGTTTTGTAGAAATTTTTTAAACTCTGATATCTCATGCTTCCGCTAATTTTTGCAATTTGATTGCGTCACGATTTCGTACAAACCCAACATGCGGTTGCTCCGATTTTGCTACCACAATCTCTCTGCTGTTTATCAAGTCTTGAATTTTGTGCTTGGGAGACCAACAGTCGTGTATCGTGGCCCAGGGATTCAGAATGGTATGCACACTTTTTACTTGGGTCAAAATTTCGTTCATCAGAATTGGTTGGCGGAAGGAGTTGAACAATCTTCTTCTGTGCTGTCAACAGTTTCAGCACGTTCTCGAGTGAATCCCCTAGAGCGGTAAACATTCTTCGACGTCTGGCCTCCAAATTCTTCTGAAATGGAGAAGGTTGTGTTGGAGCTTGAAAAGGAGAATAGTTCCTCCTTTGAATGGGCATGCTGCTCAAATTGCCTCTCTGATTCTGTCCTTGCAATACTAAGGACACTTCTTCTTCTTTTTTCTTGTGTGTTCTCCGAGGATTACTCCCATAACTTCCAGATTGAATATGTTTGGCTACAGCCTCCAAGGCAGTAAGATCCTTTATCTTCCCATATTTTAGACCCAATTCGGCCATCTCTCCGTGTTTGATCATCTCTGAGAATGGTTTTCCTATGCGTGCTAGGACCTTTTCATAGTACGGAGCTTCTTGAATGTCGATGAAGGTTATGACTATTTCAGACTCAGTCATAGGTGGGGTGATTTGTGCTACCACCCGCCTCCATCATTGGGCATACTCTCTGAATGACTAAGTGTTTTGTTTCTTGATTTTGGTGATTTGATATCTGTCTAGAGCCATTTGGGATTGGAAGTTGTATTGATTAAGGAATGCATGTGCTAAATCTTCCCAGCTATGAAATTCGGAATTATCTAGACAGGCATACCATGCTCTAGCCTCTCTAGTCAGACTCTTCTAGAACAATTGCATACGGAGCTTCTCGTCCTCTACATAGGATCCGAGCTCTCCAATGAATACCTTCAAGTGGGTGTAGGGATCTCCTAATCCATTATATTTCTCAAAATCAGGGACTTGAAATTTTTCTGGATAACGAGCCCCTGGGAATATATATAAGTCTGAATAATTGACACTCCCAAATGCCCCAGTCCCTTTGATGGACCGGATGGTTTCTTCCATCTGTTAGACCATCTTCAGAATATCCCCTGCTTCCTATTCTTTGTTGAGGTTGATGATTTCAGGGGTTTTGTTGGTCATATCCTGGTTATGGGGTTCAGGAATCTGAGTGTCTTTCTTTTTGATATCTTAATTGCCACCTGGTGTAGATGCTTCTATATGACCGGGTGTTTGTTTCCCTTGGAGGCCTTTGCTTTGTTCTTTCAAGAAAATAGCCAATTCGGCTATCTGGTTCTTTAATCCTTCGAACTCTTCCCTAGATACAGGGGTAGATTCCGGTTGAGCACTTGAAGCCATGTCTAAAGATGGGCCTAGTGCTTTCTTAGATTTTAACCTCATGACGGGACCAATTTTTTCCCTACATCAAACGTAAGTGTTATATCTTGACGTATATATATCAATAGGATGCATGTCATGATGTGTTTATTTTTTAGGGTTTTTTAATCTTATCCTGCAAAACAAAGGTTAGTTGTTTTGATGACAAGATAACATGAAAAGATTTACAAAACATGGAATGTATATTTATATTGAATCTGGGCATTTATATTGGAATTGAAAGAGGAAGGCATGAAGAGGCTTCCCTTCGGATTTAATTAATCAGAGGCTGACCTATCTTAGGCTACTCTCATAGTTTTTCGGCATGAAGGTCCTCAGATCATCGCAATCTACTAGAGTGGAAATTAATCTAGTCTTTTAATTAAAGCGGATCTTAGTGGTGCCTTTCCTGAGCCTCACAGAATTAGCCTCCTTTGAGTCCAGTAACCAAACACTGACGGGTTCGCCTCCTGGTGGAGGAATCACACAGCATACATTCACATTCATCGCGTCTCACCGTATGAAATGATGACATTTGTGAAAATACTAACATAAAGCAGTAAAGCATTCATTCACATCCATTTAATGTAAAACGGAGCATCCACACATACGCAGATATAAAAGGAAATTTTGAAAAGATTTGAACGCGGCCTAAGCCCTCTACTGTCCCCAGGAGTCGCCATATGTCGACGTCAGAAAAAAATCTTGCCTCTTTGGACAGATCTTTCTCTCATCCTAAATTTTGTTATTTCTACCCTTATTTGTCTTGTCTGTTTTATGAAGGGTGAAAAGGTTTTTTAGGAAAAGGCCAACATGTATCATGTCGACGATTTGAAAGGTTTAACGAGTCACCAGTTGGTAGATTTGAAATGGTTGTACCAACTCAACCGAGTTTTGTTTGCAAGTAGGCCTAATTATGGGACACTTTCGAAACTTGATCTTTGAAACCGAAATTCTTAAGTTTGGGGGCTTGGTTAAGCGGGGGTAAGGTGTTAGGCACCCCCCGACTCCCGTGAAAACACGTTACCGCATCTTTTCAATATTTCCCTTTTTATTTGCAATGTGTGTGGATGCTGGAAGTAATTGAGCCTACGTTTATTTGTTTTGAAAGTATTGTTGTGCTTCATTGAACCTATATACGAAGGGTTGGATTTGATTTGTAAAAGTCCTTTTTTAGACAAGATATGAAAATTATGTTTTGAAAGAAGGTTTTCAAACACTTACGCTCACGTAGGAATTGAAGCATATCGATACTTTCATTTTATTTTGTTCAGCCTTTAGCTCGATTTTGAATGATGACTGTCGGAATGCAAAGCATCCTCAACCATAGATTTTTATATACTAATGTATGTCTTCTCATGGGCATGACAGCCATCGTAGTGACTCTGGCACGACAAATCATATTTCACTATGTTTGAGACCTTAAATCCGAATAACCGTTTTAAGGTCCCTCACATGTATATTTTTACAAAAATACTGGTAGGGTACATTTGTAATGCGGAGCTTGTCCATCGTGGGAATCAAATTCTGATTGGTTTGATCATGAATTCCATGATTCTTAGGCTCACAGAGAAAGGCCCAGAACACCTGCAGAACACAGATATTCATAAAGAATATATATTTACATCTATACGTTGCAAAACAAAGGATTCATAAGTCAAATCCTTGCTTGCGCGTAGCCAAATCTTCTCGTTCCCACTAGATAGGGATCTAAGGGTAGCGAGGTCGCTTTAATATTTAATAAAATTAGAAAGAAAGCTAGATTTAAATAAATCTTAGCCATTCTAGCTTTCCGGTTTCGGTTGGACCTATTTTAAACCGTTTGAAAGGTAGAAAGGGCTAGATTTAAATAAATCTAATTCGCCAAAATTTACATCGGTGCAAATTCATATCAAATTCATATTCAAAGAAATCATTAAATAACATGAGCAAAAAAAAATTATATATATATATATATAATTATATATATAAAAGCTGTAAAGGGCCATGGATTTTTAATTCAGGCCCGACTGAAATTTATATATATATATATATATATATATATTTATAAAAGGTATAAAAGAGCCACGAAGTAATCCAGGCTCAACAGAAAAGTAAATATATATATATATATATATATATATATATATATTTGTATAAAAGCGGTAAAGAGCCACGAATTAATCCAGGCTTGACAATATGTAAATATATATACATACATATATATATATATATAGGGGATGGTGATCTCTCTGAGAAGAAGATCAACAGCACCCACCGGCGAGGAAGGAGCCGGACCTCAACAGTCAACAGTCAGACGACGCTGGCCCCCCAGGGTCCCACAGTCATCGGATGCTCCAGATGCAATCAACGCATCCGACACCAGTCATCGTCAGATGCAATCAACGCATCCGACAAAGTCAAAAGTAAAGGACAACTTTACTTTAGTAAAAGTAATTTACTTAAGTAAAAGTAAACGTAAATACTTTAACTTTAGTTAAATGTTTTTAACTTTAGTTAAATGTTTTTACTTTACCTTTAGTAAATGTAAAAGTAATTTACTTTTAACCTAAGTTAAATGTTTTTAACTTAAGTTAAATGTTTCTTACTTTAGTTAAATGTTTTTACTTTTAACCTTAAGTAAATGTAAAAGTTACTTCGGTAAATATAAACCGGTAACTTTAGTTCTATTTAAGGAACTCAAGTGTTAGAGTTTCCTTAGGCTTTGAAATGTAAACCATTTAGCCTCATCTGAGGTTCTCTCTCCTTCTCTCCCCCTTCTCTCTACCTTATCTCTAGATAGAAGAAGGTCGAAGCCCTTATGGTTTCGGCCTCCCTTAGTAAACATTTCCAGATTAATGTAATCCTTTCCCAAATGTTTATAAATACAAGAAAGAGATTACTTTACCGATTCACCGGTCATCTTCTTTATGTTTCAAAAATGTTTTAAGTTTAAAGTTTTATTTAAACTTTTCGTCCGCTGTTAAATGGAGAAGTAAAAACAAGATTTTAAACTCAGACCTCTGTGTTTGACCGGAGAACAAACAGTGACACCAAGAGACAACACCGTATGGCTCTGATACCATTTGAAACATTTAACTTAGGTTAAAAGTAAATTACTTTTACATTTACTAAAGGTAAAGTAAAAACATTTAACTAAAGTTAAAGTATTTACATTTACTTTTACATAAGTAAATTACTTTTACTAAAGTAAAGTTGTCCTTTACTTTTGACTTTGTCGGATGCGTTGATTGCATCTGACGATGACTGGTGTCGGATGCGTTGATTGCATCTGGAGCATCCGATGACTGTGGGACCCTGGGGGGCCAGCGTCGTCTGACTGTTGACTGTTGAGGTCCGGCTCCTTCCTCGCCGGTGGGTGCTGTTGATCTTCTTCTCAGAGAGATCACCATCCCCTATACTTCGACCCCAAAAAAAAATCCAGGGATCCAATCCTTTTTCCCCCCAAAATTATGTTTAATTTTAAGAAAGGAGAAAAAATTTCACCGAAATTTTTGGTCACCGACTGTAGATTTCAAAAATTTTATGTAAAATTTTTTAGAAAAACTGATCAGACTGTGTCTGATACAAGGATCACACGACTGACTCTTGACTAACTGATGAACTCGATCTAAACAGTCTACTTCGTTTTAACTTTGTTCAAACCTAATCTCTAGATCTGTTGACATTCCACTTAAAGACATACCAAAGTCGCTTAAGTACATACCCCTTTCTTTGCTTAACATAAACACATACCCTAGAATCTAGTGATTCCCTTTTTGCCTTAACTGCTCACACTCTTGAGACTTACAACGGCTCGACGGGACCTATGGCGAAACAGGGTGGTTTATACAAAGAGACTAGGTGACTTAAACTAGGTGCTCTAAGGACGGAGCAACAGAAAACTAAAGAAGAAGTAAAAACAAGGTTTTAAACTCAGACCTCTGTGTTTGACCGGAGAACAAGCAGTGACACCAAGAGACAACACCGTATGGCTCTGATACCATTTAAAAGCGGACGAAAAGTTTAAATAAAACTTTAAACTTAAAACAATTTTGAAACTTAAAGAAGATGACCGGTGAATCGGTAAAGCAATCTCTTTCTTGTATTATAAACATTTGGGAAAGGATTACATCGTATCTGGATCTATTTACAAAGGGAAGAAGAAGTACAGGAACTTCTTCTTCTTCTAACTAGAGAGAAGGTAGAGAGAAGGGGGAGAGAAGGAGAGAGAACCTCTGATGAGGCTAAATGGTTTACATTTCTAAGCCTAAGGAAACTCTAACACTTGAGTTCCTTTAAATAGAACTAAAGTTACCGGTTTATATTTACCGAAGTAACTTTTATATTTACTTAAGGTTAAAAGTAAAAACATTTAACTAAAGTAAGAAACATTTAACTTAAGTTAAAAACATTTAACTTAGGTTAAAAGTAAATTAGTTTTACATTTACTAAAGGTAAAGTAAAAACATTTAACTAAAGTTAAAAACATTTAACTAAAGTTAAAGTAAAGTATTTTTGATTTTGATATTAATTATATTAAAGGTTGTGATAATTCAGTTCCTGATTTTTTAACTCGGGAATTTATTAATTCAGGTACCCCTCAAGTTCAAAATGAGTGTGAGAGGGAAAGATAAAAGTGTTCGGCCCCCTGGCCCTCCAGGCCCAGGCCTGCCCAGTCAGAAGCCCGTGGGAGCTATAATCCCTCATCCAGTTACCCCCCTTACTATAGTTAACAGATTCACCCCCTTTTTTCTAGTTCAAAACCCTATAGTTCTGCTTTGGTTCAACAGTTTTTACATTGTAATCGGTTTTGAAATTGTCAATGAAAGTTGACTGGTAAATCTCCTTGGGAGATACACTAGGTATGTTCCAGTTATTAAGGGTTTGATTAATATTTTCATAACTATGTTCTTCTTGGTTAACTATGTTTGGAATAGAAGGAAGAGAAGATCTATTACTAACCGACGAACTAGATCTGAACAGTCTACTCATAATTAAAAATTAAAGTTTTAATAAATCTGTGTTCTTCCGTACATACCCCTTTCTTTGCTTAACATAAACACATACCCTATCATCTAGTGATTCCCAGAAAGCCAAAACTGCTCAGACTCTCGAGACTTACAAAGGCTGGATAGGGACCTATGGCGATGGAGGGTGGTTTATACAAAGAGACTAGGTGACTTATGGAACCAAGAAAGATCAAAACTTTTGATTTTTTAAAAATGATGAGACGGAATAGATTAAGAACAACGTTTAGTAAACAAACAACTCAAGGCTCTGATACCAAAAGGCGGAAGAAGTAGATGAGAAGAGAGAAGAGTGGCGCATATATAAAGCTGAATAACAACTATAGCAAAACTATAAGAAATTAAAGCAGCAATTCATAAGTATTATCAGAAGTTTAAACAAAATAAACTTTTATTGAACTTTGAAATAATTACAAACAAATAACTTGATAACTTACAACAAATTGACTCGATTATAGAAACTTAACATGTCTAAGGGAGAAGGCAAGAGAGCTGAAGATTCGTTAGATAGGAATCTAAGTCTTCACAAGCTTTCTATTGGATTACTAAATCCTCCCTCTCAACAATGACTGAGCCTCTCTTATATAGGAAGAGAAAAGGCGAAGTGAATACAACTCAATAATTACAAAACATGAATGACTATTGAACAACAGTAATGCTTTATCAAAAGATGAAAGCATTATTACAACTTTTGACTAATACAAACAGCTTTTTACTATTACAGACGCGTTAAAATAAAATACAGAATAACTTTTGACTAAAGGGACCAAAAGGCCGACAAACAATACAAGACTCAAACAAGACGACAAATGACTCAGCAACTGCTTTCGGCTACTTTAGACAAAGAAGCACGGGCTGCGCGGGCAGGGGCATCTTGTAACGAGGCTGACCAAAGTAACTGTAGGAATTCTAGGCAAATGGGTCCTGAGCATCTTGAAGAGAGATGCTACCGTACGGATCATTAGGGCTAGAATGATGACTACAATGAGAAGAAGAACAAGAACAAACAGAAGGAACTGAGTCCTCACTGAGTTTATCCATTCTTTTCTGGATCAAACGGGATAACTGTTTTAACTCATTATTAGTACAATGATCAATATCCGCAAAATCTAACTTTGAAACAGAAGATTTCTTGGATTTTGATTTACTAGAGGAAGATGATTCCTTTGGAAGAGGAATCGTTTGAATAGGGGAAGGATTGGGAAACTCCTTCTGAACTTGACCAACGATGCGATAAGGATCAAACTTATCCCACCACTTAACAGAAAACTCACGAGTAACATGAGTAATTTGATTAAGGTGATTACTAGAAGCACCTTTTTCTGGAGAAGCCACAGAAGAAAGAGCAACATTGACTACCGGAGAATAAAATCCATAGTTCCATCTAAGGATCCATAGAACTTTATACTTACTAGTGAAATGAAGAATGACTGGAATGCAGCAATTAGACTGCACAACAGGAACCCTAGAACTAAAGACATTAAGGACAGTCTGGAGCTCAATGGGGAGAATATCAAAGATGAGACCATAGCGTTCCCACCATAAAACAAACCAATGAGGGATTTGACTTTTAAATTTGTGGTCAAATTGTATGAACCACGAATGACTAAACGATGGAGTTTGAAATAGAAAAACCCTGTTCCAGGCTTCCATGTAATCATAATAGCAAAACTAGCTATCATGACCCTCTAACTGCCTAAGATCAGACGGATGATTACCCCAGTTAGGCATGGAGATAATCTGTTTAATATAAAGAGAATGATAGATGATTTTTGAAGAATCATTTCTATCATAAATAGGTTTAATAGCAATTGATTGAGTTTACAAAAGGACATCCTTATAATACATAAGAGATTTATAAGGAGCCGAAGGAATGAAATGCCAACCAGTTGGGAAAAACTGGGCAGCTAATTTTACTGGATCCTCAATCGATTTCATATGTCTTTCAATATGAAATAGATTGGTGCTGAAAACTGGGATGTATTCAGTTTGAATACGCTGACCAGCAGGAGGATTACTGGTAGAAGCATAAGGATCAACCATTAGAGGGGGTTGAACCAAAGCAGAACTATAGGGTTTTGAACTAGAAACAAGGGGGGTGAATCTGTTAACTATAGTAAGGGGGGTAACTGGATGAGGGATTATAGCTCCCACGGGCTTCTGACTGGGCAGGCCTGGGCCTGGAGGGCCAGGGGGCCGAACACTTTTATCTTTCCCTCTCACACTCATTTTGAACTTGAGGGGTACCTGAATTAATAAATTCCCGAGTTAAAAAATCAGGAACTGAATTATCACAACCTTTAATATAATTAATATCAAAATCAAAAATACTTAGAATGGATTACCATCTGGCAAAAATATGCTTAGCAGCTATATTTTTAGCATCTTTTTCTAAAATATATTTTGCTGATTTGCAATCAATACGAACTAAAAATTTTTGATTTAATAAATCATTTTGAAATTTTGTAATACATAAAACTAATGCCAAGATTTCTTTTTTAATAGTGCTATAATTTAATTGGGCTTGATTCCACGCGCCTGAGTGGAACCGAACAATTTGCTCAGAAGAAGCAGGAGTCAACTTCTGCTTCAGAATGCCGCCGAAGCCAATTTCGGAGGCGTCAGTTTCAACAATCTTGAAAGCTGATTCATTAGATAAGCCAAGGCAAGGAAGGACCTTAACGTATTTTTTGACTTGCTGAACGATGGCAGTATGCTCATCGGTCCAGGGAGGAGGATTTTTCTGTAAACGAAGGAACAAAGGTTTACAGATTTTTCGCAAGTTTTTATAAAACTTGCCAACATAATTGAGAGATCCTAAGAACCTCTGGAGTTGAGTTCTATCAATGATTTTATCAGGAAATCTATCAGCGAATTGAATAACTCTTTGGATAGGACGAACCAGACCACGATGAATATCATGACCAAGAAACTTAACTTTAACTTGGAAAAGGCAACATTTAGTTGGTGAAAGAACCAAACCATTGACTTTGATGGCTTTGAAGAACGAATTCAAATGTTTGAAATGTTCGTCAATTGATTTAGAGAAAACAAGGATATCATCAATATAAACAATAATGAAATGACTGAAAGGATTCAAAATCTCATTGAGGATATTTTGAAATTCACTGGGAGCGTTTTTCAAGCCAAATGCTTGAACAACCCATTCATAATGACCAAAGGGGGTGGTAAAGGCAGTTTTGTACCTATCACTAGGGTGGATACTGACTTGCCAGAAACCAGACTTAAGGTCAAATTTACTAAAAATGGTGGCATTACTAAGACGACTAAGAAGGTCCTCTTTATTGGGAAGGGGATACCTAATCCATTCTAAGACCTTATTAAGCGGCTTGTAATTAATGACTAAACGAGGGACACCTCTTTCTTTTTCTGCTTCATTATTAACATAAAAGGCAGGGCAAGACCAAAGGGATTTACTATGCTTTATTAATCCTTTTGCAAGTAAGTCATTAATCTCCTGCTTACAAAGTTCCATTTGTTGATGACTCATTTGAATAGGTCTAGCTTTAGTAGGAATAAGATGTTCTTTAAATTCCTTAGCGTAAGGTAGTTTGACTACATGTTTCCTACGATGCCAAAAGGCATTAGGAGAATCGGCACATAAGTTTTTTACCATGAATAAACGAAGTTCTTCTATCTTGTCTTGAATTTTTTTAAGTAGAAGGAAATCTTCAACTTGCTTATACTTAATCTCTTGTTTTAAATATTTTAATTGAGAAGTTTTACAATTTAACAGGTTGAGTGACTTAGAAATGGACTCATCTTGAATAAATTTTAAGTCTCTCTCTTTAGGCTGAGTGATAAACTCAAAAATCACTTTCTGCCCAAGGTGTTCAGTAGTTAAACCATTATTGCTAGTGGTAAACGGGTATAATAAATATATAAACGGGAGACCCAAAATTATTTTATCTGTCAAGTTACGAATTAAAACAAAGGATGTTTTAAAACACATATTATCCTGGCAAATATGAACTTTAGGCAGTTTATATTTTATTTCCATACAACTACCATTAGCTGAATTAAGACGTTCACTGGTTTTCTTATAGAACTTGGTTGGAATCAATCCTTCCTGAATGCAATTTAAATCAGCACCTATATCAACAAGGGCAGGTAGCTGAATTGCAAAAGTTCCATCAATAACTAGGCGAACAATGATATACCATTTTTGAATAGTTATATCCTTTAATCTTTTTAATGAATTACCCTGAACCATTAGAAGTGATTCTTCATCTTTAATACCTGAAGACTCAGGATGGTCAGCATCATTATCAGAGGAATCAGAAATATGAAGTTCTGAACCCTTGGAGGCCAGATTAGTCATATCTCTCCTTAAATCAGATATTTCAATCTTAAGACTAGAGATTTCTTTCTTAAGTTTATTAACCTCTTGATTTAACTCCGGGAGAGTGATTTCTTTTTCAACGGTTTTGAATCTTTCTAGGGTTTTATTAAGGCTTATAACAGGCTTTTCTTTAGCTTTCATCACCTTACCTTTTCCCGAATTATTTTTAGAAAACAATTCTTTTAACTGTTTCATATATTGTAATTTTAAATCTTTATCAGTAAGTTTACTAATTAATTCAATTAGCAAAGAGCTTTCCTGCTCCTCTTTAGTAAGAACATTAATAGTTTTACAACAATCAGATCTACAATTATCAGTACAAAGGGAAACTTCATTATCTTCACTAGGAGTTTGACTATTTTCATCATAAGCAGAGGAATAAGGAATATCAGAAAGACCATTATCCTCACCCGACTGAGTTCGAAGCAACTCAAAAATCTTTTCAGTATCTTCAACAGAAATATTTAACTGGTTTAATTTTTGTTTTAACTTACACTCATTCTTATAGTGACCCTTTTTACCATAGTTATAACATGTAATTTTACTCTTATCATTAGATTTAGAAGTGGATTTTTTATTTCGAGTTTTCTTTCGTGACTTGGGTTTTTCATAATAACTTTCTTTATTATTAGACTGACTAGAACGCTTCTTATGATGCTTGCGTTTTTTGTGGGTTTCACTTTGCCTTTTCTTATGCTTTCTACGAGAAGGGGCAATGGGTGGCAAACCATATTGTTCACAAAAAGTACCAAGTTCATATTTAGCTTTCTTTTTATCTTTAGCGGCTTGTTTAGCAATTTTAAAGTCAATACACATTTTTAAGCCTATTTTTTGAATATAGCTAATTATGTCACCATAAGTGAGATTATCATAATCAATGTAGCCCAATGTTTTACTAAGTTCTTCCCGTACTTTATGAGCAAATAAAGAAGGAAGACCATTAACAAATTTTTCTTTCCAAAAAGGTTTGTTACTATCATTACGAAGCATAACACGTGAAATAAAGACATCTTTATACCACCTAAAATCACTTAAGGTAGGACAAGTGAGATTGCTTAACTGATCATGGATCCTCTCACTGATATTACTAGGGGTTCCAATAAAATGTTTTATTATTGTGAAAATTAACGTGTTAATACCATCCGGAACACCAAAGCCAATATCTTCTCTGAAGATAGGTTGACCATTGTCATCTAATTGGTAAGCATGAATAATAGAATTCCTAGCGTCTTCATCGAGGTGTTTTTCCCACCAAGAACGAAGAACACCCGTAAAACCATTGGTTAATATTTCAACAATATCAGGTTGAGTGAGATTGTTAAAAGCCGTGATATAACTATTGGCTACCATAGACAAATGGTTCATCTTAGTGAGAATTTGATGCTCACTGAATCCATCAATATTCCATTCATAAATTTTGTTGGACGAAACAGAAAATTGATTATCAAGGTTCTTTTCTTCGAACTGAAGATCAGGGGGAGTAGGTCTAGTATACCAATTTTTTGTAATACTAGCGTTATTAAAAGTTAACTTATTTAATTGTTCATTAAGATTAGGAACAGAAGTGACTTCAGAAATCTCGTCTGAGTCACTATTGGTTTCATCGTCAGATTCTTGAATCTGATCAATGATGGCTACGGTTCCACTGGCTTCGCCAGAACTCGAGCCAATCTTTTTAATAAGTTTATCAATACTTTTAATTAAGTCAGAATCTTTGCTAGGCAATCCCTTCCCATCTCTATTATCAGGGAGAGTTAATAAAGGCTGATCAAGTTTCTTATCAGGGTTTTTGATAAGAGTATTATCAAATTTTTCTTCTATTTTATCCAATAGTTTACCTATGGTGGCTAAATACTGATTAGTGAAATTATTTTGTTCAATAATTTTTTTATCATCAGTTTTACCATCAGCTACTTTAAAAGGACTAGCAATAACAAAGTTATTTTTAACTTGTAAATGAATAGTTTCAAGGGGAGGATGAGAAGCTAAAGTTTTAGATTTATCTTCTTTTACCCATTGAGATTTAGTAAGAACTTTACAATGAGAATGATGCTTATCATACCAATCATAAAATGTAAGGTTCTCTCTAGTAAGTTTAATAAATTTTTTCCAATTGTGGACAATTTTATCTCTATCATGTTTGTCGTACATGTTTCTGAAAATATGACGCTTTTGTTGATTCGCTTTTGAATTAAAATCAGCAACAAGACTGTCCCAATCCAATTTTGAGACTTTAGTAATGACTCTTAATTGGTGATTAATTGGGGCATCAAAATCAGAGGGAGAAGGTCCGATCGAAACAGTAGGAGACACATCTTCATGCTCTCCATCCGCCGGAAAGGCAGGAGTATAACAAGGATGACTAGTCTGTCCCTGGTTCAACACACCTTTCAATTTAACATCAGGAATAGAAAAGTCACTTAAAATATCAGTGTCTCTTCTAGAGGTAGAAGGGACTGAAGAACTGGTAAATTCTTCAATAATATAAGGTCTTCTAGTACGTTCAAAACTGATTCGAACCGTACCGTCAGAAAATTGTTTAATATTTTCCAGGTTCAATAAATTATTATTAACCGGTTTTTGCGGAACTTCCTGGGGAAGAATCCATTGACTAGGTAGCGTAACGTCTTTCCAAAGAATAGTTTTTGGTGTTTGAATATTGGCGTTATTAGTACTACTCTGAATTAAAACAGTATGATCTTTAGGACTTTTACTGAGAGCGTGAATTAAAACAGTATGATCTTTATAACTATATATATATAGTTATATATATAAAAGCAGTAAAAAGGCCGCGGATTTCCAATCCAGGCCCAACTGAATTAAAAGTTAGTATATATTGTAGACACTCAAAATTTCCTTTCCTTGTTACTAACACTGTAAGAGGGCAAGGCCGTTAATTCAACCCCAGTCTCAATACCTGGCCATCAAATCAATCCCGATCTCAATATTGGGCAGTCAATTCAACCCCGATCTCAATACCGGGCCATCAAATCAACATTGGTCTCAATACCGGGCAGTCAATTCAAC
Source organism: Panax stipuleanatus (assembly GCA_020205555.1). NCBI lineage: Eukaryota > Viridiplantae > Streptophyta > Magnoliopsida > Apiales > Araliaceae > Panax > Panax stipuleanatus. The sequence goes on from CM035115.1 coordinate 105,985,213, forward strand.
CCCGATCTCAATACCAGGCCATCAACTCAACCCCGGCCTCAATACCGGGCCATCAAATCAACCCCGGTCTCAATACCGGGCAGTCAATTCAACCCCGGTCTCAATACTGGGCTATCAACTCAATCCCGATCTCAATACCGGGACGTCAATTCAACCCCGGTCTCAATATCGGGACGTTAAATCAACTCCGATCTCAATATCGGGCCATCAACTCAACCCCGGTCTCAATATCGAGCCATAAAATCAACCCCGGTCTCAATATCGGGCCGTCAATCAACCCCGGTCTCAATACTGGGCCATCAACTCAACCCCGATCTCAATACTGGGCCATCAACTCAACCCCGGTCTCAATACCAGACCAACAAATCAACCCCAATCTCAATACCGGGCAGTCAAATTAACCCCGGTCTCAATACCAGGTCGTCAAATCAACCCCGGTCTCAACCCGGGAGGTACAGGTCAGCCCCAGTCTCAACTCTGGAGGTACAGGACAACCCCAGTCTCAACCTGAGAGGTACAGGTTAACCCCAGTCACAACCTGGGAGGTATAGGTCAGCCCCGATCTCAACTCGGGAGGTACAGGTCAGCCCCGGTCTTAACCCAGGAGGTACAGGTCAGCCCCGATCTCAATCCGGGAGGTACAAAATAGCCCCAGTCTCAACCAGGGAGGTACAAGATAGCCTCAGTCTCAACCCGGGAGGTACAGATCAGACCCGGTCTCAACCCAAGAGGTACAGGACAGCCCCGGTCTCAACCTGGGAGGTATAGGTCAGCTTTGGGCTCAACCTGAGAGGTACAGGTCAACCCCGGTCTCAACCCGGGAGGTACAGGACATCCCCGGTCTCAACCGGGAGGTGCAGGTCATCCCTGGTCTCAACCCGAGAGGTCAGGTCAACTTCAAAAACAATCCTGATGTGACGCCCCCAAATTCGGATCCCTTTGAACCTCGAATCCGGTCTGCCACGATACTACTATCGTCAAACTATTACATCTTTTATTCATAACTTAATGAATATAATTTTCGCTTTATTACAAATTAGAATATAACTTCCTTCTATTTCCAAGATCTGTATAATGACCCCAAACTTTTATAAGTTCCAATCCTAGTCATTTACCATTCCTGTCTTTATATTGTATTTGATATTATAAAAATGTGAAATAATTTAAACTTTTCAATATCCTTTGAATAAAATCTTTTATTAATTTCATAACTTGAATCAATTACATAACCTTGAATCAAACTATATTATGATTCACTTTATTTGAATTACTGTATAAACGGTTACATCACAACTCGATATCCTCTATGTATTAACTAATACATCTTTACAACACGACAAGTATTAAACATCGTAAACAACTATCAAGTACAACTCCTAGAACCTAAACATGGTTCAAACAATAATCTAAATAGTAATCTTTGTTGCGATACTATTTAACTTTATCAATCAAGTAGCACGTAATCTTTACCGTTAGTCCTTAACCTACAAAAATTATTATTTGCAAGAGTGAGCTCGACAGCTCAGCAATTCTAACAGTTTTCATGCATCACATAGCATGTAATATCACAGTTAATTCATGCATTCATAATCAATTAATATTTACTACGCATGTTACTCTTCACATAACAGGCATAGAGATTCATTTCACAAGCATATCATCAAAGATCAATACATCAACATTCTCATAGCATAATATAGCTCAACTAACAATTATCGAATTCATATATCCAATAAGAACTGCAAGACTTGCCTAATTCATAGTTTATCAACTACGACTTAACTGCTTAAAGTTATCTGCGCTTCGTGTATTCCTACACAGTTATATAATCATGGATTCGTACCAATCAGTCAAACATTTCACACGCTCTTAATATAAGAGCAAATATCGTTTTCCTATCTTGGTTTCATTTTTTTTCTTGAACTTATGATAACCATGAGACTAGCTCATTCTACTTTCAAGTTTATCTAAACAATCTTGTTTCATGTCTTGTAGTCCTTAAGGACAACACATAAACATAACTTAAGGCTATGCAGTTAACAAACTGCTCTTGGAAGCTCTGAGAACGGTGCGGCCGCGCTGCATATGAGCTTGGGAGTGGCACGCCCGCACTACTCCCTGTCCAAACCAGACTTATATATTTCATTGGACAGTTCAGTCTCTAGCATACTATGCATTCTGATTATACACATATATCAAGTTGGTTTTCATCTTCCTTTCATTTTATTTTTAAATTATTTAGTTTTACTTTTGAATCACATAGCTCTTTATTGAATTATTTAAATCAATATGGCTTAACAACTTTCTTTGACAAAGATTAAATGTCATCAGCTTTTAAACCATATATTAATACTAACAAGCCTTTAATACGGATGCTCACATGTATCTATCTCACTTACATAGATATAGCATAGTGCATTACTTGAAAACTCATTTTAAACCATGTTTGAATAATCTAATTCATGCTTAGCTACATGGTGGACACACTCGACACGTTCTAGAGGCATAAAGTGTCCTAACGTACATGCTTGAAAAGTCAGAATACACTTTACACAATGTTCAAGACAATTAGTTCTCAAAACTTCCGAGTTGTGTTTCAAAACATTTTTAAACCAAGCTATATTGATCTAGTATATGCAAGGTAACTTTAAAACTACATTTCATGCACGTTGATATGCGTACATAGGGTCCAAGGTCAGAACTCAAGGGACAGCAAATTCATCAACTTTCGTTTCTCAAAAACTTTAAGTTTTCTTTTAGAAAATCATGTTAAACCAACTAATACCATTCACTACATCCATGACAATCTTAGTACACATGTCAGACTCCTTTATACACTTATTGAAGTTTAGCTAGCATGCTCATTATGTCAGATTATAGCAGAAATGGAATTCCAAGACTGCCTACCAGCGCGACCGCGTTGGTTTAACAAGGGGAAGTGGCGCGGCCGCGCCACTTCGGTTCAGCATCAGAGAAGGTTCTGCTTCTGCAGAATTCCCATGAACTAATTGTCTAACACATCAATGTAGCATGCTTTAGACCAACTATACTACTCTATACTCATACACATAACTCATGTAACACAATGGTATTCATTATCAACTCAATTTCCAAGAATCTAATAACTTGCTAAGAATTTGTCAACTTAGAAATTTAAGAACATAATATAGGAGTTATACCTCATGAAGCTTGCATTTACACCACTATCTCCCATTTCAGATTCTATATTATCAACACACTCTCTATATAACCTTATCAAACATCTAGCAACACCATTTTGTGAGGGGGAGGCTTCCATTTATAGAGGAGCCATGGACCAAATTTGGTTTATGCCCTATAGATTAAACCAAAGGAAAGAATAGAAGTTCATTCGGCAAGCAAGAGTGGTTGAGAGTCACTATTCAAGCCACTTCCCCCACCATTATTGAAATCATTTGCATAGCCATCATCTTCATCATTCTAGCATAAGCCAATGTCTAACACACGTGAATGAGAAAGAAGGGGACTATGAATATGGGACAAGCTCTTTAAAACTCAGCGTTAGCAAAATGGGTGTAAGCATACTAGGTTTTATTTTCTATTGGACTATACAAGTCACACTTTAATAACTTAATATTGCTACTTTAATATAAGTTATGGGCACATATACACCACTCTTCATAAATGTACACCCACATATAACCAAGTATACTTATAATTTAAATAAACACCAATACATATTATCATGTATCTTATGTACATTGGTTTAATTCAATTAATATTTTAATTGGGCTAAATATATTTTAGTTGGGTATTCTCCACCCATCATTTTCTATAAAAATTATTATCTCAATTACACCCAAATATTATAATGATAATTAATAACAATTATATATTAACTCACCCTTTATTTTCTTTTAATACTTCCAATTAAATCTCCCTTTGATTTAACTTCACTATTTATGCCACACAAGACATAATTATGTGAACTTAGTAATTAATAGTCTACAAGCTTATAATAATATAATCTCATAAGATAATATTTTTCTTATCGTTACATCTTATAATATGCTCATGATGTAATATCATTATATTTCTTATTTACATGTTCTCTATTTATAGTCAATCTATTATCCTCCTATGGACAATACCCAAGGGTCAAAGAAGAGTTGGTGGCTAACTCCACCAACTACTACTATTCATGGTCCTTCCTCATCATTTCCCCCACATGGCTCTAGCTTGAACTTCACCATGGTATAAAATTTTCAGCATTTGGGCATTGAATAGGGGTCATAAAAGGGGGTTTATTGCACCATATCACATATTTAATTCCCACCTTGTACACAAAGCTAGCATACAAGTTTTGATACTCACATATGTAGTTAAATACCTCCCTTATACATCCATATACATATATACCTATACATATATGTATACATATGTCCATATATAATCCATATACTTTTGACAATACCGAATATATTTTAATTGAGTATTGTCACACCACATTACTATAAGCTTTATTATTTCACTTATACTTAATCATTGAAATAATTATTATCAATATTATTAATTTAGTTTTATTTAATATCCTTCATAAAGTACACATTAATGTACCACACATAACACATTGTCACATAGGTCCATTTATGTAACTCATGTGACTCATTTTACTTTTCCATTTAATTTCTTATATTATATAGTTTTCTTGAAGTGTCACACTTCATTTCATATTATATAGATGTAATTACTATAGAACTTATAATTACACATCATTGCACATAGCAATTAATCCACATAATAACACTAATTAATTTTTTTAATTATTCATTCATTAAATTATTTAATGAAGGCTTATTTCACCACTTTGCCACACTAGGCATATCTCACAAGCTCAATTAGGCTCATTATCACTTCCACCACACTTTAATATTCTTTTAATATAAGGTTTGTGTGACACATGCACTTTAATACTGAGTTATTAACTACCTTATACAGTTATAATATGTATAACCTTTAGGCTTAGAATAATTAATATTTACTCTATTAATTATAAAATCTACAGTAAAATAGTAACTTGAGTTATTTAGTACATTAAAATAACTTAGTTTTCTTTTATATATTTAACCCTCTTGAAAATACGTAAGATATATTTACTATTATGTATAACTTTATAACATGATGTAAAATGTTTTTATTATATTTTCTCCAATAGAGGCATTAATCATAATAAAATGATTTACTCATTTTCTCAATATATTATTTTAATATAATATCTAAGTATTATTAAAATAACTACATGTACGACACATGTACACATATTATATGGAAAATAGACCATAAATTTATTTTCTATTATGATAAATTATTCCCGTGACTTTATTACATATAGCAAATATATTTTAATATATTTACCATATTAATTAATCATACATATTACCTCATACAAAGACATATAAGGTAATATTATTATTTAAAATAACATTCTCCGTTTTATTAAAATAACTCAATATTAGAAATTATTTTAATATCCTTTATTAGAAATATATATTAATTATTTCTCTTTCCTTTCTATAAATTATCCACAAAACAATTTCTTTAATCTATACATTTAACCATATCTCAAATATTAATTAATTCTCTAATCAATATTTATTTAAAGATATATTTGTTTAACAACGTATATATAAATATTTTATTAACGTCGTTCGCACATTCACATAACACCATGCCAAGTAATATATAAAGGCACTTACTTAATCACATACTCCACACATGTGTTAACTCACTATTTACTTTAGTGATTCTTAAACCCCTTACTATATCACCATAGTTAATTAAGACTTTAATATTCAAATTATATTATTCCATAATATAACTTTCAATTTAAATTAACCAACATTTATACTTATTAGTTAATTCCCTTAACTAATTCATGCTTTACTATCTCAATCTATTCATGGATAGCTTAAGCACTAATAATAACCTATATTACAATCATACTAGTTACTAGTATATATATTAAAGAAAATGGTGATTATTCATTAAAAATATTTAATGTCACCAACTTACTATGATAAAATAATTCTATAAATTATTTAATGTCGATAGATAAATCTTATCCATCTTCTTACTAATTCATCTCTACAATTTATAACAAATATATAATAATGATATATATTTATTAAATACAAAATTACTTATTACATAGCTCATATTACCCTATGTAACACAATACTACATACCTCGTATCACATATATATTCTTATTTGAACCCATCTCATGCCTTAAGAATTTTATTTACTAAATTCTTATTTAAATAATTTCTGAAAATTCGAGTTCTTACATCCTCTCCCCCTTATAAGGATTCCGTCCTCGGAATCACCGAAACCTTCTCTACTCGGTGCTATTCCGGATATTACATATTCTTTTGAATAATTTTATCCATTCTCTTTTCGAAAGTTTTATTATTATAACTTTCTCAATCGCATTCTATCACTTTCTCCTTTCTAAGGAACATCTACTTACTACATTCATCCTTCAGAAGAATAAGAACCTTCCACGATCTTTCAATAATCGGGAAGTAGTATGAATAACTCAGATTCCAAATTATGCCGAGTGGTCACAAGACCGTGAACTTTTCTCCAGGTTTACTAATGCTTCAACACAATTCTTCACAATGCAAACCAAAGTGTTTATCAATCACAAAGACTGAAAACACCCTCCACGCGTACTCTAGGTGGCCGTCCTATTGTACCACTACGTTGGGCCACAACGTAGTGTGTTGACTATATGCATTACGTTCGGAACCATTGTCCCTGAAAATATGTCCCCTTTATAGGGTTGTTCACCTCAGCTTTTTTAACATTTAAATCCGCACCAGAGCAATCTGGGTTGGCATAAATACACAAGAATGCTTGAATTCCATAATTATTCTTTAACAGTCGTCTAGCCGAATCAAATAGCTTAGACTCTAATCAACAATTCGGACATCGATCGAATCCAATCCACTTAATTGATCTTTTTTTTCTTAATTCAAACGAAAACCAAAAATCCTTTTATGACAACATGATACCGTACCACCTCAGTCGTATGTTGAAGATTCTGTCATTTTATGACTTTATCATACTACATCATACCATTATGGACAGATGATCTTACGATCTCTCCTGACACTAGGTTTGATTGAATTGATGACTCCATCGTTTACCATTTTACACCATATCAAATGATGCATATGGTCAAAAATACATTTTGAAAGATTTTCAAATCATTTTTATCTTAGTCGAAACTATTAGCATAGACATACGAATAACGGCATTATTTTTAAAACTTATTGGTTCAGTCATCTGACCCAATGTTTTTCTCAAGAAAATCGAAGTGCAAACACTAGCACGAAGTCAATAATTTTTAAAATCTAGCGTAGCTAGAAGATTTAAAAAAAATCTAAATTTCTCCATTAACTACAATCTCTTACTCCATTGCTTCATCATTCTATCAATCTTCAATACCATCAATGCTTACTATACCAAAACTCTTAATACTAGATATATAATATATCTATTCCCAGTATAGTTCATCGAACTTACCACACTATGGAAGTTCAAGAACTTACCACAATAATACGATTTTAGGAACTTATCCTAGCAATACGTAGTCCAAGAACCAATCAGGGACTGTCCATACGCTTAGGAGCTCAAAAATACATATGATCATGAGTCACAAACTTATCATAGGCATTAGTCTTAAGAACTCGCATCTAATCTTAGTATTATCTAATTTAATCTTAGAAACTTCTATCTATCAAAATAAATATGAGAAAAGAATCACCTTTTCGCCATATGCATAACGATAGCGCGACACCAACATTCCAATGATTATCAATGTGATACACTCAGCGCAAGCACAAAACCTCTGCCCACACAAATGTTTGTACAACTAAGCTGTCACATGAGTCCTCAATGGAAATCCAACACTTAACTCTATCTTACTCTTAACTTGTTCTTGCTTGTTATGAATTTTCTATATTTCATCTTATACAACTCCTCATGAGTTCATCTCGTACCATTTTATGGTACCTTCTTTTATAGCATCAAGCTATACACACTTAGTCGTTACAGACTATCTATCATTTCATAGCTCAATCCGATCACGTCGTGATCATCGATTTACCTTAGGGTTCTTTCCCTATTAGCAACTAAACTCCATCTGAGTTCATTCTTATTATCTTTGTCATATTCATCGTATAGACATCGTCTTAACATTTTTATTACCGGAGTTAGGAAACTCCTGAATTTTCATTCTCTAGATACTTCAAGATTCTTCTTTGAATCTTTGCTTATATATAGTTTAAATATTTTCTTTCCCTCTCTCAAGTTATAGTCTAAGGTACTCTTACCTAAAGTTTATAACCTACAGCTTTGATACCAACCTGTGACGCCCCCAACTTTGGGTCCCTTCGAAGCTCGGATCCGGTCCGCCACGATACTACTATCGTCAAACTATTACATCTTTTATTCATAACTTAATGAATATAATCTTTGCTTTATTACAAATTAGAATATAACTTCCTTCTATTTCCAAGATCTGTATAATGACCCCAAACTTTTATAAGTTCCAATCTTGGTCATTTACTATTCCTGTCTTTACATCGTATTTGATATTATAAAAATGCGGAATAATTTAAACTTTTCAATATCCTTTGAATAAAATCTTTTATTGATTTCATAACTTGAATCAATTATATAACCTTGAATCAAACTATATTATGATTCACTTTATTTGAATTACTGTATAAACGGTTACATCTCAACTCGATATCCTCTATGTATTAACTAATAATTCTTTACAACACGACAAGTATTAAACATCGTAAACAACTATCAAGTACAACTCCTAGAACCTAAACATGGTTCAAACAATAATCTAAATAGTAATCTTCATTGCGATACTATTTAACTTTACAATCAAGTAGCATGTAATCTTTACCGTGAGTCCTTAACCTGCAAAAATGGTTATTTGCAAGAGTGAGCTTGACAGCTCAGCAATTCTAACAGTTTTCATGTATCACATAGCATGTAAAATCACAGTCAATTCATGCATTCATAATCAATTAATATTTACTACGCATGTTACTCTTCACATGACAAGCATAAAGATTCATTTCATAAGCATATCATCAAAGATCAACTTTCAATCTCATATACATTTCATATATATACATCAACATTCTCATAGCATAATATAGCTCAACTAACAATTATCGAATTCATATATAATATAAGAACTGAAAGACTTACCTGATTCATAGTTTATCAACTACGACTTAACTGCTTAAAGCTATCTGCGCTTTGTGTATTCCTACACAGTTATATAATCATGGATTCGTACCAATCAGTCATATATTTCACACGCTCTTAATATAAGAACAAATATCATTTTCCTATCTTGGTTTCATTTTTTTTTCTTGAACTTAGGATAACCATGAAACTAGTTCATTCTACTTTCAAGTTTATCTAATCAGTCTTGTTTTATGTCTTGTAGTCCTAATGGACAACACATAAACATAACTTAAGGCTATGCAGTTAACAAACTGCTCTTGGCAGCTCTGCAGAACGGCGCGATCGCGCTGCATATAAGCTTAGGAGTGGCGTGGCCGCGCTACTCCCTGTCCAAACCAGACTTATATATTTCATTGGACAGTTCAGTCTCTAGCATACTATGCATTCTGATTATACACATACATCAAGTAGGTTTTCATCTTCCTTTTATTTCTTTTTCAAACTATTTAGTTTCACTTTTGAATCACATAGCTCTTTATTGAATTATTTAAAGCAATAAAGCCTAACAACTTTCTTTGACAAAGATTAAATGTCATCAGCTTTTAAACCATATATTAATACTAACAAGCCTTTAATACGCATGCTCACATGTATCTATCTCATTTATATAGACATAGCATAGTGCATTACTTGAAAACTCATTTTAAACCATGTTTGAGTAGTCTAATTCATGCTTAGCTACATGGTGGACACACTCGACACGTTCTAGAGGCATAAAGTGTCTTAACATACATGCTTGAAAAGTCAGAATACACTTTACACAATGTTCAAGACTATTAGTTCTCAAAACTTCCGAGTTTTATTTTAAAACATTTTTAAACCAAGCTATATCGATCTAGTATATGCAAGGTAACTTTAAACTACATTTCATGCACGTTGATATGTGTACATAGGGTCCAAGGTCAGAACTCAAGGGACACCAAATTCTTCCGTTTCTCAAAAACTTTAAGTTTTCTTTTAGAAAATCATGTTAAACCAATTAATACCATTTATTACATGCATGACAATCTTAGTACACATGTCAGACTCCTTTATACACTTATTGAAGTCTAGCTAGCATGCTCATTATGTCAGATTATAGTAGAAATGGAATTCCAAGGCAGCCTATTAGCGCGGCCGTGCTGGTTTAACAAGAGGAAGTGGCGCGGCCGCGCCACTTCGGTTCAGCATCAGAGAAGGTTCTGCTTCTGCAGAATGCCCATGAACTAAGTGTCTAACATATCAATATAGCATGCTTTAGACCAACTATACTACTCTATACTCATACACATAACTCATGTAACACAATGGTATTCATTATCAACTCAATTTCCAAGAATCTAATAACTTTATAAGAATTTGTCAACTTAGAAATTTAAGAACATAATATAGGAGTTATACCTCATAAAGCTTGCATTTACACCACTATCTCCCATTTCAGATTCTATATTATCAACACACTCTCTATATAACCTTATCAAACATCTAACAACTCCAATCTGTGAGGGGGAGGCTTCCATTTATAGAGGATCCATGGACCAAATTCTCTTTTTGCCCTAGAGATTAAACCACAGGGAAGAATAGAAGTTCATTGGGCAAGCAAGAGTGATTGAGAGTTACTATTCAAGCCACTCCCCCTACCATTATTGAAATCATTTGCATAGCCATCATCATCATCATTCTAGCATAGGCCAATGTCTAACACACGTGAATGAGAAAGAATGGGACTATGAATATGGGACAAGCTCTTTAAAACTCAGCATTAGCAAAATGGGTGTAAGCATACTAGGTTTTATTTCCTTTTGGACTATACAAGTCACACTTTAATAACTTAATATTGCTACCTTAATATAAGTTATGGGCACATATACACCACTCTTCATAAATATACACCCACATATAACCAAGTATACTTATAATTTAAATATACACCAATACATATTATCATGTATTTCATGTACATTGGTTTAATTCAATTAATATTTTAATTGGGCTAAATATATTTTAGTTGGGTATTCTCCACCCATCATTTTCTATAAAATTTATTATCTCAATTATACCCAAATATTATAATGATAATTAATATCAATTATATATTAACTCACCCTTTATTTTCTTTTAATACTTCCAATTAAATCTCCCTTTGATTTAACTTCACTATTTATGACACACAAGACATAATTATGTGAACTTAGTAATTAATAGTCCACAAGCTTATAATAATATAATCTCATAAGATAATATTTTTCTTATCGTTACATCTTATAATATGCTCATGATGTAATATCATTACATTTCTTATTTACATGTTCTCTATTTATAGTCAATCTATTACCCTCCTATGAACAATACACAAGGGTCAAAGAAGAGTTGTTGGCTCACTCCTCCAACTACTACTATTCATGGTCCTTCCTCATCATATCCCCCACATGGCTCTAGCTTGAACTTCACCATGGTATAAAATTTTCAGCATTTGTGCATAGAATAGGGGTCATGAAAGGGGGTCTATTGCACCATATCACATATTTAATTTTCACCTTGTATACAAAGCTAGCATACAAGTTTTGAAACTCACATATGTAACTAAATACCTCCCTTATACATCCATATACATATATACCTATACATATATGTATACATATGTCCATCAACTTATATTACACATTATATAATCCATATACTTTTGACAATACCGAATATATTTTAATTGAGTATTGTCACACCACATTACTGTAAGCTTTATTATTTCACTTATACTTAATCATTGAAATAATTATTATCAATATTTATTAATTTAGTTTTATTTAATATCCTTCATAAAGTACACATTAATGTACCACACATAACACATTGTCACATAGGTCCATTTATGTAACTCATGTGACTCATTTCACTTTTCCATTTAATTTCTTATATTATATAGTTTTCTTGAAGTGTCACACTTCATTTCATATTATATAGATGTAATTACTATATAACTTATAATTACACATCATTGCACATAGCAATTAATCCACATAATACCACTAATTAATTCCTTTAATTATTCATTCATTAAATTATTTAATGAAGGCTTATTTCACCACTTTGCCACACTAGGCATATCTAACAAGCTCAATTATGCTCATTATCACTTCCACCACACTTTAATATTCTTTTAATATAAGGTTTGTGTGACACATGCACTTTAATACTAAGTTATTTAGCTACCTTATACACTTATAATATGTATAATAACCTTTACGCTTAGAATAATTAATATTTACTCTATTAATTATAAAATCTACGGTAAAATAGTAACTTGAGTTATTTAGTACATTAAAATAACTTAGTTTTCTTTTATAGATTTAACCTCCTTGGAAATACTTAAGATATAATTAATATTATGTATTCCTTTATAACATGATGTAAAATGTTTTTATTACATTTTCTCCAATAGAGGCATTAATCATAATAAAACGATTTACTCATTTTCTCAATATATTATTTTAATATAATATCTAAGTATTATTAAAATAACTACATCTACGACACATGTACACATATTATATGAAAAATAGACCATAAATTTATTTTCTATTATGATAAATTATTCTCGTCACTTTATTACATATAGCAAATATATTTTAATATATTTACCATATTAATTAATTATACATATTACCTCATACAAAGACATATAAGGTAATATTATTATTTAAAATAACATTCTCCCTTTTATTAAAATAAATCAATATTAGAAATTATTTTAATATCCTTTATTAGAAATATATATATTAATTATTTCTCTTTTCTTTCTACAAATTGTCCCCAAAATAATTTCGTTAATCTATACATTTAACCATATCTCAAATATTAATTAATTCTCTAATCAATATTTATTTAAAGATATATTGGTTTAACAACGTATATATAAATATTTTATTAACGTCGTTCGCACATTCACATAACACCATGCCAAGTAATATATAAAGTCACTTACTATAATCACATACTCCACACATGTGTTAACTCACTATTTACGTAAGTGATTCTTAAACTCCTTACTATATCACCATAGTTAATTAAGGCTTTAATATTCAAATTATATTATTGCATAATATAACTTTCAATTTAAATTACCTAACATTTATACTTATTAGTTAATTCCCTTAACTAATTCATGCTTTACTATCTCAATCCTTTCATGAATAGCTTAAGCACTAATAATAACCTATATTAAAATCATACTAGTTACTAGTATATATATTCAAGAAAATGGTGATTATTCATCAAAGATATTTAATGTCACCAACTTACTATGATAAAATAATTCTATAAATTATTTAATGTCGATAGATAAATCTTATCCATCTTCTTACTAATTCATCTATACAATTTATAACAAATATATAATAATGATATATATTTATTAAACACAAAATTACTTATTACATAACTCATATTACCCTATGTAACACAATACTACATACCTCGTATCACATATATATTCTTATTTGAACCGATCTCATGTCTTAAGAATTTTATTTACTAAATTCTTATTTAAATAATTTTTGAAAATTCGAGTTCTTACACTTGAAGCCTCACAACATCTCCAGAGGAAAACCTGGAGCGACCAAGTCACTCTCGGAGACAACACTAAGGACAAACAGACTCGAATGGTATCCAAGTCTTGGAAACAACCCCAAGAAGTCAGGCGAAGGCCATGCCGACACTGAAGGCAACCCCGGGAAAGGCAAAACGATTATTTTACCAACTCCAAGGTGATTCGGTCAAATTCAAGCCTAATTGATGCTACCAAGGTAAGAAAGAACCATAACGATGATCCTGAGTGCAAACAGCGCAAGACAGCTCAACGGATAAATTGCGGGGAATCGAAGACCTGGTTAGGAACCCGTCTTCTTGGACCCAGAAAATGTTTTATCCCCATGTCATTGTGGCACTCTCGGCGAGGGCTTTTTGGAAAGGTATAGCACGCCTCAAACGGACGCTCCGATAAAAAATTAAAAAGTTTCGAATCTGATCTCACGTTGCTCGGAGTGCACATACTTCGAGAGGACGAAACCCACCATGGGGCCCACACCACGTGGAGCCGCACCTCTACCCGCAACAGCAGCAGGTAGAGTGGAGTCGCCCTGGTCTATATATGGAGGTGCACCCCCTTCTTATTTCAAGAATTCAAAAACGCTTCGAATCCCTGCCCGTTTGGTTTTTTGACTATTTTCTTGTCTTCCAAACCCAAAATTTTTCACTCTAATACATAGATATACCCACATACTACCACATATCAGAAAATAACCAGTAGATTCGGTCGTTTAAAGCCTACGATTTGGCAAAAATCCCGTGTAGCAGTCCATTGTGAGTATTTTTACGATCAGAAAGTTATTATGACTTTTTCGTACTTTTATATGCTTGCATATCAAATTTCATATTCTAAATATGCCCGGAACTCAGTTCCGTGGCCATAACTTTTAGTACATTTTAGTGCCTAAACATATTATCTAGCATTTTTTGGCATTTTCTGCCAGTCCGGGTTTGGCTTTTTTTATATATATTTAACTGTATATATACTAACTTTTCAATTCTGTCAAGCCCGAATGTCAAATCCGCTGTAGTTTACTGCTTTTATATATATTTAAGCATATATAAGCAACCTTCACCACACTGGGTTATCTTCCCAGTCTTGGTTGACTATTTTTTTGTCTATATATATATATATATATATATTCCAGTTTGGCCTGGATCATTTTGTGGTCTTTTTACTACTTTTATATATAAATATGCATATATAAGCAGCCTTCACCACACTGGGTTATCTTCCTAGTCTTGGTTGACTACTTTTCTATCTATATATACATATATTTAAATTTCAGTTTGGCCTAGCTCATTTTGTGGCCTTTTTACTGCTTATATATATATATTTATGCATATATAAGCAACATTCACCACACTAGGTTATCTTCCTAGTCTTGGTTGACTACTTTTCTATATATATATATATATATATACATATATATATATATATATTTACATTCCTATTCGGCCTAGATCATTTTGTGTCCTTTTTACTGTTTTTGGCACCATTCACCATTACTGGGTTATCTTCCCAGTTCTAGTTGACTACTTTCTTGTATATATTTATATTTCAGTCCGGGCACAGGCGTGAAAATCCATCGCCCTTTCTACTATTTTATATATATATATATATATATATATATTTTTAATTTTGTCCAGCCTGGATCATTCCGTGGCTTTTATACAGCTTTTATAAATATATATATATATATATATATATATATATATATATATATTTCAATTCTAGTCCGGGCACCGGTGTGAAAACTCATCGCCCTTTACAGCTTTCGTATATATAATTATATATATATATATTGCTTTACTCATTTTTTATTAAATTGTTGCTTTAAATATTCACTTTTTATGAATCGGCACTAACATTTCTTCGGGCGAACTAGATTTATTTAAATCTCGCCAACTCTAGCTTTCAAACGGTTCAAAATAGGCCCAGACGGAACCGGGAAGCTAAAATGGCTGAGATTTATTTAAATCTAGCATTTTTTCTAATTTTAGTTATAAAAATTACCTCGCGGCCCTTAGATCGCTATCTAGTGGGAACGAGAAGCTTTGGCCATGTGCGAGCCAGGATTTACTTCTGAATCCTTGGTTCTAGCGATATTTGGATATATTTATGTACAAATTTGAACTGTGCAGGTTTATTAGCCTCCCTATGTGAGCCTAGGAATCGTGGAATTCATGATCAAACTGATCAGAATCTAATTCCCACGATGGACAATCTCCACTTTATAAATGTACCCTGCCGGTTTTTCTGTAAAAATATACATACAAAAGACCTTAAAACGGTTATCTAGATTTAAGGTCTCAACATAATGAAAATGTGGTTTGTCGTGTCAGAGTCCCTCCGATGGCTATCATGCCCATGAGGAGACCGACATTTGTATATATGTTGTGGTCGAGGATACTTCGCAGCCCAACAATCACCATTCAAATTGAGCCAAAAGGCTGAAAAGATAAAACTAAAGTATCAATATGCTTTAATTCCTATGTTAGCATAAGGGTTTGAAAACCTTCATTCAAAACATCACTCAATAATATTTTTCTTAAAAAGAAGCTTTTGCAAATCAAATCAAACACTTTTGCAAATCAAATCAAAGACTGTTTTTGCAAATCCAATCAAACCCTTCGTATATAGGTTCAACGATGCATAGACATGCTTTCCATTAAACATAGGCCCAATTTCTTCCAGCATTCACACATATTGTAGATTTAAAAGAGAAATATTGAAAAGATGCGGTATCGTGTTTACACTGAAGTTGTGGGGTGCCTAACACCTTCCCCACACTTAACCAAGCTCCCGAACTCAAAACTTCGATTTCAAAGATCAAGTTTCGACAGTGTCCAGTAATTGGGCCTCTTTCAAATAAAACTCGGTTGAGTTGGTACAACCATTTTAAATCTACCAACTGATGACTCTGTAAAATGATCAAATTGTCGACATGATACATGTTGACCTTTCGTAAAAAACTCTTCAAAACCTTTTTCACAAATAAAAAGAGTAAGGGTAGAGATAACTTAGGAAGAGAGAAAGATCCGGGTTGTGACCCGACCCTCGGATTTTTTCCCGACGTCGACATATATATAGTTAATTATATATATAATAAAGCTAAAAAGGCCACGAATCGGCGATCCAGGCCGAACAAGTTAGTATATATATATATATATATATATATATATACATAAAAGCGAGTAAAAGCCACGGATCGACAATCTAGGCTGTGCAAATGCAAAAAAAAACGTATATATGTACTAAAATATACTAAAAAGTAAGCAAAATAGGCCACAGAACTGAGTTCCGGGCAAAACCAAAAGATGAAACTTTACGTGCACGTTCACATATGCATAATAAAGTAAGAAACGAGTTCTGATCATAAAAATACTTACAATGGACTGCTACACGGGCTTTTTGCCACTTGGTAGGCTTCAAATGAACGTTTTCATAGGTTAATTTTTGGTATGTTGTAGAAAATACGAGTGCAAACGTATTGAAAAAATAAAATCTAAGTTTGGAGTACTAGAAGTCGGGCTAAGGGACGAAGTGGGTGGAGTTTCAGAGCGTTTTCTATTTGTTTCTTCTTTTTTTGGCAAGGGGGTTATATTTAAAAACCCGATGGTTGCAGGTGTACTCACGGCATCGTCAGTCTAGCTACGGCTCCCCAAGTGGGGCCCACTCCCGTGGGTCCTGTCGTCTCGAAGTACGTGCACTTTGAGCAATGCGATGTCAAGTTTGAACCTTCTTAACTTTTGATCAGAGCGTCTGTTTGAGGCGTGCTATACCTTTCCGGAAAGCCCTCTCCGAAAGTGACACAATGACATGGAACTTAACCTTTTCTGAATACAGGAAGATGGGTTTATAACCGGATCTTCATTTTTTCACAGTTTATTCGTTGAGTTGTATTGTGCTGTTTTCACTTAGGATCGATGTTATGGCTCTTTATGACCTTCATTGCATTAATTCGACATGATTTTGACCGGATTGGCTTCAAATTGATAAAATGATCGTTTTGCCCCTCCAGGGGTTGTCTCCTGTACTGGCATGGTCTTTGACTGTTTTCTCGGGGTTATCTCCGAGGTTTGATCCCAGCCGACTCTGTTTGTCCTTAGGGTTGTCTCAGAGGTTGACTTGGTTTCCCAGGGTTGTCTCTGGAGATGAGTCGATGCTTCGGGATTGTTGTCGAAGTTGATTTGGCTTTCCAGGGTTGCCTTCGGGGTGATTGTGTAACGATTGAGATTTTACATATTAAATTTTAATATTTATTGAATTAAATAAATATTTTATGTGGTTTATTTATGGAGATGAATAAATAAATTATGTGATTTTGTGGAATGATTTAATTAAGAGTAATATTTAATTTAATTGATGTGTATTTATTTTATAGTATAGTTCTAATTTAATTGAGATAATTAAATTAGATGAATTATGTGATGAGTGTTACATGAATTATAATTAGTGAGTAATTGTGACAATTTTTATGTGATTAATTGATGTTAGATTTTAATTAATTAAATAATAATGTTAAAGATTTAATTAATTAAAGTGTAACATTAAAGTATGTGTTAAAAGGATTTATTAAAATAAAGAAAAGAATTTTTAAATTAGTTTTACCCAAACAAGGCCCTTAAAACTATTTTTAAAAGGTTTTACCAAACAAGGCCCTAACTATTAAATAATATGTTTTTAAATTAAAAGATTTTTTTTCCAAACAAAGCCTTATGGCTTTTGGTTTTTCAAAAGTTTTGTAATTGCTATGTATTAAGTAGAGGTATAATGATTTAGCAGTTATATATTAGATAATTATGTTTTATATTATATACATATATCAGTTATGTATATTTTATATTACGTTAGTTATAGAGATAGTCAGTGTTAGAAAAAGGGAAGAAATACATAGAGAAAAGAGAAAGATAAAGAGAAGAGGAAGAAGAGAGAAGAAGAAGAGGACTTTGAGGAATCCAAAGAAAAGCTTTACACCATCATCTTCATCTTTTATCCTAGCTCTAATCAAAGGGTATAATCTCAAATTTAAATTATGTTTCTTTATGTTCTTCACGAATATTTAGTTCTCTGTAAAGTTTAGTTCTTTCTGAATATGGTGATGTTGATGTATGTAAGTGATATGGTGTATATAAGTTGTTTATAATTGATTAGTATGGTAAATTGGATTGTTTAATTCATGTTTATATGATAAACATGAGGAATTCATGATCATTAAAGAGTTACCGTGATGTATTTTGAATATATATATATATATATATATATATATATAGTTTTTCTTTTAAAATCAAAAGAATTCATGTTTGATTGTGGATTTTTGTTAAAATTAATTGTAGATGATGATAGCATGTTTAAGAATTGATTTACTATGATTGAAATTGGGTGAATTGGTTTAAAAACAAAAGTACAGTGTTTAATTTCATGAAGAACACTTAACAATGGTTTTTCTTCAAAAAAATCATGAAATTGGTTGTTTTGATTATGTGTTATAATATTTATATATGTTAGAATCATGTTAGAAGCTTTAAGTTTATGTTTTCTATAAATTGATATGAATTGTATGAACTTGAATTAGAATTTGGTGAGGAGAAATAAGCCAAATTGACTTTTTCCCTGCATAGTTTGCGAACCTGTCTGCGTTCGCTGCAGGGGGCCCGCCCCGGCAGGCATGTCTAGGCCAAAACCCCTGCTTTGCGGGGGGTTGCAGAAAAAGAAAATGTTTTAATTTTTTTGTGTATTTTGTTTGCATCATAATAAGCAAATTTTTATATAATAGATTTGATGACATGTTAAGCATACATTAAAATGCTAAATAAATATTAATAGATTATATTGATAAAATATAAATTGTGGTTATAATTTTGAATAATTATAATTAGAGTAAAGGTTTAATTTAAAGTATAATTTTGTTATATTATAATGATTATAGTTTGATTAATTTTAATCAAGTGAATGCTAATTTAAATTATAATATGTAATTATAATAGATGCATGATTAATTATAGATTATAAGTTGTGTATTATAATTCAATATTTGCATGATTAATTATAATTTGAGTAATTATAATTTAGTAAATGCATGATGTAGTTTAATTAATTATAAATTATACTTTGGTTATAATTTAATTAATATAAGATGTAATTATAATTTGAGTAATTATAATTAGATTAATGTTTAAATTATAATTCATTTAATTATAATTTAATATAAAATACATAATTATTATTTGAGTTAATTATGTGAGCGTGCCTATGTGATGTAATTAAATTATATGATTATTAATTATTAACTTAATAATTAAATAAGGATGAGTTAACCTAGATGGGTTAACTAATTATGTGAATTAGTTACGTGTTAACTAATTTAGGTTATTGTGATTAAACATATATGTGTAGGAAGTGTTAAAGAACGTGATAGAAACTGTAGCTTGCGCTTGAGGTAAGTTCTCTAAAATTAAACCTTAATTGAGTTATTTTATTGATCATATTGATGCAAATTATTTGTATTCCTTATTAATCTCACATTGAGCAAATATTATCAAAGTTTATTATTGAATTAGCATGACCTTGACTTAATTGTTCAAGCAAGGTCTATATTGTCTTTTAGATGCTTTAAGTTGATTCTAAAGCATATAATAAATTCATAATCTTGTAATTATGAATTGTTCTTGATCATTGTAAGTCGATTGAACTATTCCTTAGTTGATGAACGTTGAATTCTAAATTACCCTTGTAAGCTTATCCAAACCAAACCTTTTTTGGTGCGGACTTGTATTCAAATACTAAGATGACCCTATTTATTAGGGGAGGTTACTACGCAGAAGCATTAAATATAGTGCACATACATGGTACGAAAGGCTGATCCCCCTAAGTACGAGTTAAGGTCCATAGTATTAATGACTGTTAAAGGTTGTATATGGAAATGTTTATAACCTAGGACAAAAGTTCAAAGTCTTACGACCCTCAGATAAATTCTACATTCGAATTATAAATATTGATGAAAGAATTATTATTCAATTCTTTATCGTTGATGAAGTAAAGTTATTCAAACCTGTTTAAAGATATTCGTTTATGTCTTTATTATTGTTATATTCCAATGAGCTATTATTTGCTCACTTTTGCATTAAATAACCATTGCAACTAAGGTTGAAAGCGTTGACGCCCCGTCAACTAGTAAAGGCAAAGGAAAGTTGAACAAGTGAAGACTTTTTTTATTTTGAAATTGTAATAAGACTTTATATGATGTTTTTATTTTTCGCATTGAATGTTTATGTCAAGGTTAGACTAAACCCTGAGATTTATTTTGAAAAGTTATAAATCTTTTGATAAGGAAGATTTTAAGTATTTATAAAAGTTGTAATTTATTTTGCAATTATTTATTATTGGGTAGATGTATGTTATATTTAGAAAGTGAACACCAAATCATGTGGAAATTAAGTACCCAGATTTGGGGGTGTCACAGGTTGGTATCAAAGCAGTAGGTTATGAACCTTAGGTGGGGGGAAAAATCGAAAAGATTGTGGTGATAGATAAAGATAATAAACTACCTTATATGCTATGTGCTTACGTTATAGTATTCGAAGAGTGACAACTCGATATCATGTAATAATTAAACTTTAAAAATTCTTTTGTCAGGATGACGAACATTGGAGAATCTAGTCAGGCTAGAAAGGATGTACCTCAGGTGCCTAGAGAGGAGGAAGAGAAGGAAGAGGATCCCGAAGAGGAATTCCCACCTCACTCTACTAGTGCTGAGATGTACGAGGCAGTCTACGACAGTAACGTAGAGCTACATGGTCGATTCGGAGAGCTCGAAGAAACTATCCATCAGCGGGACGAGACTATCGAAGAGATGGATAGTGACCTAGGAGAAGTGCAGTGGAAGCTAATACACGTAGAGAATGATAGAGACGAGGCCCGAGCTGAACTAGCAAAGCTGAAGCAAGACATCCAGGAAGAGTCGACGAAGCATGCTAGAGCAGAGGAAACAAGCTTGAGGGTTACTCAACGGGTTGATCGAGCTGAAGACGAGGCTGAAGCCAGGAGGGCTAAACTTAGGGAAACAGAATATGCTTTTTATACGACCATAGATAGGGCCCAGGATCGTGTTTTCTATTACCTAGCTTAGTTCCAAGGTTTACCATGGTACGTGGTGGACCAAAGGACAGTGTTTCGGGTGATGGAGGAAGAGCATAGAGAGGTTGTGCGACATTTTAACATGCCTAGATAGAAGAGTCTATATTTATGTGTTCTTTTTGTAATAAATAACTGTAAATCCCATAATTTGAGATAAGAATGAGATGAGTTAATAATGTAATCCTGTAACTTTTTTCAGTTCAGGAAAGATGATATGAATAGCAGAAATGCTATTTATTTGATGTTTTATTACGAGTAATGAATAAAAGAAGTTATTGATCTTCTATGTGCTCATATATGAACTGAATTATTTAAAATGTTTAAGTATGAACTTGAATACTTTAGAATTGAATAAAAGATCTAATAATAATATTTTTCTTAACAGAAAATGCCTCCTAGATGAAGACCTACACATCAAAACCCCGAGGGTTCGACGAACAACAATAACGATGGGATGAATCTCAATACGGTTCAGCAGTTAGTGAACCTGCGGATGGGAGTGCTTGCGAATCAGCCGCAAGTGCAGGGCATGACTTTCAAAGAGTTTAAGGCAGTAGGACCACCGGAGTTCAAGGGATCGGTAAACCCGATAGATGCCCAGACTTGGGTAATGGAGATGGAAAAGGTCTTCGATGTAGCTAGAGTCGGTGAAGACCAGAAGATAGCATTTGCGACTTTCATGTTAAAGTCAGATGCTAGATTCTGGTGGCAAGCCAACAAGACCAGAGAAGGAGAAAGAGTGATACCGTGGGAACGTTTCAAAGAGATGTTCTTTGAAATGTACTTCCCCGTAAGCTCGCAGGACCAGATGGAGGTCCAATTTCTGGAACTGAAGCAGGAGGGATGACGGGGTCTGAGTATGCTGCTAAATTCAACGAGCTGGCCAGGTTCGCTGCTTATCAGGTCAGTACTGACGCTAGGAAGGCGAGGATATTTGAGCGAGGACTGAAACCCTGGCTCTACAGCAAGGTCTCCATGTTCCAGCTAAACACGTTTGCAGCTGTGCTGGAAAAGGCCATTCTCGTTGAGGGTGGAAGCGAAGCAGTGACAAAGTTTAATCAAGATAAGAAGAAAAAGAATGAGACAGAGACCAAGGTTGGGGGTAGCGGGACTATCAACAAGAAGAGGAAGTGGAATGACAACACCTTTGCTGGGAGTCAGCAAGGAAGCCAGCAGAAGAGGAAGTTCGAAGCATGTGCTACATGCAGGAAGAATCACACTGGAGTGTGCATGAAGGGGAAGCGGGTGTGCTTCAATTGTGGTCAAGAAGGCCACATTGCGCCGAATTGCCCGAACCCGAAGAAGGGAGCTTGCTACACATGTGGATCTAAGGATCACATGGCCCGTAGTTGCCCTAAGAAGCTGACGGCAAGGTCAACAGGAAGCAGAGGGAATGGGAGCAACAGTACCGTGACTATCGCTGCACCATTGCAAGCTGTTAAACCCACTACCCAGACATTCAACATGACGGTGCAGAATGTTGTGCAATCAAAAGACGTGGTGGCAGGTATTATTCAGGTCAATAGTATAAATGCATATGTATTATTTGATTCGGGTGCTACTTATTCATTCATATCTGATGATTTTGCTAAAACCCTAGACTTACCTATAGAGGAATTAGTTTACCCCTTGAACATAGAGATTGCGAATTGAGAGGTTATTCCTATTAGGTATGTTTACAAGAACTATAGATTGGACATTAAGGGCCAGGAGCTGAGAGTAGATTTGATTCCAATAAAACCTGGGGAATTCGATATCATACTAGGTATGGACTGATTGTTTAACCATGGGGCGTTAATCAACTGTCAAAAAAAGTCGGTAAACCTTACGACTTCGTCGAAGTTGGTGTTCTATGGTAGTAAATTGCCTAGACAAACGAGTTATCTGACCGTTATGTAAGTTAAGAAAATTTTGACGCAAGGCTGTGTAGGATATCTAGCCTACATAGTAGATACGCTTAAGGAGAGCCCGAAGGTAGAAGAGATATCAGTGGTTAAGGAGTTTATGGACGTATTTCTGAGCGACTTGCCAGGACTTCTGCTAGATAAGAAGATGAGTTCCTGATCGACTTAGCGTCGGGAACTGCTCCGATTTTAAAAGCTCAGTACTGAATGGCTCCGATCGAGATGAAGGAACTGATGGTTCAACTTCAAGAATTGCTGGACAAGAAATATATCCATCCGAGCGTTTCACCGTGGGGAGCGCCAGTTTTATTCGTTAAGAAAAAGGATGGATCGATGCGGCTTTGCATTGATTATAGGGAATTGAACAAAGTTACGATCAAGAATAGGTATCCTTTACCTAGGATCGATGACTTGTTCGATCAACTGAAGGGTGCTAGATATTTCTCAAAAATTGATTTGAGAAGTGGGTATCATCAGTTGAAGGTGAAGAGAGAAGATATACCGAAAATGGCTTTTAGGACTCGGTATGGACATTATGAGTTCTTGGTGATGTCATTTGGTCTAACGAATGCCCCAGCTACATTTATGGACCTAATGAACAGGGTGGTTAAGCCATTTCTAGATAAGTTTACAGTAGTGTTCATAGATGACATTCTGGTTTATTCCAAGACCGAGGAGGAACACACAGAACACTTAAGGCTAACCTTAGAATCGCTGAGACGAGAGATGCTTTATGCAAAATTCTTGAAAAACGAATTCTGGTTGGAACGTTTGCAATTTTTTGGCCACGTGATCGATAAGGAGGGTATTTCGATAGATCCATCAAAGGTTGAGGCCGTAATGAATTGGGATCAGCCGAAGACGCCGTCTGAAGTAAGGAGTTTCTTAGGATTGGCGGGCTATTACAGAAGATTTATCCAAGAATTTTCCAAGATCACCACTCCGTTGACGAATTTGACTCGTAAAATAGTTAAGTTTGTTTAGACGAAAAAGTGTGAGAAAAGTTTTCAGGACCTGAAGAAGAGGTTGAGTACTGCGCCTGTATTGTCTTTGTCGGATAGTACAGGAAATTTTGTGGTATATAGTGATGCCTCACATAAGGGATTAGGATGTGTTCTGATGCAGAGTGGCAAAGTCATTGCCTATGCGTCACGTCAGCTAAAGGATTACGAGAAGGGGTATCTGACCCATGATTTAGAATTGGCGGCAGTAGTGTTTGCTCTAAAGATTTGGAGACACAACCGTTATGGAGAGAAGTGTGAAATATACATAGATCATAATAGTCTGAAGTATATCTTCACCCAGAAGGATCTGAACATACGCCAGAGAAGTTGGTTGGAACTAAATAAAGACTACGACTGCGAGATTCTTTATCATCCAGGTAAATCTAATGTTGTCGCTGACGCTTTAAGCAGAAAAGGTCGGTAGAAGCTGAACATGTTAACCGATCAGGATCAGTTGATAAAACAGATGGCTAGATTAGAACTGGAAGTGAAGTTTCTGAAGGAATCAGATGAGAAGATGTTTCAAGTAACTGCTGGTTCTACTCTAGTAGACAAAGTGAAAGAAACACAACTTCATGATAAGGAATGCGAGAAGATTTGGAAGAGAATAATTGATGGCAAAGAGTTCAAATTCAAGATCGATAATGAGGGACTGTTATGGTTTGAAGGGAGAATCTGGGTACCGCCAGTACCAGAAGTCAAAGAGGAGATTTTGAGTGAATCTCACAGTTCGAGATATTTGATTCACCCTAGGAGTACGAAGATGTACCAGGATCAAAGGCACCATTTCTGGTGGCTGAATATAAAGAGGGACGTTGCTGAAAGTGTTACGAAGTGCTTAATATGCCAGAAAGTTAAGGCAGAACATCAGAGACCTAGCGGGTTGCTGCAACCGTTGGAAATTCCAGAGTGGAAGTGGGAGCACATCACGATGGATTTTGTGGTTGGTCTTCTAGCGACTCAAAAGGGATTTGATGCGATATGGGTTATAGTGGATCGACTAACAAAGTCAGCCCACTTTTTACCAATCAGGATTAAGTACAACTTGGATCAGCTAGTGAAGCTGTATGTGAAGGAAATTATTTCTCAACACGGCGTTCTGATGTCGATTGTGTCTGACAGAGATCCACGTTTTACGTTGAATTTCTAGAAGCGTTTGCAAAAGTGTCTAGGAAAGCGGTTACGAATGAGTACAGCGTACCATCCTCAGACTAATGGCCTGAGCAAGAGAACGATTCAAATTGTAACGACCAGGAATGTTAAGCTCCTTATTAATTTTATATGTGATTTAAAATTTTTAAGAGTTAATTTTTCAAACTTATTTAAATCTTATGTGGTTATGTGCTTATGTGAATTAACCTATGCGAATAAATGCTAGAATTTTATTAAAGGGAATCACTAATGGTTATTTAAATTAGTAGATTAACCCTGAGACTTTTATATCAGAGTATTGATAAAAACTGTTAGTAATTACATATTCAAATTTCTTGAATATAATGTAGAGATTTAATCGTGTTTGATTAATTTTAATTGGGAGTAATTCATTGATAATGTGTTGATTAATTATTATTATGAATAAATAATAATTAATGAGTAAGAGATTAATAAATATAATAATATTATATTTACTTGGTTAATTGATTAATTGTTATATGCAAGTATATGTTATATTAAACCTTTAGTATATGGTAGTCAACTGTATATTGTATAAGGTGCAAGGTGACACATTAATATGTCTCTATATTATATATATATAGACTATATAGTATGATTAATAACATTATGTGAGCT
The DNA here is from genome assembly GCA_020205555.1 of Panax stipuleanatus. Classification (NCBI taxonomy): domain Eukaryota; kingdom Viridiplantae; phylum Streptophyta; class Magnoliopsida; order Apiales; family Araliaceae; genus Panax; species Panax stipuleanatus. Next base: position 106,011,935 of record CM035115.1, read on the forward strand.
ACATGTTATGTATGAAAATACATTAATATGTGTACCCTATTACACTATATTAATATTAATTAACTATTGTTATTTGATAATGATTTTTTAATAAGTTATTATAATAATAACCATTATGATAATAATAATACCCAAGTGCTTGATATTCGATGTTTATATAATGTACATGGATTATATGTGTATCCTTAATGGATACATTGTATTATTGATTTCTAATTGGAATAACATGGTAATAACCATTTCATTGTATACCCTTTTTATTCATTATAACCTACGTTATATAAAATGAAATGTGTAACATAAGTATGTATACTATGTGTATATATTATAACCTAAGTGTTTACTACTACACTTGCTAGCTAATACTATGCTGAGTATTCTTGTCCCAATATGAGAGTCCTATTCTCTCATTCATGTGAAACACCCACATGCTATGCTACTCTATATCTTCCTCAAATTCTTCAACAAGCTAGCTAATCATAAGATGGGGAGTGGGTCTCATAATTTGATTCACCAACTACTCAACCACTTCTTGTTAACCACCATGTTCTTGTACAATCCATTGGTATGAACTAGTGGGAAATAACATTGTATGGATATTGATTTGCCTATATATATAGCTCATCCTCTTCACAAAATCAAATGCTGAGATTTTACTTGATTTTTGAGTTGGGAGTAATACATATATTAATATAGTAGTATCGTGAGTGGAGAGATTTAGCAGCAAAGCAAATACCAAGGTATAATTCCTATAGCTTCCATCCATGCTCTTCGTTTTGCTATTTTTGAGATTTCTAAATCCTTGATTCTTAATTTGTTGAGTGAAATGTTAATTGAACTATGGAACATGTTAATTTAGTTTTATATAAACTTCTAAAGGTGTTAGAATAGCAATGTGTTGTGATTGAATCAATTTCGTTAGAAAATTTTGAGATGGGATGTGAGTCTGCCGAGCAGGAAGCAGCTCCTGGTCTGGCCGCCAGCCTGCGCAGCTGCGCCAGCATTGCTTTGGCCAGCGGCGTAGCTACGCCAGTACCAGTTGCTGGTTTTCTTCTTTTAATGCAAGCCTGTTGTATACTATCATGCATTATCCCTTAGAGCAGGCATGTGAACTGACTTAATACACTTATATGAGTATATTAACATTGGCTAAACGTGTTTTTCTATGGTTGCATACAAGGTCTATAAAATAATATATAGTTATGAAATAAACTTAGGATTTCTGAACGAACGTTAACATATATGAAGCATGTTAGTGTTCTGACTTTGCAAGCATATTAGTATGATTTAAAGATGTATGAGGAGCATGCTAACTCGCGTATATAGGTTCTATAATGAAATGTGATCATATGAACGCACTAATGCACGATCCTAACAAAAATGTATGTTTTGAAACACAAACCTGGACATGCTATGCCATGTTACTATTCTGATTTTTGCGAGCGTAGTAGTATGGTTAAGAAGTGCATGAACAACCAATTAACCTGTGTTTATATGATTCGTAATGAAGCGCTAGCATGTTGAACTCATTAGTGAACGTTACTAACAACAACATAAGCTTTAAATGCGAACTTTGATGTATACATAGCATGTATGAATTCTGATCATGATCGTATGTTCTATATAAACATGAGAACTAGGTCTAATGTGATATAAAACACTAGCATACTTGATCAGAAGTTAAGACATTTTCAAAAGAGAAACTTAGAACTTTCAAAGTAAACTTGATCAATAATTTTGTCTTTTGATATAAGAGCATTCATTAGACTTTGGTATGTGTTTCTAATGCAAGTAAGTCATAGTTACAAAACACTTCGATTATACTAAACGACCTTTGTGGACTTAGTATACTTTTGAAAGAGAACTTAAGATTTGAAAGTTAAATACCATGTGAGATATGTTGTGAGCATACAAGCATAAGTATTAATATTTCATTATACCTATAGACGGGTCGACATGAAACGTATTTATTTATATACAGATTTCACATATGCATGCTTAATCATAGAAAATGAACTTGAAGTATGAACTATGTGATTAAAATATATGTGTGTATTGTACTCGAGCATATATTTAGTATTGTTTAGTCTCATTATGAGATAGTATGACCGGAGTAGAAAACCTTTGATGTATGAACTTGTTAACTTAAGGTTTACCGGCATGAAAATATATGACTTTGAAATTGGATTAGGATGAGCATGCTAGTTTCGAATGAGAGGTTATAACTTGATAAGCATGTGTATTGGTTTAATGTCAGTAGCTGCGTGCTAGGTTTGTAACGGACCACTTTCAGGTCCGGACGATTTGCTTAAAGTCTGATTTTAACAGTTATCATATTATGATGCTATAAATGGTATCTTTGATACTGAACGTGATCTTATGTGATAGATTTATATAACGACTAGATTCTAGTATGTGTAAACTTATATTAGTTTATATATACTAATTAGAGAGACCAACTTGTTAATATTAGGTCATTCCAACGCTATTTAAATTAAAGCTAGAACTTATTGTAGCTGAGCAAACAGGCAAGTTTTTTTTTCTTGACTTACACTTATTTATTGTGCAAGTATCCTAGACCCTTGTATTACTTTATTCAACGGATTTTGTAAGCAATTATCCGAACCCTACTTTTATTGTGCAAGTATTCTAAATTCTTGCACTATTTTATTCAATGAATCATGTAAGCTAGTTTCTAAACTTCACTTATTTTTTTTGTGAAAGTTTCTTATCCTTCTCATATTTGTATTGAGCAGGTTATTATTGTATTGAAAGTTTCCTAACCTATACATTTACTTTATGCAAGGAATTTATTATCGTGCAAGTTCCCCGAACTTCACACTTTGAGTATCGTGCTAGTTCCCCGAACTTCACGCTTTGATTATTGTGCAAGTTCCCCGAACTTCACTCTTTGGTTATGCAGGTTCTCTAAACTTATACAAACTCGTATATTGTGCAAATATCATATCCTTGTATTTACTTTATGCAAGGAATATATTATGGTGAAATTCCCCGAATTTCACTCTTTGAAGTTGCAAGTTTCCTAACTTCATTTGATTGTTATATTGAATGTAAGTGTCCTAACCTATGCATTTACTTTATGCAAGGAATTTATTATCATGCAAGTTCCCCGAACTTCACACTTTGATTATTTGAGCAAGTGTCCTAACCTATGCATTTACTTGATGCAAGGAATCTATTATTGTGAAGTTCCTCGAACTTACACAAATCCATAAATTGTGCAAATTCTAAACTTCACCTTTATTGTGCAAGTTCCTATCCTTCTCATATTGTATTGAGTAGGTTATTGTTGAATCGAAAGTTGTTTATTTAATGCTTGAACCTTGTCTCCAAGTATGTTATTTTGTGGTTTAACTATTCTACAATTATTCCACATCGATATTATTGATATCCGCACTTAGTGCATTTGAGCTCGTACAGTCTTGGACTTGTACATTATTCAAGTTCTAAATTTCTTGAACTGTGTCAGATAGAGTCTGAACCTTTGCTCGGTCAGACAAGTGTATGAAGTGTTTTTTAAAGCTATCCAAACCAATTGATGGTAAGGATTCTTAGACAGAACAGAACACCCCTCATATGTAGGAGTGTGCCCAAGTATCTAATATATGATACGAGTAAGCAGATTTGAGTGTTATGCATATACATGTTATACTCGAGGTTGATCTCCTCGAGGTACTGATTTTCTGTAGCCAATAGCCAGTAACCAAAGGGTAAATTAGCTATTGAACCCATTGGAAGTTTTATAGTTCAAAGTCTACTTGACTATCAGTCATTCTAAAAGCAATTATTATCTTTGCTTCTAATATTCATATTGTTAAATCCTTTTAATATTCATATTGTTGAATCCTTTTAATATTCATGTTGTTGAACCTTTCTAATATTCATATTGTTGAATCTTTCTAATATTCATATTGTTGAATCTTTCTAATATTCATATTGTTGAATCTTTCTAATAATCATATTATTGAATCCTTCTAATATTCATATTGTTGAATCTTTCTAATATTCATATTGTTAAATCCTTTAGATATTCATATTGTTGAATTCAGTGTTAGATATTTTTTCATTCATCATGATATATTCTTTATTGTTGTATTTAAACTTGCTGAGCAAACTTGTTACTCATTCTTGCTATATCATGACTTATATTGCAGTTAAGCCCGAGACTTCAGGGAAGGACAAGGGTAAAGGAAAGATGTAGGATTAGTTTGCAAGAAGCAGACTTTATCTGTATGCTTAGTTTAATTACTGTTATGTAATATGAACCCTAATGATTATTCGAGGGTATGTTTGTAAGATTTTATTTAAGGTTATCGAATCTTGGGACTAGTAACACCTTTTGAATGAACGACGTACGTTTATTATTTTCTGCACTTTTAGTTATTGTATGTTGTTTAGAGGTGGATGTTATTATTGTTTTGTGATGATCGGACCAGGGTCAGAGGACCCAGATTCGAGGGTGTCACAGGTTGGTATCAAAGCTTTAGGTTATAAACGTTAGGAATGCGAAACCTAAGTTATAACCTTAGTAGAAAACTCAAGTAGAGTTTGTAGGTGATGGATTTAGGAGACCCATCGAGTCTTATTGCGATACTGAAGTTGTTTATTTAAATCAGCTATGATTGATAGACATCCTAAACTTCTTAATGCTAACTGGAATAGCATATCACTTAACGACTAAAGTTTTCTTCCTTTCCTCAGGATCATGTCGCCTAGGAGATTTTCGTGGAACCAAAGGGAGGAAGGATCTATTAGCAATGGTGGAGGGGGAAATGTCGACCCAATGCAGAGCTTCGTTAACTTGTTAACAGAAGCAATGCAGAACAGACCACAGCCAACAGCAGGGCAGCCAGGACATCACTTGGCTAGCTTTAAGGACTTTAAATTGGTAGGACCACCGGAATTCCGGGAAACCTTAGACCCAATCGAAGCCCAAACATGGACAGAAGAAATGGAGAAGATGTTTGAGGTCGCACGGGTGGCCGAAGCACAGAAGACGAGTTTTTCCACTTTCATGATGAAGGGCGAAGCTAACTATTGGTGGGAAGCCAATGAAGGACTAACATGCGAAGGAGTTATTATGTGGAACAAATTTAAGAATTTCTTCATGGAGAATACGTAGCAGGATATGGAAGTTAAGTTTCTGGAGCCGAGACAAGGAGGTATGTCAGTAGCAGAGTACGCGGCAAGATTTAACGAGTTGGCCCGATTCGCCTCACATCAGGTGGATACGCAGGCCAGGAAAGTAAAAAGATTTGAATTAGGATTGAAATTATGGGTGCAGAAAGCAGTAGATGTATTGAAGATTAAGACTTTCTCTGATCTTTTGGAAAGGGCTATCATTATTGAAGGAGGCAATGAAGCCATAGCACGATTTAAACAAGATAAGAAGACCGATCAGGAGGGACAGAAAGGGGGAAACAGCGGAGGCAACAACCCCAATAAGCATAAGTGGATGGAGAGCCAATCATCCGGAGGCAGTAAGACCAAGGGGGAGGTTAAGAAGAGTTTAAAGTGCAGTAACTGTGGAAGAAACCACTCGGGGAAATGCTTGAAGGGAAATAACACTTGTTATCGTTGTGGACAACCGGGGCACATGGCTCCTCAGTGTTGGAACAAACCATTAGGAGAATTTTTCTCGTGTAGAGCCACAGACCATCAAGTCAAGGACTGTCTGAAAAGAAAGGGCAATGCAGCTAGCGGAAACCGCAACAACAACAATGGACTGAGCATCGGAGGGCCAGCCAGTCAAGCCAATATGATCGTACAGGACACGGTGGAATCCAAGGACGTAGTGTCAGGTATTATCCCGATCAATGATATAGATGCATATGTGTTATTCGATTCGGGTGCTACCTGCTCTTTAGTTTTTGAAGAATTTGCTAACATTTAAACTTACCACGTGAGAAATTAGAACACCCTATGAGCATAGAAGTAGCAAACAAGGAAGTTATCTCCGTAGAATACATTTATAGGAACTGTTATACCGATTTGAAGGGAGTTAGTGGGTGTCTTCCTAAACGAGATTTAGCAGCAGTAGTTTTTGCCTTAAAGTTTTGGAAGCATTATTTGTATGGCAAGAAGTGTGAGATATACACAGATCACAAGAGTCTGAAGTGTATCTTCACGCAGTAGGAGTTAAACATGAGGCAGCGCCGATGGCTAGAATTGATCAAAGATTATGAATGTGAGATTTTGTACCATCCCGACAAGGCAAATGTAGTAACAGATGCCTTGAGCAGGAAAGGCAGAGAGAAGTTATTGAAGTTGACAATTCAAGAAGAATTAGTAAATAATTTTGAACGACTAGACTTAGAGGTTAAGTATCCGATGGAGACCGACGAGAAATTATTTACAGTGTCAGCAAGCCCGACTTTGTTAGATAAGGTTAAGGGGGCACCAGAGAAGGACGAAGTTTGTGATAACATCAAGAAGCGATTAGCTAAAGGTGATGAGTTGAAATTTAAGATTGATAGCACTAGATTGCAAAGATTTGAAGGACGAATTTGGGTACCGTTAGTACCAGAACTAAGAGAAGAGATTTTTACAAGAAGCATTTATGGGAGATAGTGTCAAACACCATTGTGTTGGGACAAAGTAGGTGAACGTCGACTGTTGGGACCAGAAGTGGTACAGCAGACAGTAGAGATTATCTAAGTGATAAGAGCGAATTATCCGTTTTTATTGGAGTAACCTTATTTTTATAATTCCGAGGATGAAATTTTTATAAGGGGGGAGGGATGTAACGACCAGGAATTTTAAGCTCCTTATTAATTTTATATGTGATTTAAAATTTTTAAGAGTTAATTTTTCAAACTTATTTAAACCTTATGTGGTTATGTGCTTATGTGAATTAACTTATGAGAATAAATGCTAGGATTTTATTAAAGGGAATCACTATTGGTTATTTAAATTAGTAGATTAACCCTGAGACTTTTATATCAGAGTATTGATAAAAAGTGTTAGTAATTACATATTCAAATTTCTTGAATATAATGTAGAGATTTAATCGTGTTTGATTAATTTTAATTGGGAGTAATTCATTGATAATGTGTTGATTAATTATTATTATGAATAAATAATAAGTAATAAGTAAGATATTAATAAATATAATAATATTATATTTACTTGGTTAATTGATTAATTGTTATATGCAAGTATATGTTATATTAAACCTTTAGTATATGGTAGTCAACTGTATATTGTATAAGGTGCAAGGTGACACATTAATATGTCTCTATATTATAAATATAGACTATATAGTATGATTAATGACATTATGTGAGTTATATGTTATGTGTGAAAAGACATTAATATGTATACCCTATTACACTATATTAATATTAATTAACTATTGTTATTTGATAATGATTTTTTAATAAGTTATTATAATAATAACCATTGTGATAGTAATAATACCCAAGTGCTTGATATTCGATGTTTATATAATGTACATGGATTATATGTGTATCCTTAATGGATACATTGTATTGTTGATTTCTAATTGGAATAACATGGTAACAACCATTTCATTGTATACCCTTTTTATTCATTATAACCTAAGTTATATAAAATGAAATGTGTAACATAAGTATGTATACTATGTGTATATATTATAACCTAAGTGTTTACTACTACACTTGCTAGCTAATTCTATGCTGAGTATTCTTGTCCCAATATGAAAGTCCTATTCTCTCATTCACATGAAACACCCACATGCTATGCTACTCTATATCTTCCTCAAATTCTTCAACAAGCTAGCTAATCATAAGATGGGGAGTAGGTCTCATAATTTGATTCACCAACTACTCAACCACTTCTTGTTAACCACCATGTTCTTGTGCAATCCATTGGTATGAACTAGTGGGAAATAACATTGTATGGATATTGATTTGCCTATATATATAGCTCATCCTCTTCATAAAATCAAATGCTGAGATTTTACTTGAGTTTTGAGTTGGGAGTAATACATATATTAATATAGTAGTATCATGAGTGGAGAGATTTAGCAGCAAAGCAAATACCAAGGTATAATTCCTATAGCTTCCATCCATGCTCTTCATTTTGCTATTTCTGAGATTTCTAAATCCTTGATTCTTAATTTGTTGAGTGAAATGTTAATTGAACTATGGAACATGTTAATTTAGTTTTATATAAACTTCTAAAGGTGTTAGAATAGCAATGTGTTGTGATTGAATCAATTTCGTTGGAAAATTTTGAGATGGGATGTGAGTCTGCCGAGCAGGAAGTAGCTCCTGGTCTGGCCGCCAGCCTGCGCAGCTGCCCCAGTATTGCACTGGCCAGTTGCGCAGCTACGCCAGTACCAGTTGCTGGTTTTCTTCTTCTGATGAAAGCATATTGTATACTATCATGCAATATCCCTTTAAGTAGGCATGTGAACTGACTTAATACACTTATATGAGTATATTAACATTGGGTAAACGTGTTTTTCTATGGTTGCATACAAGGTCTATAAAATAACATATAGTTATGAAATAAACTTAGGATTTCGTGAAAGAACGTTAACATATATGAAGCATGTTAGTGTTCTGACTTTGCAAGCATATTAGTATGATTTAAAGATGTATGAGGAGCATGCTAACTCGCTTATGGTTCCATAATGAAATGTGATCATATGAACCGCACTAATGCACGTTCCTAACAAAAATATAAGTTTTGAAACACAAAGCTTGACATGCTATGTAATGTTACTATTCTGATTTTTACGAGCGTAGTAGTATGGTTAAGAAGTGCATGAACAACCAATTAACCTGTGTTTATATGATTAGTAATGAAGCGCTAGCATGTTGAACTCATTAGTGAACGTTACTAACAACAACATAAGCTTTAAATGCAAACTTTGACGTATACATAGCATGTATGAATTCTGATCATGATCGTGTGTTCTATATAAACATGAGAACTAGGTCTAATGTGATAGAACACACTAGCATACTTGATCAGAAGTTAAGACATTTTCAAAAGAGAAACTTAGAACTTTCAAAGTAAACTTGACCAATAATTTTGTCTTGTGATATGAGAGCATTCATGTGGCTTTGGTATGTGTTTCTAATGCAAGTAAGTCATAGTTACAAAACACTTCAATTATACTAAACGACCTTTGTGGACTTAGTAAACTTTTGAAAGAGAAATTAAGAATTAAAAGTTAAATACCATGTGAGACATTTTGTGAGCATACAAGCATAAGTATTAAGATTTTATTATGCCTATAGACGGGTCGACATGAACCTCATTTGTTTATATACAGATTTCATATATGCATGCTTAATCATAGAAAATGAACTTTGAAGTATGAACTATGTGATTAAAATATATGTGTGTAGTGTACTTGAGCATATATTTAGTATTGTTTAGTCTCATTATGAGATAGTATGACCGGAGTAGCAAACCGTTAAGGTATGAACTTGTTATCTTAAGGTTTATCGGCATGAAAACACATGACTTTAAAATTGGATAAGGATGAGCATGCTAGTTTCGAATTAGAGATTATAACTTGTTAAGCATGTGTATTGGTTTAATGACAGTAGTTGCATGCTAGGTTTGTACCGGACCACTTTCAGGTCCGGACGATTTACTTAATGTCTGATTTTAACAGTTTTCATAACATGGTGCTATAAATGGTATCTTTGATACTGAACGTGATCTTATGTGATAGATTTATAGAACGACTAGATTCTAGTATGTGTGAACTTATATTAGTTTATATATACTAATTAGAGAGACCAACTTGTTAATTTTAGGTCATTCCAACGCCGTTTAAATTAAAGCTAGAACTTATTGTAGCTGAGCAAACAGGCAAGTTTTTTTTTCTTGACTTACACTTATTTATTGTGCAAGTATCCTAGACCCTTGTATTACTTTATTCAACGGATATTGTAAGCAATTATCCGAACCCTACTTTTATTGTGCAAGTATTCTAAATTGTTGCACTATTTTATTCAATGAATCATATAAGCTAGTTTCTAAACTTCACTTATTTTTTTGTGAAAGTTTCTTATCCTTCTCATATTTGTATTGAGCAGGTTATTATTGTATTGCAGGTTTCCTAACCTATGCATTTACTTTATGCAAGGAATTTATTATCGTGCAAGTTCCTCGAACTTCACACTTTGAGTATCGTACTAGTTCCCTGAACTTCACGCTTTGATTATTGTGTAAGTTCCCCGAACTTCACTCTTTGGTTATGCAGGTTCTCTAAACTTATACAAACTCGTATATTGTGCAAATATCATATCCTTGTATTTACTTTATGCAAGGAATCTATTATGGTGAAATTTCCCGAATTTCACTCTTTGAAGTTGCAAGTTTCCTAACTTCATTTGATTGTTATATTGAATGCAAGTGTCCTAACCTATGCATTTACTTTATGCAAGGAATTTATTATCGTGCAAGTTCTCCGAACTTCACACTTTGATTATTTGAGCAAATGTCCTAACCTATGCATTTACTTGATGCAAGGAACCTATTATTGTGAAGTTCACCGAACTTACACAAATCCATATATGGTGCAAATTCTAAACTTCACCTTTATTGTGCAAGTTCCTATCCTTCTCATATTGTATTGAGTAGGTTATTATTGAATCGAAAGTTGTTTATTTAATGCTTGAACCTTGTCTCCTAGTATGTTATTTAGTGGTTTAACTATTCTACAATTATTTCACATCGATATTATTGATATCCGCACTTAGTGCATTTGAGCTCGTACAGTCTTGAACTTGTACATTATTCAAGTTCTAAATTTCTTGAACTATGTCAGATAGAGTCTGAACCTTTACTCGGTCAGACAAGTGTATGAAGTTTTCTTTAAAGCTATCCAAACCAATTGATGGTAATGATTCTTAGACAGAATAGAACACCCCTCATATGTAGGAGTGTGCCCAGGTATCTAATATATGATACGAGTAAGCAGATGTGAGTGTTATGCATATACATGTTGTACCCGAGGCTGATCTCCTTGAGGTACTGATTTTCTGTAGCCAATAGCCAGTAACCAAAGGGTCAATTAGCTATTAAACCCATTGGAAGTTTTATAGTTCAAAGTCTACTCGACTATCAGTTATTCTAAAAGCAATTATTATCTTTGCTTCTAATATTCATATTGTTGAATCCTTTTAATATTCATGTTGTTGAATCTTTTTAATATTCATGTTGTTGAATCTTTCTAATATTCATATTGTTGAATCTTTCTAATATTCATATTGTTGAATCTTTCTAATATTCATATTGTTGAATCTTTCTAATATTCATATTGTTGAATCTTTCTAATAATCATATTATTGAATCCTTCTAATATTCATATTGTTGAATCTTTCTAATATTCATATTGTTGAATCCTTTAGATATTCATATTGTTGAATTCAATGTCAGATATTTTTCCATTCATCATGATATATCCTTTATTGTTGTATTTAAACTTACTGAGCAAACTTATTGCTCATTCTTGCTATATCATGACTTATATTGCAGTTAAGCCCGAGACTTCAGGGAAGGACAAGGGTAAAGGGAAGATGTAGGATTAGTTTGCAAGAAGCAGACTTTATCTTTATACTTAGTTTAATTACTGTTATGTAATATGAACCCTAATGATTATTCGAGGGTATATTTGTAAGATTTTATTTAAGGTTATCGAATCTTGGGACTAGTAACACCTTTTGAATGAACGACGTACGTTTATTATTTTTCGTACTTTTAGTTTTGTATGTTGTTTAGAGGTGGATGTTATTATTATTTCGTGACGACCGGACCAGGGTTAGAGGACCCAGATTCGGGCGTGTCACACAAACTCTTGAGGATATGTTGAGAGCTTACGTTATGGACTTCAAGGGAAGCTGGGATGATCATCTACCATTGGTGGAGTTCGCCTACAACAATAGCTACCACGTGATTTTCGGCATGCTGCCTTACAAATCGTTATACGGCAGGAAATGCAGAACACCTTTATGCTGAAATGAAGCCGGTGAACGTTAACTGTTGGGACCGCAATTGGTATAACAAACTGCCGAAATCGTGAAGCTGATCAGAACAAGATTGGTTGCTGCTCAAGAAAGGCAAAAAAAATATGCCGATCTCCATCGACAGAACCAAGAATTCTTACCAGGAAGCTTTGTTTTCCTGAAGGTATCTCCCTGGAAGGGGAAGATTTGATTCGGCAAGAAAGGGAAGCTGAGTCCCCGATTTATTGGACCTTTCGAGGTACTACGAAAAGTTGGCGAAGTAGCTTACGAGGTGGCGTTACCTCCGGAGCTAGAGAATATACATAACGTCTTCCACATTTCTGTGTTGAGACCTTACAAGCACGACTACAAACATATAATAGAATACGATCCTTTACAATTCGATAAAGACTTAACATATGAAGAAGTGTCTGTTCAAATAGTCGACAGAAAGGAACAAGTACTTAGAAATAAAGTGATACCTTCTGTTAAGGTAATATGGAGGAACCACAGTGCTAAAGAAGCCACGTGGGAACTCGAAGATGTAATGAGGAAGTCGTATCCTCAATTATTTGCTTAATTGATTCTGTAACCCCTTATATATCGATTCTGGGGACAGAATCCTTTTAAGGGGGGAAGAATGTAATAGACGAGATTTTTTTGTTGTTGTGTGATTCTGGGGACAAAATCCTTTTAAGGAGGGAAGATTGTAATTATTGAGATTTTACATATTAAATTTTAATATTTATTAAATTAAATAAATATTTTATGTGATTTATTTATGGAGATGAATAAATAAATTGTGTGATTTTGTGGAATGATTTAATTAAGAGTAATATTTAATTTAATTGATGTGTATTAATTTTATAGTATAGTTCTAATTTAATTGAGATAATTAAATTAGATGAATTATGTGATGAGTGTTACATGAATTATATTTAATTAAATTATGTAAAGTTTAGTTCTTCATGAATATGGTGATGTTGATGTATGTAAGTGATATGGTGTATATAAGTTGTTTATAATTGACTAGTATGGTAAATTGGATTGTTTAATTCATGTTTATATGATAAACATGAGGAATTCATGATCATTATAGAGTTACCGTAATGTATTTCGAAAATATATATATATATATGTCAACGTTGGAAAATTTAAGAAATACCGCGGGTCGGTTCATAACCCGGTTTTCCTTGAATCGATCTTCCTAAGTTATCTCTACCCTTATTCTTTTTATTGCAAAAAAGGTTTTGAAAGGTTTTTTTAGGAAAGAGGCCAACATGTGTATATGTCGACGATTTGATTTAAACAGAGTCGCCAGTTAGTAGTTTTGAAAATGGTTGTACCAACTCAACCGAATTTGATTTGAAAAAAGGCCCAATTGATGGACACTGTCAAAACTTGATCTTTGAAATCGGAGTTTTGAGTTCGGGGGCTTGGTTAAGTGTGGGGAAGGTGTTAGGCACCCCACGACTCCCGTGTAAATACTGTACCTCAATCTTTTCAATATTTTCCTTAAAACTGGAATGCGTGAGTGAATGCTGTTTGGAAATTGGGCCTTTTGATTTATTGAAAGCTTTGACAGGCTTTGTTGAGCCTATATACGAAGGGTTTGATTTGATTTGAAAATCAATCTTTGACTTGATTTGCAAAAAGTATTATTTAATTTGATTTGCAAAAGCTTTTGAATTGAATTGACAGTGATGTTTTGAAAGCTGTTTATCAAACCCCTACGCTGACATAGGAATTGAAGCATATCGCTACTCTCAATTTTATCTTTATAGCGTTAAGGCTGTGTGCAAATGGTGATTTGTAGGGCTGCGAAGCATCCTCGACCACAGAAATATAAAGTGTTGGTCTCCTCATGGGTATGAAAACCATCAGAGGGACGCTGACACGACAATCCATATTTTCACTATGTTGAGACCTTAAATCCGGATAACCATTTTAAGGTCTATGCATGTACATTTTACAAAAAAAACTGGCAGGGTACATCTGTAAATTGTAGTTTGTCCATCGTGGGAATCAGATTATGATCAATTTGATCATGAATCCCATGATTCCTAGGCTCACATATGAATGGCTAGAAAACCTGCACAGTTCGAATTTGTACGGAAACAGATAAATATTCCAAGATAGCCAGAACCAGGGATTCATTTAGTAAATCCCGGTCCGCACGGCCGAAGCGTCTCGTTCTCACTAGATAGCGATCTAAGGGACGCGAGGTTGCTTTTGAAGCTGAAACTATAAAAATAACTAAATTTAAAGAAATCTCAGCCATTATAGATTCCAGGTTCTGTCGGGACCTGTTTGAACCATTTAAAAGCTACAAGTGGCGAGATTTGGATAAATCTAGTTCGCCCACATATATGTCAGTGCAGATTCATATACAAATGAATATTAAATGCAGCAGTTGAATAAATTGAGCAAGTAATATATATATATATATATATATATATATGTATATATATACAAAAGCTGTAAAAGGGCTATGGGTTTTCTCTCGCAAGCGCGAACTGGAATTGAAATATATATATATTTATAAAAAAACTGTAAATAGCCACGAAATAATCCATGCTGTGACAGAAATGAAATATATATATATATATAGAAAAATAGTAAACAGGGCGATGGATTTTCACTCCTGTTCCCGTACTGGAATATAAATTGACATAAAATAGTCACCCAGTGACTGGGGAGAGCACCCAGTATGGGGAAGTGTGCAAAAGCAGTAAAATGGCCATGAAGTAATCCAGGCCGGACTGAAAATATATATATATATATATATATATATATATTGACAGAAATGTAGTCAACCAGGACTGATATGAGTACCAGAGATGGTGAAAGTCGCTTATATATGCATAAATATATATAAAAGTGGTAAACTACCACGGATTTGACATTCGGGCTTGACATAATTGAAATAATAGTCCATTTGCAGTTAAATATATATAAAAAAAAGGGCCAAACCCGGATAAGGAAGATAACCCAGTCCGACGAAGTTGCAAGAATGTGCGTGCAAGTGCAGTGGAGCTGTTAAAGCTGACGGATCGTCAATCCTTAAAAATGCTGAAAACGGAGTTTATATTCAAATAAATCAAGTTTTGACGAAAACGGCCACAGAACTAAGTTCCAGGCATATATAGAAAGTGAAATTTCATTTGCAAGTGTAAAACAGTGCAAAGTAGTAATAGCAACTTGCTGATCATAAAAATACTTATAATAGCCTGCAAAACGGGCTTTTTGCCACTTAGTGGGCTTCAAACGACCAAATCTACTGTTAGTTTTTTGATATGTGGTAGTATATGGGTTTGTCTACGTGTTGGAGTGAAAATATTTGTGTTTAGAAGAGGTATAAAAGTCGATAAATCAAACTGGCAGGGCTTTGCTGCGTTTTTGAATTCTTTAAAATTAATGGGGGGCACATTTATTTATATGCCAAAGAGCCTCCACTCTTCCTGCGGCAGACGTAGGTAGAGCTGTGGCTCCCCTAAGTGGGGCCCACGTGCCCGACTTGGTCCTCTCGAAGTACGTGTACTCCGAGCAATGCTATGTTCGGTCGAAAACTTTCTAACATTTGATCGGAGCGTCCGTTTGAGGCGTGTGATACCTTTCCGGAAAGCTCTAGCCGAGAGTGTCACAATGAGATGGGAAAAAACATTTTTGGGTCCAGGAAGATGGGTTCATAACCAGGTCTTTGATTCCCCACAGTTTGTCCGTTGAGCTGTCATGCATAGTTGCCACTCGGGATCGTCGTTAGGGTTCATTCTAACTTTGATGGCATTGATTTGGCTTGAGTTTGACCAAGTCAGTTGAGAGCTAATGAAACAGTTTGAGGGGGCTATTGATCAGCGGATATCAGCTTCATCTCTATCATCAGCTGACTTGATCAGGATTTATAAGCGTTGGACACATAGGGAGAGGGCTGATTTCTCTACTAGCCATCCAGATCGATCCCTAGTGTATTCGGCTTGGTTAGAGTCCGATATAGCAGCTGCTGCTGTTATCCAGTTAGCTCCGATTATATATTCAAATCAGGAGGAGCCTATGGAGGATCCTGATTCTCCCATGGAGGATGATTTGTTTATGGGTCTGACAGCAGCGTTAGTTAGTGATTCACCAACTGTTCCTGCCAGCACAGATCCAGCTATTGTTGATTCACTAGCTCGGATGACTTTTGAGAGAGATCAAGCTAGGGCGTTGATGTTGACGGCCCTGTCTGGTAGAGATACATCTTTCGTCGCCAGAGAAGAGGCTCAAGCTACTCGGGATGCGACAGTGATTGAGAGAGACGAGGCTTGATCTTCTTGAGATGCGGCTTTCGCTGAGATTGAGGAGACTTTGATTGCCAGGGATGCTGATTTTGTGGAGAGGGACTAGGCCATAGCTACCCGGGATATTCATATTGCTAACAGTACTTCCCTTCGATCATATACACATAGCCTGGTTGCAGACATAAGTGCTTACATAGATGGTCACAACGCTACTATGCAGATGGTTGTGGATGTTCTTGCTCGTATGGAGACCGAGGGTATTGCGCTTGCAGTTGCTCCTCCATCTTCAAATAGAGATGTCATGTTGGCATTGTTATCCCTCTTGTCCATGGGTCCATAGATTAGCTTTATTTTTCCTGCACATACTAGATTAGCCATTTTTGTCATGTACATGACATTATGTATATATCAAACAGGGTTATATATCAGAGAAATATATTTTGATTCATTTCCCTGTTGCATATGTATTGTCATTGCTGAGTGATTACCACTTCTTTCATGATTTGCTATTGTTGATATATTATGAGCTTTTCCTTGATGGATTGATAGTGAGATGTCGAAGAATATCTCAAATGGGCCTGTTGACTAGGGAGACTTGATTTGTTATCTTGGGACTGGTTTTTAGTTTTTCTTTGAAGGTCATACCACACCGTGCATGGCTGCCTACGTACTCCCGACTGGAGAGAGATCAGGTCATTTGTAGTTCGATTTTTCTGTGAGAGGTGTGAGAAGTGTCTCTTTTGAGCTTGGTTTGATGAGTTTTTGATTTTTTGTTTAGTTTGACCGCACAAGGAATGGCTGCCTACGTACTCCTGGGCTGAGGGAGATCAGGTCATTCGTAGTTCGATCTTCTAATGAAAACAAAAACTAATTTGATCGATTCGCAGGACCAGGATGATGGCTGGCATGTGCTTCAGACATAGTACCTTTTTATAGTGTTTGAGTTGATGAGTTGGGGAAATTCGCTCCCATCCATTTCTTTCAATCTGATAGCTCCTCCTGTCAGCACCTCTTTGACAATGAAAGGGCCTTCCCAATTTGGGGCGAACTTTCCTTTAGCTTCGTCTTGATTGGCCAAAACATTCTTCAGCACTAGGTCGTTTTCTTTGAATTATCGGATTTAGACTTTCTTGTTGTATGATCAAGAAATCCTTTGCGGATATAACTGCCCTTGGAAAATGGTTGTAGCCCTCTTTTCATCTATCAGGGACAGCTGATAGTACAGCTCTTGCAACCACTGATCTTCTTCCATCTGAGCGTCTATTAACACTCGCAAGGACTCCATTTCTACTTCTATGGGAAGTACTGCTTCCATGCCATAGACCAATGAATAAAGGGTAGCCCCAGTAGAGGTACGCATTGACGTCCTATATGCTAACAGAGTCAATAGCAACAGGTCAGGCCATCCTTTGTGATTGGCGGACATTTTCTGCATGATCTTCTTGATGTTCTTATTGGCCGCTTCGACAGCACCATTCCTCTTGGGTCGGTAGATGACGAAATTGAGATGCTTGATATGAAACTTGCTACATAAGTCTCTCATCATCTGATTGTTTAAGTTCTTGGCATTATCTGACACGATCACCTCCGATTGTCCATATCGACAAACAACATTGTTTTTGATGAAACCAATGATTACCTCCTGGGTGACTTTGGGAAAAGAGGCAACTTCAACCCACATGGTAAAGTAATCGATCATGGTGAAGATCAATCGATGTCCGTTATTGGCTTTGGGTTCTACTAGCCCGATCACATCCATTCCCCAAATGGAGAAAGGTCATGGCGAACTCATATTATGGAGCTCATTTAGAGGAGTGTTGATGGCATTTCTATGGACTTGGCATTGATAGCATCTCCTGACGTGATCATCACAGTCAGCTTTGAGAGAGATCCAGTAATGCCCTGTTTTCAATATTTTATTGGCTAACAAATGACCGCTCATGTGTGGACCGCAGACTCCACCTTGGACTTCATCCATTAATATCTGGGCTTGCTCTTTATCGAGGCATCTTAAGAGGCCTATTCCAGCATCCCTTTTGTAGAGTGCGTCTCCGCTTAAATAAAACTTCATAGCCATCTTGTGAATCCGCTTCTTTCCGGCTTGGCTTGCCCCAGCGGGTGTAAATCCATCTCGTAGATATTCCTTGATGTCTTAATACCAAGGTTGATTGATAGGAGGTATTTCATCTGAGATTTCTTCAATGTAATTCCCGTACGTTGGGGCCTTTTGGTTTGTGAATTTGATGTCAAAAATTCCCCTCCTATCCAATACGTTGATCAGGGAAGCCAATGTCGCCAATGCGTCCACAGAGTCGTTCCTACCTCGAGGGATGTGGATGAAGGTTATCTCTTTAAAACCCATGGATATGTTGGTGACCTGCCAGTGATAGGGCAACAAATGCAATTCTTTGGTATGATACGCCCCAGTAGTTTGTCTAATAACCAACTCAGAATCTTCGAAGACTAATAAATGATGGATACCCATGGACTGGGCTAGTTTCAACCCCATTATGCACTCTTCATACTCAGTTGTGTTGTTGTTGTTAAAAAACTACAACTTGGTAGCCACAGGATATTGCTCTCCTGTACCAGAGATGAGAACTGCCCCGGCTCTGGCACCTTCCATATTCACCGCTCCAACTAAATACATTCTCCATGGTTGGACTATATTCTCTTGTCGGATTTGTTGAATTGTTATGATCTCATCCAAAAAATAAGTCTCCAAAGGTTCAAACCCTCCTGATGGTGCCTCGACTAGTTGATCTGCAATGCCTTGCCCTTTGATGGACTTTTGAGTCACGTAGACAATGTCGAACTGTTGGAGGATCAACTGCCATTTGGACAATCGACAATTCAATATTGGCTTATTAAATACGTATTTTAGTGGATCCATAGGGGATATGAAATAGGTCGTGTGCCCATGCAGATAATGTTGCAACCTCATGGCGGCCCATGCTAACGCATATCATGTCTTCTTAATCAAAGTGTACTTCTGTTCATCGCTACTGAATCTTTTGTTGATATAGTAGATGGCTCTCTCCTTGCTACTATCATCTTTTTGTCCCAGCATACAGCCCATTGCGTTGGCATTGACAGATAAGTACATAAACAGGGGAACTCTATACCTTGGGGGTACCAAGACAGACACTTCAACCAACTGCTTCTTAATGGCAAGGAAGGCTTTTTGGCAATCTTCATTCCATTTTGTGGAGGAATTCTTCCTTAATAGCTTGAAGATGGGTTCACAAGTCGCCGTGAGCTGAGAAATGAATCGGCTTATGAAATTGATTCTTCCTAGAAACCCGCGTATCTCCTTCTCTGTTCGGGGTACTGGCACCTCTGTGATGGCTTTAATCTTGGCAGGATCTAGCTCAATGCCTCTATTGCTCACTAGGAATCCCAACAACTTGCTCGATTTGACGCCAAAAGCACATTTTGCTGAATTTAGCTTGAGGTTGTACTTACGCAACCTGTTGAACAGCTTGCTGAGATAGTTGATGTTGAACAGCTTGCTGAGATAGTTGATGTGATCGTCTTTCTTCTGGGATTTGACGATGATGTCATCCACATAAACCTCTATCTCCTTATGCATTATGTCATGAAACAAGGCCATCATGACTCGCTGATACGTGGCACCGGCGTTGATAAGGCCGAAGGACAATCGCCTGTAACAGAAGGTTTGTAATAACCAAGAATTTCTATGTTGCATTGTAAATAAATATATTAATTAATCTGTGATATATTATGGATGACTAAGTGATTAAGTGATTATGTGAATAATATAATATAAGTATTTAAAGAAAGTCTCACTAATAAGTTAAATAAGTTAGTGGACTAACCTAAGTATTTTAAAAATCCAAAAAATTGATTTAAGGTATTAAACCCTAATTACATACTCAATAAACATGACTACGAAAAGTCTAATTGAGTTATGTAAATAAAATAACATTATTGATTGATAAGGATATGTAAATATAAAAAATAATTAGTATTAGTTCAAGAGATAACAAATTAAGAAGAGTAAGTAATTTAAACAAGCTCAATTATTTAATTGAGCATTGGACTTGTAGATAAATTGATTTTAGGGCAATTAAATTATTAAACTAGCTCAATATATCATGTATAGGGCAAGTATAATAATGGCATAATTTAATTAATAGTGGAGGCCCAAGTTTATTTTAATTAGTAAGCAAAATAAGAAAAAGTGCAAGCCCAAAGGAATTAATTAAAAGCCCAAATTAAGCCCACTTAAGGAGGGGTATAATAGTTATTAAATAAAGTATATAATAAAAACAAAAGATTGGGTGGATAAGGGCCAAATGGTCGAAAATTGGGAGAGGAGAAAAGGGGGGAGTAATGTAATGATGATGTTTACTTTATTAGGTAACTTACTTTTTAGGTGTTGATTTATTATTTAAACAAAATATTTGTTCTTTCTTGCAAGTAAACATTTTCATAATGAGAAATTGAGAGAGGGAATGCAAGAGTTGGTGATAATGTATAGATATACATTATATAACTATACTTTTAACTTTAAGTAAAATAAGTATAACTTTTCATTTTATTTCCTTTCATTTCCTAAGCAAAAGAAAGAGAAAACAAAGAAAATAGAGAGAGAGAATTAGGTGGGAGCAAAGAGAGAAATGAAAGAGAGCTTGATCCCAAATTCACCCAAGATTTATAACTTACTACGGTTGGAGAAGAAGAGAAGTTAAGAAAAAAAGGTATAAAACTAACCTTTAAGCTTTATACTCTTTTCTTTTATGGATTTGATGGAAAAAGAGGTTCATGATTTGAAAGTTTAAAACTCTTTAATCGATGTATTTTCTATAGATTCAAATATGGATCTAACTAATTTAAGTGTTAAAAAGTGGATCAAATGGAAAGAAATGAAACTAGGTTTCTAGAAAGCTAGAAAACTCTAGCTTTCTCTCCCTTTGATCAACTAGTATTTTAGATCTACACCTTCTTTTTATGATCCATAGAAGAAGGGTGCTAGATATGTGTGTTGACTAATAAGCTCAAGTAGTACCACGCAAAAATCACTTGTTGAAAAGTCGTGGTGTGGGTTTTAGTCAAAACAGTCCATGTAGTAGACAAAAAGGGATAAAAAGTTTCTGATTAGTCTGCCACGAGGGCATTTTTGTCAACTTTTTTATTTTAAAAATTATGTGAAAATTTGAGGTGTTAGTGTCAGAGGTTATGTAGATCCTGCAAAAATTTGAGAAGTTTTGGCCACACGAAATGAGAGTTATGGATTTTACGGGCAAGAACTACTTTTAGAAATCTACCTGAATAACTCTCTGTGTGTAAGTCCAACAATTATAAAATTTTTACTGGAAGTACAAGTATATAATAGAATCATACGCTCAAAATTTTAGAATTTTTGGAGTTAATCTCGTTGTATGAAAAATCTGACAATATTTGGCTATTTTGGACTATTTAAATATAGTAAATGAATTTTAAAAATTTCCAGAAAAATATATTTTCATGAGGGGATTATATATAGTTGCTTTCCAGAAAAGAAATGGTTTTGGTGATGTTTTACTATTTTTCTTATAAATGATGGTATATAGATAAATAAAATAAGTTAAATATATGATGTGGAATATATAGAAAATATGGTTTTACAACTTGAGACCCTTAAGCATGGTCTATGCAGATTTTTGATGAAGGTTTCGGTCAGTGGTGAAGAGTGGTTATGTGTATGGTGTTTTAGAATGTTTAAAAAAATTATTTAATAAAAGATAAACAATTAAAATAAATTATTTATTTATTTATTAAATGATATAAAATATTTTTACAAATTGGATTGAAATATTATTAGTAATATTTGACTTAAATGTTATTAAAAAGTTAATAACATTAGTTTAAAATATTATTACATAATTAATAATATTAAACAAGAAATTAAAATAGAGAATTAAGTTATTTTTAAATATAGTTGTTGAAATTGGTATTCAAGGAACTATATTATGTATGTAACAGACTGAAAAGAGAATTCAGGGTGCTGAATTGGATTTCGAGTTGCTAAAATGATTTCGGTTTACTGAACTTGATTTCGGTCTGCTGAAATAGTGATTTCAGGATGCTAAAATGTTTACTAAGATAGTATTTTCAGTTTACTGAAATGTTATCTAGTTTACTAAGATGACATATAAAGGGGAACCTTATAAGTATAAGTTATGACGTGATTAAAAGATTATCAAAGTATAATAGTAACACTAAGACTTTAATGTAATATCTAATACTTAACTATATGTTTGAATATTAGACAGTTTAATATAGGATGATGAGATTATAAGTGATTTATGTTATGGCTAATTGAAAGATCAATTATATGTCTTTTCTCTAAGAAGTTAAAGTAAATTGCATAGCAGTAGACAACGATTGAGGCAAGTTCTCTAACTCAAACTTGAGTTTTATTTTCAAAGCATGTTAATGAATAATTATTGATGATTATTCACCTCAATATTAATTGTTGATATTCGCACTTTGTGCATATTGAATTCTTGTTCTATTATTATTGAATTGTGAATTAGTTAAAGTTCTTTCATTCATAAACTGTTTATGATATAGATCTATGCTAGTTGTATCAGCTAGATCAAATATGTTTAAATTTGTTAAATCAAATATATTTTAAAAGCGTTGCCTAACCAATTGAAATGGTAAGGACTCTTGACTGAGAAAATGAACAACTTTACTAAAGCATTATTGGAAAATAATTGTTGCTAGCATACTGAGTGATTATGCATATTTTCACCGGGTATGAAAGGCTGATCCCCTTGATTATCAAATTTTATTAAAAGGACCAGTTTCAATACTGACAACCTTAGTATATGTTCATGGTTATTCCAAACCACTCAGCATCTGTTATTCAATTATTCGAATATTCAGTTATAGAGATGTAATTCATGTTCTTTCACAATCGATTTATCTTGTTGAACATTAAAAGCTAAAGTCTTTTCAAATCATGATATATCTCATTTGAATTTAAACTTGCTAAGCAAATTAGTTTCTTACCCTTGTATATCATGACATTTGTTTCAGCTAAGCCAGAGTCGTCCAAGATGGACAAGGGCAAGGGAAAGGTCCAAGAATAGTTAATACGAGTGTTTATGTATTATAATATACTATGTTTAATGATTATGTAAACCTTTTGTGTTACTATATGTAACTTAATTAAGGTATGTTTGAGTAAAGGTAATAGACCTTGGGACATTGTTATAAGACTTTATTATAATGAACAATGTATGTTTATTATTCCGCAATAGTATATAAAATGCTTATAATGATGATGTATCGTGAGCACTGAATTCGAGGTTAAAGAACCCGAATTTGGGGGCGTCACAGGTTGGCATCAAAGCCTTAGGTTATAAACATTAGGATACGAAACCTAGGTTATAACCTTAGAAGAAAACTCGTATAGAGTATGCTATGAGATGGATTGTGGAGATTCATCTAGTATAGATTGTGCATAATAAAATATTATTTCATTTTATTAATGAATATATTTTATTGTGATACTGATGTTGTGTTTGTTTGGTTATAGGATGCCTGAGGAAGGACAAGGTAGCCATATGGTTGAGCAAGAGCCGATAGAGCTTGTAGAGGAGAAAGCTGAGAGCGATGACTACAACGAGGATATGATGGTTGTGGACTTGTTTGAAGAAAATATAGCACTGGAGAATAGAGTGACACAGTTGGAGCAGGAGAACGCTACTCATCAGTTTACTGAAACATAATATAAAGAGTTGGCGTATCAGGCTCAGACAGAGCTTGTTGAGTTGAAGATACAGTTATAGGGACAAACGACCTCGGCTCAACAGATGGTTACCATGACTGCTAAGCTAAGGGAGAGACTGGAACAAGAAGAGGAAAAGTTGGGAGTGTTATGAGTTGAGCATCAGGCGATGCGATTTGAGTTTGATCTGGAGATTGCAGATAAGATCAGGATTGAGGGGGTATGGGTTAGAGCAGCAAAGATGGTTGACCAGCTGGAGTTACTTTTGGAAGAGAAGGAAGTTAGACTAGAGTCTCTACGATGGGCCTTAGATGTAGCAGACGCAGTCCCCAGGGTTGGAGATAGGAGGCCGCATGTGGAGATCGGCGAGTGTAGCCAGTCAGTGCAACGTCGTGTGGTGGGAGATGCACTGCAGGCGTAGGAGCATGTCCAAGCGGACGTGCCTCTACCTGACAGCCAGTGAGATGTTGGTGGATAGTGATGTATATTGAAGCAGTGGTACCCCTTTTGTTTATCAGGGTTAGATTATGTATGATGTAAACCTCTAGCTATGAGAGGTTGTATGTAAGTATGATGTATCCCCATATTAGTTGTGTAGGGGAGTAGATCTTTTGATAGATCCCATGTCTTGATATTTAGATTGGGATAGTTAGCATTTATAGAAATATGCCAGGCATATAAGTGTACGACACTAAAATTTGGTATATGAATATAAATGCGCTGTTATGACTATATATTTGATTAAGTAAATAAGTCTTGAGAATGAAGATGGTAAGTTATCTTTGTAATAATTTGAAAGTTTATTAAACTGAATGTGTTGTTTCGGCAAGCTGGATTGGATAATTCAGCAAGCTGAAGAGGTTATTTCAGCAAGCTGAAAGAATTATTTCAGCAAGCTGAAAGAATTATTTCAGCAAGCTGAAAAGGTTATTTCGGCAAGCTGAAAAGGATATTTCAGCAAGCTGAAATGGGTAGTTCAGCAAGTTGAACATTACGATAATGTGATTATTAGAGTTAATTACGATAATGTAATTATTAGAATTATTTCAGCAAGCTGAAAAGGTTATTATTATTATTATTGTGGTGGTGGTGTGAATTATGATTGTTGTTATTGCTGATTGTAAGTTTTGTAGACAGGTTTAGATTTTTCTAGATATCTATTTTTAAAGGAAAATTAATTATTGTGGTGGTGCGGTGAGTTATGATAATTGTTTTGCCTGATTATAAATTATTTTAGGTTGTAAAGTGTCTTTAAGTAATGTAGTATTTTTCAAATTTTAATCTAATTTTTCGTTATGTCGTGCCTTCAGGCACGGGCAATTACTAGTTAAATTAATATTCAGAAATACTGTGCAATACAGTGTGCTGCTATGGAGTACGCGTGTTACTGTACCTTTATCACTGGGTATTACAACAATTAACGGTAAAAGTTTTGTCGTTATTTTATAAAAAGGTTATTTTTATCGCTTTCTATATCCGACAGTTATTTTGTTATGGGCCCACCAATGATTGGCGCCGTCGTATGAATATCCCCCGACAAAAAGAATATTTTCCGACAGAACGAATATTCCCCGACATAATTTTATAATTTACACATATCACCCATAACTTTAAATTTATATCAAATCAACACCTTACAATTTAGAATAATATATAGAGAAAATTAAATCTTATTCATAAAAAGTTAGGGTCTTACAACCTCCCCTCCTTATAAAATTTCATCAACGAAATTGATGTACGTACCTGGTATATCGAAGAGATGAGGATACCTTGCTCTCATTTCATATTCTAACTCCCAGGTCACTTCCTCAATATCATGGTTTCTCCATAAAACTTTGACTTGAGGTATAACCTTTGAGCGTAGTATATGTTCCTTCTTATCCAAGATTTTGACAACCACCTCTTCATACGTTAAATCCTCTGTTATCTCGTCTGGTTCTAATTCAATAATGTGGTTCGGGTCTTTCATATATTTAGGTAACATAGATATGTGGAAAACGTTATGAACACGAGACACGCTTAGCGGTAAGGAAAGTCTGTAGGCTATAGTTCCTACTCAGTCAAGGATTTCAAATGGACCAATAAATCGATGGTTGAGCTTTCCTCTCTTTCCAAATCTTGTAACTCCTTTCCATGGAGAAATAGTGAGCCTAGATTTTCAACTAAAATGTCCATGGTAATTTGGCTACCATATGAGGTTGAATTTTGATTTTTTTTCATAAATATGAATTGTTTCTATTTTTGGGTAGGTGTGCTACTGAATGGCCACCTAGACATGTCTGCGTGCATGTGGACAGTCCATTTTACAAAGGAGACTCTGGTAAAAAATTTCCAAAATTTTAGGCATCGAAAAACATGAATTTTTACTCTACTGGGATTTTTGACTGACCCATGCAGGTTTTTAGCTTCTAGGTTTTGAAAACATACAGTTTTAACTTTATTGGGTATTTTTAACCGAACCATGCATGTCTTAGGACCTAGAGATATATGCTGGACTGATAAAAAATGATAAGCCACAGGTTTTAAGCTTATCACACCCTTTTTGAGGTGATTTGGAGTATTAGTGTATGCAATGGATCGTGATAGACCCAGCAGTTCCAGCAGGGTGTCCTCAGGTATCAGACGGAGTAGGGCTTCTGTTGTTCCTCAGCCTCGTCCGGCTCGGACGCCTCGTAGACTGGTGGAGGCGGTGATTCGTCCAGCACAGGACGAGCAGCCACTTGACATTGACGATGAGGAGGCTCCTTTTGTTGCTCCTATTCCCGCTCAGGCTCCAAGTGCGTAGGTCCCTGGCATTATTGTGTAGACACAGGAGTTGTTGGGAGACTTGACTCGCCATCCTTCGAGATATCTTCATGCCAACGAGGTGACTTAAAGTTTTTTCTTCTCTCTAGATTCTTTTCTTCCTTTTTATCATTCTCAAGGCTCAGGTTTTTTGACATGGTTGATTTTTGATGCAGGTTCCCGGCTTTACGCAGCCTCAAGGGAACTGGTTTAGCGTGTATTCCCTATATCACACTTTGTACAAGGATTACAGGGAGATCGTAGATGGCTGGGGATTTTAGGCCTTTTTCTCGATCCTTCCTCGCCGTTGCCCCTGGGGGTATATGAGGGCTTTATCGGAGCGCTGGTTCCACCAAACTTAGTCCCTTCATCTGCTAGATTGCGATGTGATGATGACTCCTATAGATTAGAGATTTATCACCGGCATTGAGTTTGAGGGCGAGCCAGTGCCTGTCGTGGCTGATATTATGCCCACTGTCGTCCGGTCTCTGCTGGGAGTCACTACAACAGCATTCAAGGGTCGGACGGTCCGATCTCGTCCCTTGAGTATAGATGCCCAGGATGGGACTTCACACAAGCCCCCGCCTGATGATCAGAGGGCTAGAGTTCGCATTACGAGGCGATTGTTTTTGTCGATCATCAGGGGCTTTTTTGTGGTGGAGAACTCGTCTACTGTGTCCTTCGCCTTGATTAGCACCACTCGATATGTAGAGCGCCTCAATGACTATGATTGGGGCTCCTATACCTTTGCCTGTTTTCTCTGTGGCATGCGTATGCTTTCAGTGGGTGTGACGGAGGCTTGGTTTGGATTTTACCCATTTCTGCTGGTGAGTACATCTTTCTGTACCTTGTTAATTTTAGCATTCATTTTTGTCAGTCTTGGTCACTAAGGACTTTTGATATTTACATGATCAGCTTTGGGCATTTGAGAGGCTTCCTTACCTACAGCCCGCATTACTCCACTTTAACGGAGGTCCTAGTTGCTGAGGGTTTTATTCACGCCCGTTTGTAGTTGGAGCTTTTGACGACGGGTTCGATCACCTAGACGCCGTATACCTCTGAGTTTTTGACCGTTGGATTTGAGGAAGGCGTCCCTACAGGTCGGGAGTTTGTTTTGTCAACCCCCAGAGTCCCTTTATTGACGGTGGGAGGCTGGGAGCTCTATCTTAGAGAGCGTGCCATTAGGAGCGTTACGGGGGAGATCCGTATTCCCATTACTCCTCATGCTTGGCATCATTGGCCATTGACCATGCCATTGACAGCTATCCCTATGGAGGGTATAGATGGCTTCGCCTTATCAGAGGGCCCGTACAGCCAGGATGCCTTTACCAGTCGGTGGAGTCCTCGCACTATTGGAGCTCAGAATCGTGTCACTCAGTTCATGGCAGATATGGTGCCAGGGTCTGTGATGATGACGGACTGAATAGCTTTCCTTAGAAAGCCTACTCAAGCAGACCAGATAGCAGATCTGACCAGGGAGTTGGAGCAAGCCCATTTCTTTATCAGACATCTTGGCCGA
This sequence comes from Panax stipuleanatus, assembly GCA_020205555.1. NCBI lineage: Eukaryota > Viridiplantae > Streptophyta > Magnoliopsida > Apiales > Araliaceae > Panax > Panax stipuleanatus. The sequence continues at coordinate 106,040,234 of CM035115.1, forward strand.
GATCCGTCAAAGGCGTCTTCTATTTACCCATCCAGCTCAAGAGCGGGTCCCTATTTTGATTCATATAGCAGCAGCTATGTAGGGGCAAATCCTCCTTTATACCGCCCAGACATGCCTGATAGCAACGATTTTGTATCCACCGAGGAGATGGAGCAGGTCGATCGCTTTGACACTGATGTCTTCGACTTCCTCGGATAGCTATTGAAGCTATATTTTTGGTCAGCCATTGTTTTGGCTATTTGCCGGTTGTGCCATCATTTTAATAGATAAATGTATTAGTCGGATGGTGGTGCCCCATTTCCCTGTATTTTCCTTTCTTCTTTGTATTATCAGACAGGGATGATGTCCTGCAGTAGATAGTTTGTTGTAGATATTCAAGTTCTTTTCTATCTATCGTATCTTGTTTATATTTGTCATCATGCATATATTATGTCATGTGTATGCATTCAGACAGCTGTTTTGACTTGGCCCATGGATGGTCTTATGGTACGGTGCTATAGATGTCGTCATCTGCGGTCAGCCGTATTGAGCATTCACCACCGTCTAAGGTGACCACATCATTGAGGTCGTGGTATGAGAGCCTACCCTATCCAGTCAGAGGGACAGTGGACCATATGTTGGGATATGTTGGGGCATTTGTTGGCCCTTGCAGATTTTTGGGTGCCGTCCAGATTTGTTGATGGCATTTTACCCTTCTGGATACCTGAGAGACAGGTGTTTTGCTTCGGGCGGTATGAGTTGACTCTGACTCTCAAGGAGTACGAGCGATTTACTGGGTTGGCTCTAGATCTTTCGTGTGCACGTATGGCTATTAGTGATATGAGGAGATCGTTTACTCGTATATCCAGTCTCCGTCAGAGCGTGATCAGAGATGAGATTATATCTGGACACATGATCTCGATTGATTTCCTGATCGATCGATTTGGCGAGCTCGGCAGCTATGATCGCCATGTCGGATATTATTTTAGCAGAGGCATGGCATTTGGCCAGAGTAGACATTTTGCTGATGTGTATTGTGGCATACGTCTATATGTCGCTTCGCTTGGATCATTTGGACGTGGGATTAGTATTTGTGGTTCGGGCCCTTAGACAGGGTAGCACCATCGTCCCGATGATATTGGCTGAGACATTTAGATCTGCCACACATTGTAGTACCCATCCAGAGGGGTTTTTTAGGGGAAACTCGGTCTTGCTGTATATATGGATGATGTCCCATATACTTCCGATTGGATTCTTCAGGTCTCGGGGTTTTTTCTTCACTCATAAGACATCCACAGTTTACTACTTTCAGCCTGCGGAGTGCAATGATGCAGAATCATGGTTGGCATTTCTATCGAATATTGAGCATCTGTTTTAGATCATGCCATGCTCAGGGCTAGCGTCCCCATATAGCTTTATCACCCATGCTTCTGGCCTGCATTATTTGCACCTAACAGGTTTAAGGGGAGTGACAACCTATCATTCCCTGGCAGTCATGTGTCAATTCGATCAGCTGTAGAGTTTGCACCATTTTGAGGGGTCTGCTAATCAGAGGACGTCGACTTCTTCTATGTCGTCCACCGACTTGGTTAGAGGCCATTCGGGTCGTTCTCAGGAGTATCCTGCATGGTTGAAGGCAGAGACTGCATTTCCAGCAGTAGAGCCTCATTTATCTCTGATCGTGAACTCCGACGAGGAGGAGCCTATGGAGGATCTGGATTCTCTTACCGAGGATGAGCTATTCACGGGTTTGACAGCAGCTCTAGTGAGTGATTCGTCGGTTATTCCTGTAGAGACGGATTCGGCTTTAGCGAACTCACTATTCAGGATGACCTTTGAGCGAGTTTCATCTAGAGCGCAGATGTTGGCTGCCTTATCTGGCAGAGAATTATCTTTTGCTGAGAGAGATGGACTCAGGGTCGCTCTAGGTGCTGGATTGATTGAGCGGGAGGAGCTCTGATCTGCCAAAGATGCAGCTGTTGTAGAGCGAGATGAGATCCACTCAGCTAGAGATGCAGCATGTGTTTAGATCGAGGAGACTTTGATTGCTCGAGACGCAGCTTTTGTATAGAGGGATGAGGCTATAACTTCCCTTGATTTCCATATTACTGATAGTACTGCTCTTCGATCTTACACTCATGGTTTGGTCACCGAGATGAGTGCATATATGAATGACCACAGTGCCACCTTGTAGATGACCATGGAGGTATTGAGCCTATGGAGGCTAAGTGGACTGCACTTACAGTTGCTCCCCCATCTTTAGAGAGAGATGTCATGCTGGCATTGCTGACCTACTTTATTTTTCCTACACAGACTAGATCAGCCATTTTTATCATGTATAGGGCATTATGTATATATTAAACAGTGTTATATATCAGGGAAATATAGTTTTGATTCACTTCCTTGATTGGATATGTACTGTCATTGCTGAGTGATTACCACTTCTTTTATGACTCGCAGTTGTAGATGTATCTTGAGCTTCTCCTTGATGGACTGACAATTGAGATGTCAGAGAGTATCTCAGATGAGCCTGTTAACCAGGGTAGATTGATAGAGTTTAGGTTTCACCGATTTTTGGTGTCTTGGGACTGGTCTTTTATTGATTTTCTTGAAGGTTAAATCGTGTCGTAAATGGCTGTCTACGTACTCCCGGGTATAAGGAGATCAGGTCATTCGTAGTTCAGGCTGTTTGGTTGGAAAGAGGTTTGATTTTGGATTTTTGGATTTTTTCCTTAGTTTGACCGCACTAGAAATGGCTGCCTACGTACTCCCGGGTTGGGGGAGATCAGGTCATTCGTTGTTCCGACTATTTGTCGGAATGGTTTAATTTTTGGATTTTTAGATTTTTTCCTTAGTTTGACCGCACCAGAAATGGTTGCCTATGTACTCCCGGGTTGGGTGAGATCAGGTCATTCGTAGTTTCGGCTTTTTAGTGAAAAATCGAACCTGATTTGATTCGTAGGACCCGGATGCGGGTATGCATATGTCTCAGACGTAGTATCTCTTGATGGTGTCGGAATTGATGAGTTGGGGAAATTCATTCCCATCCATTTCTTGTAGTCTGATAGCTCCCCCTGTCAACACCTCCTTGACAATGACAGGGCCTTCCCAATTTAGGGCTAACTTTCCTTTGGCTTCATCCTGATTGGCCAAAAATTTCTCCAGCACTAAGTCATTTTCTTTGAATTACCAGATTCGGACCTTTTTGTTGTAGGATCTGGTGATCCTTTGCTGGTATAACTGTCCGTGGAAAATGGTTGTAGCCCTCTTTTCATGTATCAAGGACAGTTGATGATAACGGTCTTACAACCACTGATCCTCGTCTATCTGAGCATCGATCAATACTCGCAAGGATTCCATCTCTACCTCTATGGTAAGGACTGCCTCCATGCCATATGTTGTCCGTTTTATATAACGACATTTAACGCGCAAGTATACGCGGCCAGCAAGTAATAAAGAGTAAGTAAAGATCGTTCCCACGGAGAATTAATGGATAATAGGTTGCCAAAGCACTAGCACATAATCATCTCAGTCTTATTTAAATGGATGGTAAAGAGAATGAATTAAAACTAAGTTAAACTAGGCAAGCAATTAAAACATGCAATTGCTAATCCTAGGGTAAATTCAGATAATGAAGATATGGGATTACAATTTCCCCCAACACTTCGTTCGAATCTCTTAACTCTCTCACTTAGAATAATAAGCACCTAGAATTGACAATCGAAAAATCACGATTACATAATAGCCTCTTTCGATGGACAACTATGAATCTTCCTAATGCGGCATGTAGGTATATGTCTGTCCTACACACTATCAAGCAACTAATATCCAGAACAATTAACAAGACACATGTCACGGTAAATCTCATTAACTACTCTATCAATTACCAACTTTCGCATAAGAAGTCATTACGATTAGATTCTCAAATGGTTGCATACGGCATTTAGGTATATTTCTATCCTAAACACTAACAAATTATCAACTCTTTAGGACAATGAATGAGACACACGTCACATAATCTCATATATTACCAGCAAGAATCTCTAACTTTCGCATGATATCATAACTAGGTCTAAACCTATAATCCATTTGCCAAGTTCATACAGGTTCACAAGAAGTCAATCTAAAAGCACAAGTTATGATAACCAATTCATAATAATAGCAAAGAGAGAGAGAGAAATCAATACAAACTATGTGTTGGGTTCCATTGAAACCCCAAAATATAAACTAAGTCATAAATAACTTGAATATATTATCCACAAGTTGATTGTACATTATCCAAATACAAAATGATAGCAAAGAGAGTTGAGAGATAGAGAAATGCAAATCTTTGTTCTTCTCTCCAAGCTTGGATCTTTGAATACAACCACTTGCTTCAATCTTCAACACTAACCTAACCCTAGAATATAACTAACTAATTGTACACTAATCTACTCCTAATCTATCATAATCTAAACAAGGAATGGAAAAGAAAGGAGAAGGGAAAACTAGGGCTTGAACTCCCTAATGGAGGCTTTTTTTAATGCTGCTCACGAGCCCCCTTTAAAGCTTTTCCCGATCAGTCAAATAATTTTCTGCTGGGGATAGGCGCGGCCACGCGCGCCCCAAGCCTATTGCAGGCGCGACTGCGCGGCACCAAAAAGCTGGAATCTGCAGCTGCTTGCTGGTGCAGGTTTGCCTCGTGTGTTCTTCAGATACTTTCTCTTGTCCCTCTTGCATTTGCCTCTTATTAGCCTTGCTTGTTACCTCTAGCTTCATGCCACTCCATTGCTTTAAGCTCATTTCAGCTCCTTGCCCCATTTAAGCGATCTTTTACTCTTTTAACGCGCAAGAACTGCTAAGAAAGTTCCTTAACCTGAAAAACATAAAACAAGGGAAAAACACATTAAACTCACAAGATTACTTAAGTTTAAGCAACCGAATGAGTGAGAAAGTATCTGATTAAGTGGTCCTAAAACCACTTATCACCATAGACCAACGAATAGGGGGTAGCCCTAGTAGAGGTGCGCATTGACGTCCTATATGCTAACAGGGTTAGAGGCAGCAGGTCAGGCCATTCCTTGTGATTGGTGGACATTTTCTGCATGATCTTCTTAATGTTTTTATTGGCATCCTCGACCGCACTGTTCATCTTGGGCCGATAGATGATGAAATTAAGACGCTTGTTGTGGAACTTATTGCACAATTCTTTCATCATTTGGTTGTTCTGGTTTTTGGCATTGTCTGATACGATCACCTCCGATTGTCCATATCGATAGACGACATTGTTTCTAATGAAACTAATGATGACCACTTTTGTGACTTTGGTAAAAGAGGCTGCTTCAACCCATTTGGTGAACTAATCGATCATTGTGAAAATGAATCGATGACCATTGCTGGCTTTTGGTTCCATTGGACCTATCACATCCATTCCTCACATGGAGAAAGGCCATGCTGAACTCATGTTGTGCAGCTTATTTGGAGGAGCGTGGATGGCATTTCCATGTATTTGGCATTGAAAACATCTCTTAATGTGATCGTCGCAGTCAGCCTTAAGAGAAATCCAATAATGGCCTGTTCTGATTATCTTCTTAGCCAGCAGATGACCGCTCATGTGTGGACCACAGACTCCACCGTAGATTTCATCCATAAGTCTTTGGGCTTGCTCTTTGTCGAGGCATCTTAACAGGCCTATTCCAACATCCCTTTTGTAAAGTGCATCTCCGCTCAAATAGAACTTCATGGCCATTTTGTGAATTCGCTTTCGCTTTGATTGACTTGCCCCAGAGAATGTGGATCCATCACGGAGATATTCCTTGATGTCTTGATACCAAGGCTGCTTGTCAGGAGGTATTTCATCTGATACTTCTCCAATGTAATTCCCATATGTCAGGGCTTTCTGAATTGTGAACTTGATGTTGGGCAATCCAATCTTATCGGATATGCGAATTAATGAATCCAACGTTACCAATGCATCAGCGAAGTTATTCTGACCCCGAGGAATATGAACGAAGATTATGTCTTCGAATTCCCGAGATATTTTGAGGACCTACCAATGATAGGGAAACAAATGCAGTTCTTTGGTGAGATACACGCCGGTGGTTTGTCTGATGACCAGCTCAAAATCTCAGAAGACGAGTAGGTGTTTGATAGTCATGGACTGGGCTAATTTCAACCACATTATACAGCCTTCATACTCGGCCGTGTTGTTGGTTTTGCCAAATTAAAGTTTGGTAGCCACAAGATACTGCTTTCCTGCACCAGAGATGAGGACTGCCCAGCTCCGGCACCTTCCATGTTTACTGCTCTGTCAAAATACATTTTCTATGGTTGGATTGTATTCTTTGACTGGAGTTGTTGATTAGTCATGATCCCATCATCTGGGAAATATGTCTCCAGGGGCTTGAACCCTCCTGAAGGTGCTTCAGCTAATTGATCTGCAGTGCCTTGACCCTTGATTAACTTCTGAGTCACGTAGACAATGTCAAATTACTGTAGGATCAACTGCTATTTGGACAGTCGGCAATTCAGCATTGGTTTGTTGAATATATACTTGAGTGGATCCATGCGGGATTGAGGTAGGTCGTATGCCCATGTAAATAGTGTTGCAACCTCATGGCAGCCCATGCTAATGCACAACATGTCTTTTTGATCAGGGTGTACTTCTGTTCACCACTGCTGAATCTTTTGTTGATGTAGGAGATAGCTCTTTCTTTGTTACTATCATCCTTCTGTCCTAACATGCCACCCATTGCATTGTTATTAATGGACAGGTACACGAACAAGGGAACTCCATCCCTTGGGGGTACAAAAATAAGAGCTTCAGTCAGCTGCTTCTTGATGGCAAGGAAAGCTTGTTGACAATCCTTATTCCATTTGGTGGAGGAATTCCTCCTTACCAGCTTGAAGATGGGTTCACAGGTTGCTGTGAGTTGGGAAATAAATCGGCTTATGAAGTTGATCCTTCCCTAGAATCCCCGTATCTCCTTCTCTATACGAGGTACGGGCATTTCAGTAATAGCTTTGATCTTGGTATGGTCGAGCTCGATGCCCCAATTGTTTACTAAGAATCCTAGTAGCTTGCCTGCTTTGAAGCCAAAAGCACATTTGGCGGGATTCAGCTTGAGGTTATACTTACGTAACCTGTTGAACAGCTTCCTAAGATGGTTGATGTGATCATCCTCCCTCTAGGATTTGATGATGATGTCATCCACATAAACTTCGATCTCTTTGTGCATTATGTCATGAAAGAGGGCCATCATAGCTCGCTGATACGTGGCTCAGGCATTGATAAGGCCGAAGGATAGTCATCTATAGCAGATGGTTCCCCAGGGAGTGATAAAAGTTGTTCTCTCCCGCCACTCTTTAGCAACCATGATTTGATGATAACCAGCAAAGCAATCCATGAAAGAATACATGTCATACTCATAGTATTATTGATTAAGATGTGGATGAACGGTATCGGGAAATTATCCTTGAGGCAGGCTTTGTTCAAATCCCGATAATCCAAGCAGACTCGTACCTTCCCTCCGGGCTTAGGCACGAGAACTATGTTTGACAGCCATTCTGGGTATGTTGATACCATGATGATTTCGGCTTTGAATTGTTTAACAATTTCTTCTTTGACTTTCAGACTCTATTCAGGTTTCAATCGCCTGAGCTTTTGCTTGACTGGTTTGAATCCATCTTTGATGGGCATTAAATGGATGACAATATCAGTGGATAAGCCAATCATTTCTTCATGTGACCATGCAAATAAATCTTGGTACTGTTTTAGAAGTTCGATCAGGTCAGCTTTTTGATTGGGTATGAGGTCTGAACCTATTTGAATTTCTTTGATGTTTTTGGAGGTTCCTATGTTGATGGTGATGGTTTGGTCGAGGTTTATTTTAGGTTTGAATTCGACCCATTCTTTGATCTCCTTGGGCACCTCATAGTCATCTTCCTCCTCTTGATTCTACATCAAAGTCATAGTTTATTTGACAGGTTGGCATTTCATCAGTAGAGACACACACATCCAATGCTTGGGTCCTAAAAAAAATGCTTTCATTAATATATACAACTGCTTAAACATACATGACATTTGCAATGCATGACAAAAGTTACTGCTATAGCTGTGCAAGCAAAAGTAAGCAGTAAATGAAAGCATGATTAAAGAGCAGATGTACTTTCTGCCCCTTTACCCTTTTCGACTGAGGCAAGAGACACTGATCCAGTTGTCTAAGGTCAGATCCACATGAACTGGGAGGATTAGGGATTTGTGATTATCTATCTCGTCTTGGATGATGACCGAGACATCCTTTATAATAGGGTCAGGGCTCTTCTTTGAACAACTCCTTTTTTCCTTCTTGATGCGAGGAATTTTGGCATGATCCTCGTCGTCGCTGTCTGGGAGTTCGTCATTCATGCCCTCGTAGTTGATAATGACCCTCATGTTAGCGAATGGGTCTCGTCCTTTGTACAGGATCTTTTCTTTTCCCTTTTTGTTGTCTGCCTCAGGCTTGAGGACATTTCTTTCATGGACAGGTATGATTGAAGGAAATAGCATGGTTGATACCGCAGTCAGGATTTTCCTTGTAGGTTTCACCCATCCGACATTTGTGAGGTTTGGCAGCAGAATTGTGAAGGCATGAGCCTTGGGATGTTTATGTGGGTTCCGGCGGCTTGACCAAGATGAATATCCCAATCCTGCTCTCCCAGTCTGACTTGGAATTTGGACTAGCATCTTGATACCTTGTTTATCCTTTCCCAACCCTTCTCCAGGGTGGAAACCCAAAGATACCATTTCTTGCCCCACTGTCATTACTTCGGTGGAGACTTTAGGTTTTAGGGATGGTGCCCCGATAGGTAGATACTGAGTATCGCTCACCTCTAGAGCTTGAAAATTGGCAGGTTCAATCCCCGCATCTAGGCTGATCTCTGGCATATCCCCATATATGTAGGTAGGTATTTTGGTTCGATCGTGAATCCCACGATTCCTAGGCTCACATATGAATAGCGATCTAAGGGACGCAAGGTTGCTTTTAAAGCTAAAACTAGAAAGAAAGCTAGATTTAAGGAAATCTCAGCCATTCTAGCTTCTCGATTTAGTCTGGAGGTTTTGACCCGTTTGAAAACTATAATTGGCGAGATTTAAATAAATCTAATCCGCCTGCAGATATGTCAATGCCAATTCATATAAAATGAATATTTAAAGCTGTAGTTGAATAGAAAGCAAGTAAAGCAATATATATATATATATATATATATATATATATATAAAAGTTGTAAAGGTCGATGGGTTTTCAAGCCGGTACCCGGACTAGAATTGAAATATATATATATATTGACAGAAACATAGTCAACCAAGACTGGGAAGAGGACCAGTGATGGTGAAGGCTGCTTATATATGCATAAATATATATAAAAGCAGTAAAAAGGCCACAGAATGATCCTGGCCAAACTAGATTGTAAATGTACAGAAAAGTAGTCAACTAGGGACTGGGAAGATAACCCAGTAATGGTGAAGTGTGCAAAAATAGTATAAAGGCCATGAAATAGTCCAGGCCAGACTGGAATGTAAATGCAGAAAAGTAGTCAACCAGTGACTAGGGAGGGCACCCAGTATGGCGAAGAGTGCAAAAACAGTATAAAGGGCGATGTGTTTTCACGCCGGTGCCCGGACTGAATTAAAATATATATATATATATATATATATATATATATATATATATATATATATATATATATATATATATATATATATATTGACAGAAATGTAGTCAACCAAAATTATTATGAGAACCAGTGATGGTGAAAATCGCTTATATATGCGTAAATATATATAAAAGCGGTAAACTACCTCGGATTTGACATTCGGGCTTGACAGAATTGAAATGTTAGTATATATACAGTTAAATATATACAAAAAAGAGCCAAACTGGGACTGGGAAGATAACCAAGTCCGACGAAGTTGCCAAAATGTGTGTGCTACTGCAATGAAGCTGCTGGAGCTGACGGATCGTCAATCCGAGTTATAGAAATGCCAGAAAATCAGTATATGTACAGAAATATACCACATTTTGACGAAAACGGCCACGGAACTAAGTTCCGGGCATTTTTAGAAAACGAAACTTAACGTGCAAGTGTATAAAAGTACGAAGAAGTAATATTCACTTTCTGATCGTGAAAATACTTACAATGGACTGCTACACGGAAGTTTTTGCCAAATCGTATACTCTATACGACCAAATCTATCGGTTATTTTTTGATATGTGGTAGTATATAGGTATATCTACGAGTTAGAGTGAAAATATTTGGGTTTGGAAGAGGTGTAAAAGTCAAAAAATTGAACTGGCAGAGCTTCGCTGCGTTTCTGGATTTTTTAAAATGAAAGGGGCACCTCTATTTATAGGCCAGGGAGCCTCCACTCTACATGCTACTTTCACAGGTAGAGGTGCGACTCCCCTGGTGGGGCCCGCAATTTTGGGTTCTGTTATCTCGAAGTACGTGCACTCCGAACAACGCACAGTCAAAGTCGAAACTTTTGAACTTTTGATCGGAGTGTCCGTTTGAGGCATGCGATACCTTTTCGAAAAGCCCTCGCCGAGAGTGTCGCAATTACATGGGATAAAATATTTTCTAGGTCCTAAAAGACGGGTTCATAACCAGGTCTTTGATTCCCTATAATTTATCCGTTGAGCTGTCTTGCGTCGTTTGCACTCGATATCATCGTTATGGTTCATTCTGACTTTGATGGCATCAATTCAGCTTGAGTTTAACCGAATCGATTGAGAGTTGATAAAATGATAGTTTTACCCCTCCCGGGGTGGTCCTTGGTGGATCTGGCTTCCTAGGGTTATCTCTGGGGCTGAACTGCACTTCCCGGATTGATAACAGGGCTGATCTGTACTTCCTGGATTGAGACTAGGGATGACGTGATATGTCATGTGTTGATGTCGAGGTTGACCTGTACCTCCCAGCTTGATGCCGGATCTGACTTGATGGCTCGGTATTGAGATCGGGATTAATCCGTACCTCCCGGGTTGATATCGGGACTGACTTGTACCTCTCGGATTGCCGCTAAGGCTAATTTAAAGGCCTGATATTGAGATCGGGGTTTGACTTGAAGGCCCAATCAGAGATCAGGGTTGATTTGATAGCCCGATATTAGGATCGAGGTTAATCTGACGGTCTGATTAGAGATCGAAGCTGGATAGACGATCCAATTGGAGATCGGAGCTGGATAGACTGTTCAATTGGAGATCGGAGCTAAATGGATGGTCTGATTATAGATTGAAGCTGGATAGATGGTCTGATTGAAGATCGGAGCTGGATAGACGGTCTGATTAACGATCAAAGCTGGATAGACGGTCCAATTGACGATCGGAGCTGGATTGATGGTCCGATTAAAGATTGGATTTGAATAGGCGGTCTGATTGATGATCAAAGCTGGATTGACGGTTCGATTAACGATCGAAGCTGGATAGACGGTCTAATTGATGATCGGAGCTGGATAGACGGTCCGATTCGAAGCCTGGTATCGGTACCGGGATTGGCTTAATTGACGGTTTTGTCCTCCCACAATGTTCGTATTGGGGTAAGAAACATTTTGAGTGTCTAAAGATGCGTACATCTCACACAAGTCTTGATTTAGGGAGACCTTCTAATTATTTCATTGGTTTTCTCAAATTATCAAAGAAAGTGGTGATTATGAGTCCTATAACTTTGTTCTGATTTTATTAACATCAAAAGGAGCATACCTATTACTAGTCTTCATTTAGGAAGACCTTCATATTGTTTCATTGGTTGTTTCAAATTTATAAAGAAAAAGGTCATTAAGAGTTGTATTACTTCGTTCTAGTTTAATTAGCGTCAAAAAGAGAAACCCATGACTATCGCGTTCAAAAGCATGCGTACATCTCACACAAGTCTTCATTTAGGGAGACCTTCTTATTTTTTCATTGGTTCTCTAAAATTGTCAAAGAAAGAGATGATTAGGAGTCCTATAACTTCGTTCTAGTTTGATTAGCATCAAAAGGAGCAATCCCATTAATATCACGTTCAAAACGATGCGTACATCTCACATAAGTCTTCATTTAAGGAGACCTTCTTATTGTTTCATTGGTTCTCTAAAATTGTCAAAGAAAGAGGTTATTAGAAGTCTTATTACTTCGTTCTAATTTGATTAGAATCAAAAGGAGCAATCCCATGACTATGGCTTTAAAAATGATGCGTACATCTCACACAAGTTTTGATTTAGGGAGACCTACTTATTATTTCTACGGTTCTCTCAAATTGTCAAAGAAAGAGGTGATTATGAGTCCTATGACTTCGTTCTAGTTTATTAGCATCAAAAGGAGCAATCCTATCACTAGTGCCTTCAAAACAATTCGTACATCTCACACAAGTCTTTATTTAGGGAGACCTTCTTATTGTTTCATTAGTTCTCTCAAATTATCAAAATATAGGTGATTATGAGTCCTATTACTTCGTTCTAGTTGAAATTAGCATCAAAAGGAGCAATCTCATCACTATCGCTTCTAAAACAATGCATAGATTTCACACAAGTCTTCATTTCGGGCGCCTTCATATTGTTTCAATGGTTGTTTCGAATTTACAAAGAAAGAGGTGATTAAGAGTTGTATTACTTCATTCTAGTTTTATTAGATTCAAAAGGAGAAACCCGTAACTATCGCGTTCAAAACCATGCATACGTCTCACACAAGTCTTCATTTTGGGTGACCTTCTTATAGTTTAAATGGTTCCCTAAATTTGTCAAACAAAGAGGTGATTAGGAGTCCTATAACTTTGTTCTAGTTTGATTAGCATCATAAGGAGCAATCCCATTAATATCACGTTCAAAACGATGCATACATCTCACACAAGTCTTCATTTATGGAGACCTTCTTATTGTTTCATTGGTTTTCTAAAATTATCAAAGAAAGAGTTGATTAGGAGTCCTATTATTTCATTCTAATTTGATTAGCATCAAAAGGAGCAATCTCATGACTATTGCGTTTAAAACGATAAGTATATCTCACACAAGTCTTGATTTAGGGAGACTGTGACATCCCGGATTTTTAAGAATTTATAAATGAGAATTTAACAAATAAAATGTTTATTTTAAGATGTTCGAGTACGAGTATATGTATATGGATATTTCTTAGTGATGTAAGACTTTGTATAGTAACTTAGAGGAAGTGATTCATGTAATAGAATTGAATCAAATATTTGTAATGTAAAGGTTGCGATTCAGGGCAATAAAGAAAGTAGTTTATAAAAGTTTTAAATATTCTGCATTTTTAGTGATTTTAATATTGAATAATTATGTAAAGATAGATTAAAGATGTATTGTTAACGATCGAGGATGAGGATTATATTGTATGAATTTTGGGGTCGTTACAGTTGGTATCAAAGCTGTAGGTTACACACCTTAGGTAAGAGTACCTTAGGCTATGACCTTAGATTATAAGAAGTTAAGTCTAAGTTACGTATAACGAAAAGGTGATTCTTTTCACATACGTAGAAGTATACGATGTGTCAAGTCCTAGAAATGTTATAAGAAGAAGATTAGAATGGCGAGGAATAAAACTCGAATAAAATATTGATATATATAAACGAAATTAGAAATTCTTAAAGGAAAAGTTGTTTAATAAACAAGAAGATTCAAAGAAGAATCTTGAAAGGATGTAGAGATAAAAAACAGGAGTTGCCTAACTCCAATAATCTAGATGACGAATAATGATGAATAGACAGAGTCTATGAGATTTAAAAGCATAATGAAATCATGATATGACATGATGATTGGTAAAGATGAGAAGTTTTAAAACAAAACGATAATGAGATAAGAAAGAATCATAAGGGAGATGATTATAGAATAAGATCACAACATGATCTTTTAAAGTTGTAAAAGACATAGATGGTCTATAATGATTGAATAGTTATAGTTTGATGCTATAACGAGAATGTACTATGATATAGTACGAGATTAACTCACGAGAAGTTATAAATGATGAGATACAGAAGTCTGTATCGAATATAGAGCGAGAAGTTATAAGTAAGATAGAGTTAAGTGGGATTTCAACTGAGGACTCATGTGGTGGCTGAGTTGTACAAATCTTTGTATGGGCAGGGTTTTGTGTTTACACTTGGTTTATCATATTGATAATCGTTGGAAGGTTGGTGTCGCGCTATCGATATATATATGTCGAGAAGGTGATTTTTTTCTCATATTATATTTGATAGTTAGAGTCAATAGAGGATAGATTAGATGATATTAAGATTACATTAGATGATCTTAAGATTAGGCAAGTTCTTAAAACTCATACTTATTGTGAGTTCGTGACTCATAATCGTATGTATGTTTTTGAACCCCTAAGTATATAGATAGTCTCTGATCAGTTCTTTGACTACGTATTGCTAGGACAAGTTCCTAAACTCATATTATTGTGGCAAGTTCCTGAACTTCCAAAGTGTGGTAAGTTCGATGAACTATACTGGGTATAAAAAGGTTATGGTATAGAAAGCATTGATATTATTTAATATTGATAGAATGATTAAGTAATTATGGAGTAAAGAGTTATATTGATGGAGAAAGTTTTTATATTCTAAATCTCCTAGCTTTGCTAGATTTTCAAAATTTATTGACTTCGTGCTGATGTTGCACTTCTGTTTTCTTAAAAAATATTGGATCAAATAATGGAACCAATGGATTTTTTAAAATAGTGCTATTATTGACATGTCTATGCTAATTTCTTCATCTAGACAAAAATGAATTTCAATTTTCAAAATGTATTTTATATATTCTATGCATCATTTGATATGGTGTAGAAACAATAATCGAGGAAGTTATCAATGCAGTTAAACCTAGTGTTGGATGTGATCGTATGATCATCAGCCCACTATGGTATGATGTAGTATGACGACGTAATGTAATAACGAAATCCTCAACGCACCATTACTACGGTACGGTATCAGGATATTATGAAAAGATTGATTTATTTATTTTTAGTTTCTTTAAACGAAAAAAAAATATTTTTGAGTTGGTTAAAGATATATATATATATATAAATATATATATATATATATATATATATATTGATTGATGTCCGAATTATTGCTAGAAGTCTATGCTACTTGATTCAGCTAGACAAATATGGAAAGATGTTTATAAAATTCGAGCGTTCTTGGTCAAACTATGCCAAACCAAATTATTTTGGTGCGGATTCAGATGTTAAGAAGCTGAGGTGAACAACCCTATAAAAGGGGACATGTTATCGGAGACAATAGTTTTGAGTGTAACGCATATAGTCATTACGATGTACTACGTTTGGGCCCGACGTAGGGGTATGATAGGCTGGCCACCTAGAGTACCGATGCGGTTTATAGTGTGAAGTACTGGGGGTGAAGCACTATTAAACCTAGAAAGAAGTTCAAGGTCTTGCGACCACTCAGCATGATTTGGAATATTTTAAATTCCTGAGTTATTTATATCTCTTCCTAATTATTGGGCAATTGTGAAATATTTTTATTATTTTGAAGGAGGATGTGGGTAGAAGGATATTCCTTAGAAAGAATTAGTTGTAGAACGCTTTAATCTAGTGAATAGAGATTAACGTAAAATCTATTTTGATAGTTTGAATGAATGAAGATTAATAAAAATTTCGAGGATGAAATTCTTAGAAGAAGGGGTGAATGTGATAACCCAAACAATTATAGATGATGAATTATGTAGTATAGTAATTCGACGAGTAGAGCATTCGATAATGATTCTTAGAAAGGAATGAATAAATTAGAGAATATATAATATTCGATATATGATTGTGTTTAATTGAAGGTTATGTAATAAAACCTAATAGTTGTTGAAGAAATGAATGAAGTATATATATGTGCAAATTTTTTTGCTAAATTAAGGTGTTGAAGTTATTCAACGATAATTGTGAAAGAGATTTTGCAAAAATCGAGTAAGGGAGGTTTCGTTGATTCCGAGGACAGAATCCTTATAAGGAGGGAAGGATGTGACATCACATATTTTTAAGAATTTATAAATGAGAATTTAACAAATAAAATGTTTATTTTAAGATGTTCGAGTACGAGTATGTGTATATGGATATTGCTTAGTGATGTAAGACTTTGTATAGTAACTTAGAGGAAGCGATTCATGTAATAAAATTGAATCAAATATTTGTAATGTAAAGGTTGCGATTCAGGGCAATAAAGAAAGAAGTTTATAAAAGTTCTAAATATTTCGCATTTTTAGTGATTTTAATATCGAATAATGATGTAAAGATAGATTAAAGATGTATTGTTAACGATCG
The DNA here is from genome assembly GCA_020205555.1 of Panax stipuleanatus. Classification (NCBI taxonomy): domain Eukaryota; kingdom Viridiplantae; phylum Streptophyta; class Magnoliopsida; order Apiales; family Araliaceae; genus Panax; species Panax stipuleanatus. The sequence goes on from CM035115.1 coordinate 106,056,490, forward strand.
AGGATGAGGATTATATTGTATGAATTTTGGGGTCGTTACAGAGACTTTCTTATTATTTCATTGGTTCTCTCAAATTGTCAAAAAAGGTAATTTTGAGTCCTATTACTTCATTCTAGTTTAATTAGCATCAAAACGAGCAATCCTATCACTATTGCCATCAAAACAATCCGTACATCTCACAAAAGTCTTCATTTAGGAGACCTTCTTATTGTTTCATTAGTTCTCTCAAATTGACAAAATATACGTGATTATGAGTCCTATTACTTCGTTATAATTTAATTTAGCATCAAAATGAGCAATCCTATCACTATCGCATCCAAAACAGTTCGTAGATCTCACACAAGTCTTCTTTTAAGGAGACATTCATATTGTTTCATTGGTTGTTTCGAATTTACAAAGAAAGAGATGATTAAGAGTTGTATTACTTCGTTCTAGTTTGATTACTGTCAAAAAGAGAAACCCATGACTATCGCGTTCAAAACCATACGTACATCTCACACAAGTCTTGATTTAGGGAGACCTTCTTATTATTTCATTGGTTCTCTAAAATTGTCAAAGAAAGAGATGATTACGAGTTCTATAACTTTGTTCTAGTTTAATTAGTATCAAAAGAAGCAATCCCATTAATATCATGGTCAAAACGATGCGTACACCTCACATACGTCTTAATTTAGGGAGACCTTTTTATTGTTTCATTGGTTCTTTAAAATTGTCAAAGAAAGAGATGATTAGAAGTCCTATTACTTCGTCCTAATTTAATAAGAATCAAAAGGAGCAATCTCCTGACTACCGCGTTAAAAACGATGCGTACATCTCACACAAATCTTGATTTAGGGAGACCTTCTTAATGTTTCTATGGTTCTCTCAAATTGTCAAAAAAAGAGGTGTTTATGAGTCCTATGACTTCGTTCTAGTTTGATTAACATCAAAAAAAGAAATCCTATCACTAGTGCCTTCAAAACGATTCGTACATCTCTCACAAGTCTTCATTTAGAAAGACCTTCTTATTGTTTCATTAGTTCTCTCAAATTATCAAAATATAGGTGATTATGAGTCCTATTACTTCGTGCTATTTGAAATTAGCATCAAAAGGAGAAATCCCATCACTATCGCGTCCAAAACGATGCGTATATCTCACACAAATATTTATTTAGGAAAACATTTATACTATTTCATTAGTTGTTTTGAATTTGCAAAGAAATAGGTGATTAAGTGTTGTATTACTTTGTTCTAGTTTGATTAGCGTCAAAAGGAGAAACCCATGGCTATCACGTTCAAAACCATGCGTACATCTCACACAAATCTTCATTTGAGGAGACCTTCTTATTGTTTCATTGGTTCTTTAAAATTGTCAAAGAAAGAGGTGATTACGAATCCTATAACTTCGTTCTAGTTTGATTAGCATCAAAAGGAGCAATCCCATTAATATCACGTTCAAAACAATGCGTACATCTCACACAAGTCTTCATTTAAGGAGACCTTCTTATTGTTTCATTGGTTCTCTAAAATTTTTAAAGAAAAAGGTGATTAGAAGTCCTATTACTTAGTTTTAATTTAATTAGCATCAAAAGGAGCAGTCCCATGATTATCGCGCTAAAAACGATGCGTACATCTCACACAAGTCTTGATTTAGCAAAACCTTCCTATTGTTTCATTGGTTCTCTCAAATTATCAAAGAAAATGGTGATTATGAATCCTATGACTTTGTTCTAGTTTGATTAGCATTAAAAGGAGCAATCCTATCACTAGTTCCTTCAAAACGATCTGCACATCTCACACAAGTCTTCATTTAGAGAGACCTTCTTATTGTTTTATTAGTATTCTCAAATTTTCAAAATATAGGTGATTATAAGTCCTATTACTTTATTCTAGTTGAAATTATCATCAAAAAAGCAATCTCATCACTATCGCATCCAAAACGATGCGTAGATCTCACACGAGTCTTCATTTAGGAAGACCTTCATATTGTTTCATTGGTTATTTCAAATTTACAAAGAAAGAGATGATTAAGAGTTGTATTACTTCGTTCTAGTTTGATTAGTGTCAAAAGGAGAAACCCATCACTATCGCGTTCAAAACCATGCGTACATCTCACACAAGTCTTTATTTAGGGAGACCTTTTTATTATTTCAATTGTTATCTAAAATTGTCAATGAAAGAGGTGATTAGGAGTCCTATAACATCGTTCTAGTTTGATTACCATCAAAAGGATTAATCCCATTAATATCACGTTCAAAATGATGCGTACATCTCACACAAGTCTTCATTTAAAGAGACCTTCTTATTATTTCATTGGTTCTATAAAATTGTCAAAAAAAGAGGTGATTAGAATCCTATTACTTCGTTCTAATTTGATTAGCATCAAAAGGAGCAATCCCATGACTATCGTGTTAAAAACGATGCGTACATCTCACACAAGTCTTGATTTAGTGAGACCTTCTTATTATTTCATTGGTTCTCTTAAATTGTCAAATAAAGAGGTGATTATGAGTCCTATGACTTCGTTCTATTTTGATTAGCATCAAACAATCAATCCTATCACTATTGCCATTAAAACAATCCGTACATCTCACACAAGTCTTCATTTAGGGAGACCTTCTTATTGTTTCTTTAGTTCTCTCAAAGTAACAAAATATACGTGCTTATGAGTCCTATAACTTTGTTCTAGTTTGATTAGCATCAAAAGGAGTAATCCCAATAATATCACGTTCAAAACGATGCGTACATCTCACACAAGTCTTCATGTAAGGAGACCTTCTTATTATTTCATTGGTTCGCTAAAATTATTATAGAAAAAGGGGATTAGGAGTCCTACAACTTCGTTCTAGTTTGATTAGCAACAAAAGGAGCAATCCCACTAATATCACGTTCAAAACGATGCGTACATCTCACAAAAGTCTTCATTTGAGGAGACCTTCTTATTGTTTCATTGGTTCTTTAAAATTGTCAAAGAAAGATGTGATTAAAAGTCTTATTACTTCGTTCTAATTTGATTAGCATCAAAAGGAGCAATTCCATGACTATCTCGTTAAAAACAATGCGTACATCTCACACAAATCTTAATTTAGGGAGACCTTCTTATTGTTTCATTGGTTCTCTCAAATTGTCAAAGAAAGAGGTGATTATGAGTCCTATGACTTTGTTCTAGTTTGATTAGCATCAAAACAAGCAATCCTATCACTAGTGCCATCAAAATAATTCATACATCTCACACAAGTATTCATTTAGGGAGACCTTATTATTTCATTAGTTAAGTAAAATTGACAAAATATAGGCGATTATGAGTCCTATTACTTCGTTATAGTTTAAATTAGCATCAAAAGGAGCAACCCTATCACTATCGCGTCCAAAACGGTTCGTAGATCTCATACAAGTCTTCATTTAGGGAGACCTTATTATTTCATTAGTTGTTTCGAATTTAGAAAGAAAGAGATGATTAAGAGTTGTATTACTTCGTTCTAGTTTGATTACCGTCAAAAGGAGAAACCCATGACTATCACGTTCAAAATCATGCGTACATCTCACACAAGTCTTCATTTAGGGAGACCTTCTTATTGTTTCATTGGTTCTCTAAAATTGTCAAGGAAAGAGGTGATTACGAATCCTATAACTTCGTTCTAGTTTGATTAGCATCAAAAGGAGCAATCCCATTAATATCACATTCAAAACGATGCGTACATCTCACACAATTCTTCATTTAAGGAGACCTTCTTATTGTTTCATTGGTTCTCTAAAATTTTTAAAGAAAAAGGTGATTAGAAGTCCTATTACTTATTTTTAATTTAATTAACATCAAAAGGAGCAGTCCCATGATTATCGCATTAAAAACGATGCGTACATCTCACACAAGTCTTGATTTAGCAAGACCTTCCTATTGTTTCATTGGTTCTCTCAAATTATCAAAGAAAATGGTGATTATGAATCCTATGACTTTGTTCTAGTTTGATTAGCATTCAAAAGAGCAATCCTATCACTAGTTCCTTCCAAACGATCCGTACATCTCACACAAGTCTTCATTTAGAGAGACCTTCTTATTGTTTCATTAGTACTCTCAAATTTTAAAAATATAGATGATTATGAGTCCTATTACTTTATTATAGTTGTAATTATCATCAAACAAGCAATCCCATCACTATCGCATCCAAAATGATGCATAGATCTCACACGAGTCTTCATTTAGGGAGACCTTCATATTGTTTCATTGGTTATTTCGAATTTACAAAGAAAGAGATGATTAAGAGTTGTATTACCTCGTTCTAGTTTGATTAGAGTCAAAAGGAGAAATCCATCACTATCGCGTTCAAAACCATGCGTACATCTCACACAAATCTTCATTTAGGGAGACCTTCTTAATGTTTCAATTGTTATCTAAAATTGTCAATGAAAGAGGTGATTAGGAGTCCTATAACATCGTTCTAGTTTGATTACCATCAAAAAGATTAATCCCATTAATATCACATTCAAAACGATGCGTACATCTCGCACAAGTCTTCATTTAAAGAGACGTTCTTATTATTTCATTGGTTCTCTAAAATTGTCAAAAAAAAGAGGTGATTAGAATCCTATTACTTCGTTCTAATTTGATTAGCATCAAAAGGAGCAATCCCATGACTATCGTGTTAAAAATAATGCGTACATCTCACACAAGTCTTGATTTAGGGAGACCTTCCTATTATTTCATTGGTTCTCATAAATTGTCAAAGAAAGAGGTGATTATGAGTCCTATGACTTCGTTCTATTTTGATTAGCATCAAACAAGCAATCCTATCACTATTGCCATCAAAATAATCCGTACATCTCACACAAGTCTTCATTTAGGGAGACCTTCTTATTGTTTCTTTAGTTCTCTCAAAGTGACAAAATATACGTGCTTATGAGTCCTATAACTTTGTTCTAGTTTAATTAGCATCAAAAGGAGTAATCCCAATAATATCGCGTTCAAAACGTTGCGTACATCTCACACAAGTCTTCATGTAAGGAGACCTTCTTATTGTTTCATTGGTTCGCTAAAATTGTTATAGAAATAGGGGATTAGGAGTCCTATAACTTCGTTCTAGTTTGATTAGCAACAAAAGGAGCAATCCCACTAATATCACGTTCAAAACGATGCGTACATCTCACAAAAGTCTTCATTTGAGGAGACCTTCTTATTGTTTCGTTGGTTCTCTAAAATTCTCAAAGAAAGATGTGATTAGGAGTCTTATTACTTTGTTCCAATTTGATTAGCATCAAAAGGAGAAATCCCATGACTATCGCGTTAAAAATAATGCGTACATCTCACACAAGTCTTAATTTAGGGAGACCTTCATATTGTTTCATTGGTTCTCTCAAATTGTCAAAGAAAGAGGTGATTATGAGTCCTATGACTTCGTTCTAGTTTGATTAGCATCAAAACGAGAAATCCTATCACTATTGCCATCAAAACAATCCGTACATCTCACACAAGTCTTTATTTCGGGAGACCTTCTTATTGTTTCATTAGTTATCTAAAATTGACATAATATAGGTGATTATGAGTCCTATTACTTCGTTATAGTTTAAATTAGCATCAAAAGGAGCAATCCTATCACTATCGCGTCTAAAACGGTTCGTAGATCTCACACAAGTCTTCATTTAAGGAGACCTTATTATTATTTCATTGGTTGTCTCGAATTTACAAAGAAAGAGATGATTAATAGTTGTATTACTTCGTTCTAGTTTGATTACCGTCAAAAGGAGAAACCCATGACTATCGCGTTCAAAACCATGCGTACATCTCACACAAGTCTTCATTTAGGGAGACCTTCTTATTGTTTCATTGGTTCTCTAAAATTGTTAAAGAAAGAGGTGATTAGGAGTCCTATAACTTTGTTCTAGTTTGATTAGTATCAAAAGGAGAAATCCCATTAATATCATGTTCAAAACGATGCGTACATCTCACACACATCTTTATTTAAGGAGACCTTCTTATTGTTTCATTGGTTCTTTAAAATTGTCAAAGAAAGAGGTGATTAGGAGTCCTATTACTTCAGTCTAATTTGATTAGCATCAAAAGGAGCAATCCCATAACTATCGCGTTAAAAACGATGTGTACATGTCACACAAGTCTTGATTTTGGGAGACCATTTTAATGTTTCATTGGTTCTCTCAAATTGTCAAAGAAAGAGGTGATTATAAGTCCTATGACTTCGTTCTAGTTTGATTAGCATCAAACGGAGCAATCCTATCACTAGTGCCTTCAAAACAATCCGTACATCTCACACAAGTCTTCATTTAGGAAGACCTTCTTATTGTTTCATTATTTCTCTTAAATTGTCAAAATATAGGTGATTATGAGTACTATTACTTCGTTCTAGTTAAAATTAGCATCAAAATGAGCAATCCCATCACTATCGCATCCAAAACAATGCGTAGATCTCACACAAATCTTCATTTAGGAAAATCTTCATATTATTTCAGTAGTTGTTTCGAATTTACAAAGAAATAGGTTATTAAGTGTTGTATTACTTTGTTCTAGTTTGATTAGCATCAAAAGGAGAAACCCATGACTATCGCGTTTAAAACCATGTGTACATCTCACACAAATCTTCATTTAGGGAGACCTTCTTATTGTTTCATTGGTTCTCTAAAATTATCAATGAAAGAGATTATTAGGAGTCCTATAACTTCGTTCTAGTTTGATTAGCATCAAAAGGAGCAATCCCATTAATATCACGTTCAAAACGATGCGTACATCTCTTACAAGTCTTCATTTAAGGAGACGTTATTATCGTTTTATTGGTTCTCTAAAATTGTCAAAGAAGGAGGTGATTTGGAGCCATATTACTTCGTTTTAATTTTATTAGCATCAAAAGGAGCAGTCCCATGACTACCGCGTTAAAAACGATGCGTACATCTCACACAATTCTTGATTTAGGGAGACCTTTTTATTGTTTCATTAGTTATCTCAAATTGTCAAAGAAAGAGGTAATTATGAGTCATATGACTTTGTTCTAGTTTTATTAGCATTAAAAGGAGCAATCATATCACTAGTGCCTTCAAAACGATCCGTATATCTCACTCAAGTCTTCATTTAGGGAGACCTTCTTATTGTTTCATTTGTTCTCTCAAATTGTCAAAATATAAGTGATTATGAGTCTTGTTACTTTATTCTAGTTGAAATTAGCATCAAAAGAGCAATCCCATCACTATCGCATCCAAAACGATGCGTAGATCTCACACGAGTCTTTATTTAGGGAGACCTTCATATTGTTTCATTAGCTGTTTCGAATTTATAAAGAAAGAGGTGATTAAAAGTTGTATTACTTCGTTCTAGTTTGATTAGCGTCAAAAAGAGAAACCCATCACTATCGCATTCAAAACCATGCGTATATCTCACACAAATCTTCATTTAAGGAGACTTCTTATTGTTTCATTGGTAGATTAATATGTGTTTGGATTATGGTAGATTAATTTAATTATATGTGTTACATTGATTAAATTAATATAGAGAATTTTATAATTCAAAGTATGAATTTAATTGAGTGTATTTGATTAAATGAATTATTTAATAAGCATAATGTTATTCTAATTAATTTAATAATTAATTAGATATTTAATGATTTGACATAATTAATAAATGAGATTTTTAATTATGTGACTATGTGATTTATTGTGGAATTATTCTAATTTATTTAATTAATTTAAATAAGATTATATGATTAATTCGGTGTGACATTTTTTAACTATATAATAGGAGTTAATTAAAATAAAGGGAAAGGAGTAATAAAAGAGCTAGCCAAACATGGCCCTAAGAGAGGTTGGGGCAGTTAACCCATTATGGGGTTAACTGACCATTACTACGTCAGTTGTTATACATATATTGTATATGTATATTATAACTTATATTAGACTTATATGTCATATCAGTTGTATTGCGTAGTTTTCATTCAGAGAGAAATTTAGAGAGAAAGTTTGAGAGAAGAAGAGTCCTTATAATTATCCTTGTATCATCTTCACAAAACTAGCAAGGGTAATCTCTTAACCCAAACTTTACTTTACGTTCTTATAATTTCTATGAAAAACTATTTCAAAGTACTCTGTGATTGAAGAGATTGATAATTGATGAGTATATGATGATATATATGTTAGTATGTGTTTACAATATGTTTTATATCATGTAGTCATGTGTTGGAGTAACCAATTTCATATAAACATGCTAAAATCAGAATTTTTCATTAACGTGTTTTAAAAGTTCTCTGTGAAGAACGATTTTCATGATTTACTTAAGATATGATCACATGTATGCTATTATATGTTAATAACATATTTTATATCATGCATACAAGAATTAAAGTGACCAACAAAATGTAATTATGTATCAATTGGGTTTTTTTTGAAGTTACAGAGCATAAAAGTTGTATATATGGCCTTATGGCCTTTACGAACAATTATATGCCATGACTTATTTGTTTAACTTAAATTTGACAGTAGATTATGATAATACATGTTAAAACAAAGAAAACAAACTTTGAACGAACGAATTCGGAGTTATAACGAATCCGTGACGTCAAATTTCATATTTTTTCTTCAAAACTTTCATGAACACCAAGAACAATGAAATTACGTGATTTGATTTGAGTAATTACATGATTTAAGATGTTAAAAACATGTTATGAATATGTTATGATGTTGCTATGAAGTTTATACTTCATAGAAATCACGGTACTAGTTTAATTTGTATTTAATTGGAATTAATTGGGCCAACGAACTCTCAAAATCGCGAACCAGAGTTCCACCAGCATGGGGCCCCGCCCCAGCGGAGTTGTGTAGGCTTAAAGCCCCGCTCCAGCAGGGGTGGGTGCTGTCCAGAGTGAAAATAGTGCAAGACGAGACTGTTTTGACCTCCTGTAGTAAAATAAGCATAACTTCTTCATAAAAACTCCGATTAGGCGATTCATGATGATTTGGAAAGATAACGAGCAAACCTAAAATTTTCATTCTTTAAGTTTTTCGATTTGAAGTCGTTAACAAGGGTCAAAATGGCCATCTTTGTGACTGATGCGTATTCTGAGGCAATCGAAGGGCGTCAGACATGTCCGTACGCAAGTGTAGTGCTCTAGACGATAAAAGATGTTGTTATAAGTTGTAAAACATGAATATTATGAAATATAATGATGTTTAACATTAATCAATGATGTTTTAAATAAATTACATGAGCATGTTAAGCATATGCAAGAGGGACGAGTCGGGCGTGCGACGAATGAAAGTCGAAACGTCGTGCCAAGTGTAATACTATGCTATAACATACTTGAGGACTTGATGAACATGTAATGCTATTCTATAACATGTTATTAACACATATTATATGATTTGAAGTTTATGTTAATAAACTAAGTGTGAACCTGAATATTGTGATTGTAAAACTTTATTATGATTGTTTAAAGTATTATACCTATGTGATACGCATATTGTGAATTCATACTTATGTTATGTGATTAGTTAATAAGTTATCACTGGAAACCAAGTTGTAAGTTGAACTTCAATGAAAAGTTCAATAGTTAAATATAGAAGTTATGAAACTAATCGACATCGTATGCATAATGTAATGTGTAGGACGTTGAGGAATTGAATTGTAACTATATCTGTAGCTTGCGCACAAGGCAAGTATTCTATCCCTAACTTATTATTGTTAAGCAAGTTCCTTAGCTAAACTCTTTAATTGAATAAGCATTCTATTCCTTATTCTTATGTCAAGCAAGTTACTAAATTCAAAGTTTACTTTTATTGAGCAAGTTTTCTATTCTTGAAATACTATCATGATGCCAGTTCTTATACTTGTTAAGCAAGTTGAGATTCTATATAAGATATTATAATACCTTTAAAGCATGATTCTAGTTATACAATACTTATTCGATTGTATACTCTTGAGAAGTTATTATTCAATTTGAATATCTTTTATTGTTGAACCTTGTAAGACTAGCGAACCCTTATTGATTCGACTAGTCCATAGTTGATGAGCGTTCTAAATTCTAGAACTGTTATTTAGTTTATCCAAACCAAACTTCCTTTGGTGTGAACTCTGATGTCAAACTGAGATGAACAACCCTTTTGATAGGGGAATGATGATGCTTTAGCGTTAAGATATTGTGCACAGTATTGGTACTAAGGGTTGATCCCCCTAAGTACGAGAAGTAAAGTCCATAGTCTATGATTGTTAAAGGTGTAAAGGTAAACATACTTGACAACCTAGGATATGGTTCAAGGTCTTATGACCCTCATATGTAATTTTGATTCTCGATTATTCATTCGTAATTCAAAAACCGAGTTTTCTTTATTCTGAAGTCTTTGATTCATTCGCATATTATTATATTATTATATTGTTATATTGTTATACTTGTGGGCAATCGTGCTCACTCTTGCGTAATAATAACATTGCAGTTAAGAACGAAAGATCTGACAAGCCTTCCACTAGCAAAGGCAAGGGAAAAGTCAACAAGTGATGAAGACTTGTTGTTTATTTAACATGTTTATGTTTAAGACTTATGTTAAAGTTGTGTAAGACTTATTATTTGTTTACGTTTCTGCATTTCAGATTTAAGGTTAGTATGACCTGGGATTGATGTATTTATATTCAGATGTTGTAACCCCATAAGGGGAGGATTTATTTCTATCTATTGCATGGTTTGCATTTATTATAGGTAGATAGATAGATGATATTTGTACAGTGAACACCAAATCCCGTGGAATTGAAGTACCCAAATTTGGGGGTGTCACAGGTTGGTATCAAAGTTGTAGGTTATGAACCTTAGGTGGGGAAAAACCTTAGGATAGTAGCCTTCGAGAACATAGTAATGATAACTCTTATCGAGTTCTAATAAAAGATAATAAATTAACTTATGTGCTATGTGCTTATACTTATATATTTGTGAGGGTAACGATTAGCATCACATAATAACTAAGACTTAAAATTTGATTTATCAAGATGACGGATGTTGGAGGATCCAGTCAGCCTAGGGAGGTTGTACCTGTAACGACCCCAAAATTCTTACAATATAATTCTCATTCTCGATCGTTAACAATACAACTTTAATCTATCTTTACATCATTATTCGATATTAAAATCACTAAAAATGCGGAATATTTAAAACTTTTATATAATCCTTTCTTTATTGCCCTGAATCGCAACCTTTACATTATAAAAATTTGATTCAACTCTATTACATGAATCACTTCCTCAAAGTTACTATACAAAATCTTACATTACAATTTATTATCCATACACATTGGATAACTCCACTTATAATCCAACAACATGTTACATTCAAAACTTAGATACATTTCTCATAAAACATAAGTAATCTTAGTGAATATGGATCTCTATAATTCACTTAGCATGTATCCTTACCTTGAAATCTTGACCTGCAAAATTTATTATTTGCAAGAGTGAGCTCGACAGCTCAGCAAGTTCTAACAGTTTTCATGCATCACATAGCACATAATAACATGCTCAACATACATCTCATAATAATTAAAGTAACATGGCATACATGCTTCAATTCACATAGCAAATATAAAGATTGAGTTCCTTACTCAATCAACATTCTTTAATCAATCAATGTAGTCATAAATTGACTTTAACATTCATGTTTACAACATATATAATATAGCATGCTCTTTGCAAAACAATTTAAAATAGTTCATAATATCATCAAGTTCACACAGAAAATAGGAACCGAAAGACTTGCCTGGCTCGTAGATTACCAAATACCGAAAAACAGCTTAATATAATCTGCTTCATGAATCCTACATAACGTATTACCATACGCATCAATTATTAGTCACCTAGCAACACTTATCAAACGTCTAAGTAAATTCTACTTTATACTTTCTAACTTACACTTCATAATTCTCTTTCATTTACTCGTTTGACACTCAGTGTCAAACTTATGTATAATTAACAACATAAGTTAATTATCACATAGCTAATCCTCATCGCTAGTTAACCAACTTAGGTTAACTTATTCCTCATTAACTAAAAAAAATTAATAATTGATTATCACATCACATAATCATATAACTTCTCATAATTAATTAATTAATAATTACATACTCATATTAAATTATAATTAAACAAATTATAATTTAAACATCCACTTTTATTATAACTAATCAAATTACATCTGATGTTAATCAAATTATCACTAAACAATTTATAATTTAATATAAACCATTACTCTAATTAATCAAATTATGGTAATTATAATTTATAATTAATCCAACTACATCATGCATTAAATTATAATTAAATCAATTATAATTTAAATTAAATAATTACTTAGATTATAAATAATTTAAATTCATGCACTCATTTAAATAAATTATAATTTATTCTCCACATTTACCTCAATTAGAATCACATATCATATTAATCAAATTATAATTAACGAAATTATAATTGAAGTTAAACTTTTACTTTGATTATAATTAATCAAACTATATTCATTATAATTTAACAAATTATAATTTAAATTAAACCTTTACTATAATTATTTCAAATTACAGTTACACATCATGTTAACTAAATTACAACTAAATAAATTACAAATTAAGCTAACCATTTAGTTTAATAAATCAAATACTAATTTAAGATTTTCACAACCTTCTTTCTTTTAAACATTGAAATCATCAAATACCTATTAACAATATCTTATTGCAAATCTTAGTTCATGTTTAACACATAACCATTATCATTAACCTATACAATTTGGGTTTTAAAAACTGTACAATTAATTAAAGTTTTCTGCCTCTGCTCAAGGTACGACGCAGCTGCGCCACTTTAAGCTTTGGAACCGGTGTAGCTGCGCTGGTGCACGATCTGAGAAACTCAGCCGGCGCAGCTGCGACGTTTCTGCCTTTGTTACCAGCGCAGCTGCACCGTAACGCAGACAGAAATAGTGCAGACTGCTTCCTTGCTTCACTGTTCTTCCCCAATATACCAACAATTGACAATTCTAAACTACTCAGACAGTGTAAAGCATACATGTGCAACCATACACATGTACAACATAATTCAAATCACAAAAATCATATAAGTAATCAAAATCAAAGGTTTTAAAACCAAATATTTTTGCTATTTTCACAAAAATTCATACTTTTCACAAAATATTTCACCATAAATCCAATTCTCAACCAATTAAATTCATAATTCATGTATTATCTTCGTTATTGAAGCTAGTATCATAAACAACTCCCAATTTAAATTTTAACACATGATAAATCCTCAATTGTTATTTTAAAATTCAACCACAACACATAAACCCATAAGAACACAAATTCTCCAGTAGAAATTTATTTTTACAATACTTTAATTTTTGAAAAATCGTTTATAGTATACATGTAAGGGATTACAACATCTATCAATTCATTCATAAAAACTCATGAACACGTTATGTATATATAATCATGTATATACCAATTTTCATAGAAGTTCAATTAATAGAGAACTAACAATGAAAAATATAAAATAAAATCTTTAAAATACAAGAGTTCAAATCATACCCTTGATGCTTAGTGAGGAAGAAGATGGTGAGATTTAGCAATGACTCTCTCAAGGCCTTCCTCCTTTCCTCTTCCTCTTCTCTCTTTTCTCTGTGTTTTCTCTTCTCTTTCTCTGTATTTCTTTTTGTTTCTAACACTAACTATTTTCTCTAACTCTTCTAACTTCTAAACTAACGTATATTATAATACTATAGATATAATATACATATAACATATATACATAACATGTAACTTATACTATATTTATGTATATACTAACTCTCCTAATAAAGATATAGGTTACAAATTTTTTTGAAAACCAAAAGCCTTAAGGCTTTTTTTGGTAAAAACAACATTTTTTTTTAAACAGGTTTTTAAATAGTTAAGGCCATGTTTGGGTAAAACAGTTTTTAAAACAAAAGTAAGAGCCTTGTTTGGGAAAAATTATTTAAAAACTCTTTTCTTTAGTTTAATAAATTCTTTTAACACATACTTTAATGTTACACTTTAATTAATTAAATCTTAACATTCTAATTTAATTAATTAAAAGTCTAACATCAATTAAGCACATAAATTGTCACATAATTATAATTAATTGCTAATTATAATTGCATGTAACACTCATCTAATTTAATTATCTCAATTAAATTAGAACTATAACATAAAATCATTATACCAATTAAATTAAATACTAAATATTCATTTAATTAATATACTACACTTAATTATATTACTCCATGATAATCACATAATTATTTATTTAACTCAATAAATAATTCAATTAAAATATTTATTTACTCCAATAAATATTAAAATTAACATTTAAATTATCTTCACATATTTCATCATATATGACACGTATTCACATACTCAAACTCAAAACATCAGATAATAAGAATTTTATTTATTAAATTCTCATTTATAAATTCTAAAAATCTGGGATGTCACATCCTTCCCTCCTTATAAGGATTCCGTCCTCGGAATCAACTAAACCCTACCTTACTCAGGTTTTCATCAAATTTCTTTAAAAATATTTATCGTTGAATAACTTCAACACATTACATTAATATAGGTTTTATATTTCCTACTACATTCAGTTCTTCAACAAATTTTAGGTTTTATTTCGTAACCCTAAATTAAACACAATTATGTTTCAAATATTATATATTCTTTAACTCGTTCATTTCCTTTCTAAGGATCATTACTACATACTTTACTCGTCGAATTAATATATTTTGTACTTCACCATCTATAATTATTCGGGTTATCATAGTACCCTGAGTGGCTATTAAGGAAGAGCCTGAGACATTCATATAGTCTGAGAGTAGTTAGTTCGACGAGAGCCATCTCCTTCGATCACAGTTGTTGGTCGGGAGCACGAGCCAGTGTTTAACTCAGGTAAGGACTATAAGGAGATTGAGGTTCAGGCTGAAGTAGTCGAGGAGGAGGATGAAGACCCTGAAGAGTTCCCACCGAACTCTATCAGTGCTGAGATGTACGATGAACTGTATGACAGTAACATAGAGTTACGGGATACTATTCAGGAGCAAGATCTAGTTTTTGGTCATGGGAATTAATATTTCGAATAAGTTAAGATTATAATTTAGTACAGTCGTAGTCTGTAATTGTAGCAATATAGTATCTGGGCTAAACGATTCCGTCAGAGAGCGGCGGTTAATACGAACTAGCAACCGATCTAACTCACTGTGAAAGACAGTGTAGACGAGACGGAAAACTAGTTTGTTGATTGTTTGTGGGAAACCACTCAATATACTATATTGAATACTGTTAAAGACTCGAAGTGTGCTAAATATAATGAAACTGAAGAACGACATTAAAGAAGAATCAGCAAAGCGTGCCACAGCAGAGGAGACAAACTATATATTTCAAAATGCGATTGATAAGGCCCAAGATCGGGTTATGAGCTATCTAGTTCAATTCAAGGGTTTACCTTGGTATACGCCAGATCGCAGAAAGATGTTCCGCATTATGGAGGAAGAATACAGTAAAGCTGTTCGACGCCTTAGTAGGCAGTGATAGGAACAGTTTGATTATGTGATAAATTATTTGGTAGTGAATAATGTAAATTCTGATGTGCTTATAAACAGAGGAATATTTTGATGATTTAAATCCTGTAGATTCTTTATCTCGGGATAGTTGATGTAAATAGCAGTGATGCTATCGTATTATTTTAAAACTTTTGATTAAATAAAATATCATAGTTATTAGAGATGTTATGTGTTAAGTTATTATGTTAAAGTATTTAAGTTAAGTCTTAAATATTTAGAGAATTGAAAAAGAGCTAATAAAGGTATATCTTAATAGAAATATGCCGCCGAGAGGACGCCCTAACCGTCGACCAGCCCGAGAAGGGTCAACGAACAATAACGATGCTAATGCCAACGCGAACCCTGTTCAGCAGTTGGTTAACTTGTTGTTAGGAGCAATGAACAACCAGCCGCAAGCTCCATCGATTACGTCATTTAAAGACTTCAAGGCAGTGGGACCGTCAGAATTTAAGGGAACCATGAACCCAATTGAGGCACAGACTTGGGTTATGGAAATGGAAAAGGTTTTCGACGTCGCTAGAGTGAGTAAAGATCAGAAGATGGCTTACGCAACGTTATGTTAAAGTCAGAAGCTAGCTATTGGTGGCAGGCAAACACGGTACGGGGAGGACAAGGTGTGATAACTTGGGAAAAGTTTAAAGAAATATTTTTTGAGATGTACTTCTCGATGAGATCACAAAACCAGATAAAGGTAAAGTTTCTGGAGCTAATGCAAGGTGACATGTCTGTGCCAGACTATGCCACGAGATTTAATGAGTTGGCAAGGTTTGCCGCATACCAAGTGCACACCGACGAGAGGAAGGCAAGGAGATTTGAGCAGGGAATGAAACCCTGGTTATATAGCAAAGTATCAATATTTTAATTGAACACTTTTGCTGGAGTATTGGAGAAGGTCATACTCGCTGAAGGGAGCTATGCTATGACCAAGTACAATCAAGAGCTGAAAAAGAAGAAAAGTGAAGATGAGGGTAAACATAAGGCCAATGGTAGTAACATTGTAGGAGGTAATAGTCAAAAGAGAAGGGGGAGAGATAGCACATCGATTGAAAATCAGTAGGGAAGCCAGAAGAAAAGGATAGAAGCATCTTCGACAAGCGGGAAGAATGTGATAACCCGAGAATTTATAACATCTTGAATGATTAGAATAAAGGTTAAAGGATAAAACCTAGATGAGAAATTGAGGATTTATTTAAAATTTTCAAATAAAACCTATATGGTTTGCTATTCGAATGAGGATAGAGAAAGTATGGGTTACAAAATTCCAAACTCTAGAAAGGAGTTACATGTATTTGAAGGAATATTAATAATAAGGTATTGTGATACCTATAAATTCAATGTGAATTGAATAGTGTTAGAAATGTTATATTGATATATGCGGACATTTATTAAGGAAATAAAAATTTCTCATGAAGAGATACTACGAGATTAAACGAAGATGAGTATATGTATAGATATATATATATATATATATATATATATATATATATATTCTTACTAAGATGCTATATATTTTAGCAAGAGGAATGATAAATTAAGTTAAGGATATGAGAATCCAGATAAAACTATGTCAATAATTAACATAGTGTGAATGTTGGCATTGATTGGCAAATAAGAAGTGGAATAAGTGGAAAGTTATTAGCTAATATAATTAGCAATAAAAATGGAGTAAGCTAAAACTCAAAATTTGAGTGAGAGATAAAATTTTGAAGCACGGACTGCTCGATTGGGTCCGGAACATCAAGTTTAGTCAGAAATGACAATAAACACAAAATGCGTAAGGGTTTGACTTTTTGGTCAAAGTCAACAGTTGACTTCTATGGAGAAACGTCTATTTGGGTTATGTAAATAAATTGATATTATTAATATATGAGAATGTGTTTATATTAATAATAATGTATAAGAGTCCAAATGATAATTTATTTCATGGACTAAGGAGAGTAAATGGTTTAAACAAGCCCATTAGTTTAATTAAGCATGTGACTTGTAGATAAAGTGATTAAGGGCAATTAAGTTATTAATCTAGCCCAATATATCATGTATGGGACAAGTATTATGATGGCCCAATTTAATTATTGGTGGAAGCCCAAGTTCATTTTAACTAGTAAGCAAAATTGAACTTACTTGCAAGCCCAAAGTGAATTAATCAAAGACCAAACTCTTAGCCCAATTAAGAGAGGATTTATTAGACTTCTTATAAGCTAATTGAGGAATTAAAAATTTAAACCAAGTGGGGGGAGAAGAGCCCAAAAATTCGGCCCTATGGGGAGAAAATTTGCAACTTTGAAGCTTGCCCAAAATCTTGGTTATAATCTTTTGGAACCAACACCCATGACATGTGTCACCCTCCTAGCATGTCCAACACTTATGTTTAGTGACTAAGCAACCAACTAATGATTAAGAAAGAGAGTTAGTGGAAGAATACTTACACTTTCAATTATACCAACTCCAATAACTTATTTCATTTCATTATTCTTTCAAGTTCCTTAGCTAGAGAAAGAAAAAGAAAATAGAGAGAGCATAATTTTGGCCACTTCAAGAGGAAGAAGAGGGTCTTGATCTTCATGCATGCTAAGTATCTAAACTATTTTGGGAAGATAAGAAGGATAGCAAGAAGAGCTAGGTATTGATTCTCTTCATTTTCAAGCTTTGATTTCTTATTTGTTGGATTATGATAAAACAAAGAGTCTTAAATTTGATCTTTGAAAACCCTTCATCTTTATTTGTATAAATGTTTTATATGATGATCAAAACATTTTTGAAGTTGAAAATAAAATCAAAAGAGAGATTTATACCAATGGGTAGAAAAAGGCACATGCATGCATGCACTAGGTAATTTTATGTTAGATTCTTGTGATGCATGTTGAATATGGTTAATATCAATATTAGAGTGTTAGATCTTGAGTTTAACAAGTGAGACTTGTGGATTTATATGAGTTCATGTGATGAGATTTGGAAAAAGAATGTTAGATGGATTTTTGAAGGAATTTCTATTTAACTAGTATGCTATAACATGTGCATGTTGAAATCTACAAGTAATATTTGAAGTTTTATTTCTTGGTATGCTAGATGCATGAGATAAGGGCAAAACCCCTTTGGAATCACTCAAATATGTTTAAAAATGAGCAAGTTATGAATTAAATCCCAAACTACCCAACTGTGATAAACATGCTACTGATCAGTCACTTGTGAACTGTATTAGGTAACCAAATCAAACTCAAATTTGGTGTTTGATATATGAAAAATGTATTCCGGGAAAATACGAATCCAACGATACAAAATGAACCTAAATTCGAGATGTAGATCTCGAGATATGAGCGTTTTCGTAAAGGACCCCAAATCTGGAAAATGAACTAATTGTTATGAATGTTCTTGCGGATCAGTCCACTTTAACACTGATTTCCGGGAAATAAACAGAACAGAATTTGATGTTTGATAAATGGAAATTGGAATTCGGAAAGATACGAATCCAACACTTCTGACGGAACCAAAATTCGAGTTGTAGACTTCGTTCTACAATCGTTTCCGTGAAGGACCCCAAATCTGAAATTTTGGACGAAAATTAGAGTATCTTTATGGAGTGAGATGAAAGTAAGTTATTATAATAAATAACTTTAAAGCCACTAATGGGCTAGCAAGTTAATTACACATAAAATGAAATATAATTAATTATTTAATGATTATTTAAATGATGTTAAGTAATAATTAAAATGAGTTAGTGTTAATAAAATAACTACTTATTATTTAATTAAGATTAAATAATAAATTGAGTTAATTAATTAATTAATTATTATTTAATATTAAATAATGATTAAAGAGTATTTAAGTAAGATTAATTAATAATGAAGTAATTACTTACTTACTTTGACATGAAAGTTTATAGAATTAATTATTTATTATTTAAATAATAAATAAAGATGAATGTTAATTAATTATTTTCTTAATTATAATAAGGAATGATTAAAGAAGAATGAAGTGAATAAATCAATTATTATTTATTCAAGGATGAGAGAGTTATTAATTATTATTTAAAGATAAATAATAATTTAATTATCCATTATTTAATTAACATTAAATAACGAGGAGTTATAATTGGTTATTAGTAAGTAATAACTAAAGGTAAATAGATAATTACTATTTAACAAATATTAAATAGTAATCGAAGGACGAGGGAGTTAACAATTGAAGGAAATTAAATAAACTCCTTAAATAAATAATTATAATAAATTGTTTAAAGAACTAATAAGTGTTTATCACTTAAGGAAAGCCTTATTAATTATTAAATCATTAAACCTAAAATCAATTAAATATCTTATAGGATTAATGATAGTACATTAGATGTATGTACCTTTTGATTATATTATTGGCTAGATAATAATACGAATAAGCGTATTGATGAACAATTATACGCAGTACTAATTGATAGATCTACATTATCAATGTTAGATCATTCAAAGAGTGTTAATTAAAGCCAGTAAGTTGTAGCTCGTCAAACAGGCAAGTTTCCTAACTCAAACTCGAGTTATTATTTTTCAAGCATGTTGGTGGATAAATATTGTTGATTATTCCACATCCTGGTGAATTATTGTGAATCGCACTTTGTGCAATTGAATTCTTGTTCTATTATTTATTAAACTGCGAATGGATTAAAGTTCTTTTATTCATGAACTGCTTATGAGGTGGATCTATGCTAGTTGTGTCAACTAGATCAAGCATGTTTAAAATATGTTAACTCAAATTCGTTTTGAAGACTTAGTGTATGTTGCGTATGTTTATCAGGTATGAAAGGCTGATCACCTTCATTACCATAGGGTTCAGTCGAATTTGTTCATATTCATTATTGGCCATTCATCATTATTGACTCAGTCATTCAATTATGAAAATTTGATTTATATTCTTTCACAACTATTATATTGTTGAAAGTTTGTCAGCTTACTATTCTTTTCAATCGTGATATAACTTCATTTGAACTTAAATTTGTTGGGCAAACTTGTTGCTCACCCTTGCTATATCATGATAACCAATTTCAGATTAAGACGAAGGCTTGAAGAAGGACACAGTCAAGAGCAAAGTATAATAGTAGAATATTGTTATGCAAGAATAACTATTTAGTTATCTTATGTAAACCTTTTTGAGTGTTAAAGGTATGTATTCAGTTAAGGTTAAGAAAACTTAGGGAATTGTTGTAGAATCATCTGAAATAAACAACATATGTTTATATGTTCTGCATTAGATGATAGAATGCGTATGAAGAATGAAGTACCATAATGCACCGAATCTGAGGTTAGAGGACCCGAATTTGGGGGCGTCACATGTTGGTATCAGAGCTGATAGGTTATAAACCTTAGGTAGGAGTACCTTAGGCTATAACCGTAGAAATGATGATAAGGATGATGATGAATAAATTCAAATAGAGTTTAAGTGATAAGAGATGAATTCAAGAAATTCATGATTAAGATAAAAAGATGATAAATAAGATTCAAAGAGGAATCTTAAAAAGCTTAACGATCATGGGACACCTGATTCGATTAATCATAAAGTAATATGATTAAAGAATGAAATGAGAAGAGTATGGATCAAAATGATCATAAGATAGAAAAGAGATTCAAAGAAGAATCTTAGAAAGGCAAGAAGTAGAGGATCAGGGGACACTTGATTCGAATAATCATAAATAATATGATTAAGGATGAAAGAAATGAAGATCGTAAAATAAAACGATCATAAGATAGAAAAGAATCGTAATATAACACGATTGTAAGATATGATCACAACGTGATCCGATGAGGTCCTAGGAGGATAGATAATCAATCTATTGATTGAAGACTTTATAGCGGAATTGCTATACGAATGTGGTACTATGAAATAGTACGAGTTAAACTCGAAAGAGTCGAAAAGGATGAAATACAGATTAAATGAAATTCATATTGAGCAAAGAAGAGAATGTATTATGAGATAGTACGAGATAAACTCACGAGGAGTTATAAATGATGAGATACAAAAAAATCTGTATCGAGTATAGAGCGAGAAGTTATGAGCAAGATAGAGTTATGTGGGATTTTAATTGAGGACTCATGTTAGCAGTTAAGTTGTATGATTCCTTGTATGGGCGGGGAATTTATGCTTGGTTTTAGAACCACTTAGCTTCCTATATTGATATAGTGGTTGAGTTGAACAATTTCTTGTATGGGCAGGGAGTTGTCCTTGGTCTAACAAACCGCTTAGCTTCCTATATTGATTAGTGGTTGAGTTAACCAGTTCCTTGTATGGGCAGGGGATTGTGTTTGGTTCGACAACCACTTAGCTTCTTATATTGATAATCATTGAAACGTTAATGTCGCATTATTCGCTATATGTATGCTGAGAATGTGATTCTTTTCTCATGTGTATGACGGATAGGTAAAGAATATAAGAATAGGTGTGAGTTCTTAGAACTCATACTTATGGCAAGTTCGTGACTCATAATCGTATGGTATATTTTTGAACCCCTAAGCGTACGGACAGTTCCTGATTGGTTCTTGAACTACGTATTGCTAGGATAAGTTCCTAAACTAATATTATTATGGAAAGTTCCTGAACTCATAACGTGTGGTATGTTTGATGAACTATACTGGGGTATAGAAAAGTTATGAATGAAGGAGGAAGAATTGTTAAAATCTAATGGTGATAAAATAGATAGAATGATTAAGCAAATGATCATTAGAGGAATTGAAGTTGATGATGAAAGCATAGGTATTCCAAATCTTCTAGCTGTGCTAGACTTCAAATTTTTGACGTCAAGCTAAATTCGCATTGATGTGCCTTTCGAAATAAAATGAAATTTTGTTATTAGCAGGTGGCATAATAACATCAAAAATTATTTTCAATGGTTTTGAGCTGTTTAAAGAAGAGTCTACGCTAATTTATTTCGGCTAGATAAAAATGATTTGAGATGTCAAAATATATTTTATATATCATCAATGTATCATGGAACCTGATGCAGATTGATAAAAGTGATGGAGTTATCAATGCAGAATTACCTAGTGTTGGATGTGATCTAAAGATCGTCAACCCACTATGGTACGATGTAGTATGACGAGTCATGAAATGACGAAATCCTTAAACCAACTGTGAATACAGTGCGGTATCATGACGTCATAAAATGATTTTCTGAATTTTAAAGAAAAGTTGAGTCCCAATTGAATTTGGCCAGATATATGTTTTGATTGATGTTCGAATTGTTGTTATACGTCTACGCTAATTGATTCAGCTAGACCAATGTTTATGAAGATTCAAGTATCTCTTTGAGAATTTATCCCGAACCAAATTGTGTTGGTACAGACTCTGATGTTAAGACTGAGGTAAACTACCCCGAAAAATAGGGATATATCGGTTGATGATATATTCCAATCTAAGAACGCATGTGACCGTTTCAAAAATTAAGGTGCAATAGGTTGATCACCTAATGTACCCGAGTAGGTAGTTTACCTTCTTTGTGATTGTAAACATACCTAGTAGAAAGTGTATACGGTATGAAGTATGGAGGTGAAGTACCGTTAATCTTTTCAGAGCTAGAATACTTTTTTCGTAATTAAAAAAGGTAGCAGGTAGTGATACCCCTAAACCTCGAAGTTCATGGTCTATATGGCCCCTTAGCATGATATGAAAATTCTTACTCCTCACAGTGATGGGGTGAGAGTATGTGATGATGGGTATGAAATAGTGTAAACTCATTATCTATGGGTAGAATCTGATATGATTGAATAAATGTTATTGAGAAAACCTAGTTTTGATGAATAAATGGGGGTATATTGGTTGATGATATATTCCAATATAAGAACGCATGTAGCCGTTTCGAAAGCTAAGGTGCGATAAGCTGATAACCTAATGTGCCCGACTAGGTAGTGTACCTTCTTCGTGATGGTAAAGAATACCTAGTAGAATGTGATGATATAAGAGAAATCCTCAGAAGAGGAAATTATAAAGGTTAAATGAATAACCTAGTTTTGATAAACAGAATGAGCAGTAAATAGTAGACTGTAATTTCGAGGACGAAATTCTTAGAAGAATGGGTGAATGTGATAACCCAAGAATTTATAAAATCTTGAATGATTAGAATAAAGGTTAAAGGATAAAACCTAGATGAGAATTTGAGGATTTATTTAAAATTTTCAAATAAAACCTGTATGGTTTGCTATTCGAATGAGGATAGAGAAAGTATGGGTTACAAAATTCCAAACCCTAGAAAGGAGTTACATGTATTTAAAGGAATGTTAAGAATAAGGTATTGTGATACCTATAAATTCAATGTGAATTAAATAGTGTTAGAAATGTTATATTGATAAATGTGGACATTTATTAAGGAAATAAAATTTTTCCATGAAGAGATACTATGAGATTAAACGAAGATGAGTATATGTATTGTAACAACCCAAGTCAAATCCCAAGTCCGGAACAAATCTCGGGTCAAATCCCAAGTCCAAATCGAATCAAATCCATCCAAAATAAGGCCTTAAACCACTGACCCAATAGTATCTTCTTGGGTCATCCTAGCCCACCACAGGCTCACCCAAAAGCCTTGACTGAAGGTACTATTGGTAGTAACTTATTTCCTTATATACAGACAAATTTATCCCCTATCTAGGGTGTTACATGTATAGATATATATATATATATACTTACTAAGGTGCTATATATTTTAGCAAGAGGAATGATGAATTAAGTTAATGATATGAGAATCCAGATAAAACTATGTCAATAATTAACATAGTGTGAATGTTGGCCTTGACTGGCAAATAAGAAGTGGAATAAGTGGAAAGTTATTAGCTAATATAATTAAAAATAAAAATAGAGTAAGTTAAAACTTAAAATTTGAGTGAGAGATAGAATTTTGAAGCACGGACTGCTCGGTTGCTTCCAGAACATCAAGTTTAGTCAGAAAAGACAATAAACACAAAATGTGTAAGGGTTTGACTTTTTAGTCAAAGTCAACAGTTGACTTCTATGAGAAAAAGTCTATTTGGGTTATGTAAGTAAATTGATATTATTAATATATGAGAATGTGTTTATATTAATAATAATGTATAAGAGTCCAAATGATAATTTATTTTATGGACTAAGGAGAATAAATGGTTTAAACAAGCCCATTAGTTTAGTTAAGCATGGGACTTATAGATAAAGTGATTAAGGGCAATTAACTTATTAATCTAGCCCAATATATCATGTATGAGACAAGTATTATGATGGCCCAATTTAATTGTTGGTGGAAGCCCAAGTTCATTTTAACTAGTAAGCAAAATAGAACTTACTTGCAAGCCCAAAATGAATTAATTTAAATTCGTTTATGTGAAATTATTGTGTGTTTTCTTTTATTTAGAGGTATATGTGTTATACATACATGTGTTATTTTATGATAGATGATGAGGAGAATTTAAATAGTTGGTTTAGTTTAATTTAACTATTTAAATTGGTTAAATATGAAATTAATTTTATTAATTTCGTGGGATGGCTTTATGGTATGAGTTTGAGTTTGGAGCGGAATTTAGAGGCGCGAACTGCGTATTTGAGTCCGGAACGTCGAAATTAGTCAGGATAGACTGTAACCACGAAAATGAGTCACGGTTGACTTTTTAGTCAAAGTCAACCAGTTGACTTTTTTGGGTGAAAAGTCAACCACGAATTTTGGAGATGAATTTGACGAAATGAATAGTCCCATGACGTCCAGGACGTCGACTTTAGTAGGAATCTATATAAGTATCGCAACGTTCGGCTACAGAGGGCAAAATGGTCAAAATGATATATTAATTGATTTAATTGATTAAAATAGTATTTTAATATAGAAGTGCAGCAGCTGTGGGGCAAGTGTGACTATCAAATTGGGTCAAGAGGGAGAGGGAGTATACGTATTATGTAGAAAGTTGGCAAAGAGGAGGTTATATCTCCTTATGCCAAAGTCTTTTCATTTTCTTAACTCCATTCCACTAATCCACTAACACTAAACTGATGGGTAGACATTATGAGGTTGAATTAACGTTATGGAATTGGGAGGGGTGGAGGATTCAAGCCATATCAAGTTATATATACTCTCCACCCAAATGCTTCCTCACTTTGCTAAAAATTCTAACCGTGAGAGAAAATGGAGAGAGTGTGAGCTTGAAGGGACTTGGAGGAATTCTGGGGATTTGCAGAGTCTAAACAAGCAAGAAGTGAGGCTCAATCAGATTAACTCAAGTAGGAATTCGTCCAAGAAGTAAGCCATGAACCCATTTTCTATGTTCTTAAGTAAAATAGTGGAGAAAATGCATGATAATTATGAGGTATAGTCTGTTTGGATTATGTGATGGTTGGGTTGTGATTTCTGATAGTTATAGTATGTTAAGAACGGAAGTTCAGGTTTAATTATTCCAAGTATGCTTTGAATTCCTAAGAATTATGCCATGTATGCTATATGTTTGATAAAATGCCACTAAGATGCTAAATTCATCAAAACATGAAAAGTTAGTGAATTTGATTATTGTAACATGTGCATATATGTTAGTAGATGTGGTCTGGACAATAGCAATTAGTTCCTTGCATGCTAGAATCAAAATCATAATGGTTGTCAAAGTTGGGTTAAAAGTAAAATATATGATTTTTGGGTTTTTCGGAGCCTTGAAATTATAGTTTCTGTGACCCATTTATGGTAGCTAATAATTTTATAAAATAGTATGTTGTATGAAGTCCAATCTGTCCAAATTTCAAAGGAATCGGAGTTATATTGTGCAAGTTATGAATTTCGTAAGCAAGCATGTTGGAATAAAAATATGCAGATTTCTGGGTTTTCCATAATTTTTCTAAGTGTTAGAACCTGTTCTGGCACGCTTTCTAAAGCAGCTGGTTCGTGGTCTTAACTTGCTTTTTTCTGGAATGTGATGTTTTTGTAAAATAGTATGCTATATGAAGTATGTTGTGTCCAAGTTTCATGGTCATATCATGTATGGTTTAATCAGAATTAATTCGCAAAGTAAGCTGCTTGAACTGCTGAAAATTTCTGGGCATGAAGAGCAGCGCAGCTGCGCCGTTCATACGGCTTAACGCTGCGCAGCTGCGCCACTCAAAGAAAGGTTCCGGGTTTGCCAGGCAGCGCAGCTGCGCTGGTAACACGGCTTGAGGCTGCGCAGCTGCGCCGGTCCGGGTCAGTCCGGGTCATCCGGGTCGGGTCAGGTCAGAACAATGTCAGAAACTTATTTTTGCTCAAAATCTCATACTGAACCACTTTACCTATATGACGCTATATGATATGTGATTAAATAAGTTTGATGATAGCATACGTGGTAGTTTAATAAACTTATTAAGATAAAAGGAAACCATTATATTTCAGAGTCGTGTTCGAGAACCTAATTGCTTACGTGACACATATGAATAGGTTACGTGAAGAGCTAGTAGATAGCGTTAATTGTAGCAGGCGTATCAGGCAAGTTTCCTAACCCTAATTTCTATTGGGCATTTATTCAATCCTTACTCATTTTTATCGCAGTAAGGGTAAGTATTGGACTTGTGCTAGCTATTTATTCATGTAAGTTCCTTTATTGTGAGGTTATACAACTTCAACTATCTTACAAGCTTATCGATGATTACTCAGTTGTTATTCTAACAGCTATGCTTATAAGTTTTATGTCATTACAGAACTGTTTCTAAGTATGTTTCCTGGCCTTTGTTTTCGGCTAGTTATTATTGATGAAAAATGATTTAATTCAAATCTTTCGAAGCTATTTAATGTTTACCAATCTAAATTTCTTTGGTGCGGTCTCGCATGAATACTAAGATGAACAACCCGAATAAACGGGCAAACAGATGTCGGGCATATAGTCCCATTTATGCTTATGCAGTTTAAACTTTATACTTGTGCAAAATGTAGGGTACAATAGGCTGATCACCTGGAGTACTTGCAAAGACCGTTTACAATCTATTTGATTGTTAAACTGTCTGATGATTTTTCGATGAAACAAAGTAATGTTCAGGGTATTTTATGCCCCTTAGTATGATATTGAGAATTCTTAAACTCTTATTCTTGATATTTCTGTTTAACACTTGATAATTCTTTCAACTGTTATAGCTATTCAGATGTTTCTACTCCTGATGTATGTTTTCAAACTACTTTATATACTTGCTGGGCAATTTGTGCTCATTCTTGCTTAAACCTTTCAGTTAAGGATGAGAAGGCTGAGGGCTCGGGCAAGGACAAGGGGAAGTCTAAGATGAAATGATGCTAGTTACCTTATGTAATAAGTTTATATTTCCGTATATGATGTACTGTAGCGATAAACGCTAAGTTTAAGTTATGGTTTATTAAAAATTGTAAAGACTTGGGATTTTATTTGGAGTATGTACGTAATAGTTATATTATTATTATTTTTATGGGAATTTACTTAGATAGATGATGATGTATGTTGTATCGTGAGCACCATGTCATGTAATCGATGTTACACGGATTTGGGGGCGTCATAGGTTGGTATCAAAGCCGTAGGTTATAAACCTTAGGTGGGGAACCTTAGACTATAACCTTAGGGAAGTTAGTGGAGGTAGTAAGGAGATGAACTCACGTAGAGTTCTAAGTGTAGCGTTGAATCTATTTTTCTAAAAACAAAACCAATATCTATTTTAAAATGCTAATCGAGTTCTATGTCTTGATTGTAGGATGTCAGGAGAAGAGGAGGTTAGAGATATTCACGTCGTGAGTGAGCAGTTGGTGACAGCTGTACCTGAGCCCATAGCTGAGGCAACAGCTGAGTCAGACCCAGAGGAATATCCTGAAGGGGAAGAGGAGCCCGAGGAGGACTCCGAGGAAGCACCTGAGGATACTATGTTGGATGAGTTGATGGATAGGATTACAGAATTGGATGACAAGGTCCATGAGTTGGAGGAGCTGTATCAGGGGGAGCAGCAGGCTGCAGCATTGCTTGGGGCATTGGTGCAACACCTGATAATTAGGAATGGGGATCTGGCTGACAAGCTGCGAACAACAGGTCAGAAGGCGGACAGGCTGAAGGATGAGAAAGAAGCTATCAGGACCCACTTGGGACATACCATTAATGGGTTAGAGTCGAGGATACAGAGTCTCGAAACTGACAAGTAGATTATTACCACTTTCTGGGGAAATGAGATGAGAGGCCGTGTTCGGGCCGAGAAGCTAATAGGCGAGTTAGAAAGAGAAGTAAGAGATAAGAAGGTTAGGGTGGATAAAATGAAGTACGCGTTTAAGTCAGCACATGGGAGGTTCCAGCATAGGGTGTATCACTTTCCACGTGAGGAGTACCGGTCTAGACATGCCATAAGCCGTGGGCTGGTGCTGGAGATAGCGGATGAAGAGCATGAAGACGCCATTAGGCGGGGTCTTTAGTTTGTTCGTGTTAAACTTTTACTAGTAGCGTGTAGAACGCTTATCTATGAAATAAAACTTGGTTTCCAATGTTACTAAATATGATGGTTAAAGTGATGGAAATGGCTTAATGCCATAAGACGATGAAATACCTTGGGTATTATGTTTATAAATAAATATGCTTTTATTTAAATATGTGATGTGATGATTAAGTTTTTATATGAATTATATATGTTGTAGGAATAAGTTATGAGATGATAACATTAAGTTTATTTAAACAGATAGATGGCTAGAGGAAGACGTCGTCAAGTACCAGAAGTCAGGCGGTAATGCTGGGGGTCCACCGAACCCCATGCAACAATTCGTAGACATGTTAGCTGGGGCACTTCAGAATCGAACCCCGAATACCAATAACCCTCCAGCGGGCCAGGTGGCACACTTTAAAGACTTTAAGAGCGCGGGACCACCTGAGTTCAAAGGAACCACCGAACGTATTGAAGCCCAAACTTGGGTCAAGGAAATCGAAAAGGCGTTCACTATTGCTCGCGTAGGAGATGATCAGAAAACAATCTTCGCCACTTACATGCTGAAGGGTGAAGCCAATTTCTGGTGGGAGGCAAACCAGATCAGGGCGGGAGACGGTCTGATACCTTGGGAAGAGTTTAAGAAGATCTTCTTCGAAAACTATTTCCCTGCGAGTATGCAGAGTCGTATGGAGATGCGATTCTTGGAGCTGAAGCAAGAAGACATGACCGTACCCTAGTACGCCGCAAAGTTCAACGAACTGGCGAGGTTCGCGCCTCATCAGGTCGACACTGAGGAGAGGAAAATGAGGAGGTTTGAGCAGGGTCTCAAACCATGGTTATATAGTAGACTTTCGGTGTTGCAGACGAACAGCTTCGCGACTCTCCTGGAGAAGGCTATAATTGCTGAGGGCGGAAGTGAAGCCCTAATGAAGTTTAATAAGGAGAAAAAGAAGAAGAATGAAGGAGGGAATCGCGGGGAAGGTAGCAGCAGCAGTGTTGCAAACAAGAGGAAGTGGAACAACAACAACAACAATAACAATTTCAACTCGGGAAACTCTGGGAACCAGGGGAAGCAAAGAAGAGAACTGAGGCGTGCAAGGAGTGTGGGAGGAATCACTCGGGTGCATGTCTAAAAGGGAAGAATGTTTGTTTCAATTGCGGGCAAGAGGGGCACATCTCTCCCAATTGCTCTGCACCAAAGAGAAATGGATGTTTCAATTGTGGAGCATTGGACCATCAGGCAAGGAATTGCCCAAAGAAGAATTCAGCAGGAGGAAATGGAGGAAGGGGACCAAGCGGTGGAAATCTCACAATTACTGGACCACCAACTCAGAATCGACCAACAGCAAGGACTTTCAACATGACGGTTCAGGATGCAGTCGCATCCAAGGACGTGGTTTCAGGTATCATTCCGGTCAATGATATATCTGCTTACATATTATTCGATTCGGGTGCTACTTGTTCCTTCGTGTTGCATGATTTCTCCCAACGATTAAACTTACCCCAGGAAGAACTAGAATATCCTATGAACATAGAAGTCGCTAATAAGGAAGTTATTCCCGTTAGCCATGTCTATAGGAATTGTGTTGTAGATATCAGTGGGTATAAGTTTCCTGTGAATTTAATTCCGATTCAATTAGGGGAATTTGATGTAATTCTAGGAATGGATTGGTTATTTAACCATGGAGCGATGATAGATTGCCAGAAGAAGTGTATAAACCTTAAGACTCCAGATCAGTCTAAGGTAGTATTCTACGGGAGTAAGTCGCCGAGACACTCGAGTTGTCTGACGATGTTGCAAGAGAGGAAGTTGCTAAGGAAGGGATGTGTAGGATATTTGACCCATATCGTCGATACACAGAAAGTAGGTGTAGGAATGGGACAGATACCAGTAGTGAATGAATTTTTGGATGTATTTCCGGAAGAGTTACCAGGACTTCCATCGGATAGAAAGGTCGAATTCGTTATATATTTAGTACCGGGAACGGCCCCGATTTCGAAAGCCCCATACAGAATGGCACCGGCAGAGATGAAAGAGCTGATGGTACAGTTGCAGGAATTATTGGATAGAAAGTATATTCAATCGAGTGTGTCTCCTTGGGGAGCACCAGTTTTATTTGTGAAAAAGAAGGACAAATCGATGAGACTTTGTATCGACTATCGAGAGTTGAACTAAGTGACGATCAAGAACAAGTATCCGTTACTTAGGATAGATGATCTGTTCGATCGGTTGAAGGGAGCGAAATATTTTTCCAAGATCGACTTGAGGACGGGATATCACCAATTGAGGGTGAGGAAGGAAGATGTTCCTAAGACAGTATTCAGGACTCGTTACGGTCACTACGAGTTCCTGGTGATGTCATTTGGATTAACGAACGCACCGGCGGCATTTATGGACATGATGAATCGGGTATTCAAGCAATACTTAGATAAATTTGTGGTCGTGTTCATAGATGATATCCTGATCTATTCCAAGACTCAGGAGGATCATGCTGAACACTTAAGGTTGGTATTGGAGGCGTTAAGGAAGGATAAGTTATACGCAAAATTTTCAAAGTGCGAGTTTTGGTTGGAGAAAGTTCAATTTCTGGGTCACGTGATCGATAAGGACGGAATCTCCGTGGATCCAGCAAAGGTGGAAGCGATGCAGAATTGGGAGCAACCAAAGACACTGACTGAAGTAAGAAGTTTCTTAGGACTGGCAGGCTATTATAGACGGTTTATCCAAGATTTTTCGAAGATAGCAGGAACTTTGACGAATTTAACGAAGAAGTCGGTCAAATTTGTCTGGACAGAGAAGTGTGAAGAAAGTTTTCGGGAACTTAAGAAAAGATTGAGTGAGGCACCGGTGTTGTCTTTACCAGACGATACAGGTGATTTCGTGATTTTCAGTGATGCGTCGCATAACAGACTTGGCTGTGTGCTTATGCAACATGGTAAAGTTATTGCGTACGCATCACGTAAGTTGAAGGATTACGAGAAGGGATATCCTACCCATGACCTGGAATTGGCAGCGGTAGTATTTGCCCTAAAGATTTGGAGGCACTATTTATATGGTGTACAAGTGTGAAATATACACGGACCATAAAAGCCTGAAGTATCTTCACACAGAAGGAGTTGAATATGAGATAGAGAAGATGGTTAGAACTAATAAAGGATTATGATTGCTACATCTTATATCATCCGGGGAAAGCTAACGTGGTCGCAGATGCGCTAAGCAGAAAGGGCAGTGGTAGGTTGGCAATGCTAACGGCTCAAGAGGAGTTGATTAGGGAAATGGCCAGTTTGGAACTCGAGGTAAAGAGTCCGAGCGAGTCAGATAGGAAGTTGTTCGCAATGGAGGTTCGACCGACTCTATTGGACAAAATCAAAGAAGAACAAAGCGGCGATGAAGAATGCGAGAAGGTGAGGAAAAGAATTTCAGATGGAGAGGAGCTTAAGTTCAATGTGGGTGTTGATGGATTATTATGGTTTGAGAGGAGAATTTGGGTGCCAGGGGTATCCGAGTTAAAGGAGGAAGTCTTGCAGGGAGCTCATAGCTCAAGTTACTCAATTCACCCGGGAAGCACAAAGATGTATCAGGATCTTCGCCAACATTATTGGTGTCCCAATATGAAGAGAGAAGTGGCAGAGTGCGTCAGCAGATGTTTAACATGCCAGAGAGTTAAGGCAGAACATCAGAGACCGAGCGGGTTACTTCAACCATTAGAAACTCTGGAATAGAAATGGGAGTATATAACGATGGACTTCGTGGTAGGACTTCCAAATACACAGAAGGGTTACGATGCAGTTTGGGTAATCGTTGATCGATTGATCAAGTCAGCGCATTTCTTGCCAATCAAAATCAGATATACCTTGGATCAGTTGGCAAAGCTTTATATCAAGGAGATCGTTTCCAGGCACGGTGTACCTGTATCAATTGTGTCAGATCGTGATCCGCGGTTCACAGCTAATTTCTGGAAAAGCTTTCAAGAACGCATGGGAACGCAACTGAGGTTAAGCACCGCGTATCATCCTCAAACAGATGGGCAGAGCGAAAGAACTATTCAAACATTGAAGGACATGCTGAGAGCATGTGTTATGGACTTCAAAGGAAGCTGGGATGACCACCTACCATTGGTGGAATTTGCATACAACAACAGTTACCACGCGAGCATCGGGATGCCACCTTATGAAGCTTTATATGGAAGGAAATGTAGAACGCCATTATGCTGGGATGAAGTGGGAGAACGTCAATTGCTAGGGCCAAAATTAGTGCAGCAAACTGCATATGTGATCAAAACGATACGAGCGAGATTAGTGATAGCTCAGGATCGACAGAAGAAATATGCTGATCAACATCAGCAACAACGAGACTTCGACGTCGGCACTTATGTGTTTCTAAAGGTTTCACCTTGGAAAGGGAAAATGAGGTTTGGGAAGAAGGGAAAACTTAGTCCCAGATTCATAGGACCCTTTGAAGTGCTAAGGCGAGTCGGTGAGGTAGCTTATGAAATAGCTTTACCTCCGGAGTTAGAATATATACACAACGTGTTCCACGTATCAGTTTTACGACCTTATAAGCAGGATTACAAGCATATCATAGAGTATGAACCCATCCAATTTGAAAAGGACTTAACCTATGAAGAGGTTCCAGTACAGATAATTGATAGAAAAGAACAAGTGTTAAGAAATAAGATGATACCTTCTGTAAAGGTAGTATGGAGGAACCATAACGCCGAGGAGGCTACGTGGGAACTCGAGGAGAAAATGATGAAAAATTACCCTAATCTTTTTGTTTGATGTGTAATGATTCCGGGGACGGAATCCTTATAAGGGAGGGTGAATGTAATATCCGAGAATTACTGTGTAATTTAACAATTATCAATAAACGAATTTATGTGAAATTATTGTGTGTTTCTTTTATTTAGAGGTATATGTGTTATACATACATGTGTTATTTTATGATAGATGATGAGAAGAATTTAAATAGTTGGTTTAGTTTAATTTAACTATTTAAATTGGTTAAATATGGAATTAATTTTATTAATTTTGTGGGATGGCTTTATGGTATGAGTTTGAGTTTGGAGCAGAATTTAGAGGGGCGAACTGCGTATTTGAGTCCGGAACGGTTGACTTTGACTAAAAAGTCAACCGTGACTCATTTTCGTGGTTACAGTCTATCCTAACTAATTTCGATGTTCCGGACTCAAATACGCAGTTCGCGCCTCTAAATTCTGCTCCAAACTCAAACTCATACCATAAAGCCATCCCACGAAATTAATAAAATTAATTCCATATTTAACCAATTTAAATAGTTAAATTAAACTAAACCAACTATTTAAATTCTCCTCATCATCTATCATAAAATAACACATGTATGTATAACACATATACCTCTAAATAAAAGAAAACACACAATAATTTTACATAAATTCGTTTATTGATAATTGTTAAATTACACAATAATTCTCGGATATTATAGGAACTAACACCCATGACATGTGTCACCCTCCTAGCATGTCCAACACTTGTGTTTAGTGACTAAGTAAACAAGTAATGATTAAGAAAGAGAGTTAGTGGAAGAATACTTACACTTTCAAATATACCAACTCTATTAACTTATTTCATTTCATTATTCTTCCAAGTTCCTTAGCTAGAGAAAGAAAAAGAAAATAGAGAGAGCAAGAGAGAGCATAATTTTGGCCACTTCAAGAGGAAGAAGAGGGTCTTGATCTTCATGCATGCTAAGTATCTAAGCTATTTTGGGAAGATAAGAAAGATAACAAGAAGAGCTAGGTATTGATTCTCTTCATTTTCATGC
This sequence comes from Panax stipuleanatus, assembly GCA_020205555.1. Taxonomy (NCBI): domain Eukaryota; kingdom Viridiplantae; phylum Streptophyta; class Magnoliopsida; order Apiales; family Araliaceae; genus Panax; species Panax stipuleanatus. The sequence goes on from CM035115.1 coordinate 106,091,215, forward strand.
TTTGATTTCTTATTTGTTGGATTTTGATGAAACAAAGAGTCTTAAGTTTAATCTTTGAAAACCCTTCATCTATATGGGTATAAATGTTTTATATGATGATCAAAACATTTTTCAAGTTGAAAGTAAGATCAAAAGAGAGATTTATACCAAGTGGGTAGAAAAAGGCACATGCAAGCATGCACTAGGTAATTTTATGTTAAATTCTTGTGATGCATTTTGAATATGGTTAATATCAAGATTAGAGTATTAGATCTTGAGTTTAACAAATGAGACTTATGGATTTAGATGAGTTCATGTGATGAGATTTGGAAAAAGGATGTTAGATGGATTTTTAAAGGAATTTCTATTTAACTAGTATGCTATAACATGTGCATGTTGAAATCTACAAGTGATATTTGAGGTTTTCTTTCTTGGTATGCTATATGCATGAGTTAAGGGCAAAAACCCTTTGGAATCACTCAAATATGTTTAAAAATGAGCAAGTTATGAATTAAATTCCAAACTACCCAATTATGATAAACGTGCTACTGATCAGTCACTTGTGGACTATTTTCGGTATCCACAACAAACTCAAATTTTGTGTTTGATATATGGAAAATATATTTTGGGAAAATATGAATCCAACGATACCAAATGGATCTAAATTCGAGATGTAGATCTCGAGATATAAGCGTTTTCGTAAAGGACCCCAAATCTGGAAAACGAACTAACTGTTATGAATGTCCTTGCGGATCAGTACACTTTAACACTGATTTTCGGAACCTAAATAGAATAGAATTTGATGGTTGATAAATGAAAATTGGAATTCGGGAAGATACGAATCCAACGCCTCCGACGGAACCAAAATCCGAGTTGTAGGCTTCGTTCTACAAGCGTTTCCATAAAGCCAAATCTGAAATTTTTGGCGAAAATTAGAGTATCTTTATGGAGTGCGATGAAAGTAAGTTATTATAATAAATAACTTTAAAGCCACTAATGGGCTAGTAAGTTAATTATACATAAAATAAAATGTAATTAATTATTTAATTATTATTTAAATGATGTTAAGTAATAATTAAAATGAGTTAGTGTTAATAAAATAACTACTTATTATTTAATTAAGATTAAATAATAAATTGAGTTAATCAATTAATTAATTAGTATTTAATATTAAATAATGATTAAATAGTATTTAAGTAAGATTAATTAATAATGAAGTAATTACTTACTTACTTTGACATAAAAGTTTATAGAATTAATTATTTTTTATTTAATTAATAAATAAAGATGATTGTTAATTAATTATTCTCTTAATTATAATAAGGAATGATTAAAAAAGAATGAAGTGAATAAATCAATTATTATTTATTCAAGGATGAGAGAGTTATTAATTATTATTTAAAGATAAATAATAATTTAATTATTCATTATTTAATTGATATTAAATAATGAGGTGTTATAATTGGTTATTAGTAAGTAATAACTAAAGGTAAATAGTTAATTACTATTTAACAAATATTAAATAGTAATTGAAGGAAGAGGGAGTTAACAATTGAAGAAAATTAAATAAACTCCTTAAGTAAATAATTATAATAAATTGTTTAACGAACTATTAAGTGTTTATCACTTAAGGAAAACCTTATTAATTATTAAATCATTAACCTAAGATCAATTAAATATCTTATAGGATTAATGATAGAATATTAGATGTATATACCTTTTGATTGTATTATTGGCTAGATAATAATACGAGTAAGCGTATTGATGAACAATTATACGCAGTACTAATTGATAGATCTACATTATCAATGTTAGATCATTCAAAGAGTGTTAATTAAAGCTAGTAAGCTGTAGCTCGTCAAATAGGCAAGTTTCCTAACTCAAACTCGAGTTATTATTTTTCAAGCATGTTGGTGGATAAATATTGTTGATTATTCCACATCCTGATGAATTATTGTGAATCGCACTTTGTGCAATTGAATTCATGTTCTACTATTTATTGAACTGCGAATGGATTAAAGTTCTTTTATTCATGAACTACTTATGAGGTGGATCTATGCTAGTTGTGTTAGCTAGATCAATCATGTTTATAATCTGTTAACTCAAATTCGTTTTGAAGACTTAGTGCATGTTGCGTATGTTTATCAGGTATGAAAGGCTGATCACCTTCATTACCATAGGGTTCAGTTGAATTTGTTCATATTCATTGTTGGCCATTCATCATTATTGACTCGGTCATTCAGTTATGAAAAATTGATTTATATTCTTTCACAACTATCATATTGTTGAAAGTTTGTCAGGTTATTATTCTTTTCAATCATGATATATCTTCATTTGAACTTAAACTTGCTGGGCAAACTTGTTGCTCACCCTTGCTATATCATGATAACCAATTTTAGATTAAGACGAAGGCTTGAAGAAGGACACAGTCAAGAGCAAAGTACAATAGTAGAATATTGTTATGCAAGAATACCTATTTAGTTATCTTATGTAAACCTTTTTGAGTGTTAAAGGTATATATTCAGTTAAGGTTAAGAAAACCTGGGGAATTGTTGTAGAATCATCTAAAATAAACAACATATGTTTATATGTTCCGCATTAGATGATAGAATGTGTATGAAGATTGACGTACCGTAACGCACCGAATCTGAGGTTAGAGGACTCGGATTTGGGGGCGTCACAAAGAATCACCTAGGAGTCTGTATGAAAGGAAAACGGGTGTGCTACAATTGTAGTCAAGAAGGCCACATAGCACCTAACTGTCCTAAACCAAAGAAGGGCGCCTGCTTCACATGTGGGTCGAAGGACCATTTGGCTAGGGATTGTCCCAAGAAAGGATCTGGAGGGGCAGGAACAGGAGGAAACATGGGAAACATCGATGACAACGTCTTGACGATTTCAGGACCAACCGCAACAAATCAACCTATCGCCAGAACATTCAACATGACAGTACAAGATGCTATGCAGTCTCGCGATAAGATGTCAGATATCATTTCGTTCAATAAAGTTAATGCATATGTATTATTTGATTCGGGTGCTACTTGTTCTTTTATATCCGATGACTTTGCTAAGAACCTAAGATTGACTAAGGACGAGTTAGAATACCCTTTGAACATAGAGATTGCGAATAGGGAAGTGAGTCCTGTTAAGTACGTACACAAGAACTGTAGGGTGAATATTAAGGGTAATGTGATGAACGTAGATATTACTCCGATTAGACTTGGGAAAATCGACGTTATCTTGGGAATGGATTGGCTATTTATTTATGGGACTATAATTGATTGTCAGAGAAAGTGCATTAACCTTATGACTCCGTCAAAGGTTGTGTTTTATGGCAGCAAGTCGCCTAGACAAGCGAGTTGTCTGACAATGATGCAAATTAGGAAGTTATTGAGACAAGGCTGAATAGAATATTTAGCCTAAAAAGTCAATAGTCGTAAAGAGAACCCGAAGTTAAAAGAAATACCAGTCGTAAGAGATTTTGTGGATGTAATTCAGAATGATCTGCCAGAACTTCCGACAGATAAAGAGGTAGAGTTCTTGGGCATATAATTGATAAGGACGAAATCTCGATAGATCCCTCAAAAGTCGAAGCTGTGAAATTTGTTTGGACGGAGAAGTGTGAGGAAAGCTTCCAAAAGTTTAAGAAGAGGTTGAGTTCGGAACTTATGTTATCTCTTCCGGATAACACAGGAAATTTTGTGGTTTATAGTGATGCGTCGCATAAATGGCTAGGCTGTGTGCTTATGCAAAATGACAGGGTCATTGCGTATGCGTCACGACAATTGAAGGACTACAAGAAGGGGTATCTGACCCACAATTTAGAATTGGCTGTAGTGGTATTTGCTTTGAAGATCTGGAGACACTATCTCTATGGGAAAAGTGTGAAATATATTCAGACCACAAGAGTCTGAAATATATTTTTACACAAAAGGACTTGAATATGCCCCAGAGAAGATGGTTGGAGTTAATTAAGGACTATGATTGTGAAATCTTATACCATCCGGGTAAAGCCAATGTGGTTGCCGACGCCTTAAGCAGAAAGGGTCGGGAGAAGTTGATGATGTTGACCGCTCAGAAGGAGCTAATTTAAGCGATGGAAAAGTTGGAATTGGTAGTGAAGTATCCGATGGAGATTGACGAGAAGTTGTTTCAGATGCAAGTTGGTACAACTTTGCTGGATAAAGTTAAGGAAGCTCAACTTCAGGACGAAGAATGTGAGAAGGTGAAGAAGAAGATATCTGAAGGAACCGAATTAAGATTCAAGATAGACAGTGAGGGACTGCTGAGATTTGAGAGAAGAGTTTTGGTACCACCAGTGCCAGAAATTAAGGAAGACATTTTGAGCGAGGCTCATTGCTCACAGTATTCGATTCACCCCGGTAGTACCAAGATGTACCAAGATCTTTGATAACATTTCTGGTGGCCGAATTTAAAACGAGATGTTGCAGAGTATGTTGCAAAGTGTTTGACATGTCAGAAAGTGAAAAAAGAACATCAGAGGTCGAGTGGGTTGCTACAACCGTTAGAGATCCCAGAATGGAAATGGGAACATATTACAATGGATTTCGTGGTTGGCCTTCCGATAACTTAGAAAGGCTACGACGCAGGGTTATCGTTGATCAATTGACGAAATTCGCACACTTCCTTCCAGTCATAATCAGATTCAACTTAGACCAGTTGGCAAGGTTATATGTGAAAGAGATTGTTTCAAAGCACGGAGTTCCTGTGTCAATTATTTTCGATCGAAATTCGCACTTCACATCGAATTTCTGGAAGCGACTTCAGGAATGTATGGGGATGCAATTGATAATGAGTACGACATATCACCCTCAGACAGACGGGCAGAGCGAAAGAACGATCCAGACATTGGAGGTTATATTGACAGTGTGCATCATGGATTTTAAAAGAAATTGGGATGATCACCTACTACTTGTAGAATTCGGTTATAACAATAGTTACCACGCTAGTATTGGCATGCCAGAGTTGGTACAGCAAACAATAGAGATAGTTAAAGTGATCCGAACATGGTTGGTAGCGGCTCAGGATAGGCAGAAGAAATACGCCGAACCACACCAAAAGAAAGTTGAATTTGAATCGGGTAGCTTTGTGTTTTTGAAAGTCTCTCCCTAGAAGGGGAAGATCAGATTCGATAAGAAGGGGAAATTGAGCCCGAGGTTCATTGGACCCTTTGAGGTACTGCAAAGGATTGGAGAAGTTGCGTATGAGGTAGCTTTACCTCCGGCGCTAGAGAATGTCCACAACGTCTTCCATGTTTCAATTTTACAACCCTACAAACCCGATTATAAACATGTGATTGAATATGAACCCCTACAATTTGAGAAAGGCTTATCCTATGAAGAAATTCCTGTTCAGATTGTTGACAGGAAAGAACAAGTCTCAAAAATAAAGTTATACCTTCTGTTAAGGTAATTTGGAGGAACCACAACGCTGAAGAAGCTACGTGTGAACTCGAAGAACATATGATGAAGAATTATCCACTTTTATTTGCTTAATTTATGTGTAAGTGATTCTGGGGACATAATCTTTTTAGGGGGGAGAATGTAACGGGACAAAATTTTTAATTGAACTGTGATTCTAGAGACAGAATCCTTTTAAGGGGGAAAGATGTGACGAACAAGATTTTTATAATTTAATTTGAATATTTATTGAATTAAATAAATATTTTTCGATGATTTAATTATTGAGTCAAATAATTATGTGATGAAATTATGGTAGATTAATTTAATTATATGTGTTACATTGATTAAATTAATGTAGAGAATTTTATAATTCAAAGTATGAATTTAATTAAGCTTATTTGATTAAATGAATTATTTAATAAGCATAATGTTATTCTAATTAATTTAATAATTAATTAGAGATTTAATGATTTGACATAATTAATAAATGAGAATTTTAATTATGTGACTATGTGATTTATTGTGAAATTATTCTAATTTATTTAATTGATTTAAATAAGATTATATGATTAATTGGGTGTGACATTATTTAACTATATAATAAGAGTTATTAAAATAAAGGGAAAGGAGTATAAAAAGAGCTAGCCAAACATGGCCCTAAGAGAGGTTGGGGTAGTTAACCCATTATGGGGTTAACTGACCATTACTACATCAGTTGTTATACATATATTGTATATGTATACTATAACTTATATTAGCCTTATATGTCATATCAGTTGTATTGCGTAGTTTTCATTCAAAGAGAAATTTAGAGAGAAAGTTTGAGAGAAAAGATTGAGAGAAGAAGAGTCCTTATAATTATCCTTGTATCATCTTCACAAAACTAGCAAAGGTAATCTCTCAACCCAAACTTTACTTTACGTTCTTATAATTTCTATGAAAAACTATTTCAAAATCATATATGAATGAAGAGATTGATAATTGATGAGTATATGATGATATATATGTTAGTATGTGTTTACAATATGTTTTATATCATGTATTCATGTGTTGGAGTAACCAATTTCATATAAACATGCTAAAATCAGAATTTTTCATTAACGTGTTTTAAAAGTTCTCTGTGAAGAACAATTTTCATGATTTACTTCAGATATGACCACATGTATGCTATTATATGTTAATAACACGTTTTATATCATGCATACATGAATTACAGTGATCAACACCATGTAATTATTGTAACGACCCCAAAATTCTTACAATATTATTCTCATTCTCGATCGTTAACAATACAATTTTAATCTATCTTTACATCATTATTCGATATTAAAACCACTAAAAATGCAGAATATTTAAAACTTTTATACAATCTTTCTTTATTACCCTAAATTGCAACCTTTACATTACAAATATTTGATTCAATTTTATTACATGAATCGCTTCCTCTAAGTTACTATACAGAGTATTACATCACAAACAATATCCACTATACATCGGATAGCTCAACTTTACAACTTTAACAAGTATAATACATCCAAAACAAACACATTACTCATCTAGAATAAATAATTTCTTGCACCGCTATTGATCTTAACATTCAATTAGCACGCATCATTACCTTGCTACCTTGACTTGCAAAAGTGGTTATTTGAAAGAGTGAGCTCGACAGCTCAGCAAGACCTAACAATTTTCATGCATCACATAGCACATAATAACATGCTCAACATACATCTCATAATCATCAAAGTAACATGGCATACATGCTTTAATTCACATAACAAATATAAAGATTGAGTTCCTTACTCAATCAACATTCTTTAATCAATCAATGTAGACATAAATTTGTAGGGATTTTGGCATATAAACGCAGCGGAAATTAAATTTTTTCTAAAACCCTAAAACAGGATCCATGCGAAAATATATTAATTAAGGGGTTTAGATTTATTTTACTGATTATTCAAGCCTGAACGGAGACGATGGAGATTCTGAAACAGGTTCGAATCTTCAACGCAATCCAAAGGAACTGCGTCTCTACGGTATCCACACGAACGTCCCGCGAATCGTCACACGATCTGCAGCAAGGAAAGCTGCGGTACTAGTCGCCAAGGATCTGGACTTTCGAAGTTTTTCTCTCTAGTCTCTCTCTAAGAGCGGCTAGGGTTTGGATTTATAATGAATACCTAAAAATGGCTGATATATCATATATATATATATATATATATATATATATATATATCAGTTAAAAGTATTAACCAAAACCTAATCCAATTAGAAAAATAAAATCCAAATTTATATATATATATATATATATATTATATTTTAATTAAGTCTTACTTAATTAATATATATATATATATATATATATATACAAACTATACTATTAATTTAAATTCGTAATTTAAATACTATCAATCATATTGATATATTTAAATCCTTACAATTTAAATTAATTTTCTTTTAATTACGTTACCCTATAGGTTATTATTATGTTGGCAATAATTTTTAAATTATATTATAAAATTATAAACAGTGAGCGACATCTAGTAATGCATCACTGCTACCCAAATAATAATAAGATCTTTGATTCGATACAACTTTTTTGTGACCAATGTTTCAATGTAATTTAATCCTTTTAACCTTGACATCCTAGATTAAACTCGAGGCATGGAATGTGTGTCATCCTCTTCATAATTTAATCTGAGTTTTCTTGATCGATGAGTAGACTATATGAAACAAATCACTATTTGAGCATGGCCATGCATTTCATAGTCCTACTTAATCAAGAGGCCTATGGATATCACCCCTAATATATAGGAGGGTTAAATTCTATCTCGATCACTCATATTCCTTACACGATTCATGATGTACCCAATAATCACCTTTATTGTCTACCCTATTAAAGGTGACCTTTGATGATATCAAATTACATAAATTCCCGTGTAGTAATATAGTGATTTCAGGTCGGAGGATCATTACATCATTGTCACTATGAGAATTGCTTATGACACTTTGCATAATGCTCCACGTAAACTTCTCATGGTGGGTCTGTCCAGTACATTGTTCTCTAACATGTACCTATGCATTGACTTAATATCTCATATATTTATGACCAATGATATTTGGCCATCAGTAAATCCACACACTAGTCTCAATGTATCATTGTTGTCCCATTAACAATGACACTCGACCAAGGACATTTAAGAGTAATGATACTAATTGTAATTATATGATCTCATGTTCAAGTCACACACTTGAAGCCATATAATTTGTATCACTATTCTAAGGACTTTTATTATGTTAACATTTATATAACGCAGTAAATAAAACCATAATAAAATAATTCATTTATTCAATCAAATATAATATCAAAAATGTTAAGCAATTACATCAAAGAATTGGCCTCTAGGGCATAAACTCTAACAAAATTGACTTTAACATTTCATGTTTGCAACATATATAACATATCATGCTCTTTGCAAAATAATTTAAAACAATTCATCATCAACTTCACATAGAAAATAGTAACTAAAAGACTTGCCTTGATCGTTGTTTACCAATAACAGTTTAACAGCTTACAGCTATCTGCACTTCACGTGCCCTACACAATTATATAATCATGCACATCAACTATTAGTCACATAGCAACGCATAGTAGTTGTAATGTAATTTTACTCTACATCTCATAATCCTTCCTGTTAATTAATACACAATGTTCAATTAGATTGTGTTAACTTTTGACTTATATCTCACTATATTTCTTATTAGTCATACTCAAAGTTCATTCAAGTGTTTAAGTCTTGCTAAGACTCCTTATTAGTTTTATATTAACCCCCTTCCATATCTTATAGTGTTCATTTCAGTTGAATTGAAACACTTTTTACGTACATTAACACTTGTCACGGCGTTTCGACATTCATTCGTCACACGCCCGATTCGTCTCTCTTGTGTATGCTTAGTGTGCTTATAAAACTTATCTAATACATTATTTATAAATGTTAAGCATCATTATATTTACTAACATTCATTTTTTATAACTTAGAACAATATCTATTATCGTCGACAGCACTATACTTGCGTACGTGCATGTCCGACGCCCTCCGATTGCCTCCGAATACGTATTAGTCATAAAGATGACCATTGTAACCCCTGCTAACGACCTCAAATCAAAAAAGTTAAAGAACAAAAGTTGTAGGTCTACTCGTGCTCGTTCCGGATCATCTTGAATCTCCTTAATCGGAGTTTGTATGAAAACGTTATGGCCGTTTTACTACAGGAGGTCAAAGCAGTTTTGCATTGCACTACTTAAACCACTCCGGATAGCTTGTATCCCCGCTGGGGCGGGAGTTCCTAGGCCAAAAGCGCCGCTGGGACGGGGGGCCCTGCTGTTGGGTTCCTCGGCTAGCGAACTTGCAGAGAAATAAGCCAATTTGGCTTATTTCTTCTCACCAAAGTCCGATTTTAACTAACACAATGTATATTAAACTTTATACAAACAAAATCTTATACTTCTAAAATGATTTTAACATACAATAACCCCACAACACATAATCAAAACACCTAATTTCATGATTATGAAGAAAACACCATTTTTAAGCGTTCTTAACGAAAATTAACACTATGAGTTCGTTTTTAACCCAAATCACATGATTCAAATCATGTTTTGTTCGTTTCTTGATATATTATTATAATCTATCATCAATTTACATAACATATCACAACCAAACACTAATTTTGATATTTAAAAAACTATTTTTCAAGTTAGTTCATTGTAAATTGCTATTTTCATAAAACTTATACTTTTAACAAAATAATTCACCAAAAATTTAATTCTCAACCGATTCCATTCATAATACATGCATTATTTTCGTTATTGAAGATAGTATCATGAACATCTTTCAATTTTTCATATTAATACATACTACATCATTAATTTTCATTCTAAATTCAACCAATATAATAAAAACTCATAAGAACACAATTCTTCATGTAAAACTTGTTTTCATGGATTTGATTACTGAAAACTCAATTATAACCACATAGACCAAATTATTCATACTCACGAACCTGTATTATAGATTCCTTAACAAATAAATCATAAAAATCCATTTTTATAAAGAACTCAAGAAATAATAAACTAGAGTTTATATGGCTAGATTATTACCTTCAATTCTTAGAATAGAAGATGATTAACAACTTTGATTAACAATCTTCTTCTTCCTCCTTGATTCTCAAAAATCTTCTCAACTCCTTAGAGAATTTCTTTTCTTCTCAACTTTCTCTAAACTTTCTTCTCTGTTTCTCCCTTTTTCTTTTCTTCTTTTAGTTTAGGCTTAGAATAACTTAGCGTAAACTCATATAACTGATAATACGTATACTAATATAATATAACTGCTAATTAATTAACACATATAATAAATATTTTAATTATATTTAATATATGAGTTACAAATTTTGGAATTTAAAAAACCCTAAGGCTTGTTTGGCAAAACAAGTTATTTTAAAAACAGATTTTTAGTAGTTAAGGCCCCGTTTGGCAAAACGAATTTAAAACAATGCAAGAGTCTTGTTTGGAAAAACGTTTTTAAAAACTCTTTTTATTCTTTAAATAAATCCTTTAACACATCTTTTTAATGTTATCCTTTAATTAATTAAATCTTAATATTAATTTAATTAATTAAAAGTTTAACATCAATTAATCACATAAAATTGTCACATTATAATTACTCGCTTATTATAACTTCATGTAACAATTACCACATCACTACATCTAATTTAATTATCTCAATTAAATTAGAACTATAACATAAAATCATTACATATTAGTTAAATTAAATATTAAATAATCATTTAATTAATATAATACACTTAATTATATTACTCCATATTAATCACATAATTATTTATTTAACTCAATAAATAATTTAATTAAAATATTTATTTTAATTTAATAAATATTAAAATTAATATTTAAAATCCTCTTCACATCAATTCACATATTTCATAATGTATGACACGTACACACATACTCAAACTCAAAACATCAGATAATAAGAATTTTATTTACTAAATTCTCATTTATAAATTCTTAAAAATTCGAGATATCACATCCTTCCCTCCTTATAAGGATTCTGTCCTCGGAATCAACGAAACCTCCCTTACTCGATTTTCACAAAATCTCTTTCACTATTTTATTGTTGAATAACTTCAACACGTTAACTTAACAACATTTATATATATCTTCCTCCATTCATTTCTTCAACAACTTTTAGGTTTTATTACATAACCTTCAATTAAACACAATCATATATCAAATATTATATATTCTTTAACTCATTCATTTCCTTTCTAAGGATCATTACTATATACTCTACTCGTAGAATTCATATACTTCATAATTCACTATCTAATAAGTATTCGGGTTATAACATTCATTCCTTCTAAGAATTTCGTCCTCGAATTTTTTTTATTAATCTTTCAAAATAGATTTTACGTTAATCTTTATTCACTAGATAAATGCGTTCTACAACTACTTCTTTCTATGGAATATCCTTTTTGCTACATTCTCCTTCAGAATAATAAGAGTCTTCCACAATTGCTCAATAATTGGGAAGCGATATAAATAACTCAGGAATTTAAAAGATTCCAAATCATGCAGAGTGGTCGCAAGACCTTGAACTTATTTTTAGGTTTAATAATGCTTCACCCCCGGTACTTCACACCATAAAACCGCATCGGTACTCTAGTTGGCCATCCTATCGTACCCTTACGTCGTGCACAAACGTAGTACATCGTAACGACTATATGCGTTACACTCAGAACTATCGTCTCCGATAACATGTCCCCTTATATAGGATTATTCACCTCAGCTTCTTAACATCTGAATCCGCACCAAAATAATTTGGTTTGGCATAGTTTGACCAAGAACGCTCGAATTTTATAAACATCTTTCAATATTTGTCTAGCTGAATCAAATAGCATAGACTTCTAGCAATAATTCGGATATCAATCGAATTATATATATATATATATATATACACACACTTAGCCAAATCAAAAAAAAATCGTTTAAGGGAACTAAAAGTAAATAAATCCCCTTTTTTAATAGTTTAAGGAACCCAAAAATAATAAGTAAATCTTTTCATAATATCCTGATACTGTACCGTAAAAATGATACGTTGAGGATTTCGTCATATTACATGATGTCGTCATACTATATCATACCATAGTGGGCTGACGATCATACGATCACATCCAACACTAGGTTTAACTGCATTAATAACTTACTCGATTATTGTTTCTACACCATATCAAATAATGCATATATAAAATATATTTTGAAAATATAAAATCATTTTTGTCTAGCTGAAGCAATTAGCATAGACATGTGAATAATATCACTATTTTAAAATTTCATTGGTTCCATCATTTGATCCAATATTTTTCAAGAAAAAATAGAAGTGCAACATCAGCACGAAGTTAATAAATTTCGACAATCTAGCAAAGCTAGGAGATTTAGAATATCAAAGTTTTCTCCATCAATATAACTCTTTACTCCACCATTACTTAATCATTCTATCAATCTTAAAGAACATCAATGTTTTCTATACCATAACCTTTCTATACCCAGTATAGTTCATCGAACTTACCACACTTTGGAAGTTCAGGAACTTGCCACAATAATATGAGTTTAAGAACGTCAAAGAACTAATCAGAGACTGTCCATATGCTTAGGGGTTCAAAAATATACATACGACTATGAATCACGAACTTACCATAAGTATGAGTTTTAAGAACTCGCCTAACCTTAAGATCATCTAATGTAATCTTAATATCATCGAATCTAATCTCTATTGACTCTATCTATCAAATATAAACATGGGACAAGAATCCCCTTCTCACCATATATATATATATATCGATAGTGCGACACCAACATTCCAATGATTATCAATATGATAAACCAAGTGTACGCACAAAATCCCTGCCCATACAGAGGTTTGTATAACTCAGCCACCACATGAGTCCTCAATTAAAATCTCACTTAACTCTATCTTACCTATAACGTCTCGTTCCATACTCGATACAGACTTCTGTATCTCATCATTTATAACTCCTCGTAAGTTTATCTCGTACTATATCATAGTACATTCTTGTTATAACATCAAACTATAACTATTCAATCATTATAGACCATCTGTCTTTTACAACTTTAAAAAATCATGTCGTGATCTTATTCTATAATCATCTTCTTATGATTCTTTTCTTATCTCATTATCGTTTTGTTTTACAATCTTCTTATCTTACGTTTCATCATATCATACTATGATTTCATTTATGCTTTTAATCTTATAGACTTGGTCTATTCATCATTATTCGTCATCTTTATTATTGGAGTTAGGCAACTCCTAATTCTTATCTACATATCTCTTCAAGATTCTTCTTTGAATCTTCTTGTTTATTTATTAACTCTTCCTTTAAGAATTTATAACGTCATTCACATTACTCAATATTTTATTTGATTTTTATCCCTCGCCATTTTAATCTTCTTCTTATAACATTTCTAGGACTTAACTCATCCTATACATCTACGTATATGAAAAGAATCACCTTTTCATTATACGTAACTTAAACTTAACTTCTTATTCTTTTAACCTAAGGTCATAGCCTAAGGTACTCTTACCTAAGGTTTATAACCTATTAGCTTTGATACCAACTGTAACGACCCCAAAGTTCTTACAATATAATTCTCATTCTCGATCGTTAACAATATAACTTTAATCTATCTTTACATCATTATTCGATATTAAAACCACTAAAAATGCAGAATATTTAAAACTTTTATACAATCTTTCTTTATTGCCCTGAATCGCAACCTTTACATTACAAATATTTGATTAAATTCTATTATATGAATCATTTCCTCTAAGTTACTATACAAAGTATTACATCACAAGCAATATCCACTATACATCGGATAGCTCAACTTTATAACTTTAACAAGTATAATACATCCAAAACAAACACATTACTCATCTAGAATAAATAATTTCTTGCATCGCTATTGATCTTAACATTCAATTAGCACGCATCATTACCTTGCATCCTTGACATGCAAAAGTGGTTATTTGAAAGAGTGAGCTCGACAGCTCAGCAAGACCTAACAATTTTCATGCATTACATAGCACATAAAAACATGCTCAACATACATCTCATAATCATCAAAGTAACATGGCATACATGCTTTAATTCACATAACAAATATAAAGATTGAGTTCCTTACTCAATCAACATTCTTTAATCAATCAATGTAGTCATAAATTGACTTTAACATTTCATGCTTGCAACATATATAACATATCATGCTCTTTGCAAAATAATTTAAAATAGTTCATCATCAAGTTCACGTAGAAAATAGGAACTGAAAGACTTGCATTGATCGTTGTTTACCAATAACAGTTTAACAACTTACAGCTATCTGCACTTCACGTGCCCTACACAATTATATAATCATGAACATCAACTATTACTCACATATCAACGCATAGTAGTTGTAATGTAATTTTACTCTACATCTCATAATCCTTCCTGTTAATTAATACACAATGTTCAATTAGATTGTGTTAACTTTCGACTTATATCTCACTATATTTCTTATTAGACATACTCGAAGTTCATTCAAGTGTTTAAGTCTTGCTAAGACTCCTTATTGGTTTTATATTAACCCCCTTCCATATCTTATAGTGTTCATTTTAGTTGAATTGAAACACTTTTTACGTACATTAACACTTGTCACGGCGTTTCGACATTCATTCGTCACACGCCCGATTCGTCTCTCTTGTGTATGCTTAGTGTGCTTATAAAACTTATCTAATACATCATTTATTAATGTTAAGCATCATTATATTTACTAACATTCATGTTTTATAACTTAGAACAACATCTATTATCGTCGACAGCACTATACTTGCGTATGTGCATGTCCGACGCCCTCCTATTGCCTACGAATACGCATCAATCACAAAGATAACCATTTTGACCCCTGCTAACAACCTCAAATCAAAAAAGTTAAAGAACAAAAGTTATAGGTCTACTCGTGCTCGTTCCGTAGCATCTTGAATCTCCTCAATCGGAGTTCGTATGAAAACATTATGGTCGTTTTACTGCAGGAGGTCAAAGCAATTTTGCATTACACTACTTAAACCACTTCGGATAGCTTGTATCCCCGCTGGGGCTGGAGTTCCTAGGTCAAAAGACTCGTTGGGCCGGGGCCCCCTGCTGTTGGGATCCCCGACTCACGAACTTGTAGAGAAATAAGCCAATTTGGCTTATTTCTTCGCACTAAAGTCCGATTTTAACTAACACAATGTGCATAAAACTTTATACAAACAAAATCATACACTTCTAACATAATTTTAACATACAATAATACCACAATACATAATCAAAACACCTAATTTCATGATTATGAAGAAAACACCATTTTTAAGCGTTCTTAACGAAAATTAACATTGTGAGTTCGTTTTTAACCCAAATCACATGATTCAAATTATGTTTTGTTCGTTTCTTGATATATTATTATAATCTATCATCAATTTACATAACATATCACAACCAAACACTAATTTTGATATTTAGAAACTATTTTTCAAGTTAGTTCATTGTAAATTGCTATTTTCATAAAACTTATACTTTTAACAAAAAAAATCACCAAAATTTCAATTCTCAACCGATTCCATTCATAATACATGCATTATTTTCGTTATTCAAGATAGAATCATGAACATCTTTCAATTTTGCATATTAATACATACTACATCATCAATTTTCATTCTAAAATCAACCAATATAATAAAAACTCATAAGAACACAATTCTTCATGTAAAACTTATTTTCATGGATTTGATTACTGAAAACTCAGTTATAACTATACAGACCAAATTATTCATACTCACGAACCTATATTATAGATTCGTTAAACTAGAGTTTATAGGGCTAGATTATTACCTTCAATTCTTAGAATAGAAGATGATTAACAACTTTGATTAACAATCTTCTTCTTCCTCCTTGATTCTCAAAAATCTTCTCAACTCCTTAGAGAATTTCTTTTCTTCTCAAATTTTCTCTAAACTCTCTTCTCTGTTTCTCCCTTTTTCTTTTCTTCTTTTAGTTTAGGCTTAGAATAACTTAGCGTAAACTCATATAACTGATAATACGTATACTAATATAATATAACTGCTAATTAATTAACCCATATAATAAATATTTTAATTATATTTAATAAATGAGTTACAAAGTTTGGAATTTAAAAAACCCTAAGGCTTGTTTGGCAAAACAAGTTATTTTAAAAATAGATTTTTAGTAGTTAAGGCCCCGTTTGGCAAAACGGATTTAAAACAATGCAAGGGCCTTGTTTGGAAAAGCGGTTTTAAAAACTCTTTTTATTCTTTAAATAAATTCTTTAACACATCTTTTTAATGTTATCCTTTAATTAATTAAATCTTAACATTAATTTAATTAATTAAAAGTTTAACAACAATTAATCACATTAAATTGTCACATTAAAATTACTCGCTAATTATAACTTCATGTAACAATTATCACATCACTACATCTAATTTAATTATCTCAATTAAATTAGAACTATAACATAAAATCATTACATATTAATTAAATTAAATATTAAATAATTATTTAATTAATATAATACACTTAATTACATTACTCCATATCAATCACATAATTATTTATTTAACTCAATAAATAATTTAATTAAAATATTTATTTTAATTTAATAAATATTAAAATTAATATTTAAAATCTTCTTCACATCAATTCACATATTTCACAATATATGACATGTATACATATACTCAAACTCAAAACATCAGATAATAAGAATTTTATTTATTAAATTCTCATTTATAAATTCTTAAAAATTCGGGATGTCACAATTATGTTTCAATTGGGTTTTTTTTAAAGTTACAGAGCATAAAAGTTGTATATATGGTCTTATGGCCCTTACGAACAATTGTATGCCATGAATTGTTTGTTTAACTTAAATTTGACAAGATATTATGATAATACATGTTAAAACAAAGAAAACAAATTTTGAACGGACGGATTCAAAGTTATAATGAATCCGTGATGTCAAATTTTATATTTTTCTTCAAAACTTTCAAGAACACCAAGAACAATGAAATTACGTGATTTGATTCGAGTAATTGCATGATTTAAGATATTAAAAACATGTTAGTAACATGGTATGATGTTTCTATGAAGTTTATACTTCATAGAAATCACTGTACTAGTTTAATTTGTATTTAATTAGAATTAATTGGGCCAACGAACTGTCAAAATCGTGAACCAGAGTTCCACCAGCATGGGGCCCCACCCTAGCTGGGCTGTGTAGGCTTAAAGCCTAGCCATAACAGGGGTGGGTGCTGTTCGGAGTAAAAATAGTGCAAGACAAGACTATTTTGACCTCCTGTAGTAATATAAGCATAACTTCTTCTTACAAACTCCGATTAAAGCGATTCAGGATGATTTGGAAAGATAACGAGAAGACCTACAATTTTCATTCTTTAAGTTTTTCGATTCGAAGTCGATAACAGGGGTCAAAATGTCCATCTTTGTGACTAATGCGTATTCGGAGGCAATCGGAGGGCGTCGGACATGCCCGTACGCAAGTGTAGTGCTCTTGACGATAAAAGATGTTGTTATAAGTTATAAAACATGAATATTATAAAATATAATGCTGTTTAACATTAATCAATGATGTTTTAGACAAATTACATGAGCATATTAAGCGTACGCAAGAGGGGCGAGTCGAGCGTGCGACGAATGAACGTCGAAACGTCGTGCCAAGTGTAATTGTGACGCCCCCAAAATAGGTTCAATACTCAACCCATTTTGAGTCGCCAAATACACTTAATAAAAATTCAAATACAAGCTTTCATATGACATGGTCGTGCAAAATACGACAACACAACTGTGAGTATCAATACAGACATGTAGAAAATATTAACATTCAAACTAAGTCCTCATTACATTTATTATCACACTATTTTAAATAAAAAAAATAGTGAGGACTTCTACAGCTCTAACACGGACCATCACTCCATTCCCCGACTAGTACCCGCGATATTCCCGCGATATTCTCATTTCCTAAAAAGAACAATGGAAGAACATGGTGAGCTCAACTAGCCCAGTAAAGAATATTATGACTAAGATAATGAAAAACAAATTATCGTTAGCCTTCAATAAATCAGATAAAATATTATAGACAACAAGTTTTAGATCAATATTCGCAGCGAAAATAACAATTCATTAGAAGAGTTAAGTAGAGAATGATGTCTACTATCTTCTTTGATTTAAAAGTCCATCATCAATATTTTATCTCTGTAACATCAATCAATATACATCTCGAATCAAATATCCATCTTTGCACTACAGGCCAAAGATATTCATTTGTATCATCAGTTGGTCATGTTCATCTCAACACTGTCCATCTTTACACTACGGGCCAAAGATATTCATTAGGTAATTATTTATCTTTGCACTACAGGCCAAAGATATTCATCACGTAATTATTCATCTTTGCACTATAGACCAAAGATATTTAGTTATATCACCATTTAGAACTGAGGATGATGAAAAATAATACGAATAACGGATCCAGTGAGATAAAGGACAAATATTAGAGAATTTATTCAGAGTTCAAGAATGAAGATCAAAACCTGGATCCAATCAAAGATGATTTGGAAGAAAAAAAATATTTTTTTTACCGTGAATAGTACCCCATGAATAGTAACTTGTGAATAGTAACTCATAAATAGTAACTCGACATGAAAAGATAAAAATTTCACAAGAAAGTTTAGACCAATATTCCAGTGAAATAATATTAGATGAAGCGCAAAACTCAAGTAATATCTGATCATTTCAGGAATTATAGAAGCAATATTTACCATAGTAAGTTTAGAGTTAAGAATCTGAAATGAAACAATATACGAAACTGCAATTGAATTTTCACCCGTCTTGCGGTAGTCCGCTCAGACAGATTATTTCCACAATTTAATAACAACTGAATACAAAGGGTTATTCACCAGGAATGAGGTAGTCCGCGTAGACAGGTTATTTCCACAGAATAATAAAGAATAGAATAACAACAGGATTTTTCCATGCATGCAGTAGTCCACGTAGACAGGTTATTCCAACAGAATAATAAAGAATGAAATAACAACCCTTACGAGTATTGAAAGAAAATAACTCTCTTCATGAATACGAAATAAATAATACCCCTTACCTTAAAAATTTGGAGACTGTACTAGCGTAATAGCAGAATACTCTTGTTCTTTCTCTCTTATTCCCTCTATACTTTCTCTCTCTATAGCTTTAGTGAATTGATGAGAAATAATGAAGAAATGAGCTTCTATTTATAGGCTCGGCAGAATAGGGTAAAATAGTCTTTTCGTCATAATTTAAGACATCATCGCTTACGTCATCGATCTATGACATCATTGCTTACCTCATCGCTCCGATGAGATCATTGTTTACCTCATCGCTCCGATGACATCATTATTTGCATCATAAGAGTTCAAATTTAATTTGCACTCTTCCACCTCGTTTAACTTTTATACCATGAATTTACTATAATAATGTTACCATTCAAATTATAAAAATCATACTATTATATAATCACATTATACTACTATAATGTAATATTATAATAATATATTTGAATGAATTATTTTATCGGACAAGATAAAATACCAACTTTCAACAAATGTCACATGTTAAAAATTTCTCCGTTTAAATCCACATTAATAAATATTTCCTTATCATATATATCAAAAATTAATTATTCAGAAATAATATTACAGAACTACAATATTGACAACCAGGTCGTTCTCAAGAAAGAAGGGGCCTTCCGATAAGAATTTCTCCTTACTAGCGCGCAATTAATCAACCCCTTTCCTAGACAGAACTTCCTTAGACATTGCCAATAATGTTATCTAATAATATTATTCAAATAATATGAATTATTGATTTGATAATTTGAAATAATGTGCAATGACAATTATTGAATTAATAATATAAAATAGCAAAGTAGCACTTATTGATATAAAATATCAACGTAGCAAATATTGAGCCAATAAAATATTATGCAATTATTGAATAATATAAAATATTAAACAGTAATTACTGTAACAATAATTGAGTAAGTGCCTTCCTACATAAGAATCAATAATTTAAAATACTATGCAATATCGTGTGCTACCGTGCAACACCGCGTATTACTATATTTTAACCACCGGGTATTTCAACAGTACTAACGGTAACAGTTTTATCGTTATTTTTATAAAAAGGTTATTTTTGTCGCTTTCTATATCCGACATTCATTTCATTGTGGGGTCCACCAATGACTACGCCGTCGTACGAATATTCTCCGACAAAAAGAATATTCCTCGACCAAACGAATATTCTCCGACACAACGAATATTTTATAACCACTTGCTTACTTTGTAAACTTTGCACATTTCACCTATAACTTATCACATTTATCAAATCAACACCTTATTATTTCAAAATAGTATATAAAGAAAATTAAATCTTATTCATTAAATTTGGGGTCTTACAGTAATACTATGCTATAATATACTTTAGGACTTGATGAACATGTAATGCTATTCTATAACATGTTATTAACACATATTATATGGTTTGAAGTTCATGTTAATAAACTAAGTGTGAACTTGAATATTGTGATTGTAAAACTTGATTATGATTGTTTAAAAGATTATACATATGTGATACGCATATTGTGAATTCATACTTATGTTATGTGATTAGTTAATAAGTTATCACTGGGAACCAAGTTGTAAGTTGAACTTAAATGAAAAGTTCAACAATTGAATATAGAAGTTATGAAACTAATCGACATCGTATGTATAATGTAATGTGTAGTGTGACAATCCAAAAATTTATAAGATCTTAAATGATTAAAATAAAGGTTAAAGAATAAAACCTAGATGAAAATTTGAGGATTTAGTTAAAAATTATAAATAACCTATATGGTTTGATTTGAATTCTTAAAATGTGTATATGTATAGGTACATATATATATATATATATATATATATATATATATATAGTGATGTGATATATATTTTAGCAAGAGGAATGATAAGAAAAAATGTAGTATGAGATTGTGGGACATTTCTCAAAGTTATAAATTATTTTGTATGAATATGTATATTATTTGATTGTTTATATCTGTTTATTATATAATAAGAAAATTAAAGAAACTAATATAACCTAATATATATATTAGGTATGAAAAATTAAATAACTTAAGGGTTATAATATGTAAGAATGTTAGTATTTAAAATTTTTACTAACCTAAGAGATTAATTTTATTATCTCAATTTATTAATTTTATAAAAGCAAGTCTAATTGGGTTAAGTGATTACGTGAGTAAGGATTTGATGTACAAATTGAGTGAATAGAAATCCTAATTAAATGATTAGGATAGGATAGAATTAAAATTAGTGGACTATGTTAATTTACATAGCCCAATTATTTTATTATTAAGCCCAAAGTAAATAATTTGGAGCCCAAATTTCTAGCCCAATTGTTAAGGAATTTATTTGGACATTTAGTAAGTTAAATAAAATAATAAAAATAAAATAAAGTTGGGAGAAATGGGCCACATGGCCGGTTATATAGAGGAGAATAGGAGGGGGAAGAATATAATCATTACCCACTTTAGTTGGTCACCAACTTTAACATGTGTCATCCATTTATTAAGCCACTCATTTTATCCAAGAGTGCAAGCAACTCCATAATGATTGAGAGAGAGAGAGAGAGAGAGAAATAGCTAGAGTGTTGGATAAAATATAACATACATATGATATATTTTTATAAAATTACCAACACACAAAAATAACTTTTTCTTTTCTCTTTCCCCTTACTTCCTAAGTTGCTAACAAAACAAAAGAAATAAAAAGAGAGAGAAATGGGAGGACTAATTCGGTAGCCATGAGAGATAAAGGGAGAGGAGTATTTGATCCTCATGCTTCATCAAACTAATTTATGGAAGAAAAAGAGAAAAAGAACCCAAAAGAGCAAGGTATAAATCCTAATTATAAAATATTTTATCTCTTCCATTTTGATAGATTTGATGTAAATTAAAGTTTATATTTCTAAACTCTAAAACATTATATCTACATGATTTAGAGTGTTTTATGTTTAGATCTATCACTTTTGAATGTCAAAAGTTAGATCAAAAGCAAGAAAAAGGAAACTATGTTTCAAAAGTTAGAAAATCTTGATTTTCTTAGCCTAAATTATGTTTTGCTTGGGTTTGGTGAAGTTTTAATGAAATATATCATGGATCATGGTAGATCCTTGATCTTAAGGTGTATTAGTATTTTTATAATGGTTTATGATGTTTAATGTTGGGTTAATCAAGAGATCTAGGAAGATTTCTTAGAAAACACAAAACTAGAAAAATCAGACTTTTAGAAAACGTAATGTGAAATTTAAAAGACCATATCTCCTATTAAATTTTGAATTTTTGAGTGTGGTCAATTTATGGACTTATATCTAGAAGTCTTCTAACTTTTCCAAGTGGAATCACTGAAAACTTCCTTGTAGATTTCCGTCTGGACAGTTTTTAGCTAAGCACGCGAAAATTGAAAAGTCAAAAAAGCAATCTGTCTGGAAATTCCAGGGATAGTTTTATCTACTTATTTTATAAAATAAATTCCAATCTTTTGGGACATGAAAATATATGTGATAAAGTAGCTTGTGTCCAAAAATTAGTTCATTCCGACTTAAATTGACCAAGTTATGACCATTTTAATATTTGTATTTTTTTGACAAAAATTGCTATAACCGGAGTTATATATTTCCGATGGCTATGAAATTTAAACTGGAGGTCCACGTTAATATGTGTAAGATCTTGCCAAGACTTAAGAATTTTTGGAGTTAAGCGTGAGGTTGCTATTTTCTTAAGGAATTAACTAGAAATGGATTTTTGAAAAATACTTAAGGAAGTTGAAAATTTCTTGAAAAATTATTTTTGTGTATGGAATATATGTATTTATGTGTGAAAAAAGGATAAAAAATAATAAGATGATTAGGTTAAAAAAAAGGAGAATCCAGGTTGCTGGATTGGAATCCAGTTTGCTGGATTGCAATCTAGTTTGCTGGATTAGCCACCAGGACGCTGGATTGGTATGTTTGGATAATCCAGGATGCTGGATTGATCTATTTGGATAATACAGGTTGCTGGATTGGTGGTCAATTGAATCTAGGCTTGCTGGATTGGATATCAGTTTGAATCCAGGCTTGCTGAATTGGAGGTCAGTTGAATCCAGTCTGCTGGATTAGAAAATAGTTTATTAAATTGAAATTCAGTCTGAATCCAAGTTGCTGGATTAGGTATTTGACTTAATAAATTATAAAGGACTTAAAAATGAAAGACTAAGTGTTAATTCACAAGTTATATGACAAAATAGTGTTAAGTCTATGGTAGTACAGTCGTACTCTTTAATGATTGATGTATAGTAGCTGGGCTAAACGACTCCTTCATATGGGGAAGGTATCTACGAATTAGTAACCGATCTAACTCACTGTGAAAACAGTGTAGACGAGTCATAAACTAATTTGTTAGTTGTTTGTGGGAAACCACTCAGTATACTATATTGAATGCTATTAAAGACTAGATGTGTGCTAGGTTTAGACTTGTGTATATATATAGTATTAAGGTTATTTAATATTTGACTATGGATTTAAATGTTAGATAGTTTACTTATAAGGTATGTTATGCTAATTGAAAGATCAATCTTATAACTGATAGGTCTCTCTAATAAAGCGATTAAATTAGATTGCGTAGCAGTAATCGACGGTTCATGCAAGTTTCCTAACTCGAACTCGAGTTGTTATTGTAAAGCATGTTCGTGAATAATTATTGTTGATTATTCACATCTATATTGATTATTAATTACCACGTTGTGCATATTGCATATATTCATCAGGTATGAAATGCTGATCACCTTCATTACCATATTGTTCAGTTGAATTTATTCATGTTCATTGTTGGCTATTCAGCATTATTGATTCATGTTCTTTCACAATTCTTATATTGTTGAAAGTTTGTCAGCTTATTATTCTTTTTAATCATGATATATCTTCATTTGAACTTAAACTTGCTGGGCAAACTTGTTGCTCACCCTTGCTATATCATGATAAACATTTCAGATTAAAGAAGAAACTTCGGACACAGTTAAAGGCAAAGACAAGTTCCAAGATGGAATTATTATACGATTAAAATGGTAATAGTATAAGATACAAATGACATTATATATCGTGTAGGATATTGAATGCATGTATTAAGTTAAGGTTACAAGCCTTGGGAATTATGTTGTAAAAGTTATTGTATAAACAATTTATGTTTATATCTTCCGCAATAGTTATAGAAATGATGTATCGTAACGTACCAGGTCTGAGGTTCTGGGGACCCGGATTTGGGGGCGCTACATGTAGGACGTTGAGGAATTGAATTGTAACTATATTTGTAACTTGCGCATGAGGCAAGTATTCTATCCCTAACTTATTATCGTTAAGTAAGTTCCTTATCTAAACTCTTTAATTAAATAAGAGTTCTATTCCTTATTCTTATGTCAAGCAAGTTACTAAATTCAAAGTTTACTTTTATTGAGCAAGTTTTCTATTCTTGAAATACTATCATGATGCCCGTTCTTATACTTGTTAAGCAAGTTAAGATTCTATATGAGATATTATAATACCTTTAAAGCATGATTCCAGTTATACAATACTTATTCGATTGTATACTCTTTAGAAGTTATTATTCAATTTGAATATCGTTTATTGTTGAACCTTGTAAGACTAGCGAACCCTTATTGATTCGACTAGTCCATAGTTGGTGAGCATTCTAAATTCTAGAACTGTTATTGAGTTTATCCAAACCAAACTTCCTTTAATGCGGACTCTGATGTGTAACTAAGATGAACAACCCTTTTGATAGGGGAATGATGATGCTTTAGCGTTAAGATATTGTGCACAGTATTAATACTAAAAGCTAATCCCCCTAAGTACAAAAATTAAAGTCCATAGTCTATGACTGTTAAAGGTGAAAGGTAAACATACTTGACAACCTAGGACATGGTTCAAGGTCTTATGACCCTCAGATGTAATTTTGATTCTCGATTATTCATTCGTAATTCAAAAGCCGAGTTTTCTTCATTCAGAAGTCTTTGATTCATTCGCGTATTATTATATTGTTATATTGTTATACTTGTGGGTAATCGTGCTCACTCTTGCGTAAAAATAATATTGCAGTTAATAACGAAAGATCTGACGAGCCTTCCACTAGCAAAGGCAAGGGAAAAGTTAACAAGTGATGAAGACTTGTTGTTTATTTGACATGTTTATGTTTAAGACTTATGTTAAAGTTGTGTAAGACTTACTATTTGTTTACATTTTCACATTTGAGATTTAAGGTTAGTATGACCTAGGATTGATGTATTTATATTTAGATGTTGTAACCCCATAAGGGGAGGATTTATTTCTATCTATTGCATGGTTTGCATTTATTATGGGTAGATAGATAGATGATATTTGTACAGTGAACACCAAATCTCGTGGAATTGAAGTATCTGAATTTGGGGGTGTCACAATCGCGTTAAAAAAGATGTGTACATCTCACACAAGTCTTGATTTAGGGAGAGCTTCTTATTGTTTCATTGGTTCTCTCAAATTGTTAAAAAAAGAGGTTATTATGAGTCCTATGACTTCGTTCTAGTGTGTTTAGATTCAAAAGGAGCAATCCTATCACTAGTGCCATCAACACGATCGGTACATCTCACACAAGTCTTCATTTAGGGAGACCTTCTTATTGTTTCATTAGTTCTCTAAAATGTACAAAATATAAGTGATTATGAGTCTTATTACTTCGTTATAGTTTAAATTAGCATCAAAACGAGCAATCCCATCACTATCGCATCCAAAATGGTTTGTAGATCTCACACAATTCTTCATTTAGGGAGACCATCATATTGTTTCATTGGTTGTTTCGAATTTACAAAGAAAGAGGTGATTAAGAGTTGTATTACTTCGTTCTAGTTTGATTACCGTCAAAAGAAGAAACCCATGACTATCGCATTCAAAACCATGAGTACATCTCACACAAGTCTTTATTTAGGGAGACATTATTATTATTTCATTGGTTCTCTAAAATTGTCAAAGAAAGAGGTGATTAGGAGTCCTATAACTTCGTTCTAGTTTGATTAGTATCGAAAGGAGCAATCCCATTAATATCACGTTTAAAACGATGCGTTCATCTAACAAAAGTCTTTATTTGAGGAGACCTTCTTATTGTTTCATTGGTTCTCTAAAATTATCAAAGAAAGAGGTTATTAGGAGTCTTATTACTTCGTTCTAATTTGATTAGCATCAAAAAGAGCAATCCCATGACTATCGTGTTAAAAACGATGCGTACATCTCACATAAGTCTTGATTTAGGGAGACCTTATTTTTTATTGGTTCTCTCAAATTATCAAAGAAAGAGGTGATTATGAGTCTTATGACTTCGTTCTAGTTTGATTAGCATCAAAAGCAGCAATCCTATCACTAGTGCCATCAAAACAATCCGTACATCTCACACAAGTCTTCATTTAGGGAGACCTTCTTATTGATTCATTAGTTCTCTCAAATTGATAAAATATAGGTGATTATGAGTCCTAGTAATTCGTTATAGTTTAAATTAGCATCAAAAGGAGCAATTCCATCACTATCGCGTCCAAAACGGTTCGTAGATCTCATATAAGTCTTCATTTAGGGAGACCTTCATATTGTTTCATTGGTTGTTTCAAATTTACAAAGAAAGAGGTGATTAAAAGTTGTATTACTTAGTTCTAGTTTGATTAGCGTCAAAAGTAGAACCCATGACTATCGCGTTCAAAACCATGCATACATCTCACACAAGTCTTCATTTAGGGAGACCTTCTTATTGTTTCATTGGTTATCTAAAATTGTCAAAGAATAATGTAATTAAGAGTCCTATAACTTCGTTCAAATTTGATTACCATCAAAAGGATTAATCCCATTAATATGACTTTCAAAATAATGCGTACATCTCACACAAGTCTTCATTTAAGGAGACCTTATTGTTTCATTGGTTCTCTAAAATTTTCAAAGAAAGAGGTGATTAGGAGTCCTATTACTTTGTTCTAATTTTATTAGCACCAAAAGGAGCAATCCCATGACTATAGCGATAAAAACGATGCGTACATCTCACACAAGTCTTGGTTTAGGGAGACTTTCTTATTATTTCATTGGTTCTCTCAAATTGTCAAAAAAGAGGTGAATATGAGTCCTATGACTTCGTTCTAGTGTGATAAGCATCAAAAGAAGCAATCCTATCACTAGTGCCATCAAAACGATCCGTATATGTCACACAAGTCTTCATTTAGGGAGACCTTCTTATTGTTGTGACACCCCCAAATCCGTGTACTTCATTTCCACATAATTTTGTGTTCACTATCTAAATAAAATATAACTACTGCTCATAAATAAGGAATGTATAATAAATTACAACCTTAATAAATAAATAAAAATCTTCCTTATAAAAATGATTACAGCCTTGTCAAAAAAATATTTTTAGGGTTATCTAACCTTAACATTGTCAATGCGGAAATAAAACATCAAAACATAATTAAAATCTTATTTCACATCATATCATAAATATGAACAAGTCTTCACTAGTTCATCTTGCTCTTGCCTTTGCTAGTTGACGATTCAATAACTCTCGCAACTTTAGCTGCAATGGATATATAATTGCAGAAGTGAGCAAACAAAAGCTCACTGGAAATAACAATCTCAATAGTGATGACATATACTGAATAACTTCAACTAAATTGAATAATATTTCTATCATCGATAATTAAGAATAAGATTTAGAATTCATCTGAGGGTCATAAGACCTTGAACTATGTCCTAGGTTATAAACATTTCTATTTAAACCTTTAACAGTCGTTAGACTATATGAACTCTTAACTCGTACTTAGGGGGATAAGCCCTTCGTACCATGTATTGTGCACAAACATCTTAACGCAATCCCCTATTACTAGGGTTGTGCATCTCAGTTTTCATTAACAAGCCTACACCAAAGAATTTTTGGTTTGGATAAGCTCAAAGGATAATTTAGAGTTCAACTATCATCAACTAAGGAGTAGTTGAATCAATTTACAATAATTAAGAATTCAATAATAAAAGAATTATGAAATAGCTATGAGTCATAACAATACACATCATATGCAACAGTCATGCTTTAAAAATAACTTAAAGCATTTGAAAGATAGAATAGACCTTACTTGAACGATTAAGTCAAGGTCTTATTATTTCAATAATGAACTTCAATAATATACTTGCTCAATATGGAATTTAGAGAGTAAAATAACTTACATAATTTTAACAAGAACACTTGTCTCATGTACAAGCTACAATTTACAATCACATTCCACAATTATCCTATATATTACATTAAATTTACATTATCGATTAGTTTCATAACCATTACGTTTAACCTTTGAACTTCTCACTTAAGTTCAACTTTACAACGTGGTTCGTAAACTTAACTTGCTAACTAACCACATAACGTGAATCTAAACTCACAACATGCATAACACACGTGTCTAATCTTTTAAACCATCATAATCATACCTTACAACAACAATATCCAAATACAGACATAACTTGTTAATATGAGTGTGACGAACGAGATTTTGTAATATAATTTGAATATTTATTGAATTAAATATTTTTTGATGATTTAATTATTGCATTAAATAATTAATTGATGAATTCGTGGTAGATTAATTTAATTATATGTGTTACATTGATTAAATTAATGTGGAGAATTTTATTATTCAAAGTATGAATTTAATTGAGCTTATTTAATTAAATGAATTATTTAATAGGCATAATGTTATTCTAATTAATTTAATAGTTAATTAGAGATTTAATGATTTGACATAATTAATAAATGAGAATTTTAATTATGTGACTCTGTGATTTAATATGGAATTATTCTATTTTAATTAATTAAATTAAATAAGATATTTGATTAATTGCTTAAATGGGTGTGACATTATTAAACTATATTATAAGAGATTAATTAAAATAAATGAGAAAGGGACTCTTTAAGCTAGCCAAACATGGCCTTATAGGAGGTTGGTCAGTTAACCCATAGTGGGAGTTAATTGACGACCCATGATTTCACGAATTCTTTTCACGTAAACATTATATACATATATCATATATACACCAGTTCTATTCATATCAGGAGAAAGAGAAGCGAGAAACTTAGAAAAAGTTGAGAGAAAATTTGAGAGAACTTTGAGAGAGAGTTGAAGAGATCAAGGGTTGTAGAAATCAAAAGGGAGTTCATCATCATCACAATCTAGCAGGTTAATCTCTTCAACCCAAACTTCCATTACGTTCTTATATTTTTATGAAAACTATTCAAGTCCTCTATGATTAATGAAATTTATAATTGGTGGGTATATGATGATATATATGTTAGTATATATATATATATATATATTATAAGATTTATATCATGTATTCACATGTTAGAGTAACCAATTTCATATAGACATGCTATAATCAGGGTTTTCCATTGACGACTATGACATCCCGGATTTTTAAGAAATTATAAATGAAAATTTAATAAATAAAATTTTTATTACGAGATGTTTTGAGTTGAGTATGTGTATACGTGTAATATATTGTGAAATATGTGAATTAATGTGAAGAGAATTTAAATGTTAATTTTAATATTTATTTGAATAAATAAATATTTTAATTAAATTATTTATTGAGTTAAATAAATAATTATGTGATTATTATGGAATAATATAATTAAGTGTAATATATTAATTAAATAAATATTTAGTATTTAATTTAATTGATATAATGATTTTATGTTATAGTACTAATTTAATTGAGATAATTAAATCAGATGAGTAATGTGATGAGTGTTACATGCAATTATAATTAACGAGTAATTATAATTATGTGATAATTTTTATGTGATTAATTGATGTTAACTTTTAATTAATTAAATTATAATGTTAAGATTTAATTAGTTAAAGGATAACATTAAGAATATGTGTTAAAGGATTTATTAAAAGAATTAAAAGAGTTTTAAAACCGTTTTCCCAAACAAGGCCCTTACATTGTTTTAAATCCGTTTTGCCAAATTGGGCCTTAACTATTTAAAAACTTATTTTTTTTAAAATAATGAGTTTTGCCAAACAAGCCTTAGACTTTTGATATTCAAAATTGTAACTTATTTATATTAATTAGAATTATGGTGTTAAATATGGTGGTTTAAATATTGGGAGTTATATTATATAATTATACATATAATATATTATATATATGTGTATTGTATATACGTTAGTTTTGAAGTTAGAAGAATAGATGTTAGTCAGATAAAACAAAGGGGTTAGTATGTGTTAGAGAGAAAACACAGAAAACCTAGAAGAGAAAAGAGGAGAAGAAGGGAGAAAGAAGGCGGAAGAGGAAGTTTGAGAGAGTCAAATATCATCATCTTCATCTTGTTCTTCTAAGCAAAGGAAAGGTATAACCTTTAACTTTAGAGTTTAAGATTTTCTTAAGTTATTCAAGTTTTAGTTTTATGAAAATATGAATATTCATGAAAACTTATGATTTTGGGGATATATATTATATGGTGTTTATAACATGAAGTTTATATGTGAATTCTGATAATAGATTCTTACAAGTGAATTGTATGATGGTTTAGTTGGTTAATTCATGATGAACATTAGGAAAATCATGTTCATCAAAAGTCATAGTGAAATAGTTTGATAATTGGCCTATTTGAAATCAAAAATTGTGATTTGATTGTATAAATTGAGGTTAGATGTTGATAACATGTTTATAAACAAATTTAAATATATTTTGATTGGGTATTTTGATTTAAAAATAGATTTCAGTGTTCAATTTCATCAAGAACACTTGTTCATGATTTTATTCAAAAATCATGGAATTGATTGTTGTAAACTATGTGTTTTAAGGATTAAATGTGTTGAAACATGTTAGGAGTTTAAAAATTATGTTTTTTATTAAGATGTTATGAATTGTATTGACTGGAAGTGAAACTTGGTGTGGAGAAATAAGCCAAATTGGCTTTTTCTCTACACAGTTCGCAAATAAGTTTTTGTTTGCAGTAGGGGGCCCGCCCCCATGGGCCTTGCAAGGCCAAGTACCCCCGCCCCGGCGGGGGGTATGCAGATTTTTAAAAGTTTAAAGCCCGCCCCGGCGGGCATGTTAATCCTTGAACCCCCGCCCCGCCGGGGGGTATGCAGAAAAAAAAAGACCTTTGTTTTGAAAAGCTAAGTTTATGTAATAATTTAATGGCCTGTTAACATGCCTTAAAATACTAAATAATAGTAATGAGATATATTAAAAATATATGATGTGAAATTATAATTTGAAATAATTATAATTATAGTAAAGGTTTAATTTAATTGGATTAATTATAATGAATATAGTTGATTAGTTTTATAATCAAAGTAAATGTTTAACTTGAAGTATAATTTGTTTAGTTATAACTTAATATGCGATTATAATTTGGAATAATTATAATTAAGGTAAAAGTGTAATTTAAATTATAATTTATTTAATTATAATTTAATGAGTGCATGAATTGAAATTGATTATTTATAATTAAGTAATGGTTTAAAATAAATTATAATATGTTTAAATTATAATTTAATGTATGATGTAATTTGAATAATTAGAGTGATGGTTTAAAGTAAATTATAAATGGTGTAATTATAAATTATTTGATTATAATTTGATTAAAGTTGATGTTTAAATTATAATTCATTTAATTATAATTTAATATGAGTATGTAATTATTATTTGACTTAATTATGTGATTATGTGATGCGATTAATTATGTGATAAGTAACTATTAAATTAATAGCTAAAGAGGATTGAGTTAACCTAAGTTGGTTAACTAACTATGAGGAGTAGTTATGGGATAATTAACTTATATTGTTAATTATACATAAGTTTGACAGTGAGTGTCAAATGAGTAAATGGAAGAGAATTACGAAGTGTAAATTAGAAAGTATAAAATAGAATTTACTTAGACGTTTGATAAGAGTTGCTAGGTGACTAATAGTTGATGCGTATGATAATACGTGTGTAGGATTGATGAAGCAGATTATTATAAGCTGTTTTTCAGTAATTGGTAATTTACAAGCCAGGCAAGTCTTTCGGTTCCTATTTTCTATGTGAACTTGATGATATTATGAACTATTTTAAAATGTATTGCAAAGAGCATGCTATGTTATATATGTTGCAAGTATGAAACGTTAAAGTCAATTTATGACTACATTGATTGATTTAAGAATGTTAATTGAGTAAGGAACTCAATCTTTATATTTGTTATGTGATTAAAGCATGTATGCCATGTTACTTTAATGTTTACGAGATGTATGTTGAGCATGTTAATTATGTGCTACGTGATGCATGAAAACTGTTAGTTCTTGTTGAGCTGTCGAGCTCACTTTTGCAAATAACCATTTTTGCTGGTCAAGGAGGCAAGGTAATTATACATGCTAGTTGAATGTTAGAGTTCAATAGTAATTCAAGAAGCTTACTTATGTTTTGTGAGAAATGCATTTAATATCTTTATTGTAATGTAGATCTAAAGCTGTAAAATTGAGTTATCCGATGTATATGGATAATAATTATAATGTAATTTGTATAGTCATTTCGTTGTAACGATTCATGATTTAGATTTGAATCGAAGTTATGTAATGTAAAGGTTGCGATTTAGGGAAATAAAGAATGAAGTTTATAAAAATTTTAAATTATTCCACATTTTTAGTGATTTTAATATCTAATAATGATGTAAAGATAATTAAAGTTGCATTGTTAACGATCGAGAAGGAGAATATTATTGTACGATTTTTTGGGTCGTTACAGTTGGTATCAGAGCTGTAGGTTATACACCTTAGGTAAGAGTACTTTAGGCTATGACCTTAGAGAATAAGAAGTTAAGTTTAAGTTACGTATAATGAAAAGGTGATTCTTTTCACAAACATAGATGTATAGGATGAGTTAAGTCCTAGAAATATTATAAGAAGAAGATTAGAATGACGAAGAATAAAACTCGAATAAACTATTGAACTATATGAATGGAATTAAAAATTCTTAAAGGAAGAGTTATTTAATAAACAAGAAGATTCAAAGAAGAATTTTGAAGAGATATAAAGATAAGAATTAGGAGTTCCTAACTCTAATAATCAAGATGATGAATAATGATGAATAAACGAAGTCTATAAGATTAAAAGCATAATGAAATCATGGTATGACATGATGAAATATAGAGATAAGAAGTTTTAAAACAAAACGATAATGAGAATCATAAGGGAGATGATTATAGAATAAGATCACAACGTGATTTTTTTAAAGTTGAAAGACAGATGGTCTTTAATGATTGAATAGTTATAGTTTGAGACTATAACGAGAAGGTACTATGACATAGTACGAGATTTACTCACGAGGAGTTATTGTGACACCCCCAAATCTGGGTACTTCAATTTCACGGGATTTGGTGTTCACTGTACAAATATCATCTATCTATCTACCCATAAAAAATGCAAACCATGTAATAGATAGAAATAAATCCTCTCCTTATAGGGTTAAAACATCTGAACAGAAATACATAATCAATCCCAGGTCATACTAACCTTAAACATCTGTGCGGAATATAACAAATAAATAAGTCTTACATAACTTTAACATAAAGCTGAAACATAAACATATAAATAAACAACGAGTCTTCATTACTTGTTGACTTTGCCCTTGCCTTTGCTAGTAGAAGGCTCTTCGGACCTTTCATTCTTAACTGCAATGTTATTATTACGCAAGAGTGAGCACGATTGCCCACAAGTATAATAATATGACAACAATATAATAACATGCGAGTGAATCAAAGACATCTGAATAAAGAAACTCAACTTTTGACTAGAGGATAAATTCCATTGAAGACTGCTCTCCTTGTAAACTCGAGGGTTGGTATATGGGTTCGGGTGCATAAATTGGACTTGGCTCGCATATATCTTGATAGCTCACAGTATGGGTCTGTCCTTGCTCATCCTCTAATAGCAAGGCCCTACTAATTTGCTCTGCCCAGTTCTGGATATTCTTGACTGACTTCTGTTGCTCAATCAAGACGTCCTTCAATGATATGTCACCTCCTTCCTCCAAGCTTGCATTTTCTGTGTCACCCTCAAAATTGTGTTGAGGCTTGTAAACTAGAGTCTGGAAGGTGCATTCTGGGGCGTATGCGGGATTTGGATCCCAGTGTTGGTCTTGATAGTAGTTTACTGAAGGGTTTGGGTGATACCCCCAATCTTGCTGATAGTCGGGATAAGGTTCACTGTAGGAGTACTCACCCCCATACTGCTCCTGTCCATAACTGATAGGCTCCTGATGGCTCGCGTAGCTCCCAGCACCGTAGTCATAGGTCACTGCTGTCTCTCGATTCTGCTGAGCTAAGACAGTATTCAGCTTCCTCGAGAGAACCTCTAGCTGTGCTGAAAGTGTTGCAATGGGGTTGACGCCATCATTGTATGCTTCCCTTGGTTGCTCTTGCCTTTGGTTCCATGGATAAAAATTTAAGTCCATTATACCTGAAAAGAGAGCAAATGAAGAGAATTAAACAAAAATAAAAAGTTTAAATTAAGACTAATTTGATTAAACTAATGTTGGCAAACAGTTATCAAATAATTCCCCGGCAACGGCGCCAAAAACTTGTTGGTCCGATTAGATGACACAATTAACGTGCAAGTATACGCGGCCAACGAGTAATAAAGAGTGAGTAAAGATATCGTTCCCACGAGAAATTAACAGATAAAGGGTCGCCAAAACACTAGCACATAATCATCTCAATCTTATTTAAACGGATGGTAAAGAGAATGAATTAAAACTAAGTTAAACTAGGCAAGCAATTAAACTTAAACTAATTAATTCTAGAGTTAAAATCAGATAATGAAGATAAGAGATTCCAATTTCTCCCAATGATTCGTCTAAGTCGACACACTTCCAATTAGGTAAAATTAATCATTACAGTTGTTAGCCGAGAACACGAAGGTAAGAGAAAGCCATCTTTCGATGCACCTAATCCATATCACGTGCAATCCACAGATGATAAAATGCACGTGAACACCCACATTATCTAAACCCCTATATGTCTATGGTGTTTACAAATAAATAGGGTTTAAGGTCAAGTCCTCTATTGACTACGAGCGGCGCTTCGGTATATGTCTATCCTAAGCTCAAATCATACGTCCAACGCCATGTGAACGTACAATCGCCCGCTACTACGATTAGATCTAAACCTAAACTTCGTCTTTCAAGTCCACATAGGTTATCACAGTAATTGGTCATGACTCAATTAAGCAATGAAAGCATAAATCGCAGTAGACACTCACACAGCAATCAATAAGAACCAACATGGAAGAGAAATCAACATAGACTACTCATTAGATTCCATTGGAACCTCAAAATAAGGTCTAAGTCATAAATGACTCAAACATATCATCCACAAGTTGAATATACATCATAAGATTGCAATTAGGAAGCAAAGAGATTCAAAAGATAGAAAATAGCAAATCTGAGTGCTCAAGCTCCTTGTTGAATCTCCAATGGAATCTACTTGCTTCAATCTTCAAACCTAATCTAACCCTAGAAACTAACTAACTAACTAAACCCTAATCTAACACTAATCTACTCTCTAATCTACTCCTAATCTAGACTAAATAAGAGGTAAAGGAAGAAAAGAGAGGAGCTAGGGCTCAGGCTAATATTTGATGCTTTTTCTTGCCCCAAACGAGCCCCCTTATATCCCAATCAAAAGCCAAGTCCCGTGCAATTGAAAAGTCAACTCTGGCACAGCTAAAGATTGGTGCGGCCGTGCCCAAAAATGCCTTAGAATCCGCGCGCCCGCGCCGGCACTTTTCTGCTGCAGAGTCCTCTGGTAAAATGGTCATAACTTTTGATCCGGGAGGAGTTACGAGGCCTGCCACTAGTCAAATCGAAGCTATCAAAGAGATCTACAACTTTTATTCTTTGAGAATTGAGAAATAATGGATGGATGAAGGCTGAAATTGAGCTCCAAGTGACAGCTGTGCATGAAAACTCAAAACCGTGGAGTTTAACGTCCGTTGGTATACGGGGCATAACTCTCGCCTCCGAACTCCGATTGGGATGATTCAAGATGTTCTGGATAGCTTAGAAGACGCTCTACAATATGAACTAAGCTCCAATCCAAGAACATGAAATGAACATAAACCCCCCAAGCGATGTCCGGATTGCATTTCCTTCCCATTTGGTCGATTGCCTTCTTTCCATTGTCATATCATCAATATTTTTAGCATTCTTTGCATCGTTTTAGCCTCAAAAGCACCGAGAGAGTTCCTAAACATAAAATCTACAAAACAAAGAAAAAACACGTGAAACAAACAAAAGTACTTGAGTTTCGGCAACAGAACAAGCTGGTTACTATCCGAATAAGTGGTCATAAAGACCACTTATCAATGAAATATAGAGATAAGAAGTTTTAAAACAAAACGATAATGAGAATCATAAGGGAGATGATTATAGAATAAGATCACAACGTGATTTTTTTAAAGTTGAAAGACAGATGGTCTTTAATGATTGAATAGTTATAGTTTGAGACTATAACGAGAAGGTACTATGACATAGTACGAGATTTACTCACGAGGAGTTATTGTGACACCCCCAAATCTGGGTACTTCAATTCCACGGGATTTGGTGTTCACTGTACAAATATCATCTATCTATCTACCCATAAAAAATGCAAACCATGCAATAGATAGAAATAAATCCTCCCCTTATAGGATTACAACATCTGAACAAAAATACATAATCAATCCCAGGTCATACTAACCTTAAATATCTGTGCGGAATATAACAAATAAATAAGTCTTACACAACTTTAACATAAAAGCTGAAACATAAACATATAAATAAACAACGAGTCTTCATTACTTGTTGACCTTGCCCTTGTCTTTGCTAGTAGAAGTCTTTTTTGACCTTTCGTTCTTAACTCCAATGTTATTATTACGCAAGAGTGAGCATGATTGCCCACAAGTATAATAATATGACAACAATATAATAACATGCGAGTGAATCAAAGACATCTGAATAAAGAAACTCAACTTTTGACTCGAGGATAAATAACTGGAATCAAAATAACATCTGAGGGTCATAAGACCTTGAAATATGTCCTAGGTTGTAAAGTGTTTATACTTTAAACCTTTAACAGTCATAAGACTATGGACTCTACTTCTCGTACTTAGGGGGATCAGCCCTTAGTACCATACTGTGCACAATATCTTAACGCTAAAGCGTAAATAATCCCCTATTAAAGGGTTGTTCATCTCAGTTTGACATCAGAGTCCGCACCAAAGGAAGTTTGGTTTGGATAAGCTCAATAAAAATTCTAGAATTTAGAACGTTCATCAACTATGGACTAGTCAAATCAATAAGGGTTCGCTAGTCTTATATGGTTTAACAATAACATCGATATTCAACTTGAACAATAAATCTCAAGAGTATACAATCGAATAAGTATTGTATAACTGAAGTAATACTTAAAGGAATAACAATATCTCATATGAAAATCTTAACTTGAATAAACAAGGATAAGAACTTGCTCAATTGATAACCTTGAATTTAGAAAGCTTGTTCAATGAAAATAAAGTTAGGAACTTGCTTAATAACAATAAGTTAGGGATAAGATACTTGCTTGATCATAATAGAGTTAGGGTAAAGAAACTTGCACAATGTAAAAGTAAAGTTTGAGTTTAGGAAACTTGCCTCTTGCACAAGCTACAATTTATAATTCACGTTCTTTATTAAATCCTACATACCAATACATTCACAATACACATTAATCAATAACCCGATATACTTATCGAATCATCACAAAGCTCATAGAACTCATTATTCAACTTATTGAATAATGGTTTAAGTTTTAAGATAACTTATTAATCGTTAACATAATACACGTAATTAACATCTTAGTATGTGTTCATCATGTCTTTATGTTCTTCACATTGGTTTTAAAACGCATCTTTGATCACACGAACACTTAGAAAAATTTTCAGTTTTCTACAGGGGGCACGGCTGCGCGCCAGTTACCCTTTGGGTCGGTGCGGCCGCGAGGCACGGCGCGGGTGCGCATCAAGTATGCCTTGAAGCAGCGCAGCCGCGCGGTGACGCAGGCTCAGTTTTCCCAGTTCGCAAAGAACACACAGAGCAGTCCAAATAAATCCAAATTAAACTAACGTAATGAATTTTAAGGCTACCCATAATATAAAAAACTTCACAGAAATATTTCACAACGTTCCTAGCATGATTCTAAGGTTTTAATTCACGTAATTACACCAATTAAAGCATTCAATCCCACAGTTTTTCATACTTTATAAAGTTTTGAAAGAAAATAAGAAATTTAACGTTACGGATTCGTTATAACACCGAATCCGTTCGTTTAACTTCCATTTTGTTCGTATAAACGTGTACACTTATATTACATCATCAATTTAAGTTAAATAAACATGTAAGGTATGTAAATTTTGGTACATAAGGGCCATATGGCCATTCTTATGTTCTGAAACTTTGAAAATCTCAATTACCACATAATTACATGAAATTAACCACTGTAATTTATGCATATATGGTATTCAACATGTTATGAACATCAATTAATATATATAGCCATATCATGACCAAATGTAAATTTTTTCATTCTCAGGGAATTTTAAAACACGTAAATGGAAAACTCTATAACTTTTCAAACTCCAATTTAGACATGTATGAACATACTTTAATTGGTAGAAACATGTTATGATCCTATATTAACTTGTATATACACATAATTCACCAATTCAAGCTTTAAATCACAAATTTCACACAACTTGTAAATATGCAGTGATGGAGAAATATAATACGTGAATAAAAATTGGGATGAAGAATTATACAATTGATAACTCTGTTTGATGATGATATGGGCTTTTAGAATCTAACACACTTCTTCTTCAACTCTCAATTTACTCTCAACTTTCTTTCTTTAAAATCTCTTTGAGTTTTCTCTCTGAAGTATACGATATATGATATAATATGAACTGATGCAGATATATAAGTTATACGTATAGTTAATAGTCGTGGGTCGTCAGTTAATCCCATAATGGGTTAACTGGCTCCAACCCCCACTAAGGCCTTGTTTGCTTGCCCCTTATAATCTCATTTTCCTCTTATTTTAATAAAACTCTTATTATATAGTTAATCGTCACACTTCTAATTAATCAATTAATCTTATTTAAATTAATTAAATAAAATAGCATGATTCCACAATAAATCACATAGTCACATAATTAAAATTCTGATTTATTAATTATGCCAAATTATTAAATCTCAAATTAATTATTAAATTAACTAAAATAACATTATGCTTATTAATTAATATATTAATCAAATAAGCTCAATTAAATACATACTTTGAATATAAAAATTCACCACATTAATTTAATCAATGTAACACATATAATTAAATTAATCTACCACAATTTCATCAATTAATTATTTAACTCAAGAATTAAATCATCAAAAATATTTATTTAATTCAATAAATATTCAAATTAAATTACAAAAATCATGTTCGTCACATTTTTCCCCCTTTAAAAGGATTCTGTCCCCAGAATCATGGTTCAATAAAAATTAGTCCCGTTACATTCTCCCCCCTACAAAGATTCTGTCCCCAGAATCACATATACAAAAAGTTAAGTAAATAACTCTGGGTAATTCTTCATCATATGCTCTTCGAGTTGCCACGTAGCTTCTTCAGCATTGTGGTTCCTCCAAATTACCTTAACAGAAGGTATAACTTTGTTTATAAGGACTTGCTCTTTTCTGTCAACAATTTGAATAGGAATTTCTTCATAGGATAAGTCTTTCTCAAAATATAGGGGTTCATATTCAATCACGTGCTTGTAATCGGGTTTGTAGGGCCGTAGAACTGAAACGTGGAAAACGTTGTGGACATTCTCGAGCGCCGGAGGTAAGGCTACCTCATACGCAACTTTTCCAATCCTTCCCAGTACCTCAAAGGGTCCAATGAACCTCGAGCTCAATTTCTCCTTCTTACCGAATCTGATTTATCCCTTCCAGGGAGAGACTTTCAAGAACACATAGCTACCCGATTCAAACTCAACGTTCTTACGGTGTGGATCGACGTATTTCTTTTGCCTATCCTGAGCGGCTACCAGTCTTGTCTGAATCACTTTGACTATCCCTGCTGTCTGTTGTACCAACTCTGGACCTAGCAATTGTCTCTCGCCAACTTTATCCCAGTATAGCGGAGTTCTGCATTTTCTTTTGTACAACGCTTCGTAAGGCGGCATGCAAATACTAGCGTGGTAACTGTTGTTGTAACCGAATTCCGCAAGCGGTAGGTGATCATCCCAATTTCCTTTAAAATCCATGATGCATGCTCTCAACATATCTTCCAATGTCTAGATCGTTCTTTCGCTCTGCCCGTCTGTCTGTGGGTGATAAGCTGTACTCATTCTCAACTGTGTCCCCATAAATTCTTGTAGTCATTTCCAGAAGTTCGATGTGAAACGCGGATCTCTGTCGGAAACTATTGACACCGAAACTCTGTGCCTCGAAACAATCTCTTTCACATATAGCCTTGCCAACTGGTCTAAGTTGAATCTGATTTTGATCAGAAGGAAGTGTGTTGATTTCGTCAGTCGGTCAACGATAACCCATACTGCGTCGTAGCCTTTCTGAGTCGTCGGAAGGCCAACCACGAAATCCATTGCAATGTGTTCCCATTTCCATTCTGGGATTTCCAGGGGTTGTAGTAAACCACTCGGTCTCTGATGTTCTGCTTTCACTTTTTGACAGGTCAGACACTTTGCAACACACTCAGCAACATCTCGTTTCAAATTTGGCCACTAGAAGTGCTGTCGAAGATCCTGGTACATCTTGGTACTACCGGAGTGAATCGAATACTGTGAGCTATGAGCCTCGCTCATAATGTCCTCCTTAATCTCTGGCACTGACGGTACCCACACTCTGTTCTCAAATCTCAGTAGTCCCTCACTGTCTATCTTGAATCTTGGTTCGGTTCCTTCAGATATCTTTTTCTTAACCTTCTCACATTCTTCGTCCTGAAGTTGAGCTTCCTTAACTTTATCCAATAGGGTTGTACCAGCTTGCATCTGAAACAACTTCTCGTCAATCTCCATCGAATACTTCACTTCCAATTCCAGCTTTTCCATTGCTGAAATTAGCTCCTCCTGAGCAGTTAACATCATCAATTTCTCCCGACCATTTTTGCTTAAGGCGTCGGCAACTATATTAGCCTTACCCGGATGGTATAAGATTTCACAGTCATAGTCCTTAATTAACTCCAGCCACCTTCTTTGGCGCATATTCAAGTCCTTTTATGTAAAAATATATTTCAGACTCTTGTGGTCTGTATATATTTCACACTTCTCCCTATAGAGATAGTGTCTCCAAATTTTCAAAGCAAATATCACTGCAGCTAACTCCAAGTCATGGGTCGGATACCCCTTCTCATAGTCTTTCAATTGTCGTGACGCATACGCAATGACCCTGCCGTTTTGCATAAGCACACAGCCAAGTCCTTTATGCGACGCATCACTATAAACTATAAAATTTCCTGTGTCGTCCGGAAGGGATAACACAGGTGCTGAACTCAACCTCCTCTTAAGCTCTTGGAAACTTTCCTCACACTTCTCCGTCCAAACGAATTTCACCGATTTTCTAGTCAAATTC
Source organism: Panax stipuleanatus (assembly GCA_020205555.1). Lineage (NCBI taxonomy): Eukaryota > Viridiplantae > Streptophyta > Magnoliopsida > Apiales > Araliaceae > Panax > Panax stipuleanatus. The sequence goes on from CM035115.1 coordinate 106,133,577, forward strand.
GTCAGCGGAGTTGCGATCTTGGAAAAGTCCTGAATGAATCTTCTATAATAACCCGCCAATCCAAGAAAACTCCTCACTTTCGATGGTGTTTTCGGCTGATCCCAGTTCATCACAGCTTTGACTTTAGAGAGATCTATCGAAATTTCATCCTTTTCGATCACATGTCCAAGAAATTGCACTCTTTCAATCCAGAATTCACATTTCAAAAATTTAGCGTACAACTTCTCTCTTCTCAACGCCTCTAATGTTAACTTCAGATGTTCTGTAACGATTGAGATTTTATATTTAATTTTAAATATTTATTAAGTTAAATAAATATTTTATTTATTGAGTTAAATAAAAAAATTATGTGATTTATGGAAGTGATTTAATTAAGTGTTATATATTAATTAAATGAATGTGTAATATTTATTTAATTGATGTATATTTTATATTATAGTTTTAATTTAATTGAGAGAATTAAATTAGATGATTTATGTGTTAGTGTTACATGAATTATAATTAGCGAGTAATTATAATTATGTGGCAAATTTTATGTGATTTATTGATGTTCGATTTTAATTGATTAAATTAGTTGTTTAATATTTAATTAATTAAAATGTGACATTAAAGTATGTGTTAAAATAATTTATTAAAATAAAAGAAAAAGGATTTTAAATGATTTTAACCAAACATGGCCCTTGTAATTGTTTTAAACCTATTTCTACCAAACGGGGTCCTAACTATCAAAAAGCTATTTTAAATAAACTGGTTACCAAACAATACCTTAGCATTAATAATCTATTTTTGAAAATAACCTTGTTTTGCCAAACAAGGCATTGTGTCTTTTGAAAATTGTAACTGACATTATACTTAATATATTTTGTCAGTTATATTATATATAATTAATCCTATATCTATTACTACTTATTATATTATACGTTAGTTTACTTTACGCTAAGTTAGTCTAAACTAAGGAAACAAAAAGAGAAAAAGAAGAGTAGAGAAGTTGAGAGAAAGAAGAAGGAGACTTTGGAGAGAAAGCAAGAAAAGCTTGGAGAATTTGGAGAGAAAGCAAGAAAAGCTTAAGGAAATTCATATTCTTCACTAACAACTAGCTTAAAGGTAATTTATAATCTCTACTTTTATATTTTCAGAACTCAGCTATATGTCCTTCGTATTTTATTCTCTGTTAAAAATAAGTTTTCATGAAATTATGTAAACATGGATTATATATATAATTGTATTCATGTGTTGTTCATAGTAGGTTAATTGCTATCAATGGTTTTTAGAAAATCAAATTGGTGATTTAATATGTTTTAATAAGAATTTATGTTCTTATGTGTTCATACGGTTTTGACCAATTTTAGAATGAAAAATAACGAAATTGATATATGTTAATATGGTCATTAGGTATTTACTTAATGCTATCTTCAATTGTAAGTATAATGCATGCATGTAGGGTTGAATTGCTTGAGAGAAATAGTTACAGTGGATTATTTTGGAAAATATATGAGTTTTCATGAAAATGGCCAAATTGGATTTTTAAAACTTGTGATTATCATTGTTTAGATGGTTTTGTGTTTTAAAAGCATGTTATATATATATTATTGCAAAGGTATGATTTACAATGTTTAAGTCATTGTGAATTGCCGTTTGTTGGATTGTTTGGGTTAATCGGTGAAGTAGAGTATCGTGACTGTCTGCCTCTGTCTGTGCTCCTGCGCAGCTGCGCCGGTAGTACAGCCAAAAGCAGCGAGCTGCGCCTCTTGTCTTTCCCAGATTAAGCACCTGTGCAGCTGCGCCGGTGCCAAGGCCTTTAGCTGCGCAGCTGCGCCGGGTTCTGTGCAGTGGCTGTGTGTTTTAAACAATTGTGCAGATTGTCTTCATGCCTAAGTTACAGTATTGCTAAGATAATGAGCATATATCTAGCTGCTATAACATGTGTTAACATGAAGTTGATAATTTCATAATTTGAGAAAAAGAAAGTTTTAAAAACCTAATATAGTATTTAAATTATAAACTATAATTGTTTAATTGTAAAATAAGTTACTTAATTATAATTTGATTAATTATAATTAAGAGTAAATATTTAATTTAAATTATAATTATGTGAAATTATAATGTATAGAAGTTGATTTATTTTAATCAATTAGATGTTAATTTAAATTATAATTTATGTAATTATAATTTAATAAATGCATGTTTAATTATGAATTATAAATTGATAATCGCATGATTAATTATAAATTGTGTAATTATAATGCATGATATAGTTTAATTGATTATAAATTATAATTTATTTATAATTTAAAAGGTAATTATAATTTAAGTAATTATAATTTGATTAAGTGTTTGAATTATAATTGTTTAATTATAATTTAGCTAAATACATAATTGATCTAATTATGTGAATATGTATGTGATGTAATTAACTATGTGATAGTTGATTATTATTATTTATTTAATTAGAGTGAGTTAACCATGAGGGTTAACCACTTATGTGAATTATTTATGTATTAATTAATTTAGATTATTATAATTGAATGTGTATAGGAAGTGTTTAAGTACGTGGTTGAGTTAAGTAGCTTGCGCGTAAGGCAAGTTTTCTAAACCCTAATCTTGTATTAATTTTATGCAAGTCTTCTAACCTTAAACTTGTTAATTATATATAATTTCTTGAATTCATATATTCATTGTTGATAATGTCCTTTCCATTTCTGTATTGGACAATTATTTATTTAATTGAAATGATCTTAACTTATCGTTCAAGTAAGATCTAGTTATTATTTTTAATGCTTTACATTGATTCTAAAGCATATGTTAGTTCATAATTCTTTTATTTATGAATTATTGAAAGTCGATTCAATTAATCCTTAGTTGATGAACGTGAATTCTAAATTTCCCTTGTAAGCTTATCCAAACCAAACTTTCTTTGGTGCGGACTTGAATTCAAATTACTGAGTTGAACAATCCTATTTACTAGGGGAGGTTACTACGCATAGCGTTAAGATGTTTGTGCATAATACATGGTATAAAAGGCCGATCCCCCTAAGTACGAGTTAAGGTCCATAGTCTTATTGACTGTTAAAGGTTTAAATAGAAATATTTATAACCTAGGACAAGAGTTCAAAGATCTTATGACACTCAGATAAATTCTATATTCGAATTTTAATGTTGATAGAGAATTATTATTCAATTCTTTATTATTGAAGCAAGCTAAGTTGTTCAGATTCTTTTTAAAGATATCCTTTCATGTCTATATTATTGTTAAACTCCAGTGAGCTGTGGTTTGCTCACTCTTGCACTAAATAACAATTTCAGTTAAGGTTGATAACGCTGATGCTCGGTCTACGAGTAAGGGCAAGGGAAAGCAAAGCAAGTGAAGACTTGTTTTATTTAATTGATAATGATTGTAATAAGACTTGAATGTTATGTTTTTATTTCCGCACTTTATTATATTCATGTAAGGGTTAGAGTAACCCGGGATTTATTTTACAAAGGTTGTACCCTTGTTGTAAGGGAGATTTATTTATTTTAATTTAAGTTGTAGTTACTTTGCATTATTCATTGGGTAGATATAGGTTATATTAGAAAGTGAACACCAAATCATGTGAAAACGAAGTACCCGGATTTGGGGGTGTCACATGTTCTACATGTTCTTCCTTGGTCTTCGAGTATACCAAAATGTCGTCGATAAAGACCACCACGAATTTGTCCAAAAACGGCTTGAACACTCCATTCATTAAGCCCATGAATGCTGCAGGAGCATTTGTTAGACCAAATGACATCACCAGAAATTCGTAGTGACCATATCGAGTGCTAAATGCTGTCTTTGGAACATCCTCTGGCCTCACCTTCAGCTGATGATAGCCACTCCTCAAGTCTATCTTTGAAAAGTACCTTGCACCCTTCAATTGGTCAAACAGATCGTCGATCCTCGGTAATGGATATCTATTCTTAATTGTGACCTTATTCAGTTCTCTGTAGTCGATGCAAAGCCGCATCGTCCCGTCCTTCTTCTTCACAAACAACACCGGCGCTCCCCACGGTGATACGCTCGGTTGGATGTACTTCTTGTCCAGTAACTCTTGAAGTTGTACCATCAACTCCTTCATCTCTACCGGAGCCATCCGGTATGGTGCCTTCGATATTGGAGCCGTCCCTGGCGCCAAATCGATCGCGAACTCAACCTCTCTGTCTGGTGGAAGTCCTGGCAGATCGTTCAGAAATACGTCTATGAAGTCCCTCACGACTGGTATATGTTCCACTTTCGGGTTTTCTTTACGACTATCGTCTATGTAGGCTAAATATCCTACACAGCCTTGTCTTAACAACTTCCTGGCCTGCATCATCGTCAGACAACTCGCTTGTCTAGGAGATTTGTTGCCATAAAACACAACCTTTGACGGGGTCATAAGGTTGATACACTTCTTCTGGCAATCAATTACAGCCCCATAATTGACTGGCCAATCCATTCCCAGAATAACCTCGAATTCCCTAAGTCTAATCGGGATAAGATCTACCTTCATAATGTTACCCTTAATATCCACCCTACAGTTCTTGTGTACGTACTTAACAGGGATCACTTCTCTATTCGCAATCTCTATATTCATGGGGTATTCTAACTTGTCCATAGGCAACTCTAAGTTCTTAGCAAAATCATCGGATATAAATGAACAAGTAGCACCCGAATCAAATAGTACATAAGCATTAACTTTATTGATCGGAATGATACCTGACACCACATCGCGACACTGTACAGCATCCTGCACGGTCATATTGAAGGTCCTAGCAGTTGGTCGGTTGGTTGCGGTTGGTTCCGTGATAGTTAGAGCACTTCCACCGCTGTTTCCCCTGTTCCCTCCTGATCCTGCCCCTCCAGATCCCTTCTTGGGACAGTCCCTTGCCAGATGGTCCTTTGAGCAGCAAGTAAAGCAAGATCCCTTCTTTGGGTTCGGACAGTTAGGTGCTATGTGGCCTTCCTGACCACAATTGTAGCATACTCGTTTTCCCTTCATACAGACCCCCAGGTGAGCTTTCCCGCAGGTCGGACATGCTTCGTTCCTCTTCTTCTGACCTCCTTGCTGATTCTCAGTTGATGAGTTATCATTCCACCTTCTCTTCTTATTATTACTTCCCCCCGTGTTGCTACCACTAGCCTTGTTAACTCCTTCACTTTCACTCTTCTTCTTTTTCTGATCTTGGTTATACTTTGTAACAGCGTCACTCCCGCCTTCAGCGAGAATGGCCTTCTCCAACACCCCAGCAAAAGTGTTCAATTGAAACATTGACACTTTGCTATACAACCAGGGCTTCAGGCCCTGTTCAAACCTCCTTGCCTTCCTCTGATCGGTGTGCACTTGATACGTGGCAAACCTAGCCAACTCATTGAATTTCGCCGCATATTCTGGTACGGACATATTCCCCTATTTCAGCTCCAGGAACTGGACCTCCATTTGATTCTGCGAGCTGGTCGGAAAGTACATCTCGAAGAACCTCTCCCAGGTAATCACACCTTCACCTCTGTGACACCCCCAAATTCGGGTACTTCGTTTTCACATGATTTGGTGTTCACTTTCTAATATAACATACATCTACCCAATGAATAATGTAAAATAAACTACAACTTAAATTAGAATAGATAAATCTCCCTTAAAACAAGGGTTACAACCTTTTCAAGATAATCCCGGTTTACTCTAACCCTGACATGAATATAATAAAGTGCGGAAATAAAAATATAACATTCAAGTCTTATTACAATCATTCTCAATATAATAAAAACAAGTCTTCACTTGCTTTGCTTTCCCTTGCCCTTACTTGTAGACGGAGCATCAGCGTTTTCAACCTTAACTGAAATTGTTATTTAATGCAAGAGTGAGCAAACCACAGCTCACTGGAGTTTAACAATAACATAGACATGAAAGGATATATTTAAAAGAATCTGAACAACTTAGCCTGCTTCAATAATAAAGAATTGAATAATAATTCTCTATCAACATTAAAATTCAAATATAAAATTTTATCTGAGGGTCATAAGACCATTGAACTCTTGTCCTAGGTTATAAATATTTCTATTTAAACCTTTAATAGTCAATAAGACTATGGACCTTAACTCGTACTTAGGGGGATCAGCCCTTTGTACTATGTATTGTGCACAAACATCTTAACGCTATCCGTAGTAACCTCCCCTAGTAAATAGGGTTGTTCAACTCAATAATTTGAATTCAAGCCCGCACCAAAGAAAGTTTGGTTTGGATAAGCTTACAAGGGTAATTTAGAATTCACGTTCATCAACTAAGGATTAGTTGAATCGACTTTTAATAATTCATAAATAAAAGAGTTACGAATTAACATATGCTTTAGAAGTAAATTTAAAGCATTTAACATAATAATTGGATCTTACTTGAACGATAAGTTAAGATCATTTCAATTAAATAAACAATTGTCCAATACAGAAATGGAAAGGACATTCTCAATAATGAATATATGAATTTCAGAAAATAACGAGTTTAGGGTTTAGAAGACTTGCACAAAATTAACGAGTTTAGGGTTTAGAAGACTTGTCTCAAGCGCGAGCTACTGAATACAATTCACGTACTTTAATACTTCCTACACATATATATTCAATCACAATAACCTAAATTAGTTAGCACGTAACTAATTCACATAAGTGGTTAACCCTCATGGTTAACTCACTCTAATAATAATAATCAACTATCACATAGTTAATTAAATTAATTATGTATTTAACTAAATTATAATTAAACAATTATAATTCAAACACTTAATCAAATTATAATTACCATTTAAATTATAAATAATTATAATCAATTAAACCACATCAAGCATTTAATTACACAAATTATAATTAATCATGCAATTATCAATTTATAATCCATAATTAAACATGCATTTATTAAATTATAATTACATAAATTATAATTTAAATTAACATCTAATTGATTAAAATAAATCAACTTCTATACATTATAATTTCACAAAAATTATAATTTAAATTAAACATTTACTCTTAATTATAATTAATAAAATTATAATTAAGTAACTTATTGTACAATTAAACAATTATAGTTTATAATTTAAATACCATATTAGTTTTTCAAAACTTCTTTTTTCCTAAATTATAACACATGTTATAGCAGCTAGATACATGCTCATTGTCATAGAATAATTAAACTAAGCTTAGAATTAACACTGCACAAAAACTAAAGTCACTGCCACTGCCCAGGACACGGCTCAGCTGCTCCACTCTTAGCCTTGACACCGGCGCAGCTGCGCAGGGGCCAAACCTGCGAAAACCCAGCGGCGCAGCTGCGCCGCTTCTACCCTTACTGCATGCGCAGCTGCGCCGGCAGCGGACAGAAACAGAGCAGCTTCGCGAATAGTGCAGAGAAAAGCCAAATTGGTTTAATTCTCTACAATGAGTTCTCAATTCAGCCAACAATTTTCATATAAAACTTTACAGAAACAAAGTGTAAAGCTTCTAACATGTTTTGAACACACTAATACATCAATTAGCAAGATTACAACGCTTAATTTTTACAAAAATTTAAAGAAAATACCAATGTCAGTGTTCTAGATGAAATTGAACACTGCGAATTTGTTTTAAAACCAATTCTCACAATTCCAATCCCAATGAACTAATTTCTAAACATAATAACATGTTCCACAATTAATTTATACAAAATCAACAATCAACATATATTTTGATTTCTATGAGAAACTTTATTTTTCCCAGACACTTCACTGTGACTTTTGAAAAACATAAATTCTCCATTATATCATATATATATTCATGAATTAAACAACTAATTAAGCATACCATCACATATAGACATGATATGAACACAATTATATATATATATATATATATATATATATCCATCATGCTATACAACTTCCAAAACATGTCTTACAGAGAATGAAAATATAAGGATCATAACTTTAAAACTGGTTTTTACAACAATTGTATTTTGAAAATCTTTTCATGGCACACAATTACATATAAAAACATATGAACATCATATATACATAGTCATAATTATACAACTTCATGAAAACTCAACTTTTGACAGAGAATAAAATACATGTAACATATGAATTGAGTTCTATAATAATTAGAGATTATAGATAATACCTTTTGTTAATAGATTGAAAGAGAAAGCGATGTGAGTTCAATTCTAACAATTCTTCTTCCTCTTTTCTCTTCTCTGCTCTTCCTTTTCTCTGCTCTCTTTTCTTCTTAGTTCTTAGTTTAGACTTAGGAAAAACTAACGTAGTTTAGATATATTATAACTAATATAATATACGCATACTAATGATATATATGTAACTGCTAATTACTTAATATATATAATAAATATATTTATTATGTAAGTTACAAAAATTCAAAAATCACAATGCCTTGTTTGGCAAAACAAGGTTATTTTCAAAAATAGATTATTAATGCCAAGGTATTGTTTGGTAACAGTTTATTTAAAAACAGCTTTTTGATAGTTAGGGCCCTGTTTGGTAGAAATAGGTTTAAAACAAATACAAGGGCCTTGTTTGGCAAAATAATTTAAAACCTTTTCTTTATTTTAACAAATCATTTAACACATACTTTAATGCCACATTTTAATTAATTAAATATTAATAAACTAATTTAATTAATTAAAATCTAACATCAATTAATTACATAAAATTGCCACATAATTATAATTACTCGATAATTATAATTCATGTAACACTTCATCACATAATTCATCTAATTTAATTCTCTCAATTAAATTAGAACTATAACATAAAATTAATATATACACATCAATTAAATAATATTCATTAAATTAATATGTAACACTTAATTAAATCATTTCCATAAATCACATAATTATTTATTTCACTCAATAAATAATTCACATAAAATATTTATTTAACTCAATAAATATATCACATAAAATATTTATTTAATTCAATAAATATTTAAAATTAAATATAAAATCTTAATCGTTACAACCTTCCCGGACCTTATTCGCTTGCCACCAATAGCTGGCCTCGGATTTCAGCATGAACGTTGCATAAGCGGTTTTCTGGTCTTCTCTGATTCTAGCGACGTCGAAAACTTTTTCCATCTCCATGACCCAGGTTTGAGCTTCTATCGGGTTCATGGTGCCTTTAAACTCTGGCGGTCCCACCGCCTTGAAGTCCTTGAACGTTGTGTTCAGTGGAGCTTGAGGTTGGTTGTTAAGCGCCCCAGCAAGTATGTTCGCCAACTGCTGAACGAGGTTAGCATTGGCGTCGTTGTTGTTGTTCGTTGACCCTTTTTGGGCCTGTTGAAGGTTAGGTCGTCTTCTTAGAGGCATTTTTCTGTTAAGAAATACGCTTATTAGATCTTTATTCAATCTTCTAAATATTTAAGGCTTAACTTAAACATTTAGACACAATCAGTTAACACATTATCTCAAATAAACTCTGATATTTTATTAAATCAAATGTTTTAACATATCACGATAGCATCACTGCTATTTACATCAACTATCCCGAGATAAAGAATCTACAGGATTTAAAACATAAAATATTTCTCTGTTTATAAATGCATTAGAATTTACATTATTAACTACCAGATAGGTTTCACAAAATCAAATGTTCCTATCACTGCCCATTAAGGTGACGAACAGCTTTGCCATGCTCTTCTTCCATAATCCGGGACATCGTCCTGCGATCTAGCATGTACGACGGTAGTCCTTCAAACTGAATTGGGTACCTCATAACTCGATCTTGGGCTTCATCAATTGCATACTGAAGTGTAGAGTACGTCTCCTCAAGCTTGGCCTTCTTCGCCCGACAGTTGTCTTCTGCGAGATCTGCTCGTCGTGATTCCCTTACCCAGGCCTCCTCTGCTATGGCCAGCCTTGCTGATTTCTTTGTTAGTTCATTCTTCAATTCCTCTATTTCCTCTGACTTCTGCTCGGTTTGGCCCTTCTCGTGAGCCAAATCCCACTCTACATTTCCCAATCGTGTGTGAAGAGCCTCAACCTCTCCATCTTTCTGCTCGATGGTAGACTGTTCAGTAACCGATCGTTCCCTCAGCTCCTGAACAGTCTCCCTCAGCTCCTGAACAGAATCACGTAACTCTATGTTACGGTAATACAGCTCGTCGTACATCTTGGCACTGATAGAGCTCGGTGGGAACTCTTCAGGGTCTTCCTCCTCCTCTTCGGCTGAGTCAGCCTGAACCTCAATCTCCTTAGGGTCTTCCTCAGAGTCCTCCTCTGAATCAGACACCGGTACATACTCCTGACCAATGACTGTGATCAAGGGTGATGGCTCTCGTCGGACTAACTGCTCCCAGACTATGTGGATGTCTTGGGGCTCCTCCTCTCTAGCCTCTAGGGGTACAAGGTCCCTGGACTGACTAGGTTCTCCAGCATATGTCATCCTGACAAATAAAATTTTTAGTCTTAGTTATTACGTGATGCTAATCGATACTCGCGTATATAAGTATAAGCACATAGCACATAAGGTAAGTTATTATCTTTCTTAAAACTCGATAAGAGTTATCATTACTATGTTCTCGATTTCTAAAAGGCTACTATCCTAAGGTTTTCCCCCACCTAAGGTTCATAACCTACAGCTCTGATACCAACCTATGTCACCCCCAAATCCGGGTACTTCAATTCCACGGGATTTGGTGTTCACTGTACAAATATCATCTATCTATCTACCTATAATAAATACAAACCATGCAATAGATAGAAATAAATCCTCCCTATATGGGGTTACAACATCTGAACAGAAATACATAATCAATCCCAGGTCATACTAACCTTAAACATCTGTACGGAACATAACAAATAAATAAGTCTTACACAACTTTAACATAAAGCTGAAACGTAAACATATAAATAAACAACGAGTCTTCATCACTTGTTGACCTTGCCCTTGCCCTTGCTAGTAGAAGGCTCTTCAACCTTTCGTTCTTAACTGCAATATTATTATTACGCAAGAGTGAGCACGATTGCCCACAAGGATAATAATATGTCAACAATATAATAACATGCGAGTGAATCAAAGACATCTGAATAAAGAAACTCAACTTTTGACTCGAGGATAAATAACAGGAATTAAAATAACATCTGAGGGTCATAAGACCTTGAACTATGTCCTAGGTTGTAAAGTGTTTATACTTTAAACCTTTAATAGTCATAAGACTATGGACTCTACTTCTCGTACTTAGGGGGATCAGCCCTTAGTACCATACTGTGCACAATATCTCAACGCTAAAGCGTAAATAATCCCCTATTAAAGGGTTGTTCATCTCAGTTTGACATCAGAGTCCGCACCAAATGAAGTTTGGTTTGAATAAGCTCAATAAAAATTCTAGAATTTAAAACGTTCATCAACTATGGACTAGTCAAATCAATAAGGGTTCGCTAGTCTTATAAGATTTAACAATAACATCGATATTCAACTTGAACAATAAATCTCAAGAGTATACAATCGAATAAGTATTGTATAACTGAAGTAATACTTAAAGGAATAACAATATCTCATATGAAAATCTTAACTTGAATAAACAAGGATAAGAACTTGCTCAATCGATAACCTTGAATTTAGAAAGCTTGTTCAATGAAAATAAAGTTAGGAACTTGCTTAATAACAATAAGTTAGGGATAAGATACTTGCTTGATCATAATAGGGTTAGGGTAAAGAAACTTGCTCAATGTAAAAGTAAAGTTTGAGTTTAGAAAACTTGCCTCTTACACAAGCTACAATTTATAATTCACGTTCTTTATTAAATCCTATATACCAATACATTCACAATACACATTAATCAATAACCCGATATACTTATCGAATCATCACATTGCTCATAGAACTCATTATTCGACTTATTGAATAATGGTTTAAGTTTTAAGATATCTTATTAATCGTTCACATAATACACGTAATTAACATCTTAGTATGTGTTCATCATTTCTTTATGTTCTTCACATTGGTTTTAAAACGCATCTTTGATCACACGAACACTTAAAAAAAATTCAATTTTCTGCAGGGGGCGCGGCCGCGAGGCATGGCGCGGGTGCGCGTCAAGTATACCTTGAAGCGGCGCGACCGCGCGTCGACGCAGGCTTAGTTTTCCCAGTTCGCGAAGAACACATAGAGCAGCCCAAATAAATCCAAATTAAACTAACGTAATGAATTTTAAGGCTACCCATAATGTAAAAAACTTCACAGAAACATTTTACAACGTTCCTAGCATGATTCTAAGGTTTTAATTCACGTAATTACACCAATTAAAGCATTCAATCCAACTGTTTTTCATACTTTGTAAAGTTTTAAAAGAAAACAAAAAATTTAATGTTACGGATTCGTTATAACACCGAATCCGTTCGTTTAACTTCCATTTTGTTCGTATAAACGTGTACAATTATATTACATCATCAATTTAAGTTAAATAAACGTGTAAGGTATGTAAATTTTGGTACATAAGGATCATATGGTCATTCTTATGTTCTAAAACTTTGAAAATCTCAATTACCACATAATTACATGAAATTAACCACTGTAATTTATGCATATATGATATACAACATGTTATGAACATCAATTAATATATATATATATATATATATATATATATATATATATATATATATATATATATAGCCATATCATGACCAAATGTAAATTTTTTCATTTTCAGGGAATTTTAAAACATGTAAATGAAAAACTCTGTAACTTTTCAAACTCCAATTTAGACATGTATGAACATACTTTAATTGGTAGAAACATGTTATGATCCTATATTAACTTGTATATACACATAATTCACCAATTCAAGCTTTAAATCACAAATTTCACACAACTTGTAAATATGCAGTGATGGAGAAATATAATACGTGAATAAGAATTATGATGAAGAATTATACCATTGATAACTCTGTTTGATGATGATATGGGCTTTTAGAATCTACCACACTTCTTCTTCAACTTTCAATTTACTCTCAACTTTCTTTCTTTAAAATCTCTCTGAGTTTTCTCTCTGAAGTATACGATATATGATATAATATGAACTAATGCAGATATATAAGTTATACGTATAGTTAATAGTCGTGGGTCTTCAATTAATCCCATAATGGGTTAACTGGCTCCAACCCCCACTAAGACCTTGTTTGCTTGCCCCTTTTAATCTCCTTTTCCTCTTATTTTAATAAAACTCTTATTATATAGTTAATTGTCACACTTCTAATTAATCAATTAATCTTATTTAAATCAATTAAATAAAATAGCATGATTTCACAATAAATCACATAGTCACATAATTAAAATTCTTATTTATTAATTATGTCAAATCATTAAATCTCTAATTAATTATTAAATTAATTAAAATAACATTATGCTTATTAATTAATATATTAATCAAATAAGCTCAATTAAATACATACTTTGAATATAAAAATTCACCACATTAATTTAATCAATGTAACACATATAATTAAATTAATCTACCATAATTTCATCAATTAATTATTTAACTCAATAATTAAATCATCAAAAATATTTATTTAATTCAATAAATATTCAAATTAAATTATAAAAATTTTGTTCGTCACATTTATAAATGATGAGATACAGAAAGTCTGTATCAAGCATAAAATAAGAAGTTATAAGTAAGATAGAGTTAAGTGAAATTTCAACTGAGGACTCATGTGGTGGCTGAGTTGTACAAATCTTTGTATGGGCAGGGTTTTGTGCTTACACTTGGTTTATCATATTGATAATTGTTAGAAGATTGGTGTCGCGTATATATATATATATGGTGAGAAGGTGATTCTTGTCCTATATTTATATTTGATAGTTAGAGTCAATAGAGATTAGATTAGATAATATTAACATTACATTAGATGATCTTAAGGTTAGGCGAGTTCTTAAAACTCATACTTATGGTAAGTTCGTGACTCATAATCGTATGTATGTTTTGAACCCCTAAGCATATGGACAGTCTCTGATCAGTTCTTTGACTACGTATTGCTAGGACAAGTTCTTAAACTCATATTATTGTGGCGAGTTCTAGAACTTCCAAAGTCTGGTAAGTTCGATGAACTATACTGGGTGTAGAAAGGTTATGGTATAGAAAGCATTGATGTTGTTTAAAATTAATAAAATGATTAAGTAATGATGGAGTAAAGATTTAATTGATGGGAAAAAATTTTATATTCTAAATCTCCTAGCTTTCCTAGATTTTCAAAATTTATTGACTTCATGCAAATGTTGCACTTCTGTTTTTCTTGAAAAACATTGGATCAAATGATGGAACCAATGAATTTTTAAAATAGTGCTATTATTCACATGTCTATGCTAATTGCTTCAGCTAGACAAAAATAATTTTAAAATTTTAAAATTTATTTTATATGCATCATTTGATGTGGTGCAAAAGCAATAATCGAGGAAGTTATCAATGCAGTTAAACCTAGTGTTGGATATGATCGTATGATCGTTAGCCCACTATGGTATGATGTAGTATGGCGACGTCATGTAATGACGAAATCCTCAACGTACCATTACTATGGTACGGTATCAGGATATTATGAAAAGATTGATTTATTTATTTTGGTTTCATTAAACGAGAAAAAAAAATTAATTTTCTTAGAAAAAAAAGGATTTATTTACTTTTAGTTTCTTTAAACGAAGAATTTTTTTTTAATTTGATTGAGTTGGTTAAATATATATATATATATATATATATATATATATTTTGATTGATATCCGAATTATTGTTAGAAGTCTATGCTACTTGATTCAGCTAGACAAATATTGAAAGATGTTTATAAATTCAAGCGTTCTTGGTCAAACTATGCCAAACCAAATTGTTTTGGTGCGAATTCAGTTGTTAAGAAACTGAGGTGAACAACCCTATAAAAAGGGGACATGTTATCAGAGACTATAGTTCTGAATGTAACGCATATAGTCGTTACGATTTACTACGTTTGGGCCCGACGTAATGGTACGATAGGCTGGCCACCTAGAGTACCGATGCGATTTATAGTATGAAGTACCGAGTGTGAAGCACTATTAAATCTAAAAATAAGTTCAAGGTCTTGCGACCACTCAGCATGATTTGGAATCTTTTAAATTTCTGATTTATTTATATAGCTTTCCAATTATTTAGCAATTGTGGAAGATTCTTATTATTCTGAAGGTGAATGTAGTAAGAAGGATATTCCTTAGAAAGAAATAGTTGTAGAACGCTTTAATCCAGTGAATAAAGATTAACGTAAAATTAATTTTTGATAGATTGAATGAATGAAGAGTAATAAAAATTTTGAGGACGAAATTCTTAGAAGAAGGGGTGTGTAATACCCGAGAATTTTCATAAATGAATATATTAATGGAAATGAATATTTATTTAAATATAAATGAATTGCGAGTTAACTCAATTATATTAAATTGAATAATTGAATAAATTAAGAATATATGGAGTTTGCCATAAACTTATTAAAAGCCTTGTATGGCACAGTAATGGAAAATATTAATAATTATATTAATTAATGAAGGAATTATTAAGTGAACAATTAATCTATATTAATTGTTAATTGTTATTATAGAATATTAATTAATTATTATAAAATATTGATAATGATTAATATGTGATTATTATTATTGCAAGAAATATAATAATAATAATGAGCAACGTGTCTATAAATATAATAAGAATTATATTTATATACTTTACGTGATAAATGAGCAATTATTGTGGGAATTAATAATTTCATTAATTGGCAAGGAGTGAATTAATTAATATTATTGTTAATTAATCGATAAGATAAATAATTTATTTATTTGACATTATGAATAATAAAGTAAATAAGTAAGTTATTAATATAATAAGATTATATTGATTATTATGTACAAGCTTGCAATAATTAATAATATAAAGTATACGGAATACAACTATATTATATAGTGTGGTGCAATATTTATGTGACTATACTATATATATGGACTATGTATTGGGATTTATTAAACAATGTGAGCTACATGATTAATACCTATGTGACAATATGTACGTAAGTATACATTAAAATAATATGAATATATTGTAATCAATTGTTGATTGTAGAATTTAATAATGTGATAACATCCGAGTAAATTATACCGGTAAGATAAAATGTACAATATGTGTGTAAATTACATTTACTACATTATATAAATTACATGGTAGTATTATTGGGATTACATTGTAACTTTGATTATAATCTAAATATATAGTATATATATATATATATATATATATATGTGTGTGTGTGTGTGTGTGTGTGTGTGATAGCCTATGTATATAATACATAAGTGTATAAATTAAGTACTGTGTATACTATTAGAATGCTGAGATTTCTTTGCTTGTCCCATATTAATAGTCTCAATCTTTGCACACATGAATGCATCATGAAGCTACTCTCCTATATTCCTTAAACTCAGCAACATAGATTAGCTATCATGATGAACAAGGGAGTGGTTCTGATGATGAACTTCAACAACCACTCACCAACCTCTCCTTAACCTCCATACAATCCACATTTCTGTTGGTTTAGTTTGAGAGGGAAAAACATTGTCTGGTTAATATATTTTCTATAAATTGAGCTCTAATCTTCCCATTCCATTTGCTGAGAAATTCCAAGTAAGAAGAAGTGGAGAGTGACCGTACATATCAGTTGAGAAGGAAGTGAATTAGTAGCAAGTTTCATTAGCTAACAGAGGTATAATCACATGTTATTGTTCTTTATTTTTGCTTCTCTGTAAATTTTAAGATTTCTTAATAATGCCAAATTAGATTGTAATTGGATTGTAGCATACTTGTTTAGTAGCTATATTAGCTTAAAAACATGTTGGTAATACAATGCTGTTAGTTATAATCGAATTCGTAACGAATTTTTATGATTGGGCCAAGTTTCTGTCGTAACAGGCCGGTTTCTGGTGTGAAGCAGTAGTGGCGTAGCTGCGCCAGTTTATAACTGGAGCGCAGCGTAGCTGCGCCGGGCACTGGATATGGTTTTCTGCAATCTGCTACAATCTGTCAACTGTTAGTTTATTGTTATAACCTAAATGAGCAAGCAAGCATGTGTTATGTGTATATATGAACATGTTAAACTAATATGAGCATGTGATATTAGGATCGCATGCTTGAATGGTGAAGTTATAGATTTCACAATGAACTTAGAGTTTTAAAATGGACATTGACTTGTTTTATCCGTTTTAGACATTCTGACTTTTGAGACATGTTTGTATGACCTAGAAACTCATGAAATGTATGTTCACTTGCGTAGGTAAGTTTCATAATGAAATGTGAACATGTGAACCCTACTAGTGAACATTCCTAAAAAAAATGTAAGTTTTGAAAACAAACTTTGACATGCTATAACCATATTAATATTTTGATTTTGTGAGCATGTTTAGATGACTTAGAAATGCATGAATAACCCGTTAACTTGTGTTTATATGATTCGTAAGGAAGCATGAACATGTTGGACTTATTAGTAGGCTTTACTAATGAAAATATGAACTTTGAAAGTGAATATTAACATGCTACTTTGAGATTTGAATTCTGAAAATTATGAACACGTGTGATAGCACTTTTAGACTTTCTCATGTATCATACATGTATATATACCATGATTAGGTGTCGTGATTCAAATTTTGCGTAAACGAAGCATGTTTTTTCAAACTAATAACTATGATAGTTACATGTATGAGGTGTGAATACTCATAAGCATGCCTAACACGAGTTATATGATTTCCTTATGTGTTTAAAAGGCGAAGAGTTTAGACTTTGTAATTTCATGACCTTGAATGACTTAATGTTATTGAAAGTATTTACTAGAATCTATATCATGTAAATTAAACGAGGAAAGGTTGAACAAGAATGAAAGTATCCTTTAATAAGTATACATACTATGTGATATCATATGTTATGTGATACTTGAATCCAATTGACGGTTAACTTACAATAATGCTATAACGTGCTAAAAAGAGTATATTTGCTATTTGTTGTGATCTTATGTGATATTAATGATATGAGAATATGTTAAACTCGAAAGGAGGAACATTAAGGATAAAAGTTATATTAATATGATACTATATATGGTATAACTGTGTAGTTAGGTTAAAACTTAGCTTATGTGTTGATCGTATATCCGAAGATAAGATATAATATTAAATTATATGACTAATGGATATCATATATATGTACGTAATTATATTACGATAGGAATTTAAAAGTGTTGAATTACTTTACGTGGATAGACTACGCTAAAGGCAAGTTTCCTTAAACCCGTTCTTGTATTATTTGCAAGTATTCGAACCCAACTTTTATTGTGCAAGTTCTCTAACTTGAACTCTTATTTCATTAAGTCTTATGAAAGTTATTATTCATGTTGAACTTGGTATTGTTCTTGAATATTGTGAAAGTGTCTATGCCATTTGATTCGGCTAGACTATATGTATGTTTATAAAGCTGTCCAAACCAATTGACTGGTGCAAAAATCTTAAAACTGAGTTGAACAACCCTTATGGTAAGAGGGTGTATATTGTTGGAAGCCCCAACACATGCGTGAATATTACTGTGGTGTTATGCATAACATAGAGTATTGTAGACTGATCATCTATCGTACTTATTTATTTTGGTTTATCAGTTTAATATTGATAATTCTAGTAGATGTTCGATAGTCCTTAGTGACTGCTCAGTATAAATTATTTTATCCAGTTGGATACGTTGATAGCCTTTGAACTCATATATATCTGTCGATCTATATTGAATTTCATAGTCCAAAGATTTGATTCGAGAATTGTTGTTTATATTCTGAAACTCTGAATTATCTTAGAGAGTATACTTTGATATTTTAAACTCGTGATATAATACTCATCACCCTTATTGTATATTACTTGCTAAGCAATTTGTGCTCATTCTTGCTTTCCCTAAAACTTTTCAGTGAAGGCAGAGCAGGGCGAACCTTCGAGTGTTGATAAGGACAAGGGCAAGGCTACCAACTAGCTTGTTCCTTTATGTTTTAAATATTTTAATGATTGTATTAAGACTGTCTTCGGACTATGTTTAAGCTTAAGTTAGACTATGTAATAAGTCATTATTTGATATTATTATGTAATCTATTAAGTACTGTAGGTTACGAGACTTGGGAAAATAATTATAATAAATCATTGTAAATAATTATAGATTAGATCTTCCGCTGTGAATGTGTGATTTTAGTTATTATTGTATTACCATGAGAACGTGACGAACCGAATTCGAGTGACCAAGTGGTGGTCCGAACTTGGGGGCATCAAAGGTTGATATCAAAGCTGTAGTTATAAACCTTAGGAGCGAGTGTCCTTAGATTATAACATAGGAGAACTTATAAGTTAGAAAAGGATAGAACTCACATAGTGTTTTTCCTAGAGAGAGACTTAGCGTGTTATGAAATGTAACTTCATTCTATACAATGAACTTATATTTTATTTAACATTCTAATGGAGTTGTTGTTTGTTTGTCTTGTGTTTGTGATTGTAGGATGGCAGACACAAGGGTACCTAGTAGAGTGGCCGAGGAGGAGCCTAAAGACATACATGTAGTATACGAGGCACCTCTGGAGGTTGTTCCAGTGCAGGCTATTGCACCATCCGGGTCTGACGACGAGGATGAGATTGAGATAGAGTCCGATCTAGAGGAGGAGCCGATGGGGGATGAGCCAGTGGAGGACTCTGATGAGGCTATTATAGAGGAACAGATGCTAGGAGAGTACGAGGAGCGTATTCTAGAGTTAAACTGCTGGGTACAAGAGCTGGAGACCGAGGCCAATGAGAGAGAGTCTGAGTTCCAGAAGCTGAGGGACGAAGACCATTAGAGGAAGCTGGCCATGCAGGAGTTATAGGTAGAGATTGCATATCGTAGGGAGGCAGGGATCTAGATGGGAACCTTATTCCACAGGTCGGTGGAGAGAAACGTAGATCTGGCAGGGAAGCTGGAAGAAGTAGAACAGAGAGAATTGAGTGAGAAGACTGAGAAAGAGGCACTCCGTACTCAGCTAGAGTTGGAGGTGATGGATAGGATACACTTCGAGGAGAAGTGGGAAGCAGCCAATGAGAGAGATGATGACTTAAAGGATGAGGTCAGATGTAAGAAGAGGAAGATGAACAAGATGGGGTATGTGTTCCGTTCGGCATTCGAGAGGGTGATTGGTGGTGTGTACCACTACCTGGCAGAGTAGGGACTGACCCTACATACTATGAGTCGAGAGCTGGTGGCGTTTATAGCACAGATAGAGTATAAGAGCGTTGTGGAGCATGGCATGATGGGATGAGGCCTTAGTCAGTTTAGTAGTAGTATTTATCTTATGTGATGTATATACTATGTTATAATCCCAACTTTTTGTGTAAAGTATGGGATAATGATGTAAACCCCGTATAAGCTTTTGTTAGAGGGGTAGTATGGTAGCAGGTTGGTATATTCCCGTCTTTTGTGATATTAGGGGATATGTGATAACATTTATAAAAATATGCTAGGAAAAATCATGTAATGAAACGATTTGGCATATGAATATAAATGAAGTTTATTTCAGAAACGTGTTATAAATTTATTCTTCTTTATGTTAAGAGAAATACTTAAGTGATATAACTGAATAATAATAAAATGAAAATTTGTGATGCAGATCATGGCACCAAGACGTAGATTGACTGCACCAGAAGAATAATCAGTTAACAATGAGAGGGAACAAGTAGATCCCATTCAGAAGCTAGTTGATCTGTTAAGAGAAGCTCTGAGGGGGAGAAACAGCGAACCCGTTCACCCAAACCCTCAAGCAGTGCCAGTAACAACCTTCAAAGACTTTAGAAGCATAGGACCCCCAGAGTTCGAGGGTACTACCGACCCAATCGTCGCACAAACCTGGATCAAGGAGATCAAGAAAGCTTTCATCATAGCTCGTGTGGGCGAAGACCAGAAGACGGTATTTGCTACGTACATGACGAGAGGCGAAGAGAACTACTGGTGGGAAGCAAATCAACAGAGAGCTGGAGAAGGGACAATAACTTGGGATAGGTTTAAGACATTATTTTTCGAGAACTACTTCCTAAAAAGCATGAAGAATAGAATGGAGGTAAAGTTTTTAGAACTTAAATAAGGTGACATGACGGTGGTGCAGTACGCAGCTAATTTTAACGAACTACCACGATTTGCGGAACACCAAGTTGGAGATGAGGAAAGGAAGGCGAGATGATTCGAACAAGGGCTGAAGTCGTGGCTGTTCAATAAGGTATCAGTTCTTCAAATTGATTCCTTTGCGACGTTGCTAGAGAAGGCAATCATTGCGGAAGGTGGCAGTGAGGCCTTAAGTCTGTATAACAAAGAGAAGAAAGGAAAGAATACTGGAGGAGAGAACCGTACTAGAGTAAGCAGCAGTGGAGGAAGTAATTTGGGAAAGAGAAAATGGGAGAACAACAACAACAAACAAGGTGGGAGTCACCAAGGGAGTGTTAAGAAAAGGAGTGAGACTTGTAATAAGTGCGGGATAAGTCATTAAGGGGGGAGTACTGGAAAGGAAAGAGCACGTGTTATAATTGCGGCCAGGAGGGGCACATATCGCCGAATTACCCAAAATCAAAGAAAATCATGGGATGCTTTGCATGTGGCTCGACAGAGCACCGGATTAAGGACTGCTCAAAGAAGGGAAGTAGCGGAGGGAGCCAACAAGGAGGAAACAAACTGATGATAGGCGGACCAGTACAATCCAACTGCCCAGTCGCCAGAACTTTTAACATGACCGTCCAGGACCCAGTGGCTGCGAAGGATGTGGTGGCAAGTATAATCCCAATCAATGACGTAAATGCTTATGTATTATTTGATTCGGGTGCCACCTGTTCCTTTGTAGCTGAAGAATTTGCTAGTAAACTTAATTCACCCCGAGAACAATTAGAAAATCCTTTGAACATAGAAGTTGCGAATAAGGAAGTAATCCCTGTAGAATTCGTTTATCGAAATTGTAGCGCAAACATTAGAGAACATGAACTGAGCGTAGACTTAATTCCTATTAGATTGGGAGAATTTGACGTAATACTGGGAATGGATTGGTTGTATAACCATGCTGCAATAATTGACTGTTAGAATAAATGTGTGAACCTTCAGACTCCGAGTAAGTCTAAGGTAGTATTTTATGGTAGCTCATCGCTTAAGCAATCGTGTTGTGTTACGATGATGCAGGCCAAGAAATTGTTAAGGAAAGGATGTGTAGGTTATTTAGCTTACATTGTAGATGCTCAAAAGAAGGGAGTAGAAATTAAAGATATATCCATAGTAAATGAATTTTGAGATGTATTTCCGGACGATCTGCCTGGTCTTCCACCAGAAAGAGAGATTGAATTCGTAATAGACTTAGCACCGGGAACGACACTGATTTCTAAAGCTCCATATCGTATGGCGCCAGTAGAAATAAAGGAGTTAATGATACAACTACAAGAGTTATTGGATAAGGGTTACATTCGACCGAGTGTGTCCCCTTGGGGAGCACCAGTGTTATTCGTTAAGAAAAAGGACGGATCGATGAGGCTCTGTATCGATTATCGAGAATTGAACAGAGTAACGATCAAGCACAGGTATCCATTACCAAGGATAGACGACTTATTTGATCAACTGAAGGGAGCAAAATGTTTCTCAAAGATAGACCTACGAACAGGATATCGCTAACTGAAAGTACGAGATGAGGACATACCAAAGACTGTGTTTCGAACCCGTTATGGACATTACGAGTTTTTGGTAATGTCATTTGGTTTGACTAATGCTCCGGCAGCATTTATGGACTTGATGAACAGAGTTTTCAAGCCATACTTGGATAAATTCGTGGTAGTTTTTATCGATGACATCTTGATCTACTCAAAGATAGAAGAAGAACATGCCGAACATCTGAAGATTGTTTTAGAGGCACTAAGAAAAGAGAAGATGTATGCGAAATTTTCTAAGTGTGAATTTTGGATGGAGAAGGTTCAATTCTTAGGTCACGTGGTGGATAAGAATGGAATCTCAGCAGACCCTGCAAAGGTCGAGGCAGTAAGTAATTGGGAGCAGCCGAGAATACCGACGGAGGTGAGAAGTTTCTTAGGGTTAGTTGGGTATTATCAAAGATTTATTCAGGATTTTTCTAAGATAGCGACCCCGTTGAAAAATCTGACGAAGAAGATGGTGAAGTTTGTGTGGACAGAAAAATGTGAAGAGAGTTTTCAGGAGTTGAAGAAGAGATTAAGCAAGGCACCTGTGTTATCATTACCAGATGATGCGGGAAATTTTGTGGTGTATAGTGACGCATCGCACAAGGAACTTGGCTGTGTGCTTATGCAACACGGCAAAGTCGTTGCGTATGCATCACGATAATTGAAGAATTACGAAAAACGATACTCTACTTACGACTTAGAGTTAGCGGCAGTAGTTTTTGCGTTGAAGATATGGAGGTATTATTTATACGGAGAGAAATGTGAGATATACACAGACCACAAAAGTCTGAAATATATCTTCACACAAAAGGAGTTGAATATGCGTCAGAGAAGGTGGTTAGAATTGATCAAAGACTATGACTATGATTTACTTTATCACCCGGGTAAGGCAAACGTGGTTGCCGACGCTCTGAACAGAAAAGGAAGGGAGAAATTATTTCATTTGACGACTCAAGAAGAGTTGATAAGAGAGATGGAGAAATTGGAGATAGAAGTAAAGGGACCAAAGGGGTCTGAAGAGAAGTTGTTTGTAATGGAAGCTTGTTCGACATTGTTGGATAGAGTAAAGCAAGCACAGGAGAAAGATGATGAGTGCAAGAAAATCAGAAAGAGGATCGCAGAAAATGGAGAAGAAAGATTCCGAATGGATAAAGATGGTATCTTAAGATTCGAAGGAAGAGTGTGGGTATCAGTGGTAACCGAGTTGAGAGAAGAAATTTTGCACGAGGCACACAATACGACGCATTCCATTCATCCGGGAGGCACAAAGATGTACCGAGATTTGAGGTAACACTTTTGGTGGCCCAATCTGAAACGGGAGGTCGCAGAGTGCGTTAGTAGATGTTTGACTTGCCAACGCGTTAAAGCAGAGCATCAATGGTCGAGTGGTTTACTACAACCGTTGGAAATACTGGAGTGAAAATGGGAGCATATTACGATGGACTTCGTGGTAGGACTTCCAGTCATACAAAAAGGATATGATGCCATTTGGGTTATCATGGATCGACTTACAAAGATCACACATTTTCTACCAATCAAGATCCGCTATAGTTTGAACCAGTTAGCGAGTCTGTACGTAAAGGAGATTGTTTCACGACATGGAGTGTCGGTGTCAATTGTCTCTGATCGAGATCCGCACTTCATGTTAAATTTTTTGAAAAGCTTGCAAGAGAGAATGGGAACACAGTTGAGGTTGAGTACCGCTTATCATCCTCAGACAGACGGACAGAGTGAGCGAACTATACAAATGCTAGAGGACATGCTTAGGACTTGCGTGATGGATTTCAAGGGAAATTAGGATGACCACCTACCATTAGTCGAATTTGCATATAACAATAGTTACCATGCGAGTATCGGCATGCCACTGTATGAAGCTCTTTATGGGAGAAAGTGCAGAACGCCATTATGTTGGGACGAAGTCGGAGAGCGACGAATACTCGGACCAGAGTTAGTTCAACAAACCGCAGACGTGGTGACAGTGATAAGAGCCAGATTAGTAGCAGCTCAAGACCGCCAGAAAAAGTACGCAAATTTGCATCGGTAGGACCGAGACTTTAAAGTCGGCAGTTTCGTATTCTTGAAAGTATCTCCATAGAAGGGAAAGATCCATTTCGGTAAGAAAGGAAAGTTGAGTCCCAGATTCATAGGACCGTTCGAGATACTGAAGCGAGTGGGCGAAGTGGCATACAAAGTTGCGTTACCACCCGAGTTGGAGCACATTCACAACGTGTTCCACATTTCCGTGTTGCAACCGTACAAGGCCGACTACAAGCATGTGATTTCTTACGAGCCCATTCAAGTGGAGAAGAACTTGGCGTACGAAGAAATTCCTGTCCAAATTCTAGATAGGAAAGAGCAGACATTAAGAAATAAAGTTATTTCATCTGTAAAAGTACTTTGGCATAACCACGATGTCGAGGAGGCAACGTGGAAGTTAGAAGATAGGATAATGAGGGACTATCCCCATCTATTTGTGTAACCTTGTAGCAATGCCGAGGATGAAATTTTTATAAGGGGAGAGGATGTAATACCCGAGAATTTCTATAAATGAATATATAATGGATATGAATATTTATTTAAATATAAATGAATTGTGAGTTAACTCAATTATATTGAATTGAATAATTGAATAAATTGAGAATATATGGAGTTTGCGATAAACTCGTTAAAAGCCTTGTGTGGCACAATGATGGAAAATATTAATAATTATATTAATTAACGAAGGAATTATTAAGTGAAAAATTAATCTATATTAATTGTTAATTGTTATTATAGAATATTAATTAATTGTTATAAAATATTAATAATGATTAATATGTGATTATTATTATTGCAAGAAATATAATAATAATAATGAGCAACGTGTCTATAAATATAATAAGATTTATATTTATATACTTTACGTGATAAATGAGCAATTGTTGTGGGAATTAATAATTTCATTAATTAGCAAGGAGTGGATTAATTAATATTATTGTTAATTAATCGATAAGATGAATAATTTATTTATTTGACATTATGAATAATAAAGCAAATAAGTTATTAATATAATAAGATTATATTGATTGTTATGTACAAGCATGCAATAATTAATAATATAAAGTATATGGAATACAACTATATTATATAGTGTAGTACAACATTTATGTGACTATACTATATATATGGACCATGTATTGGGATTTATTAGATTATGTGAGCTACATGATTAATACCTATGTGACAATATGTATGTAAGTATACATTAAAATAATATGAATATATTGCAATCAATTGTTGATTGTAGAATTTAATAATGTGATAACATCCGAGTAAATTATACCGGTAAGATAAAATGTACAATATGTGTGTAAATTACATTTACTACATTATATAAATTACATGGTAGTATTATTGGGATTACATTGTAACTTTGATTATAATATAAATATATAGTATATATATATATATATATATATGTGTGTGTGTGTGTGTGTGTGTATGTGTGTGTGTGTGATAGCCTATGTATATAATACATAAGTGTATAAACTAAGTATTGTGTATACTATTAGAATGCTGAGATTTCTTTGCTTGTCCCATATTAATAGTCTCAATCTTTGCACACATGAATGCATCATGAAGCTACTCTCCTATATTCCTTAAACTCAGCAACATAGATTAGCTATTATGATGAACAAGGAAGTGGTTATGATGATGAGCTTCAACAACCACTCACCAACCTCTCTTTAACCTCCATACAATCCACATTTTCGTTGGTTTAGTTTGAGAGGGAAAAACATTGTCTGGTTAATATATTTTCTATAAATTGAGCTCTAATCTTCCCATTCCATTTCTGAGAAATTCCAAGTAAAAGAAGTGGAGAGTGACCATACATATCAGTTGAGAAGGAAGTGAATTAGCAGCAAGTTTCATTAACTAACAGAGGTATAATCACATGTTATTGTTCTTCATTTTTGCTTCTCTGTAAATTTCAAGATTTCTTAATCATGCCAAATTAGATTGTAATTGGATTGTAGCATACTTGTTTAGTTGCTATATTAGCTTAAAAACAAGTTGGTAATACAATGTTGTTCGTTATAATCAAATTCGTAACGAATTTTTGTGATTGGGCCAAGTTTCTGCTGTAACAGGCCGGTTTCTGGTGTGAAGCAGTAGTGGCGCAGCTGCGCCAGTTTATAACTGGAGCGCAGCGCAGCTTCACCGGGCACTGGATATGGTTTTCTGCAATCTGCTATAATCTGTCAAGTGTTAGTTTATTGTTATAACCTAAATGAGCATGCAAGCATGTGTTATATGTATATATGAACATGTTAAACTAATATGAGCATGTGACATTAGGATCGCATGCTTGAGTGGTGAAGTTATAGATTTCACAATGAACTTAGAGTTTCAAAATGGATATTGACTTGTTTTATCAGTTCTAGACATTCTGACTTTTGAGACATGTTTGTATGACCTAGAAACACATGAAATGTATGTTCACTTGCGTAGGTAAGTTTCATAATTAAATGTGAACATGTGAACCCTACTAGTGAACATTCCTAACAAAAATGTAAGTTTTGAAAACAAACTTTGACATGCTATAACCATATTAATATTTTGATTTTGTGAGCATGTTTAGATGACTTAGAAATGAATGAATAACTCGTTAACTTGTGTTTATATAATTCGTAAGGAAGCATGAACATGTTGGACGTATTAGTAGGCTTTACTAATGAAATTACGAACTTTGAAAGTGAATATTAACATGCTACTTTGAGATTTGAATTCTGAAAATTATGAACACGTGTGATAGCACTTTTAGACTTACTCATGTATCATACATGTATATATACCATGATTAGGTGTCGTGATTCAAAATTTGCGTAAACGAAGCATGTTTTTTCAAACTAATAACTATGATAGTTACATGTATGAGGTGTGAATACTCATAAGTATGCCTAACACGAGTTATATGATTTCCTTATGTGTTTAAAAGGCGAACAGGTTAGACTTTGTAATTTCATGTCCTTGAATGACTTAAAGTTATTGAAAGTATTGACTAGAATCTATATCATGTAAATTAAACGAGGAAAGGTTGAACAAGAATGAAAGTATCCTTTAATAAGTATACATACTATGTGATATCATATGTTATGTGATACTTGAATCCAATTGACGGTTAACTTACAATAATGCTATAACGTGCTAAAAATAGTATATTTGCTATTTGTTGTGATCTTATGTGATATTAATGATATGAGAATATGTTAAACTCGAAAGGAGGAACGTTAAGGATAAAAGTTATATTAATATGATACTATATATGGTATAACTGTGTAGCTAGGTTAAAACTTAGCTTATGTGTTGATCGTATATCCGAAGATAAGATATAATATTAAATTATATGACTAATGGATATCATATATTTGTACGTAATTATATTACGATAGGGATTTAAAAGTGTTGAATTACTTTACGTGAATAGACTACGCTAAAGGCAAGTTTTCTTAAACCCGTTCTTGTATTATTTGCAAGTATCCGAACCCAACTTTTATTGTGCAAGTTCTCTAACTTGAACTCTTATTTCATTAAGTCTTATGAAAGTTATTATTCATGTTGAACTTGGTATTGTTCTTGAATATTGTGAAAGTGTCTATGCCATTTGATTCGGCTAGACTATATGCATGTTTATAAAACTGTCCAAACCAATTGACTGGTGCGAAAATCTTGAAAATTGAGTTAAACAACCCTTATGGTAAGGGGGTGTATATTGTTGGAAGCCCCAACACACGCGTGAATATTACTGTGGTGTTATGCATAACATAGAGTATTGTAGACTGGTCATCTATTTATTTCTTTTAGGTTATCAGTTTAATATTAATAATTCTAGTAGATGTTCGATAGTCCTTAGTGACTGCTCAGTATAAATTATTTTATCCAGTTGGATACGTTGATAGCCTTTGAACGCATATATATCTGTCCATCTATATTGAATTTCATATTCCAAAGATTTGATTCGAGAATTGTTGTTCATATTCTGAAACTCTGAATTATCTTAGAGATTATACTTTGATATTTCAAACTCATGATATAATACTCATCACCCTTATTGTATATTACTTGATGAGCAATTTGTGCTCATTCTTGCTTTCCCTAAAACTTTTCATTGAAGGCAGAGCAG
Source organism: Panax stipuleanatus (assembly GCA_020205555.1). Taxonomy (NCBI): domain Eukaryota; kingdom Viridiplantae; phylum Streptophyta; class Magnoliopsida; order Apiales; family Araliaceae; genus Panax; species Panax stipuleanatus. The sequence continues at coordinate 106,162,468 of CM035115.1, forward strand.
GCAAACCTTCGAGTGTTGATAAGGGCAAGGGCAAGGCTACCAACTAGCTTGTTCCTTTATGTTTTAAATATTTTAATGAATGTATTAAGACTGTCTTCGGACTATGTTTAAGCTTAAGTTAGACTATGTAATAAGTCGTTATTTGATATTATTATGTAATCTATTAAGTACTGTAGGTTGCGAGACTTGGGAGAATAATTATATTAAATCATTGTAAATTATTCTAGATTAGATCTTCTGCTGTGAATGTGTGATTTTAGTTATTATTGTATTACCATGAGAATGTGACGAACCGAATTTGAGTGACCAAGTAGCTGTCCGAATTAGGGGGCGTCACAGGGTGAATGTGATAACCCAAATAATTATAGATGGTGAATTATGTAGTATATAAAATTCTACGAGTAGAATATATAGTAATGATCCTTAAAAAGGAAATGAACGAGTTAAAGAAGATATATAATATTTGATATATGATTGTGTTTGATTGAAGGTTATGTAATAAAACCTTAACCTTGTTAAAGATGTGAATTTAGAAAAGATATATGTGTAGTTTATATAAATGTCATTAAGATAATGTGTTGTAGTGAATCAACAATAAAATTGTGAAAGAGATTTTGTGAAAACCAAGTAAGGGAGGTTTTCGTTGATTCCGAGGACGGAATCCTTATAAGGGGGGAAGGATGTGACATCCCGAATTTTTAAGAAATTATAAATGGAAATTTAATAAATAAAATTCTTATTACGAGATGTTTTGAGTTGAGTATGTGTATACGTGTAATATATTGTGAAATATGTGAATTAATGTGAAGAGAATTTAAATGTTAATTTTAATATTTATTGGAATAAATAAATATTTTAATTGAATTATTTATTGAGTTAAATAAATAATTATGTAATTATTATGGAATAATAAAATTAAGTGTAATATATTAATTAAATAAATATTTAGTATTTAATTTAATTGATAGAATAATTTTATGTTATAGTTCTAATTTAATTGAGATAATTAAATTAGATGAGTAATGTGATGAGTGTTACATGCAATTATAATTAGGGAGTAATTATAATTATGTGATAATTTTTATGTGATTAATTGATGTTAACTTTTAATTAATTAAATTATAATGTCAAGATTTAATTAGTTAAAGGATAACATTAAGAATATATGTTAAAAGATTTATTAAAATAATTAAAAGAGTTTTTAAAACAGTTTTCCCAAACAAGGCCCTTACATTGTTTTAAATCTGTTTTGCCAAACGGGGCCTTAACTATTTAAAAACCTATTTTTTTTAAATAATGAGTTTTGCCAAACAAGCCTTAGGCTTTTGATATTCAAAATTGTAACTTATTTATATTAATTATAATTATGGTATTAAATATGGTGGTTTAAATATTGGGAGTTATATTATATAATTATACATATAATATATTAGTTATATATGTATTGTATATACGTTAGTTTAGAAGTTAGAAGAATAGATGTTAGTCAGATAGAACAAAAGGGTTAATACGTGTTAGAGAGAAAACACAGAAAACCTAGAAGGGAAAAGAGGAGAATAAGGGAGAAAGAAGAAGGAGGAAGAGAAAGTTAGAGAGAGTCAAACATCATCATCTTCATCTTGTTCTCGTAAGCAAAGGAAAGGTATAAACTCTAACTTTAGAGTTTAAGATTTCCTTAAGTTATTCAAGTTTTAGTTTTATGAAAATATGAATATTCATGAAAACTTATGATTTTGGGGATATATATTATATGGTGTTTATAACATGAAGTTTATATGTGAATTCTGATAATAGATGCTTACAAGTGAATTGTATGATGGTGTAGTTGGTTAATTCATGATGAACAAGAGGAAATTCATGTTCATCAAAAGTCATAGTAAAATAGTTTGATAATTGGCCTATTTGAAATCAAAAATTTTGATTTGATTGTGCAAATTGAGGTTAGATGTTGATAACATGTTTATAAACAAATTTAAATATGTTTTGATTGGGTATTTTGATTTAAAAATAGATTTCAGTGTTCAATTTCATCAAGAACACTTGTTAATGGTTTTCTTCAAAAATTATGGAATTGATTGTTGTAAACTATGTGTTTTAAGGATTAAATGTGTTGAAACATGTTAGGAGTTTAGAAATTATGTTTTCTATTAAGATGTTATGAATTGTATTGACTGGAAGTGGAACTTGGTGTGGAAAAATAAGCCAAATTAGCTTTTTCTCTACACAGTTCGCGAAGCAATTTTGGTTTGCAGCAGGGGGCCCGCCCCGACGGGCTTTGCAAGGCCAAGTACCTCCGCCCCGGCGGGGGGTATGCAGATTTTTAAAATTTTGAAGCCCGCCCCGACAGGCATGTTAAGCAGTGAACCCCCGCCCCAGCGGGGGGTATGCAGAAAAAAAGGACCTTTGTTTTGAAAAGCTAAGTTTATGTAATAATTTAATGGCCTGTTAACATGCCTTAAAATGCTAAATAATAGTAATGAGATATATTAAAAATATTTGATGTGAAATTATAATTTGAAATAATTATAATTATAGTAAAGGTTTAATTTAATTGGATTAATTATAATGAATATAGTTGATTAATTTTATAATCAAAGTAAATATTTAACTTGAAGTATAATTTGTTTAGTTATAACTTAATATGTGATTATAATTTGGAATAATTATAATTAAGGTAAAAGTATAATTTAAATTATAATTTAATGAGTGCATGAATTGAAATTGATTATTTATAATCTAAGTAATGGTTTAAATTATACTATAATATGTTTAAATTATAATTTAATTCATGATGTAATTTGAATAATTAGAGTGATGGTTTAAAGTAAATTATAAATGGTGTAATTATAAATTATTTGATTATAATTTGATTAAAGTGTATGTTTAAATTATAATTCATTTAATTATAATTTAATATGAGTATGTAATTATTATTTGACTTAATTATGTGATTATGTGATGCGATTAATTATGTGATAAGTAACTATTAACTTAATAGCTAAAGAGGATTGAGTTAATCTAAGTTGGTTAACTAACTATGAGAAGTAGTTATGAGATAATTAACTTATGTTGTTAATTATACATAAGTTTGACAGTGAGTGTCAAACGAGTAAATGGAAGAGAATTACGAAGTGAAAATTAGAAAGTATAAAGTAGAATTTACTTAGACGTTTGATAAGCGTTGCTAAGTGACTAATAGTTGATGCGTATGGTAATACGTGTGTAGGATTGATGAAGCAGATTATTATAAGCCGTTTTTCGATAAACGGTAATCTACGAGTCAGGTAAGTCTTTCGATTTCTATTTTCTATGTGAACTTGATGATATTATGAACTGTTTTAAAATGTATTGCAAAGAGCATGCTATGTTATATATGTTGCAAGCATGAAATGTTAAAGTCAATTTATGACTACATTGATTGATTTAAGAATGTTGATTGAGTAAGGAACTCAATCTTTATATTTGTTATGTGCTTAAAGCATGTATGCCAAGTTACTTTAATATTTACGAGATGTATGTTGAGCATATTAATTATGTGCTACGTGATGCATGAAAACTGTTAGTTCTTGCTGAGCTGTCGAGCTCACTCTTGCAAATAACCATTTTTGCAGGTCAAGGAGGCAAGGTAATGATACATGCTAGTTGAATGTTAGAGTTCAACAGTAATTCAAGAAGCTTACTTATGTTTTATGTGAAATGCATTTAATATCTTGATTGTAATGTAGATCTAAAGCTGTAAAGTTGAGTTATCCGATGTATATGGATAATAATTATAATTTAAGACTTTGTATAGTCATTTTGTTGTAACGATTCATGATTTAGATTTGAATCGAAGTTATGTAATGTAAAGGTTGCGATTCAGGGCATTAACGAAAGAAGTTTATAAAAATTTTAAATTATTCCGCATTTTTAGTGATTTTAATATCAAATAATGATGTAAAGATAGATTAAAGTTGTATTGTTAACGATCGAGAAGGAGAATATTATTGTACGATTTTTGGGGTTGTTATAGTTGGTAATAGAGCTGTAGGTTATACACCTTAGGTAAGAGTACCTTAGGCTATGACCTTAGAGAATAAGAAGTTAAGTTTAAGTTACGTATAATGAAAAGGTGATTCTTTTCACATATGTAGATGTATAGATTGAGTTAAGTCCTAGAAATGTTATAAGAAGAAGATTAGAATGACGAGAAATAAAAATCGAATAAAATATTGAACTATATGAATGGAATTAGAAATTCTTAAAGGAAGAGTTGTTTAATAAACAAGAAGATTCAAAGAAGAATCTTGAAGAGATATAAAGATAAGAATTAGGAGTTCCTAACTCCAATAATCAAGATGACGAATAACGATGAATAGACGAAGTCTATAAGATTAAAAGCATAATGAAATCATGGTATGACATGATGAAAGGTAGAGATAAGAAGTTTTAAAATAAAATGATAATGAGAATCATAAGGGAGATGATTATAGAATAAGATCACAACGTGATTTTTTTAGAGTTGAAAGACAGATCGTCTTTAATGATTGAATAGTTATAGTTTGAGACTATAACGAGAAGGTACTATGATATAGTATGAGATTAACTCACGAGGAGTTATAAATGAAGAGATACAGAAAGTATGTATCGAGCATAGATTAAGAAGTTATGAGTAAGATAAAGTTAAGTGGAATTTCAACTGAGGACTCATGTGGTGGCTGATTTGTACAAATCTTTGTATGGGCAGGGTTTTGTGCTTACACTTGGTTTATCATATTGATAATCGTTGAAAGATTGGAGTGGCACTATTGATATATATATATATATATATATATATATATATATATATATATATGGTGAGAAGGTGATTCTTGTCCCATGTTTATATTTGATAGTTAGAGTCAATAGAGATTAGATTAGATGCTATTAAGATTACATTAGATGATCTTAAGGTTAGGCAAGTTCTTAAAACTCATACTTATGGTAAGTTCGTGACTCATAATCGTACGTATGTTTCGAACCCTTGAGCATATGGACAGTCTCTGATCAGTTCTTTGACTACGTATTGTTAGGACAAGTTCTTAAACTCATATTATTGTGGCAAGTTCCTGAACTTCCAAAGTGTGGTAAGTTCGATGAACTATAATGGGTATAGAAAGGTTATATTATAGAAAGCAATTATGTTGTTTAAGATTAATAAAATGATTAAATAAGGATGGAGTAAAGATTTAATTGATGGAGAAAGTTTTTATATTCTAAATCTCATAGCTTTGCTAGATTTTTAAAATTTATTGACTTCATGCTGATGTTGCACTTCTATTTGTCTTTAAAAAAATATTGGATCAATTGATGGAACCAATGAATTTTTAAAATAGTGCTATTATTCACATATCTATGCTATTTGCGTCAGCTAGACAAAAATAATTTTAAATTTTCAAAATATATTTTATATGCATCATTTGATGTGGTGCAGAAGTAATAATCGAGGAAGTTATAAATGCAGTTAAACCTAGTGTTGGATGTGATCGTATTATCGTCTGCCCACTATGATTGATGTAGTATGATAACGTCATGTAATGACGAAATCCTCAACGTACCATTACTACGGTACGGTATCAGGATATTATGAAAAGATTGATTTATTTATTTTGGTTTCATTAAACGAGATTTTTTTTTTAATTTCCTTAGAAAAAAAGGATTTATTTACTTTTAGTATCTTTAAACGAAGAATTTTTTTTATTTGATTGAGTTGGTTAAATATATATATATATATATATATATATATATTTCGATTGCTGTCCGAATTATTGCTAAAAGTCTATGCTACTTGATTCAGCTAGACAAATATTGAAAGATGTTTATAAATTCGAGCGTTCTTGGTCAAACTATGCCAAACCAAATTATTTTGGTGCGGATTCAGATGGTAAGAAGTTGAGGTGAACAACCATATAAAAAGGGGACATGTTATCGGAGACTATAGTTCCAAATGTAACGCATATAGTTGTTACGATTTACTACGTTTGGGCCCGACGTAGGGGTACGATAGGTTGGCCACCTAGAGTACCGATGCGGTTTATAGTGTGAAGTACCGGGGGTGAAGAACTATTAAACCTAAAAATAAGTTCAAGGTCTTGCGACCACTCAGCATGATTTAGAATCTTTTAAATTCCTGGGTTATTTATATCGCTTCCCAATTATTAAGCAACTGTGGAAGATTCTTATTATTCTGATAGAGAATGTAGTAAGAAGGATATTCATTAGAAAGAAATAGATGTAGAACGCTTTAATCTAGTGAATAAAGATTAACGTAAAATCTGTTTTTGATAGATTGAATAAATGAAGAGTAATAAAAATTTCGAGGACGAAATTCTTAGAAGAATGGGTGAATGTGATAACCCGAATAATTATAGATGGTGAATTATATAGTATATGAATTCTACGAGTATAATATATAGTAATGATCCTTAGAAAGGAATTGAATGAGTTAAAGAAGATATATAATATTTGATATATGATTGTGTTTAATTGAAGGTTATGTAATAAAACCTTAACCTTGTTGAAGATGTGAATTTAGTAAAGATATATGTGTAGTTTATATAAATGTCGTTAAGATAATGTGTTGAAGTTATTCATTAATAAAATTGTGGAAGAGATTTTGGGATAACCAAGTAAGGAAGGTTTTCGTTGATTCCGAGGACGGAATCCTTATAAGGAGGGAAGGATGTGACATCCCGGATTTTTAAGAAATTATAAATGAGAATTTAATAAATAAAATTCTTATTACTAGATGTTTTGAGTTGAGTATGTGTATACGTGTAATATATTGTGAAATATGTGAATTAATGTGAAAAAAATTTAAATGTTAATTTTAATATTTATTGAAATAAATAAATATTTTAATTGAATTATTTATTAAGTTAAATAAATAATTATGTGATTATTATGGAATAATATAATTAAGTGTAATATATTAATTAAATAAATATTTAGTATTTAATTTAATTGATATAATGATTTTATGTTATAGTTCTTATTTAATTGAGATAATTAAATTATATGAGTAATGTGATGAGTGTTACATGCAATTATAATTAGCGGGTAATTATAATTATGTTACAATTTTTATGTGATTAATTGATGTTAACTTTTAATTAATTAAATTATAATGTTAAAATTTAATTAGTTAAAGGATAACATTAAGAATATGTGTTAAAGGATTTATTAAAAGAATAAAAAGAGTTTTAAAATCATTTTTCCAAACAAGGCCCTTACATTGTTTTAAATTCGTTTTGCCAAACGGGGCCTTAACTATTTAAAAACCTATTTTTTTAAAATAATGAGCTTTGCCAAACAAGCCTTAGGCTTTTGATATTCAAAATTGTAACTTATTTATATTATTTACAATTATGGTGTTAAATATAGTGGTTTAAATATTGAGAGTTATATTATATAATTATACATATAATATATAAGTTATATGTGTATTGTATATACGTTAGTTTAGAAGTTAGAAGAATAGATGTTTGTCAGATAGAACAAAAGGGTTAGTATGTGTTAGAGAGAAAACACAGAAAACCTAGAAGAGAAAAGAGGAAAAGAAGGGAGCAAGAAGAAGGAGGAAGAGGAAGTTTGAGGGAGTCAAACATCATCATCTTCATCTTTTTCTCCTAAGCAAATGAAAGGTATAATCTCTAACTTTAGAGTTTAAGATTTTCTTAAGTTATTCAAGTTTTAGTTTTATGAAAATAAGAATATTCATGAAAACTTATGATTTTGGGGATATATGTTTTATGGTGTCTATAACATGAAGTTTATATGTGAATTCTGATAATAGATGCTTACAAGTGAATTGTATGATGGTTTAGTTGGTTAATTCATGATGAACATGAGAAAATTCATGTTCATCAAAAGTCATAGTGAAATAGTTTGATAATTGGCCTATTTTAAATCAAAAATTGTGATTTGATTGTGTAAATTGAGGTTAGATGTTGATAACATATTTATAAACAAATTTAAATATGTTTTGATTGGGTATTTTGATTTAAAAATAGATTTCAGTGTTCAATTTCATCAAGAACACTTGTTACTGGTTTTCTTCAAAAATCATGGAATTGATTTTTGTAAACTATGTGTTTTAAGGATTAAATATGTTGAAACATGTTAGGAGTTTAAAAATTATGTTTTCTATTAAGATGTTATGAATTGTATTGACTGGAAGTGGAACTTGGTATGGAGAAATAAGCCAAATTGACTTTTTCTCTACACAGTTCGCGAAGCAGTTTTGGTTCGCAGCAGGGGGCCCGCCTCGACGGGCCTTGCAAGGCCAAGTACCCCCTTCCTGGCGAGGGGTATGCAGAAAAAAAAAGGATCTTTGTTTTGAAAAGTTAAGTTTATGTAATAATTTAATGGCCTGTTAACATGCCTTAAAATGTTAAATAATAGTAATGAGATATATTAAAAATATTTGATGTGAAATTATAATTTGAAATAATTATAATTATAGTAAAGGTTTAATTTAATTGGATTAATTATAATGAATATAGTCGATTAGTTTTATAATCAAAGTAAATGTTTAACATGAAGTATAATTTGTTTAGTTATAACTTAATATATGATTATAATTTGGAATAATTATAATTAAGGTAAAAGTGTAATTTAAATTATAATTTATTTAATTATAATTTAATGAGTGCATGAATTGAAATTGATTATTTATAATCTAAGTAATGGTTTAAATTAAATTATAATATGTTTAAATTATAATTTAATGCATGATGTAATTTGAATAATTAGAGTGATGGTTTAAAGTAAATTATAAATGGTGTAATTATAAATTATTTGATTATAATTTGATTAAAGTGGATGTTTAAATTATAATTCGTTTAATTATAATTTAATATGAGTATGTAATTATTATTTGACTTAATTATGTGATTATGTAATATGATTAATTATGTGATAAGTAACTATTAACTTAATAGCTAAAAAGGATTGAGTTAACCTAAGTTAGTTAACTAACTATGAGGAGTAGTTATGGAATAATTAACTTATGTTGTTAATTATACATAAGTTTGACAGTGAGTGTCAAACGAGTAAATGGAAGAGAATTACGAAATGTAAACTAGAAAGTATAAAGTAGAATTTACTTAGATGTTTGATAAGCGTTGTTAGGTGACTAATAGTTGATGCGTATGGTAATATGTGTGTAGGATTGATGAAGCAGATTATTATAAGCTGTTTTTCAGTAAGTGGTAATCTACGAGCCAGGCAAGTCTTTCGGTTCCTATTTTCTATGTGAACTTGATGACATTATGAACTATTTAAAAATGTATTGCAAAGAGCATGCTATGTTATATATGTTGCAAGCATGAAATGTTAAAGTTAATTTATGACTACATTTATTGATTTAAGAATGTTGATTGAGTAAGAAACTCAATCTTTAAATTTGTTATGTGATTAAAGCATGTATGTCATGTTACTTTAATGTTTATGAGATATATGTTGAGCATGTTAATTATGTGCTACGTGATGCATGAAAATTGTTAGTTCTTGCTGAGCTGTCGAGCTCACTCTTGCAAATAACCATTTTTGCAGGTCAAGGAGGTAAGGTAATGATACATGCTAGTTGAATGTTAGAGTTCAACAGTAATTCAAGAAGCTTACTTATGTTTTATGTGAAATGCATTTAATATCTTGATTGTAATGTAGATCTAAAGCTGTAAAGTTGAGTTATCCGATGTATATGGATAATAATTATAATTTAAGACTTTGTATAGTCATTTCGTTGTAACGATTCATGATTTAGATTTGAATCGAAGTTATGTAATGTAAAGGTTGCGATTCAGGGCATTAACGAAAGAAGTTTATAAAAATTTTAAATTATTCCGCATTTTTAGTGATTTTAATATCGAATAATGATGTAAAGATAGATTAAAGTTGTATTGTTAACGATCGAGAAGGAGAATATTATTTTACGATTTTTGGGGTTGTTATAGTTGGTATCAGAGCTGTAGGTTATACACCTTAGGTAAGAGTACCTTAGGCTATGACCTTAGAGAATAAGAAGTTAAGTTTAAGTTACGTATAATGAAAAGGTGATTCTTTTCACATACGTAGATGTATAGGATGAGTTAAGTCCTAGAAATGTTATAAGAAGAAGATTAGAATAACGAGGAATAAAACTCGAATAAAATATTGAACTATATGAATGGAATTAGAAATTCTTAAATGAAGAGTTGTTTAATAAACAAGAAGAATCTTCAAGAGTTATAAAGATAAGAATCAGGAGTTCCTAACTCCAATAATCAAGATGACGAATAACGATGAATAGACAAAGTCTATAAGATTAAAAGCATATTGAAATCATGGTATGACATGATGAAAGGTAGAGATAAGAAGTTTTAAAACAAAATGATAATGAGAATCATAAGGGAGATGATTATAGAATAAGATCACAGCGTGATTTTTTTAGAGTTGAAAGACAGATCGTCTTTAATGATTGAATAGTTATAGTTTGAGACTATAACGAGAAGGTACTATGATATAGTATGAGATTAACTCACGAGGAGTTATAAATGATGAGATATAAAAAGTCTGTATCGAGCATAGAATAAGAAGTTATGAGTAAGATAGAGTTAAGTGGGATGTCAACTGAGGACTCATGTGGTGGCTGTAATATCCGAGATTATTATGTCTTTTAACAATTATCAATAAACGAATTTATGTGAAATTTTGGTGTGTTTTCTGTTATTTAGATGTATATGCATTATACATACATGTGTTATTTTATGATATGTGATGAGGAGTATTTAAATGGTTGGTTTAGTTTAATTCAACTATTTAAATAGGTTAAGTATGGAATTAATTCTATTAATTTCGTGAGATGGCTTTAAAGCATAATTTTGAGTTCGGAGCAGAATTTAGAGACGCGGACTGCGTATTTGAGTCCGGAACGTCGAAATTAGTCAGGATAGACTGTAACCACGAAAATGTGTCACGGTTGACTTTTTGGTCAAAGTCAACCGGTTGACTTTTTCGGGTAAAAAGTCAACCACGAATTTCGGAGATGAATTTGATGAAACGGATAGTCCCATGACGTCCGGAACGTCAACTTTAGTAGGAATCGATATAAGTATTGCAACGTTCGGCTACGAAGGGTAAAATGGTCAAAATGATTTATTAAGTGATTAAATTGATTAAAATAATATTTTTAATAAGTTGCAGCAGCTGGAGGGGGCCACGTGACATCTAAATTGGGACAAGGAGGGAGGAAGTATACGTATATAACAATATAGCAAAGAGGAGGTTATATCACCTTATAACCAAACTTTCCATTTTCTTAACCCCTCCTCCATAACTAAGCTATTGAATTATGAGCATTATATACATATAACTGATGGTTTGGGAGATGGAAAGGGCCTGGGGAAATCAGTTTCCATCATATAATATATATACATTCCAACCCAAGTCTCTTCTCTTCTTCATTTTGATAAAATACACTCGTGAGAGAAAATGGAGAGTGTGAGAGCTTGAGAAACCTTGAAGGAGTTCTTAAGATTTTAAGAGCAGAAGGGTACAGGCAAGGAGAATCAATAGCTACTTCAAATCAAGAGGAGTTCACCTAAGTAAGTAGTTCATCAACTTTTCTATGTTCTTAAGGAAAATAGTGAAGAAAATGCATGTATAATTGTGGTAAATGATTTGTTTTGGTGTTGTGATGCTAGGTTAGTGTGATTACTGTTATGTGGTTGTTAAGAACACAAGTTCTGGACTAATCTTGCCAAGTATGCTTTGAATTCCAAAGAATTATGCCATACATGCTAAGTGATTGATAAAATGCCTCTTAGATGTCAATTTGTTCAAATCATGGTAATTTAGTGAGTTTGATTGTTGTAACATGTGTATATATGTTAGTATGTGTGGTCTGGACAGTAGGAATCAACCCCATGCATGCTAGAATCAAAATCATGATTTTTGTCAAAATTAGTTAAACATAAAATCTGTGACTTTTCGGGTTTTTCGGAGCCTTGGAATCATGGTTTCTATGACCCGATTAGTGTATTTAATAATTTTGTAAAATACTATGTAGTATGATGTATAACCTGACCAAATTTCATAAGAAACGGAGTTAAATTGAGCAAGTTATAATTTTCGAGAGCAAGCATGTTGGAAATAAAAATCTGCAGATTTCTGGGTTTTTCCAAAATTTTTCTAAGTGTTAGAACCTGTCCTGGCACGCTTTTCAAGGTAGCCGGTTCGTGGTCTTAATTTGCTATTTTCTGGAATGTGATATTTTTGTAAAATAGTATGCTAGATGAAGTATGTTGTGTCCAAGTTTCATGGTCATATCATGTATGGTTTAATCGAAATTAATTCGCTAAGATGGCTGCTCAAAACTGCAAAAATTTTCTGGGCATGAAGAGCAGCGCAGCTGCGCCGTTCATACGGCTTAACGATGCCCAGCTGCGCCACTCAAAGATGGGTTCCGGGTTTTCCAGGCAGCGCAGCTGCGCCGGTAACACGGCTTGAGGCTGCGCAGCTGCGCCGGTCCGGGTCGGGTCTGGTCCGGGTCGGGTCTGATCCGGGTCGGGTCGGGTCGAACCGGGAAAAATTCTAGAAACTTATTTTTACTCAGATTCTCATATTGAACCACTCTATCTATATGACGCAACATGATATATGATTAAATTAGTTTGATGATAGCATACGTGGTAGTTGATTAATGAAATTATAATGAAAGGAAATCATTTTCTTTCGAATTAGAGTTCAAGAACCTAATGGCTTAATGTGACACATATGATTAGGTTACGTGAAGGTTAATTGCTAGCTTTAACGATAGCAGACGTATCAGGCAAGTTTCCTAACCCTAATTTCTATTGGGTATTTATTCAATCCTTACTCATTTTTATCGCAGTAAGGGTAAGTATTGGACTTGTGCTAGCTATTTATTCGTGCAAGTTCCTTTGTTGTGAAGTTATACAACTTCAATTATCTTGCAAGCTTATCGATGATTACTCAGTTATTATTCTAACAACTATGCTTATAAGTTTCATGTCATTATCGAACTGTTTCTAAGTATGTTTCCTGGCCTTTGTTTTCGGCTAGTTATTATTGATGAAAAATGATTTAATTCAAATCTTTCGAAGCTATTTAATGTTTACCAATCCAAATTGCTTTGGTGCGGTCTCGCATGAATACTAAGATGAACAACCCGAATAAATGGGCAAACAAATGTCGGGCATATAGTCCCATTTATGCTTATGCAGTTTAAACTTTATACTTGTGCACAATGTAGGGTACGATAGGCTGATCACCTGGAGTACTTGCAGAGACCGTTTACAATCTATTTGATTGTTAAACCGTCTGATGGTTTTCGATGAAACAAAGCAATGTTCAGGGTATTTAACACCCCTTAGTATGCAATGGAGAATTCTAAACTCTTATCTTTGATATTCTTGTTTAACACTTGATAATTCTTTCAACTGTTGAGATATTGTCATACAGATGTTTTTACTCCTGATGTATGTTTTCAAACTTCTTTATATACTTGCTGGGCAATTTGTGCTCATTCTTGCTTAAACCTTTCAGTTAAGGATGAGAAGGCTGAGGGCTCGGGCAAGGACAAGGGGAAGACTAAGATGAAATGATGCTAGTTACCTTATAAAATAAGTTATATTTCCGCATATGATGTAATGTAGCGATAAACGCTAAGTTTAAGTTTTGGTTTATTAAAGGTTGTAAAGACTTGTGATTTTATTTTGAGTAAGTACGTAATAGTTATAATATTACTATTATTATTGCTGGAGTTTACTTAGATAGATGAGGATGTATGTTGTATCGTGAGCACCATGTCCTGTAATCGATGTTACACTGATTTGGGGGCGTTACAGGTTGGTATCAAAGCCGTAGGTTATAAACTTTAGGTGGGGAACCTTAGACTATAACCTTAGGGAAGTTAGTGGAGGTAATAAGGAGATGAACTCACGTAGAGTTCTAAGTGTAGTGTCGAAGCTATTTTTCTAAAAACAAAATCAATATCTATTTTTAAAATACTAATTGAGTTCTTGTCTTGATTGTAGGATGTCAGGAGAAGAGGAGGTTAGAGATATTCACGTAGTGAGTGAGCAGTTGGTGACAGCTGTACCTGAGCCTATAGCTGAGGCAGCAGCTGAGTCAGACCCAGAGGAGTATCCTGAAGAGGAAGAGGAGCCCGAGGAGGACTCCGAGGAAGCACCTGAGGATGGTTTACTAGATGAGTTGATGGATAGGATTACAGATTTGGACGACAAGGTCCATGAGTTGGAGGAACTGTATCAGGGGGAGCAGCAGGCTGCAGCATTGCTTGAGGCATTGGTGCACCACCTGATAATTAGGAACGGGGATCTGGCTGACAAGTTGCGAACAGCAGGTCAGAAGGCGAACAGGCTGAAAGACGAGAAAGAAGCTATCAGGACCCACTTGGGACATACCATTAATGGGCTAGAGTCAAGGATTCAGAGTCTCCAAACTGACAAGCAGATCATTACCACATTCTGGGAAGATGAGAGAAGAGGCCGTGCTCAGGCCGAGAAGCTAACAAGCAAGTTAGAAGGAGAAGTAAGAGATAAGAAGGTTAGGATGGATAGAATGAAGTACGCATTTAAGTCAGCACACATGGGAGGTTCCAGCATAGGGTGTATCACTTTCCACGTGAGGAGTACCGGTCTAGACATGCCATAAGTCGTGGGCTGGTGCTGGAAATAGCGGATGAAGAGCATGAAGACGCCATTAGGCGGGGTCTTTAGTTTGTTCGTGTTAAACTTTTACTAGTAGTGTGTAGAACGCTTATCTATGAAATAAAACTTGGTTTCCAATGTTACTAAATATGATGGTTAAAGTGATGTAAATGGCTTAATGCCATAAGATGATGAAATACCTTGGGTATTATGTTTATAAATAAATATGCTTTTATTTAAATATGTGATGTGATGATTAAGTTTTTATATGAATTATAAATATTGTAGGAATAAGTTATGGGATAATAACACTAAGTTTATTTAAACAGAGAGATGGCTAGAGGAAGACGTCGTCAACAAGTACCAGAAGGGTCAGGCGGTAATGCTGGGGGTCCACCGAACCCCATGCAACAATTTGTCGACATGTTAGCTGGGGCACTTCAGAATCGAACCCCGAATACCAATAACCCTCCAGCGGGCCAGGTGGCACACTTTAAAGACTTCAAGAGCGCGGGACCACCTGAGTTCAAAGGAACCACCGAACCTATCGAAGCCCAAACTTGGGTCAAGGAAATTGAAAAGGCGTTTGCTATTGCAGGCGTAGGAGATGATCAGAAAACAATCTTCGCCACTTACATGCTGAAGGGTGAAGCCAATTTCTGGTGGGAGGCAAACCAGATCAGGGCGGGAGAAGGTGTGATATTTTGGGAAGAGTTTAAGAAGATCTTCTTCGAAAACTATTTCCCTGCGAGTATGCAGAGTCGTATGGAGATGCGATTCTTGGAGCTGAAGCAAGAAGACATGACCGTACCCCAATACGCCGCAAAGTTCAACGAACTGGCGAGGTTCGCGCCTCATCAGGTCGACACTGAGGAGAGGAAAACGAGGAGGTTTGAGCAGGGTCTCAAACCATGGTTATACAGTAGACTTTCGGTGTTGCAGACAAACAGCTTCGCGACTCTCCTGGAGAAGGCTATAATTGCTGAGGGCGGAAGTGAAGCCCTAATGAAGTTTAATAAGGAGAAAAAGAAGAAGAATGAAGGAGGGAATCGCGGGGAAGGTAGCAGCAGCAGTGGTGGAAACAAGAGGAAGTGGAACAACAACAACAACAACAGTAACAATTTTAACTCGAGAAACTCTGGGGGAAAACCAGGTGAAGTAAAGAAGAGAACTGAGGCGTGTAAGGAGTGTGGAAGGAATCACTCGGGTGCATGTCTAAAAGGGAAGAATGTATGTTTCAATTGCGGGCAAGAGGGGCACATCTCTCCCAATTGCTCTGCACCAAAGAGGAATGGATGTTTCAATTGTGGAGCATTGGATCATCAGGCAAGGAATTGCCCAAAGAAGAATTCAGCAGGAGGAAATGGAGGAAGGGGACCAAGAGGTGGAAATCTCACAATTACTGGACCACCAACTCAGAATCGACCAACAGCAAGGACTTTCAACATGACGGTTCAGGATGCAGTCGCATCTAAGGACGTGGTTTCAGGTATCATTCCGGTCAATGATATATCTGCTTACATATTATTTGATTCGGGTGCTACTTGTTCCTTCGTATCCCATGAATTCTCCCAACGATTAAACATACCCCAGGAAAAATTAGAATATCCGTTGAACATAGAAGTCGCTAATAAGGAAGTCATTCCCGTTAGCCATGTCTATAGGAATTGTGTTGTAGATATCAGGGGATATAAGTTGCCTGTGAATTTAATTCCGATTCAATTAGGGGAATTTGATGTAATTCTAGGAATGAATTGGTTATTTTACCATGGAGCGATGATAGATTGCCAGAAGAAGTGTATAAATCTTATGACTCCAAATCAGTCTAAGGTAGTATTCTACGGGGGTAAGTCGCCGAGACACTCAAGTTGTCTGACGATGTTGCAAGCGAGGAAGTTGCTAAGGAAGGGAAGTGTAGGATATTTGGCCCATATCGTCGATACACGAAAAATAGGTGTAGGAATGGGACAGATACCAGTAGTGAATGAATTTTTGGATGTATTTCCTGAAGAGTTACCAGGGCTTCCACCGGATAGAGAGGTCGAATTCGTTATAGATTTAGTACCGGGAACGGCCCCGATTTCGAAAGCCCCATACAGAATGGCACCGGCAGAGATGAAAGAGCTGATGGTACAGTTGCAGGAATTATTGGATAGAAAGTATATTCAACCGAGTGTGTCTCCTTGGGGAGCACCAGTTTTATTTGTGAAAAAGAAGGATGGATCGATGAGACTTTGTATCGACTATCGAGAGTTGAACAAAGTGACGATCAAGAACAAGTATCCATTACCTAGGATAGATGATCTGTTCGATCAGTTGAAGGGAGCGAAATATTTTTCCAAGATCGACTTGAGGACGGGATATCACCAATTGAGGGTGAGGAAGGAAGATGTTCCTAAGACAGCATTCAGGACTCGTTACGGTAACTACGAGTTCCTGGTGATGTCATTTGGATTAACGAACGCGCCGGCGGCATTTATGGATATGATGAATCGGGTATTCAAGCAATACCTAGATAAATTTGTGGTCGTGTTCATAGATGATATCCTGATCTATTCCAAGACTCAGGAGGATCATGCTGAACACTTAAGGTTGGTATTGGAGGCGTTGAGGAAGGATAAGTTATACGCAAAATTTTCAAAGTGCGAGTTTTGGTTGAAGAAAGTTCAATTTCTGGGGCACGTGATCGATAAGGACAGAATCTCTATGGATCCAGCAAAGGTAGAAGCGGTGCAGAATTGGGAGCAACCAAAGACACCGACGGAAGTAAGAAGTTTCTTAGGACTGGCAGGCTATTATAGACGGTTTATCCAAGATTTTTCAAAGATAGCAGGAACTTTGACGAATTTAACAAAGAAGTCGGTCAAATTTGTCTGGACAGAGACGTGTGAAGAAAGTTTTCGGGAACTTAAGAAAAGATTGAGTGAGGCACCGGTGTTGTCTTTACCAGACGATACAGGTGATTTCGTGATTTTTAGTGATGCGTCTCACAAAGGACTTGGCTGTGTGCTTATGCAACATGGTAAAGTTATTGCATATGCATCGCGTCAGTTGAAGGATTATGAGAAGGGATATCCTACCCATGACCTGGAATTGGCAGCGGTAGTATTTGCCCTGAAGATTTGGAGGCACTATTTATATGGTGTAAAGTGTGAAATATACACGGACCATAAAAGTCTGAAGTATATCTTCACGCAGAAGGAGTTGAATATGAGACAGAGAAGATGGTTGGAACTAATAAAGGATTATGATTGCGACATCTTATATCATCCGGGAAAAGCTAACGTGGTCGCAGATGCGCTGAGCAGAAAGGGCAGTGGCAGGTTGGCAATGCTAACGGCTCAAGAGGAGTTGATTAGGGAAATGGCCAGTTTGGAACTCGAGGTAAAGAGTCCAAGTGAGTCGGATGAGAAGTTGTTTGCAATGGAGGTTCGACCGACTCTATTGGACAAAATCAAGGAAGAACAAAGCAGCGATGAAGAATGCGAGAAGGTGAGGGAAAGAATTTCAGATGGAGAGGAGCTTAAGTTCAATGTGGGTGGTGATGGATTATTAAGGTTTGAGAGGAGAATTTGGGTGCCAGCGGTAACTGAATTAAAGTAAGAAATCTTGCAGGAAGCCCATAGCTCAAGTTACTCAATTCACCCGGGAAGCACAAAAATGTATCAGGAACTTCGCCAACATTATTGGTGGCCCAATATGAAGAGAGAAGTGGCAGAGTGCGTCAGCAGATGTTTGACATGCCAGAGAGTTAAGGCGGAACATCAGAGACCGAGCGGGTTACTTCAACCATTAGAAATTCCGGAATGGAAATGGGAGCATATCACGATGGACTTCGTGGTAGGACTTCCAAACACACAGAAGGGTTACGATGCAGTTTGGGTAATCGTTGATCGATTGACCAAGTCAGCGCATTTCTTGCCAATCAAAATCAGATATACCTTGGATCAGTTGGCAAAGCTTTATATCAAGGAGATCGTTTCCAGGCACGGTGTACCTGTATCAATTGTGTCAGATCGCGATCCGCGGTTCACAGCTAATTTCTGGAAAAGCTTTCAAGAACGCATGGGAACGCAACTGAGGTTGAGCACCGCGTATCATCCTCAAACAGACGAGCAGAGCGAAAGAACTATTCAAACGTTAGAGGACATGCTGAGAGCATGTGTAATGGACTTCAAAGGAAGCTGGGATGACCACCTACCGTTGGTGGAATTTGCATACAACAATAGTTACCACGCGAGCATTGGGATGCCACCTTATGAAGCTTTATATGGAAGAAAATGTAGAACGCCATTGTGCTGGGATGAAGTGGGAGAACGTAAATTGCTAGGGCCAGAATTAGTGCAGCAAACTGCAGATGTGATCAAAACGATACGAGCGAGATTAGTGATAGCTCAGGATCGACAGAAGAAATATGCTGATCAACATCGGCAACAACGAGACTTCGACGTCGGCACTTATGTGTTTCTAAAGGTTTCACCTTGGAAAGGGAAAATGAGATTTGGGAAGAAGGGAAAACTTAGTCCCATATTCATAGGACCCTTTGAAGTGTTAAGGCGAGTCGGTGAGGTAGCTTATGAAATAGCTTTACCTTCGGAGTTAGAACATATACACAACGTGTTCCACGTATCAGTTTTACGACCCTATAAACGGGATTACAAGCATGTCATAGAGTATGAACCCATCCAATTTGAAAAGGACCTAACCTATGAAGAGGTTCCAGTACAGATAATTGATAGAAAAGAACAAGTGTTGAGAAATAAGATAATACCTTCTGTTAAGGTAGTATGGAGGAACCACAACGCCGACGAGGCTACGTGGGAACTCGAGGAGAAAATGATGAAAAATTATCCTAATCTTTTTGTTTGATGTGTAATGATTCCGGGGACGGAATCCTTATAAGGGAGGGTGAATGTAATATCCGAGAGTATTATGTCTTTTAACAATTATCAATAAACGAATTTATGTGAAATTTTGGTGTGTTTTCTGTTATTTAGATGTATATGCATTATACATACATGTGTTATTTTATGATATGTGATGAGGAGTATTTAAATGGTTGGTTTAGTTTAATTCAACTATTTAAATAGGTTAAGTATGAAATTAATTCTATTAATTTCGTGAGATGGCTTTAAAGCATAATTTTGAGTTCGGAGCAGAATTTAGAGACGCGGAGTGCGTATTTGAGTCCGGAACGTCGAAATTAGTCAGGATAGACTGTAACCACAAAAATGTGTCACGGTTGACTTTTTGGTCAAAGTCAACCGGTTGACTTTTTCGGGTAAAAAGTCAACCACAAATTTCGGAGATGAATTTGATGAAACGGATATTCCCATGACGTCCGGAACGTCAACTTTAGTAGGAATCGATATAAGTATCGCAACGTTCGGCTACGAAGGGTAAAATGGTCAAAATGATTTATTAAGTGATTAAATTGATTAAAATAATATTTTTAATAAGTTGCAGCAGCTGGAGGGGGCCACGTGACATCTAAATTGGGATAAGGAGGGAGGAAGTATACGTATATAACAATATAGCAAAGAGGAGGTTATATCACCTTATAACCAAACTTTTCATTTTCTTAACCCCTCCTCCATAACTAAGCTATTGAATTATGAGCATTATATACATATAACTGATGGTTTGGGAGATGGAAAGGGCCTGGGGAAATCAGTTTCCATCATATAATATATATACATTCCAACCCAAGTCTCTTCTCTTCTTCATTTTGATAAAATACACTCGTGAGAGAAAATGGAGAGAGTGAGAGCTTGAGAAACCTTGAAGGAGTTCTTAAGATTTTAAGAGCATAAGGGTACAGGCAAGGAGAATCAATAGCTACTTCAAATCAAGAGGAGTTCACCTAAGTAAGTAGTTCATCAACTTTTCTATGTTCTTAAGGAAAATAGTGAAGAAAATGCATGTATAATTGTGGTAAATGATTTGTTTTGGTGTTGTGATGCTAGGTTAGTGTGATTACTGTTATGTGGTTGTTAAGAACACAAGTTCTGGACTAATCTTGCCAAGTATGCTTTGAATTCCAAAGAATTATACCATGCATGCTAAGTGTTTGATAAAATGCCTCTTAGATGTCAATTTGTTCAAATTATGGTAATTTAGTGAGTTTGGTTGTTGTAACATGTGTATATATGTTAGTATGTGTGGTCTGGACAGTAGGAATCAACCCCATGCATGCTAGAATCAAAATCATGATTTTTGTCAAAATTGGTTAAACATAAAATCTGTGACTTTTCGGGTTTTTCGGAGCCTTGGAATCATGGTTTCTATGACCCGATTAGTGTATTTAATAATTTTGTAAAATACTATGTAGTATGATGTATAACCTGACCAAATTTCATAAGAAACGGAGTTAAATTGAGCAAGTTATGATTTTCGAGAGCAAGCATGTTGGAAATAAAAATCTGCAGATTTCTGGGTTTTTCCAAAATTTTTCTAAGTGTTAGAACCTGTCCTGGCACGCTTTTCAAGGTAGCCGGTTCGTGGTCTTAATTTGCTATTTTCTGGAATGTGATATTTTTGTAAAATAGTATGCTAGATGAAGTATGTTGTGTCCAAGTTTCATGGTCATATCATGTATGGTTTAATCGGAATTAATTCGCTAAGATGGCTGCTCAAAACTGCAAAAATTTTCTGGGCATGAAGAGCAGCGCAGCTGCGCCGTTCATACGGCTTAACGATGCGCAGCTGCGCCACTCAAAGATGGGTTCCGGGTTTTCCAGGCAGCGCAGCTGCGCCGGTAACACGGCTTGAGGCTGCGCAGCTGCGCCGGTCCGGGTCGGTCCGGGTCGGGTCGGGTCTGGTCCGGGTCGGGTATGATCCGGGTCGGGTCGGGTCGAACCGGGAAAAATTCCAGAAACTTATTTTTACTCAGATTCTCATATTGAACCACTCTATCTATATGACGCAACATGATATATGATTAAATTAGTTTGATGATAGCATACGTGGTAGTTGATTAATGAAATTATAATGAAAGGAAATCATTTTCTTTCGAATTAGAGTTCAAGAACCTAATGGCTTAATGTGACACATATGATTAGGTTACGTGAAGGTTAATTGCTAGCTTTAACGATAGCAGACGTATCAGGCAAGTTTCCTAACCCTAATTTCTATTGGGTATTTATTCAATCCTTACTCATTTTTATCGCAGTAAGGGTAAGTATTGGACTTGTGCTAGCTATTTATTCGTGCAAGTTCCTTTGTTGTGAAGTTATACAACTTCAATTATCTTGCAAGCTTATCGATGATTACTCAGTTATTATTCTAACAACTATGCTTATAAGTTTCATGTCATTATCGAACTGTTTCTAAGTATGTTTCCTGGCCTTTGTTTTCGGCTAGTTATTATTGATGAAAAATGATTTAATTCAAATCTTTCGAAGCTATTTAATGTTTACCAATCCAAATTGCTTTGGTGCGGTCTCGCATGAATACTAAGATGAACAACCCGAATAAATGGGCAAACAAATGTCGGGCATATAGTCCCATTTATGCTTATGCAGTTTAAACTTTATACTTGTGCACAATGTAGGGTACGATAGGCTGATCACCTGGAGTACTTGCAGAGACCGTTTACAATCTATTTGATTGTTAAACCGTCTGATGGTTTTCGATGAAACAAAGCAATGTTCAGGGTATTTAACACCCCTTAGTATGCAATGGAGAATTCTAAACTCTTATCTTTGATATTCTTGTTTAACACTTGATAATTCTTTCAACTGTTGAGATATTGTCATACAGATGTTTTTACTCCTGATGTATGTTTTCAAACTTCTTTATATACTTGCTGGGCAATTTGTGCTCATTCTTGCTTAAACCTTTCAGTTAAGGATGAGAAGGCTGAGGGCTCGGGCAAGGACAAGGGGAAGACTAAGATGAAATGATGCTAGTTACCTTATAAAATAAGTTATATTTCCGCATATGATGTAATGTAGCGATAAACGCTAAGTTTAAGTTTTGGTTTATTAAAGGTTGTAAAGACTTGTGATTTTATTTTGAGTAAGTACGTAATAGTTATAATATTACTATTATTATTGCTGGAGTTTACTTAGATAGATGAGGATGTATGTTGTATCGTGAGCATCATGTCCTGTAATCGATGTTACACGGATTTGGGGGCGTCACAGTGGCTAAGTTGTACAAATCTTTGTATGGGCAGAGTTTTGTGCTTACACTTGGTTTATCATATTAATAATCGTTGGAAGATTGGTGTCGCGCTATCGATATATATATATATATATATATGGTGAGAAGGTGATTCTTGTCCCATGTTTATATTTGATAGTTAAAGTCAATAGAGATTAGATTAGATGATATTAAAATTACATTAGATGATCTTAAGGTTAGGCGAGTTCTTAAAACTCATACTTATGTTAAGTTCGTGACTCATAATCGTATGTATGTTTCGAACCCTTAAGCATATGGACAGTCTCTGATCAGTTCTTTGACTACGTATTGCTAGGACAAGTTCTTAAACTCATATTATTATGGCAAGTTCATAAACTTCCAAAGTGTGATAAGTTTGATGAACTATACTGGGTATAGAAAGGTTATGGTATTGAAAGCATTAATGTTGTTTAAGATTAATAAAATGATTAAGTAATGATGGAGTAAAGATTTAATTAATGGAGAAAAGTTTTTATATTCTAAATCTCCTACCTTTGCTAGATTTTTGAAATTTATTGACTTCATGGTGATGTTGCACTTCTGTTTTCTTAAAAAATATTGGATCAAATGATGGAACCAATGAATTTTTAAAATAGTGCTATTATTCACATGTCTATGCTAATTGCTTCAGCTAGACAAAAATGATTTTAAAATTTTAAAATATATTTTATATAAATCATTTGATGTGGTGCATAAGCAATAATCGAGGAAGTTATCAATGCAGTTAAACCTAGTGTTGGATGTGATCGTATTATCGTTAACCCACTATGGTATGATATAGTATGATGACGTCATGTAATGACGAAATTCTTAACGTACCATTACTACGGTACGGTATCAGGATATTATGAAAAGATTGTTTTATTTATTTTGGTTTCATGAAACGAGTTTTTTTTTAATCTCCTTAGAAAAAAAGGATTTATTTACTTTTAGTTTCTTTTAACGAAGAATTTTTTTTTATTTGATTGAGTTGGTTAAATATATATATATATATATATATATATATATATATTTTGATTGATGTCCGAATTATTGCTAGAAGTTTATGCTACTTGATTCAGCTAGACAAATATTGAAAGATGTTTATAAATTCGAGCGTTCTTGGTCAAACTATGCCAAACTAAATTATTTTGGTGCGGATTCAGATGTTAAGAAGCTGAGGTGAACAACCCTATAAAAAGGGGACATGTTATCGAAGACTATAGTTCCGAATGTAACGCATATAGTCATTACGATTTGGTACGTTTGGGTTCGACGTAGGGGTACGATAGGCTGGCCACCTAGAGTACTGATGCGGTTTATAGTGTGAAGTACCGGGGGTGAAGCACTGTTAAACCTAAAAATAAGTTCAAGGTCTTGCGACCACTCAGCATGATTTAGAATCTTTTAAATTCTTGAGTTATTTATATCGCTTCCCAATTATTGAGCAATTGTAGAAGATTCTTATTATTCTAAAGGAGAATGTAGTAAGAAGGATATTCATTAGAAAGAAGTAGTTGTAAAACGCTTTCATCCAGTGAATAAAGATTAATGTAAAATCTATTTTTGATAGATTGAAAGAATGAAAAGTAATAAAAATTTTGAGGACGAAATTCTTAGAAGGGTTGAATGTGATAACCCGAATAATTATATATGGTGAATTATGTAGTATATGAATTCTACGAATAGAATATATAGTAATGATCCTTAGAAAGAAAATGAACGAGTTAAAGAAAATATATAATATTTGATATATGATTGTGTTTGATTGAAGGTTATGTAATAAAACCTTAACCCTGTTGAATAGGTGAATTTAGTAAAGATATATTTGTAGTTTATATAAATGTCGTTAAGATAATGTTTTGAAGTTATTCAACAATAAAATTATGAAATAGATTTTGTGAAATCCAAGTAAGGGAGGTTTTCGTTGATTTCGAGGACGAAATCCTTATAAGGAGGGAATGATGTGACATCCCGAATTTTTAAGAAATTATAAATGAGAATTTATATAATAAATAAAATTCTTATTACTAGATGTTTTGAGTTGAGTATATGTATACGTGTAATATATTGTGAAATATGTGAATTAATGTGAAGAGAATTTAAATGTTAATTTTAATATTTATTGGAATAAATAAATATTTTAATTGAATTATTTATTGAGTTTAATAAATAATTATGTGATTATTATAGAATAATATAATTAAGAGTAATATATTAATTTAATGAATATTTAGTATTTAATTTAATTGATATAATGATTTTAAGTTATAGTTCTAATTTAATTGAGATAATTAAATTAGATGAGTAATGTGATGAGTGTTACATGCAATTATAATTAGCGAGTAATTATAATTATATGATAATTTTTATGTGATTAATTGATGTTAATTTTTAATTAATTAAATTATAATATTAAGAATTAATTAGTTAAAGGATAACATTAAGAATATGTGTTAAAGGATTTATTAAAAGAATTAAAAGAGTTTTAAAACCGTTTTCCCAAACAAGGCCCTTACATTATTTTAAATTCATTTTGCCAAACGGGGGCTTAACTATATAAAACCCTATTTTTGTAAAATAATGTGTTTTTCCAAACAAGCCTTAGGCTTTTGATATTCAAAATTGTAACTTATTTATATTAATTACAACTATGGTGTTAAATATTGTGGTTTAAATTTTGGGAGTTATCTTATATAATTATACATATAATATATTAGTTATATATGTATTGTATATACGTTAGTTTAGAAGTTAGAAGAATAGATGTTAGTCAGATAGAACAAAAGGGTTAGTATGTGTTAGAGAGAAAACACAGAAAACCTAGAAGGGAAAAGAGGAGAAGAATGGAGAAAGAAGAAGGAGGAAGAGGAAGTTTGAGAGAGTCAAACATCATCATCTTCATCTTGTTCTCGTAAGCAAAAGAAAGGTATAATCTCTAACTTTAGAGTTTAAGATTTCCTTAAGTTATTCAAGTTTTAGTTTTATGAAAATATAAATATTTGTGAAAACTTATGATTTTGGGGATATATATTATATGGTGTTTATAACATGAAGTTTATATGTGAATTCTGATAATAGATGCTTACAAGTGAATTGTATGATGGTTTAGTTGGTTAATTCATGATGAACATGAGGAAATTCATGTTCATCAAAAGTCATAGTGAAATAGTTTGATAATTGGCCTAGTTGAAATCAAATATTGTGATTTGATTGTGGAAATTGAGGTTAGATGTTGATAACATGTTTATAAACAAAATTAAATATGTTTTGATTGGGTATTTTGATTTAAAAATAGATTTCAGTGTTCAATTTCATCAAGAACACTTGTTAATGATTTTCTTCAAAAATCATGGAATTGATTGTTGTAAACTATGTGTTTTAAGGATTAAATGTGTTGAAACATGTTAGGAGTTTAGAAATTATGTTTTCTATTAAGATGTTATGAATTGTATTGACTGGAAGTGGAACTTGGTGTGGAAAAATAAGCCAAATTGGCTTTTTCTCTACACAGTTCGCGAAGTAGTTTTGGTTCGCAGCAGGGGGCTCGCCTCGGCGGGCCTTGCAAGGCCAAGTACTCTGTAAACATGGAGTAACCAATTTCATATAAACATGCTAAAATCAGAATTTTTCATTAACGACTATTTTGAGTTCTCTGTAAAATAATTATTTTGTGATCAATGCATGAATTGATGATTTATGTGTATATAAAAATTAAGATATAATCATAACATATTTTCTACCATCTATGTATGTTTTCAAACCATCAATTTCATATAATTATGTTTTAATTGGGTTTTTCAAAAGTTTCAGAGTATTAAAGTTGTATATATGGCCCTTATAGCCCTTACGAACAATTGTATGTCATGAATTGTTTGTTTAACTTAAATTTGTCAGTAAATTATGATAATACATTTTAAACCAAAGAAAACAAACTTTGAACGGACGAATTCGGAGTTATAACGAATCCGTGACGTCAAATTTTGTGTTTTTCTTCAAAATCGTTAAGAACACCAAGAACAGTGAAATTTCATGATTTGATTCAAGTAATTGCATGATTTAAGATGTTAAAAACATGTTATTAATATGATATGATGTTTCTATGAAGTTTATACTTTATAGAAATCACGGTGCTAGTTTAATTTGTATTTAATTGGAATTAATTGGGCCAATGAACTGTCAAAATCGCGAACCAGAGTTCCTCCAGCATAGGGCCCCGCCCCAGCGGGGTGTGTAGGATTAAATTTCTGCCCCAGTGGGGGTGGGTGCTATCCGGAGTGAAAAAAAATGTAAACCGAGACTGTTTTGAGCTCCTGTAGTAAAATAAGCATAATTTCTTCATAAAAACCCTGATTAAGGCAATTCAGGATGATTCGGAAAGACAACGAGTAGACCTACAACTTTCATTCTTTAAGTTTTTCGATTTGAAGTCGCTAAATGGGGTCAAAATGGATATCTTTGTGACTGATGTGTATTCGGAGGCAATCAGAGGGCGTCGGACATGCACATGCACAAGTATAGTGCTCTCGACAATAAAATATGTTGTTCTAAGTTAAAAATATGAATATTATATGATTTGAAGTTCATGATTAATAAACTAAGTTATTGACATGTATAAAATAATGTGAAGGTTCAAGTTAACAAACTAAGTACGAACTTGAATATTGTGATTGCAAAACTTGATTATGATTGTATGAAGGATTATACCTATATGATACGCATATTGTGAATTCATACTCATGTTATGTGATTAGTTAATAAGTTAACACTATGAACCAAGTTGTAAGTTGACTTAAATGAAAAATTCAACAGTTAAATATAGAAGTGATGAAACTAATCGACATCGTATGCATAATGTAATGTGTAGGACGTTGAGGAATTGAATTGTAACTAGATTTGTAGCTTGCGCACGAGGCAAGTATTCTATCCCTAACTTATTATTGTTAAACAAGTTTCTTTAAATCTAAATTCTTCGATTAAGCAAGTCCTAGACTTATATTCTATATCGAGCAAGTTCTTCTCCTTAATTGTTCAAGTTCAAGATTTAATGTTAAATGTTATAATTCTTTTAAAGCATGATTTCAGTTATACAATACTTATTCGATTGTATACCTCTTAAGTTTTATTATTCGAATTGAATATCAGTTATTATTAAAACTTATAAGACTAGTGAACCCTTATTGATTCGACTAGTCCATAGTTGATGAGAATTCTAAATTTCAGAATTATTATTGAGCTTATCCAAACCTAACTTTCTTTGGTGTTGACTCTGATGTCAAACTAAGATGAACAACCTTATTATAAGGGATTGATGATGCTTTAGCGTTAAGATATTGTGCACAGTATGGGTACTTAGGGCTGATGTAACAATTGAGATTTTATATATTAAATTTTAAATATTTATTGAGTAAATAAATATTTTATGTGATTTATTTACTGAGTTGAATAAATAAATTATGTGATTTTGTGGAATGATTTAATTAAGAGTTATATATTAATTAAATGAATATTTAATATTTAATTTAATTGATGTATATTGATTTTATAGTATAATTCTAATTTAATTGAGATAATTAAATTAGATGAATTATATGATGAGTGTTACATGAATTATAATTAGTGAGTAATTATAATTATGTGGCAATTTTTATGTGATTAATTGATGTTAGATTTTTAATTAATGAAATAAGAATGTTAAAGATTTATTTAATTAAAGTGTAACATTAACGTATGTGTTAAAAGAATTTATTAAAATAAAAAAATGATTTTAAAAGGTTTTACCAAACAAGGCCTTTACTTTTGTTTTAATCATATTTTACCAAACAGGGCCTTAAGCTCAAAAAGTTAGTTTTAAAAATAAAGGTTTGCCAAACAAGCCTTAGGGCTTTTTAAATTCAAAATAAGTGCAACCTATATAATAATGGGTAATTAGTATATGATATAATTATAAGTATTAATTATTTGTAAGTTACGCATATTATATTATTAGATGTATAATATATGTATATCAGCTATGTAAATAGTTTTTACGTTAAAACGAAGTTAGAGCAAAGAAAGAGCAGAGAAGAGAGAATACAGAGAAGTTAGAGAGAAAGAAAGAAGAAGAAGAAGAAGAAGAAGGAGAAAGAATTTGTAGAACTCAAGCTCCTCCTCATCATCATCATCTTCTTCAATCATCAAAACAAAAAGGGTATAATTACTATCTTATAGTTTTAAAAATTTAATTGATTGTTCTTCCTTGTTTTGAGCCCTCTAGGAATATGAAAATTTTATGAGATTGTGTAAACATGAATTTTATATATATATATTGTGTTTATATACTATTTATAATTGAATTGTATGCCATAAACCATTTTCAGAAATTCAATTTGTTGTAAAAACAAGTTTTAATGGAGAATTTGTGTTCTTATGAATTTTCACATTTTTGGTTGAATTAGAATGAAAGATTGATGTAAACATGAAATTTATGTGCAATATGTGTTATAGCATGTTTATATATTAGTTATATAGTTGTCTTAGCAATTCAATCCACGTAATTAAGATGACCATGAAGAAATCATGTTCATAGTAATTTACTGTGAACTAATTTTAAAAATAGTTTTTTTAAACTATCAAATTGGTGTTTGATTATGGATTATTGTTTAAATTAAGCATGGGTTATGTTAGAATGTTAAGAATTAGAGTTATTGCAATTGGAATTACATGAATTGATTGAAAAACGAATTCGTAATAGAAATTTTTGTCAAGAACACTTGATATTATATTTTTCTTCAAAAATCATGAAAACTTGGTTTTGATTATGTGTTGTAAGGATTTTATATGTTATAACCATGTTAAAGAGTCCAAAATTTTGTTGTTATCAAGTTTCATGTTCATCATGTTGAGAAAAATCGGATTCAGTGTGAAGAAATAAGCCAAATTGGCTTATTTCTCTGCCGTTCGCGAACTATGGATTTCCACCAGAAGTGGGACCCGCCCCAGCGGGGTTTTAGCCTTGAGGGACCCTCCCCAGCGGGTAAACATGCTGTCCAGAATTTTTTTTTCGCTTTGTTGAGTTTTCTTGTCTCTTTTGTTTAGCTAACTTACTTTTATGACTTGATAAGTGTAATAGGTAATGAGATAATATGCATTTGATGTGTTTAAGATAGATTGAAGTTTTATGTTGTTATATGATATGTGTGCTTGGATATTATTATCGTAAGGTGTAACATGAAAGTAAAAGTACTATACGTGCATGAGGTGCTTGATTGTGAGTTTAGCCTCATGTATGTGTATTAGTATTAACGTACGTCGTAACCATGTTGTGAGTTGGACTTGAGTATGAAGTTCGACGGTTTAAACGTTATAGTTAAGTACTAACACACGTTTTAAACGTAATGTAATGTGTTGGATAATTGTGAAAGTGATTGTAATTATTAAAGTGTAGCTTGCTCTTGAGGCAAGTTCTCTACTTCTTATCTCTTACTTGAGCAAGTTTTCTAATCATTATTCTTCTACGTTATGCAAGTCCTTTCATGGTATCTTTTCATTGTGTAAGTTGCTAACCTTGCCCATTATATCATGCAAGTCTATATCGAATTCTTAACTCGTTATGTATTGTATGAGTTATACTGTATTCAAATATCCGTAAAGCATAAGTATTGAAGTATTAGTTAAGTAATGTGATCTTGACTTAGTTGTTCAAGCAAGGTCTACTTGATCTATCGAATGCTTTAAGTTATTTCCAAAGCATGCCTAGTTATCATGAAATCTATTGTTGTATCTTATATTTGATTCATAATTCTTATATTATCGAGCTGTTAAAGCATTGTGAGTCTATTCAACTACTCCTTAGTTGATGATAGTTAAAACTCCAAAGTTCATTTATCTATCCAAACCAAACTTTCTTTAGTGCGGACTTGTATTTAAATACTGAGAATGAACAATCTTATTTATTAGGGGACATTTATGCGAAAGCGTTAAGATGGTTGTGCACAATACATGGTACGAAGGGCTGATGTAATGATTGAGATTTTGTAATTAATTTTAATATTTATTTAGATAAATAAATATTTTATGTGATTTATTTATTGAGTTAAATAAATATATTATG
The DNA here is from genome assembly GCA_020205555.1 of Panax stipuleanatus. Classification (NCBI taxonomy): domain Eukaryota; kingdom Viridiplantae; phylum Streptophyta; class Magnoliopsida; order Apiales; family Araliaceae; genus Panax; species Panax stipuleanatus. Next base: position 106,193,419 of record CM035115.1, read on the forward strand.
TGATTTATGGAGTGATTTAATTAAGTGTTATATACTAATTAAATGAATGTGTAATATTTATTTAATTAATATTAATGTTATATTATAGTTCTAATTTAATTGAGATAATTGAATTAGATGAATTATGTGATGAAGTGTTACATGAATTATAATTAGCGAGTAATTATAATTATGTGACAAATTTTATGTGATTAATGGATGTTAGATTTTAATTGATTAAATTAGATGATTAATATTTAATTGATTAAAATATGACATTAAAGTATGTGTCAAAATAATTTATTAAAATAAAAGGAAAATAATTTTTAAATAATTTTTACCAAACAAGGCCCTTGTATTTGTTTTAAACCTATTTCTACCAAACAGGGCCCTAACTATCAAAAAGCTATTTTTAAATAAACTGTTTACCAAACATGGCCTTAGCATTAATAATCTGTTTTTGAAAATAACCTTGTTTTGCCAAACAAGGCATTGTGGTTTTTGAATTTTGTAACTTATATAATAAATGTATTTATTATATATATTAAGTAATTAGCAGTTACATATATATCATTAGTATACGTATATTATATCAGTTATAATATATCTATACTACGTTAGATTAGAGTAAGTCTGTAAAGCTAAGAACTAAGAAGAAAAGAGAACAGAGAAAAGGAAGAGCAGAGAAGAGAAAAGAGAAAGAAGAATTGCTAGAATTGAACTCACATCACCTTCTCTTTCAATCTATTAACAAAAGGTATTATCTATAATCTCTAATTATTATAGAACTCAATCTACATGTTCCTTGTATTTTATTCTCTGTCAAAAGTTGAGTTTTCATGGAAGTGTGTAACCATAAATTTTATATATATGTATTGTGTTCATGTGTTATTATTGGTGATTGTATGCTATAAAGGATTTTCAGAAAATCAAATGGTTGCTAGAATATGTCTTAATGGAAAATTGATGTTCTTGAGAGTTCATATGTTTTGGTTGAGTTTTAGAATAAAAAACTTATGAAAATTTTATGTAGTAAGATGCATGTTTAGAATTGTTTATGATGCTATCTTCAATCATAAATATAATGCATGTGTTATAAGTTTAATTGGAGAAGATATGTTGTTACAGTGAATTATTTTATGAAAAATATGAGTTTTCATAAAAATGGCCAAATTGGATTTTAAAATTTGTGATTATCATTGTTTAGATGGTTTTGTGTTTTAGAAGCATGTTATATATATGTATTATTGCATAGGTATGATTTACAATGTTTAAGTTATTGTGAATTGTCGATTGTTGGCTTGTATGGGTTAATCAGTGAAGCAGGGTGCCGTTGCTGTCTACCTCTGTCCGTGTTCCTGCGCAGCTGCGCCGGCTGCCTTTCCCAAAATCCTTCCCTGCGCAGCTGCGCCGGTTATAGGGCAGCTGGCTGGGCAGCTGCGCCGGGCACAGCGCCTAGGCAGTGAAGGTTAGCTAATTGTGCAGTGTTAATTTTGAACCTAGTTTAATTATGCTATGACAGTGAGCATGTATCTAGTTGCTACAACATGTTGTTAACATAAATTTGACAAATTTATATTTAGAAAAGAAAAGAGGTTTGAAAACCTTAAAGTATGATTTGAATTATTATTTAAATGTGATATATGATTATAATTTAAATAATTATAATCAAAAGTAAATGTTTATTTTAAATTATAATTTTGTTAAATTATAATGAATAAAGGTTGATTTATTAGATGTTAATTTAAATTATAATTTATGTAATTATAATTTAATAAATGCATATTTAATTGTGGATTTTAAATTGATAATTACATAATTAATTATAAATTGTGTAATTATAATGCATGTTATAGTTTAAGTAATTATTAATTAAATTGATAATTACATGATTAATTATAAATTGTGTAATTATAAATGCATGAATGTAGTTTAATTGAGTTTAAATTATAATTATTTATAATTAAATGGTAATTATAATTTAAATAATTATAATTTGATTAAGTGTTTGAATTATAATTGTTTAATTATAATTTAGTTAAATACATAATTAATTTAATTATGTGAGTATATGTGTGATGTGATTAACTATGTGATAGTTAATTATTATTGTTTATTTAATTAGAGTGAGTTAACCACTTATGAGAATTAGTTATGTGTTAACTGATTTAGATTATTATAATTGAATGTGTATAGGAAGTATTAAAGTACGTGAATTGAATTAAATAGCTTGCGCTTGAGGCAAGTCTTCTAAACCCTAAACTCGTTAATTTTATGCAAGTTTTCTGTACCCTAAACTTGTTGATTATATACAAATTCTTGAATTCATAAATTCATTGTTGAGAATGTCCTTTCTATTTCTGTATTAGACAATTGTTTATTTAATTGAAATGATCTTAACTTATTGTTCAAGTAAGATCCAGTTATTATTTTAAATGCTTTAAGTTGATTCTAAAGCATATGTTAATTTATAATTCTTTTATTTATGAATTATTGGAAGTTGATTCAACTAATCCTTAGTTGATGAACGTGAATTCTAAATTACCCTTGTAAGCTTATCCAAACCAAACTTTCTTTGGTGCGGACTTGAATTCAAATTACTGAGTTGAACAACCCTATTTACTAGGGGAGGTTACTACGCATAGCGTTAAGATGTTTGTGCACAATATATGGTACGAAGGGCTGATCCCCCTAAGTACGAGTTAAGGTCCATAGTCTTATTGACTGTTAAAGGTTTAAATAGAAATATTTATAACCTAGGACAAGAGTTCAAAGGTCTTATGACACTCAGATAAATTCTATATTCGAATTTTAATGTTGATAGAGAATTATTATTCAATTCTTTATTGTTGAAGTAAGCTAAGTTATTCAGATTCTTTTTAAAGAATTCCTTTCATGTATATATTATTGTTAAACTCCAGTGAGCTGTGGTTTGCTCACTCTTGCATTAAATAACAATTTCAGTTAAGGTTGATAACGCTGATGCCTCGTCTACAAGTAAGGGCAAGGGAAAGCAAAGCAAGTGAAGACTTATTTTTATTTAATTGAGAATGATTGTAATAATTGAATGTTATGTTTTATTTCCACACTTTATTATATTCATATCAAGGTTAGAGTAACCATGAGATTGATTTTGAGAAGGTTGTAAGGATTGATTTTGAGAAGGTTGTAACCCTTGTTTTAAGGGAGATTTTATTAATAGTTGAATAAAAGTTGTAATTTATTTTAAGATATATTGGGTAGATGTTTGTTATAGTTAGAAAGTGAACACCAAATCACGTGAAAATGAAGTACCCGGATTTGGGGGTGTCACAGCTGATCCCCTTAAGTACGAGTTAAAGGTCCATAGTCTCAATGACTGTTAAAGGTTTTAAATAGAAATATTTATAACCTAGGACAAAGTTCAAGGTCGTATGACCCTTAGATAAATTCTATATTCGAATTTTAAATATGATTAAAGAATTATTATTCAATTCTTTATTCTTGATGAAAGTAAAGTTATTCAAACCCTTTTGAAGTTATTCAGTTATGTCATATCTGATAGTAGTGTGCATACAAGCCAATCATGTATGATGATAAAACACATACTTTGTAAACAATCTTATTTATTTATTAATAAAATATTCATTTAAGGAATTTAATTATCTGCATGGTGCTGTTTTTATAATATGTAAATAACCCATAGTTTTAAGCAATGCTTTTGGAATCATGATGAGATCATGCTACTGAGATCTAAATTCTTAGAAAGCTTAAAAACTAAAATAGTTCTCAATTGTGTGATTACTAAAATGGGGATTAGTAAATTCGGATAGATTGGTACATATGTTGCTTGCTCATTAGCTGAGGATGACTGATCTCATGGTTATTTATGTGGAGACACTAAAGAAAGTATGTAGGTGCTTATTGGAGAATAAGTTCACTGAACGTGACTCACTATGGAATACCTAATGGAGTTTTTCTCACCTGTCAATAGAAATTCCTAATGTGATAGTAGTACAAGTGATCCTTGGACTTGAGATCATCATAGTATCTTGTATGTAACAAATTATACTTTGACTTATTCCTTTAGGCCTTTTAAGGCATATATAGGGTATGCTTGGGTATAGTGAGTTACATATGGAGATAATGAATGATCAATAAAGAATCTACCACCTCTAGTAAAAGAGGAGATATGTCCTATGCGATACGTTAAATGACAACCCAGGAATCCTTGGCCAAGGTGGAATGAAATTAGAAAGAGGTTTCTAATTTGCATTATTTGGAGTTGTGCATTTTATAATCGAAATACATATAATTAAATAAATTAAGACTTGACAGTAAATCCATGTCTTATATTTAATTGGAAAATTGTATGGTGGAATGATTGAATTATATGGTAACTTTTAACTCACAGGTTCTTTTATGATTAATGTTGAAATCTATATTATTTGGAAAGTCGTTGATCGTTAGGGAGGCTTATCCCTATTGTAGAATAAATATTATTTATTTAAATAGATTATTAGTTTAATTTATTTATTTAAATAAGATTAGAATTGTTCTAATTGATTTATTCACAACCGGTTTAATTTGGAGAACCTAAAGGGTCACACCATAAAAGGAAGAAGAATTATTTAAAAAGAAAATGACATGATAGTAATAATGCATTAAGTGTAATTAATTTAATCTATGGTAATAGAATAAATTAAATAGCTTAATGTTTATTATTTAATATTTTAAAAATATTAAATATAAATTAATTAGAGGTGTCTTATTAATATTAATATTATTATTATTATTATTATTTTAATTCTAAAGAAGTTTAGGAATTAATATAATATCAGTACTCTCTCTCAATCCTAATAAGATTAGGATATAAATTAATTAAAAGTGTTTAATTAATTAATTAAATAAAACCCTATTCTAATTAGATTAGGAGGGTTAACCTAATATTTATATAAGAGAGTCTTATATCAGAAATAAGGACCGTGAATTTTTCCAAAAGTTGGGAGTACACATATTCTATAGAGATAGAAATAAGGGTTAAGCCAATAACCCATCTTCCTGAGTTCTTCATCTTCCTTGGTGGATCACCGTTAGAGGCCAAACATTTGGGTGGCTGACATTGATCAAGGGAAGGAGCCACTATAGAGGAATCAAAGGAATCAAAGGAGTAGAACTTGTACCTGAGGAAGCATGGATCTTCAAAGGTATAATTCCATCTTCTCCTTCTATGTATTGACTGATAATTAATGCACAAGAATGATCATAGTTATGGGTTTGTATAAATTTTTGAAAACCTATGTTTCGCGCTTCCGCTCTATTTATGTAATTTGATTGCATGCTTACGTTACGTACAAACACAACAATGGTATTAGAGCCAATCTTGTGCTAATTATCAGTTTATGTGATTCCATACATGTATGATATGCGATTGGATTGAGTTCTTGGGCAACAAAATTTTTTTGATTCTGCGAAGCTGCGCAGCTGCGCCGGTGCAAGCCTTTCTTGCTGCGCAGCTGCGCCAGTGTCTATACCTAGTTTTCACCCTGCGCAGCTGCGTCGGTTCCCTATACATTACTGGCGCAGCTGCGCCACTAGCAGAATCTGAATTTTTTTTTATTTAATTAAATAAATGGTTTATTTAATTAATAAAGGTTTAAAACAAAGATGTTTATTTTATATGAAATGAGATTTTAGAATTACTAAAATTAAAGAGTTTAATTTGGAATTATTTTTGAATGAAATAAAGGAGTTCATTTTTAAAAAAACAAAGATTAGCAAACTTTTGCCCATTAACTGATATTAATACATATATGGAATGAATTTACTTTCATGAGATGAATAAGTTTTATTGATACATATGATGATATGTATATTAATAAAAGAGATTGATTATGGACTATAACCAATGTGATTGGATTTTATTTTGGATGAATGCTTGAATGTATGGGTTTTATAAAATGGGGTCTGCGTACCTCGTCTTCTCTGGTTTTATTCTCGGTGTAAATTCTATCTCCCTCCTATGTACTTCCCCTTGACTGCTGATCAAGGTTTCTATTTAATTATAAATAGTTTATGTAATAGAGATAGTTAGAATTATCTTGAAAAACTGGAGACCAAGGAGCAAGGAGCCCGTGAAGACCCGTTTGTATGGAGCCCGGGTTTAAATGTAATAGTTATATTTAAAATTTAAATTCTTGCACTCCTAGGTTTGACCTTTTGGTTCACTTGGTGGCTCTAGTGAACCAAACTAGAATAAAAGTCCATAATCAATCCGGGTAGAATATAGTATTCTATATTGCATGCTAAATATTATATATATTATATTTTATGCAAACATGCTTCGCATGTTTAATAAAATGACTCGTATTTTATATATATATGTGCATGCGCGCTAAACAAGATGAGACAAATAATAACAAACCCCTCAAAGAAATAATATTAAGTCTGAAGCATTCAAATGATATTTAGAATATCGAACGTCGCCTTCTAGCATGATTAATTAATAGAGTATTAAATATTTAATATGAGTTTGTTGTGCTATCCACAAGGCGAGTATTGAGTATTTAAGATGTTAATTAATCACATTTGATGCTTATCAAGAAAATTGAACGATCTAGTCTTGTTATGCTATCCACAAGGATGAACATTTTTCTTTTTTGAATTTATGGAAGTGCTAGGCTGGACTTAACTTAAATCATTTTAGTTCGGATGTGCACACACATGACCATTATGATTTAAGAGGCAAAATAAAAGGAGTTACATGGTGATGTAATTGACAAGAGTTGTCTACCTATTTATTTGTATATCGCTTGTTGTGCTATCCACAAGGTTATATACATTTGAAATGGGATCCTAAATCTCACTAGCAAATCTTTAATTAGATGTTGCCGAACTATATAAGTGAGGGTAATATAGTTTGATGAAAATAGTGGGAGATACCAATTTAAAATAAAGACCTAAATTTATTTTGGTATGTAAAGTTAATAAAATAAATGTTTGCTAAAAATGTTGTCTTTTCACATGCAGAATTTTAAAAATGTCAAAATCACTAATCTCACTACGAAGCATACTTGATGCAAATAAACTTACCGGGCCGAATTATGAGGACTGGCTAAGAAATCTGAGAATTGTTCTCACTGCTGAAAAGATTTCTTATATCCTAAATTCAACTATCCCTGAATCTGTTTCGGAAACAGCCTCTGAGAAAGAGATTGCCACTTTCAATAAGTGGCAAGATGATGCATTTGTGGCTCAATGCATCATGCTCGCATCCATGAATAACGAGCTTCAGTGTAAGCACGTAAATATGGATGCTCCTGCTATGCTGCTTCACCTCAAGGAGTTGTATGGTGAACAGAGTAGGACTGCTAGATATGAGATATCTAAGGAGCTCTTTCGATCTCGGATGACCGAGGGCACTGCCGTCGAGACTCATGTTCTGAAGGTAATCAATTTGATTGAACGCCTTGGACAGCTTGGGTTCGTCATGGATGGGGAGTTCAGTCAAGACTTGGTCTTATAGTCACTCCCTGATACCTTCTCGCAATTTGTGGTTAATTTTCACATGAATAAGCTAGATGTCAGCTTGCCTGAGCTGCTTAACATGCTGAAAACTGCAGAAGGTCACTTCTTATCCAAGAAGAACCATGTCTTGATGATGGATTCTTCCAATAAAAGGAAGAGGCCCAAGGTGTCTTCTAAAAAAAAAAATCCAAGAAGGCTAAGGGAAAGGGGAAAGAAAAAGAACAAAAGAAACCTGAACCAGCTAAAGGAATGTGCTTTCATTGCAACGAGCCGGGACATTAGAAGAGGAACTGTAAGAAGTTTCTAGCAGAGAAGAAGCTTGGAGAAGCTTCGACTTCCAATCAAGGTTTGTTTATGATTGAAATTAATTTTTCTGAAAGTCATAATTCTACTTGGGTATTGGATACCGGCTATGGGTCTAACATATGTAACATTGTGCAGGGACTGGTTAGAAGTAGAAAGCTGAACAATGAAGAGGTGATCCTACGAGTGGGGAATGGAGCAAAGGTTGCTGCATTAGCTGTAGGAACTTATTGTTTAGCAATGCCTTCGGGCAAGTCCATTTATCTTAATAACTGTTATTATGTTTCGAATATTATTAAAAATATTATTTCAATTTCTGTATTGGATATGAAAGGTTTTGACGTTATTATAAAGAACAATGGTTGTTCTATTTATAAAGACGATGTTTTATATGGTATTGGAAATTTGCGAAATGGGCTTTATATACTTGACTTGGAAGAAAATATATTTCAAATTGAACAAACTAAGAAAAGGAAAAGAGATGATATTAATTATACCTACATGTGGCACTGTAGACTCGGTCATATCAATGAAACAAGATTATCCAAGTTACATAAGGATGGGCTCCTAGAGCTATCCGATTATAAATCATATCCAACTTGTGAATCTTGTCTCATGGGTAAAATGACTAAATCTCCTTTTAGTGGAAAAGGAGAAAGAGTTACAAAGTTGTTGGCATTGATTCACACAGACGTTTGTGGACCTATGACAACAAGTGCACGGGGTGGGTATTCTTATTTTATTACTTTCACTGATGATCACTCAAGATTTAGATATGTGTATTTAATGAAATACAAATCAGAATCATTTGAAAAGTTCAAAGAGTTCAGAAGTGAAGTAGAGAAACAAACGGGCAAGAGTATTAAGATACTTCGATCAGATCGAGGTGGAGAATACTTAAGCGGTGAGTTTCTCAATTATCTCAAAGAAAATGGTATAATCTCACAATGGACTCCTTCAGGTACACCACAGTTAAATGGAGTATCTGAAAGGAGAAATCGAACACTGTTGGACATGGTTCGATCTATGATGAGTTTTACCGACCTTCCATTTTTCTTCTGGGGATATGCCCTAGAAACGGCTGCATGCCTACTTAACAAGGTACCTACCAAATCCCCCCCAAAGACTCCTTATGAGATGTGGAAAGAGAGGAAACCAAATCTTAAGCATGTTAAGACTTGGGCTTATCCAGCTTAGGTCAAAAAGTTTGAAAATGATAAGCTACAGACTAAATTCGATAAGTGTAGATTTGTGGGATACCATAAAGAAATCGTAGGGTATTATTTCTATCATCCTACTGATCAAAAGGTGTTTGTTGCGAAACATGCTACCTTCCTGGAGAAAGAGTTTATCCATGAAGGGGTCAGTGGGAGTAAGATATATCTTGAAGAAGTTTAAGAATCACAAATTACCACGGATCAAAGTCAGGTACCTAACCAAGTAGAAGAACCTACTATACCATACCCTGTTCGTAAATCTGGAAGAGTACCGAAGATACCTGAGAGGTATGGATTCGTTATAGAGGATGACGATGAGGTACACATCATGAATGATGATGATCCATTGAATTATGAACAGGCTATGAGTAATAAAGACTCAGAGAAATGGTAGATGACCATAAAAATCTAAAATGGATTTGGAAACTATGCTCAAGTCCATTTGGATTTTTCTTGCGATTGCAGCTTATTTTTACTTAATCTGGCAAAATGGACGTGGAGACGCCCTTCCTCAAATATACATTATTAGAGGAGAATGTATGTATGATACAGACAGATGGTTTTTGTTTCAATGGTTGAAGCAAATCATGTATATGAGCTACAACAATCCATTCGTGAATTGAAGCAAGATTCTCGTAGATGGAACTTTCGTTTTGATGAGACAATCAAAGAGTTTGATTTTATCAAAAACGAGGATGAACCATGGGTGTACAAGAAGGTTAGTGGGAGCGCTATTTCATTCCATGTATTATATGTTGATGATATATCACTGATAGGGAATGAAATTTCTATGCTAAAATCAATCAAAATCAAGTTGTCTAAACATTCCTCCATGAATGATTTGGGTAGAACATCCCGTATTAGGGATATAAATCTGTATTAATAGATTTAAAAGGATGTTCAGCTTAACCTAAGAAAACGTATATTCATTAGATGCTTAAGGCGTTTAGCATGGCAAACTCCAAAAGAGTGCCTCATGATAATGAGCCATGGAGTGTATCTCTCTAATATTGTCCTCAGTAAAAGAGAGATCGCATGAGTTACTATCATGTATGCAATGAAATATACGAGACTTGATGTTGTTCAGTAGATTCTGGAGAAGATCATTGTGAGACAGTGATAAACATCCCAAAGTACTGAACTGACACTAAGGATGTCATCATGACACATGATGGGTCTGAATGAATCTAGAGTGCTAAACAGACTCAAGTTTTCAGATTGACCAAGACGATAGTAAATCCACTATAGGGTAAGTCGTTACATTGAAAGCTGGTGCAGTGAATTGGAAAGGTTCCAAACAGCAAAAGGTTGCTGATTTAGTGACAAAGACAAAGTATATAACTGTAAGTGAAACTGCAAGTTGATGTTTCGGATGAAAAGTTCATTACAGAACTAAGAATAGTTCCTAAGTCTCATCTTGAATCTAAACATGTGTTGCGGCACTTTGATTAAAGAAATCATTGAAAGAAGAGCATAAAGACTCTCAAGATAACATTGCAGATCCATTTACTAAAGCTAGAACATAACAGTAGTTTGATCGTCACTTAGAGAAGATAGGTATGAGATACCATGGCGATTGACTTTAGTGTAAGTGGGAGATTGATACTAGTGTGCATACAAGCCAATCATGTATGATGATAAATCACATACTTTGTAAACAATCTTATTTATTTATTAATAAAATATTCATTTAAGGCATTTAATTATCTACATGGTGCTGTTTTTATAATATATAAATAACCCATAGTTTTAAGCAATTCTTTTAGAATCATGATGAGATCATGCTAATGAGATCTAAATTCTTAGAAAGCTTAACAACTAAAATAGTTCCCAATTGTGGGAATACTAAAATGGGGATTAGTAAATTCGGATAGATTGGTACATATGTTGCTTGCTCATTGGATGAGGATGACTGATCTCATGGTCATTTGTGTGGAGACACTAAAGCAAGTATGTAGGTGCTTATTGGAGAATAAGTTCACTGAACGTGACTCTCTATAGAATACCTAATGGAGTTTTACTCGTCTGTCAATAGGAATTCCTAATGTGATAGTAGTACAAGTGATCCTTGGACTATAGATCATCATAGTATCTTGTATGTAACAAATTATACTTTGACTTATTCTTTAAGGCCTTTTAAGGCATATATAGGGTATGCTTGGGTATAATGAGTTACATATGGAGATAATGAATGATCAATAAAGAATCTACCACCTCTAGTAAAAGAGGAGATATGTCATATGTGATTCGTTAAATGACAACCCAAGAATCCTTGGCCAAGGTGGAATGAAATTAGAAAGAGGTTTCTAATTTACATTATGTGGAGTTGCGCATTTTCTAATCAAAATACATATAATTAAATAAATTAAGACTTGACAGTAAATCCATGTCTTATATTTAATTGGGACATTGTATGGTGGAAGGATTCAATTATATGGTAACTTTTAACTCACAGGTTCTTTTATGATTAATGTTGAAATTTATATTATCTGGAAAGTCGTTGATCGCTAGGGAGGCTTATCCGTATTGTAGAATAAATGTTATTTATTTAAATAGATTATTAGTTTAATTTATTTATTTAAATAAGATTAGAATTGTTCTAATTGATTTATTCACAACCGGTTTAATATGGAGAACCTAAAGGGTCACACCATAAAAGGAAGAAGAATTATTTAAGAAGAAAATGGCATGATAGTAATAATGCATTAAGTGTAATTAATTTAATCTATGGTGATAGAATAAATTAAATAGCTTAATATTTATTATTTAATATTTTAGAAATATTAAATATAAATTAATAAGAGGAGTCTTATTATTATTATTATTATTATTATTTTAATTCTAAAGGAGTTTATGAATTAATATAATATCAGTACTCTCTCTCAATCCTAATAAGATTAGGATATAAATTAATTAAAAGTGTTTAATTAATTAATTAAATAAAACCCTATTCTAATTAGATTATGAAGGTTAACCTAATATCTATATAAGGAGTCTTATATCAGAAATAAGGTACGTGAATTTTTCCAAAGGTTGGGAGTACATATATTCTATAGAGAAAGAAACAAGAGTTAAGCCAATAACCCATCTTCATGAGTTCTTCATCTTCCTTGGTGGATCACTGTTAGAGGCCAAACATTTGGGTGGCTGACATTGATCAAGGGAAGGAGCCACTATAGAGGAATCAAAGGAATCAAAGGAGTAGAACTTGTACCTGAGGAAGCTTGGATCTTCAAAGGTATAATTCCATCTTCTCCTTCTATGTATTGACTGATAATTAATGCACAAGAATGATCATGGTTATGGGTTTGTATAAATTTTTGAAAACCTATGTTTCGCGCTTTCGCCCTATTTATGTAATTTGATTGCATGCTTAAGTTACGTACAATCCCAACAATATCATGTTGTATTTCAAGTGAGCTTTTGTTTGCTTACTCTTGCATATTTTATAACCCCTTGCAGTTAAGGCCGAGAATGTTGACGTATCGTCAACAAGTAAAGGAAAAGGAAAGATGAGCAAGTGAAGACTTGTTGTCTTCAATTTTATTTGTAATAAGACTTAGTTGATGATGTTTTATTTCCGCATTTATTTTGATTGATGTTAAGGTTTAGATAACCCTGTGATTTTATTTGGACAAGTTGTAATCCTTTTTCAAGGAAAATTCTATTTAAGTATCTATGAAGGTTGTAATTTACTTTGCAATTCTTTACTATTGGGTAGATGTATGATTTATTTAGAAAGTAAACACTAAATCTTGTGGAAACGAAGTAACCGAATTTGGGGGTGTCATAGGTTGGTATCAGTGCTATAGTTACGAACCTTAGGTGGGGGAAAAACCTTAGGTAGTGGCCTTATAAGAAGATCGAAAAGATAGTGGTGATAGGTAAAGATAATAAACTACCTTATGTGCTATGTGTTTACGTTTAAGTATTCGAAGAGTGACGACTCGATATCACGTAATAATAAACTTTAAAATTCTTTTGTTAGGATGACGAACGTTGGAGAATCCAGTCAGGCTAGGGAAGATATACCTCGGTGCCTAGAGAGGAGGAGCCCCGAGACATCCATGTTGTCTAGGAGCAGTTGGTTAGGAGAAAGCCATCTCTAGTGATCACCGTAGCTGGTCGGGAGCTTGGGCTGACACCTATTCCAGAGGAGGAGGACGAGGATGAGTCAGAGGAGGAAGAGGATCCCGAGGAGGAATTTCCACCGCACTCTGTTAGTGCTGAGATGTACGAGGCAGTCTACTACAGTAACGTGGAGCTACATGGTCGAGTCGGAGAGCTTGAAGAAACCATCCAGCAGCGGGAAGAGACTATCGAAGAGATGGATAGTGAGCTAGGAGAAGCGCAGTGGAAGCTAATTCACGTAGAGAATGATAGAGACGAGGCACGAGCTGAGATAGCGATGCTAAAGCAAGACATCCAAGAGGAGTCAACAAAGCGTGCCAGGACTGAGGAAACAAGCTTGAGGGCTACTCAACGACCCGATCGAGCTGAAGACGAGGCTAAAGCCAAGAGGGGCAAGCTAAGAGAAACAGAATACGCATTCCATATGGCCATAGTTAGGGCCTAGGACCGTGTCTTCTATTACCCAGCTCAGTTCCAAGGTTTACCATGGTATGTGGTGGACCGAAGAACGGCCTTTCGGGTGACAGAGGAAGAACGCAGAGAGGTTGTGCGACGCCTTAACATGCCTAGACATTAGAGCTTTTAAATTATTATTATTATTTTTTTGTAATAAATAAATGTAAATCCCATAATTTGAGATAATAAAGGGATAAATTGATGATGTAGTCCTATAACTTATTCCAGTTCAGGAAAGATGATGTAAATAGCAGAGATGTTATCTATTTTATGTTTTTAAAATAACAAATAATTAATAAAAGAAGTTTATGGATGTGCTATGTGTTCAATATGAATTGAGTTATTTAATTGCTTAAGTCTGAACTTGAATACTTAAGAATTTAGTAGAGGAGCTAATAATAATCTTTCTTAACAGAAACTGCCTCCTAGAAGAAGACCTACACGTCAAAACCCCGAGGGTTTGACGAACAAAAACAATAATGATGGAACAAACCCCAACTCGGTTTAGCAGTTAGTGAACCTACTGACGGGGCCACTTGCAAATCAGCCGCAAGTGCAGGGTACTACATTTAAGGAATTCAAGGCAGTAGGACCGCCTGAATTCAAGGGATCAACAAACCCTGTAGATGCTAAGACATGGGTGATGGAGATGGAGAAGGTCTTCGATGTAGCTAGAGTCTGTGAAGACCAGAAAACAGCATTCGCTGTTTTCATGTTGAAGTCGGATGCTAGTTTCTGATGGCAACCTAATAGGACCAGAGAGGGAGAAGGAGTGATACCGTGGGAACGTTTTAAAGAGATGTTATTTAAAATATATTTCCCAATTAGCTCACAAGACCAGATGGAGGTCCAGTTTCTAGAGCTGAAACAGGGAGGGATGACGGTGTCTGAATATGCCGCAAAGTTTAACGAGTTGGCCAGGTTCGCTACATACCAGGTCAGCACGGACGCTAGGAAGGCAAGGAGGTTTGAGCGGGGACTGAAACCCCGGCTCTACAGTAAGGTCTCTATGTTCTAGCTGAACACGTTTGCAGTTGTGCTGGAAAAGGCCATTCTAGCTGAAGGAGGGAGCGACGCCGTGACTAAATTCAACCAGGACAAGAAGAAAAAGATTGAGATGGAAAACAAGGCTGGTGGTAGCGGGCTATCCATCAGAAAAGAAAGTGGAACGACAACACCTCTGCTGGGAGTCAGCAGGAAGGCCAGCAAAAGAGGAAGCTCAAAGTATGTGCTATATGCGGGAAGACTCACACTGGAGTGTTCTTGAAAGGGAAACGGGTGTGCTACAACTATGGTCAGGAAGGCAACATCGCGTCGAGTTGCCCAAACCCGAAGAAGGGAGCTTGCTGTATATGTGGATCCAAGGATCACATGGCTCGTAGCTGCAAGCCACTGCAAGCCGTTCGACCCACTGTCCACATGTTCAACATGACGGTGCAGGACGCTATGCAGTCAAACGATGTGGTGGCAGGTATTATTCTAATCAATAGTATAAATGCATATGCATTATTTGTTTCAGGTGCTACTTGTTCATTCATATCTGATGATTTTGCTAAAACCCTAGACTTACCTATAGAGGAGTTAGCTTACTCCTTGAACATAGAAATTGCGAATAGGGAAGTCATTCCTGTTAGGTTTGTATACAAGAACTGTCAATTGGACATTAAGGGTCAGGAGCTGAGGGTAGATTTGATTCTGATAAAAATTGGGGAATTCGACGTCATATTTGGGATGGACTGGTTGTTCAACCATGGGGCGGCAATCGACTGTTAGAAGAAGTTGGTAAACCTTACGACTCTTTCAAAAGTAGTGTTCTATGGTAGTAAATTGCCTAGACAAGCGAGTTGTCTGACGGTTATGCAAGCCAAGAAACTTTTGACGCAAGAATGTGTAGGATATATAGCCTACATAGTAGATACGGGTAAGGAGAGCCCGAAGATAGAAGAGATACCAGTGGTTAGGGAGTTTGTGGACGTGTTTCTGGACTATTTACCAGGACTTCCACCAGGTAGGGAGATAAAGTTCGTGATCGATTTACTGCCGGGGACTGCTCCAATTTCAAAGGCTCCGTACCAAATGGTTCCAGTTGAGATGAAGGAACTGATGGTTCAACTTCAAGAACTACTGGACAAGAAGTATATTCAACTGAGCGTTTCACCGTGGGGAGCGCCAGTTTTATTCGTGAAAAAGAAAGATGGATCGTTGCAACTTTGCATTGATTATAGGGAGTTGAACAAAGTTGCGATCAAGAATAGGTATCCTTTACCTAGGATCGATGTCTTGTTCGATCAACTGAAGGGTGCTAGATACTTCTCAAAAATCAATTTGAGAAGCGGGTATCATCAGTGGAAGGTGAGGGGAGAAGATATACCGAAAACAACCTTTAGGACTCGGTATGGTCATTACGAGTTCTTGGTGATGTCATTTAGTCTAACGAATGCCCCAACTACATTTATAGACCTAATGAACAGGGTGTTTAAGCCATTCCTAGATAAGTTCATAGTGGTGTTCATAGATGACATCCTGGTTTATTCCAAGACCGAGGAGGAACACGCTGAACATTTAAGACTGACCTTAGAATCGCTGAGACGAGAGAAGCTTTATGCGAAGTACTCGAAGTGCGAATTCTGGTTGAAACGTGTGCAATTTCTTGGCCACATGATCAACAGGGATGGTATTTCGGTAGATCCGTCGAAGGTTGAAGAGATAATGAATTGGGATAAGCCAAAAATGCCGTCTGAAGTAAGGAGTTTCTTGGGATTGGCAGGTTATTACTGGAGATTTATCCAAGACTTTTCCAAGATTGCAACTCCGTTAACGAATTTGACTCGTAAGACAGTTAAGTTTGTTTGGACCGAAAAATGTGAGGAAAGTTTTCAGGAGTTGAAGAAGAGGTTGAGTACTGCATCTGTGTTATCATTGCCGGATAGTACGGGGAATTTCATAGTATATAGTGATGCCTCACATAAGGGATTAGGTTGCGTGCTGATGCAGAGCAGCAAGGTCATTGCTTATGCATCACGTCAGCTGAAGGATTATGAGAAGGGGTATCCGACTCATGACCTAGAACTGGCAGCAGTAGTGTTTTCCCTAAAGATATGGAGACACTACTTATATGGAGAAAAGTGTGAGATATACACAGATCATAAAAGTTTGAAGTATATCTTTACCTAGAAGGATTTGAACATGCGCCAAAGGAGATGGTTGGAACTGATCAAGGACTACGACTGCGAGATACTTTACCATCCGGGTAAAGCTAACGTTGTCGCCGACACTTTGAGCAAAAAAGGTCAAGAGAATCTGAACATGTTAATTGATCAGGATCAGTTGATAGAACAGATGGGTAGATTGGAACTGGAAGTGAAGTTTCCAAAGGAATCGGATGAAAAGTTGTTTCAAGTTACTACTGGTTCTACTCTGGTAGACAAAGTGAAAGAACCACAACTTCATGAAGAAGAGTGCAAAAAGAACCGAAAAAGGATAACCGATGGCGAAGAGTTCAAGTTCAAGATCGATAACGACGGACTGTTACGATTTGAAGGGAGAATTTGGGCACCGCCAGTACCAGAAGTCAAAGAAGAGATCTTGAGCAAATCTCATAGTTCAAGATATTCAATTCATCCTGGGAGTACGAAGATATACCAGGATCTCATGCTTCATTTCTGGTGGCCGAATATGAAGAGGGACGTTGCTGAATGTGTTGCGAAATGTCTAACTTGCCAAAAAGTCAAAGCAGAACACTAGAGACCTAGCGGATTGCTATAACAGTTAGAAATTCTAGAATGGAAGTGGGAGCACATCACCATGGATTTCGTGGTTGGTCTTCTAGCGACTCAGAAGGGATTTGACGCGATATGGGTGATAGTGGATCGACTGACGAAGTCAGCCCACTTTCTACCAATTAGGATTAAGTACAACTTAGAACAATTGGCGAAGCTGTACGTTAAGGAAATTATTTCTCAACATGGTGTTCCAGTGTCGATTGTGTCAGATAGAGATTCGAGTTTTACGTTGAATTTCTGGAAACATTTGCGAGAGTATTTGGGAACGCAATTGCGAATGAGTACAACATACCATCCTCAGACCGATGGCCAGAGCGATAGAACGATTCAGAAGCTTGAGGATATGCTGAGAGCTTGCGTAATGGACTTCAAGGGATGCTGGGATGATCATCTACCGTTGGTGTAGTTCGCCTACAATAATAGTTACCACGCAAGTATCGACATGCCGCCTTACGAAGCGTTATACGGCAGAAAATGCAGAACTCCCTTGTGCTGGGATGAAGTCGGTGAACGTCAGCTGTTGGGACCAAAATTGGTGCAATAAACTGCTGAAATTGTAAAGCTGATCAGAACAAGATTGGTTGTTGCTCAAGACAGACAAAAGAAATATGCCGATCAACATCAACAGAATCGAGAATTCTTACCAAGAAGCTTCATTTTCCTAAAGGTATCTCCCTGGAAGGGGAAGATTAGATTTGGCAAGAAGGGAAAGTTTAGTCCCCGATTTATTGGACCGTTCGAGGTACTGCGAAAAGTGGGTGAAGTAGCTTACGAGGTGGCGTTACCTCCAGAGCTAGAGAATATACACAACGTCTTTCACATTTTCGTGTTATGGCCTTACAAACACGACTATAAACATGTAATAGAATACGAGCCTTTACAATTTGATAAAGACTTAACTTATGAAGAGGTTCCTGTTCAAATAGTTGATAGGAAGGAACAAGTGCTTAGGAATAAAGTGATACCTTCTGTTAAGGTAATTTGGAGGAACCACAGTGCTGAAGAAGCCACATGGGAATTCGAAGATGTATTGAGGAAATCGTATCCTCAATTATTTGCCTAATTGTTATGTATTACATATCGATTCTAGAGACAGAATCCTTTTAAGGGGGGAAGAATGTAACAGATGATATTTTTTTTATGTTGTGATTCTGGGGACATAATCCTTTTAAGGAGGGAAAATTGTAACGATTGAGATTTTATATATTAAATTTTAAATATTTATTGAGTAAATTAATATTTTATGTGATTTATTTACTGAGTTGAATAAATAAATTATGTGATTTTGTGGAATAATTTAATTAAGAGTTATATATTAATTAAATAAATATTTAATATTTAATTTAATTGATGTATATTGATTTTGTATTATAATTCTAATTTAATTTAGATAATTAAATTGGATGAATTATGTGATGAGTGTTATATGAATTATAATTAGTGAGTAATTATAATTATGTGGCAATTTTATGTGATTAATTGATGTTAGATTTTTAATTAATTAAATAAGAATGCTAAAAATTTAATTAATTAAAGTGTAACACTAAAGTATGCATTAAAAAGATTTATTAAAATAAAAAAAAGGATTTTAAAAGATTTTACCAAAAAAGGTCATTACTTTTGTTTTAATCATATTTTACCAAACAGGGCCTTAAGCTCAAAAAGTTAGTTTTAAAAATAAAGGTTTGCCAAACAAGCCTTAGGGCTTTTTAAATTCAAAATAAGTGTAACCTATATAATAATGGATAATTAGTATATGATATAATTATAAGTATTAATTATTTATAAGTTACGTATATTATATTATTAGATGTATAATATATGTATATCAGCTAGGTAAATAGTTTTTATGTTAAAACAAAGTTAGAGCAAAGAAAGAGCAGAGAAGAGAGAATACAGAGAAGTTAGAGAGAAAGAAAGAAGAAGAAGAAGGAGAAAGAATTGGTAGAACTCAAGCTCCTCCTCATCATCTTCTTCTTCAATCATCAAAACAAAAAGAGTATAATTATTATCTTATAGTTTTAAAAATTTAACTGATTGTTCTTCCATGTTTTGAGTCCTTTAGGATTATGAAAATTTCATGAGATTGTGTAAACATGAATTGTATATATATATATATATATTTTGTTTATATACTATTTATAATTGAATTGTATGCCATAAACGATTTTCAGAAATTCAATTTGTTATAAAAACAAGTTTTAATGGAGAATTTGTGTTCTTATAAATTTTCATATTTTTGGTTGAGTTAGAATGAATGATTGATGTAAACATGAAATTTATGTGCAATATGTGTTATAGCATGTTTATATATGAGTTATATAGTTGTCTTAGCAATTCAATCCACGTAATTAAGATGAACATGAAGAAATCATGTTCATAGTAATTTACTGTGAACTAATTTTGAAAATAGTTTTTAAACTATCAAATTGGTGTTTCATTATGGATTATTGTTTAAATTGAGCATGAGTTATGTTAAAATGTTAAGAATTAGAGTTATTGCAATTGGAATTACATGAATTGATTGAAAAACGAATTCGTAATAGAAATTTTTATCAAGAACGGTTGATATTGTAGTTTTCTTCAAAAATCATGAAAACTTGGTTTTGATTATGTGTTGTAAGGATTTTATATGTTATAATCATGTTACAGAGTCCAAAATTTTGTTATCAAGTTTCATGTTTATCATGTTGAGAAAAATCATATTCTGTGTGAAGAAATAAGCCAAATTGGCTTATTTCTCTGCTGTTCGCGAACTGGGGATTTTCACCAGAAGTGGGACCCGCCTCAGTGGGGTTTTAGCCTTGGGGGACCCGCCCCAGTTGGTTAACATACTTTTTGGATTTTTTTTTCTTCTCTTTGTTGAGTTTTCATATCGTGTTTGTTTAGCTAACTTATTTTTATGACTTGATAAGTGCAGTAGGTAATGAGATAACATGCTTTTGATGTGTTTAAGATAGATTGAAGTCTTATGTGTTATATGATATGTGTGCTTGGATATTATTACCGTAAAGTGCAACATGATAGTAAAAGTACTATACGTGTATGAGGTGCTTGATTGTGAGTTTAGCCTCACGTATATGTATTAGTATCAACGTACGTCGTAACCATGTTGTGAGTTGGACTTGAGTATGAAGTTCGACGGTTTAAACATTATAGTTAAGTACTAACACAAATTTTAAACGTAATGTAATGTGTAGGATAATTATGGAAGTGATTGTAATTATTAAAGTGTAGTTTGCGTTTGAGGCAAGTTCTCTACTTCTTATCTCTTACTTGAGCAAATTTTTTAATCATTATTCTTCTACGTTATGCAAGTCCTTTCATGTTATCTCTTTATTGTGCAAGTTTCTAACCTTGCTCATTATATCATGCAAGTCTATATCGGATTCTTAACTCGTTATGTATTGTATGAGTTATACTATATTAAAATATCCGTAAAGCATAAGTATTGAAGTATTATTTAAGTAATGTGATCTTGACTTAGTTGTTCAAGCAAGATCTACTTGATCTATATAATGCTTTAAGTTATTTCCAAAGCATGCCTAGTTATCATAAAATCTATTGTTGTATCATACATTTGATTTATAATTCTTATATTATCTAACTGTTAAAGCATTGTGAGTCGATTCAACTACTCCTTAGTTGATGATAGTAGAAACTCGAAAGTTCCTTTATCTATCTAAACCAAACTTTCTTTGGTGCGGACTTGTATTCAAATACTGAGAATGAACAACCCTATTTATTAGGGGACATTTATGCGAAAGCGTTAAGATGGTTGGGCACAATACATGGTACGAAGGGCTGATCCCCCTAAGTACGAGTTAAAGGTCGATAGTCTCAATAACTGTTAAAGATTTTAAATAGAAATATTTATAACCTAGAACATAGTTCAAGGTCGTATGACCCTCAGATAAATTCTATATTCAAATTTTAAATATGATTAAAGAATTATTATTCAATTCTTTATTCTTGATGAAAGTAAAGTTATTCAAACCCTTTTGAAGTTATTCAAGTATGTCATGTCACTGTTGTATTTCAAGTGAGCTTTTGTTTGCTCACTCTTGCATATTTTATAACCCCTTGCAGTTAAGGCCGAGAATGTTGACGTACCGTCAACAAGTAAAGGAAAAGGAAAGATGAGCTAGTGAAGACTTGTTGTCTTCAATTTTGTTTGTAATAAGACTTAGTTGATGATGTTTTATTTTCACATTTATTTTGATTGATGTTAAGGTTTAGATAACCTTGGGATTTTATTTGGACAAGTTGTAATCCTTTTTCAAGAAAAATTCTATTTAAGTATCTACGAAGGTTGTAATTTACTTTGCAATTTTTTTACTATTGGGTAGATATATGATTTATTTAGAAAGTGAACACCAAATCTTGTGGAAACGAAGTACCCGGATTTGGGGGTGTCACAACTGATCCCCCTAAGTACGAGAAGTAGAGTCCATAATCTTATAACTGTTAAAGGTTTAAAGTATAAACACTTTATAACCGAGGACGTAGTTCGTGGTCTTATGACCCTCATATGTTCTTTTAATTCTTGTTATTCATTCTTGATTCAAAAGCCGAGATTTCCTTATTCAGAAGTCTTTGATTCACTCGCATGTTATTATATTATTGTTATATTGTTATACTTGTGGGCAATCGTGCTCACTCTTACGTAATAATAACATTGCAGTTAAGAACGAAAGATCCGACGAGCGTTCTACTAGCAAAGGCAAGGGCAAGGTCAACAAGTGATGAAGACTTGTTGTTTATTTGATATGTCATTGTTTAAGACTTATGTTAAAGTTGTGTAAGACTATTTATTTGTTTACATTTCCGCATTTGAGATTTAAGGTTAGTATGACCTGGGATTGATTTTGTTTTTTATTCAGATGTTGTAACCCCATAAGGGGAGATGTTGGTTTTATTTCTATCTATTGCATGGTTGCATTTATTATGAGTAGATAGATAGATGATATTGTACAGTAAACCCAAAATCCCATGGAAATTGAAGTACCCAGATTTGGGGGTGTCTCAGGTTGGTATCAGAGTTATAGGTTATAAACTTTAGGTGGGGGAAACCTTAGGATAGTAGCCTTTGAGAACATAGTAAAGATAACTATTATCGAGTTCTAAGAAGGATAAGAACTTAAGTTATATGCTATGTGCTTATACTTATATACTTGAAAGAGTATCGATTAGCATTACATAATAACTAAGACTTAAAATTTGATTTGTCAGGATGTCGGATGCTGGAGAACGTAGTCAGCCTAGGGACATTGTACCCCGAGAAGCTAGAGAGGAAGAGCCCCGAGACATTCACACAGTCTGGGAGCAGTTGATTCGATGAGAGCCATCTCCTTTGATCACAGTCGTTAGTCGGGAGTATGAGCCGGTATTCGATTCAGAGGAGGACTCCTATCAGTGCTGAGATGTATGACGAACTGTATGACCGTAACATAGAGTTACGAGATACTGTTCAGGAGCTGAGGAGCAGACGGTTACTCAATAGTCTACCATTGAGTAGAAGGATGGTGAGGTTGAGGCTCTTCACACACGTCTTGGAGACGTAGAGTAGGAGTTGGTCCATGAGAAGGGACAAGTTGAGCAGAAGTCAGAGGAGATAGAGAAATTGAAGAATGAATTGAAAGAAAAATTAGCAAGGCTTGCCGTAGCAGAGGAGGCTTGGGTGAGAGATTCACGACGAGCCGATCTTGCAAAGGATATTGTCCGCGCAAAGAGAGCAAAGATTAAGGAGACAGACAAAACATTTCAGAATGCAATTGACAAGGCCCAGGATCGGGTGATGTACTATCCAGTCCAGTTCAAAGGTCTGCTCTAGTACATGCTGGATCGCAGGACAATGTTCAGCATCATGGAAGAAGAACGCAGTAAAGTTGTTCGATGCCTTAGTAGGCAGTGATAGGAACAGTTTGATTATGTGATAACTTACTTGATGTTAATAATGTAAATTCCAATGTGCTTATAAAAAGAGGAATATTTTGATGATTTAAATCATGTAGATTCTTTATCTCAGGATAGTTGATGTAAATAGCAGTGATGCTATGGTATTATGCTAAAACTTTTGATTAAATAAAATATCAGAGTTTATTTGAGATAATGTGTTAAGTGATTATGTTTAAATGTTTAAGTTAATCCTTAAATATTTAAAGGATTGAATAAAGATCTAATTAGCGTATATCTTAAACAGAAATATGCCGCTGAGAAGAAGACCAAACCGTCAACCGACCCAAGAAGGGTCAACGAACAACAACGACGCCAATGCTAATGCTAACCCCGTGCAGTAGTCGGTGAACTTACTGGCTGAAGCAATTAACAATCAACCTCAAGCTCCACCAAATACCTCATTTAAGGACTTCAAAGCGGTAGGACCGCCAGAGTTTAAAGGCTCAAGCAAGGGAATATGTCCGTATCAAACTATACGGCAAAATTCAATGAGTTGGCTAGGTTTGCCACGTATCAAGTGCACACCGACGAGAGGAGGGCAAGGAGGTTTGAAAAGGGCCTGAAGCCCTGGGTGTATAGCAAAGTGTCAATGTTCCAGTTGAACACTTTTGCTGGAGTATTGAAGAAGGCCATCCTCGCTGAAGGTGGTAGCGACGCCATGACCAAGTATAACCAGGATCAGAAGAAGAAGAAGAATGAGAGGGAAGGGAATACCAAGGCTAGTGGCAGCAACACGGGAGGAAATAACAATCAGAAGAGGAGGTGGACCGACAACTCGTCAATTGGAAATCAGCAAGGAGGTTAGAAGAAGAGAATTGAAGTATATCTGACCTGCGGGAAAGCTCACCTGGGGGTCTGTATGAAGGGAAAACGGGTGTGCTACAATTGTTGTCAGGAAGGCCACATAGCACCTAACTGTTCTAACCAAAAGAAGGGTGCCTGCTTCACATGTGGGTCGAAGGACCACTTGGCTAGGAACTGTCCCAAGAAAGGATCTGGAGGGGCAGGAACAAGAGGGAATAAGGGAAACAGTGGTGGCAATGCTCTAACTATCACGGGACGAACCGTAACCAATCGACCGACTACCAGGACGTTCAATATGACAGTGCAAGATGTTATGCAGTCTCGCGATGTGGTGTTAGGTTTCATTCCGATCAATAAAGTTAATGCTTATGTATTATTTGATTCGGGTGCTACTTGTTCATTTATATCCGATGACTTTGCTAAAAACTTAGAATTGCCTAAGGATGAGTTAGAAAACCCTATGAACATAGAAATTATGAATAGAGAAGTGATCCCTGTTAATTACGTACACAAGAACTGTAGGGTGGATATTAAGTGTAACATTATGAACGTAGATCTTATCCCGATAAGACTTGGGGAATTCGATGTTATTCTGTGAATGGATTGGCTATTTAGTTATGGGGCTGTAATTGATTGCCAGAAGAAATGTATTAACCTTATGACTCTGTCAAAGGATGTGTTTTATAGCAGCAAGTCTCCTAGACAAGCGAGTTGTGTGACGATGATGCAGGCCAAGAAGTTGTTAAGACAAGGATGTATAAGATATTTAGCCTACATAGTCGACAGTCGTAAAGAGAACCCGAAGATAGAGGAGATACCAGTCGTAAGGGACTTTGGAGACGTAATTCCTGACGATCGGCTATGACTTCCGTCAGACATTGAGGTTGAGTTTGTGATCGATTTGGTGCCAGGAATGGCTCCAATATCGAAGGCACCATACCGGATGGCTCCAGTAGAGATGAAAGAATTGATGGTACAACTGCAAGAGCTACTGGACAAGAAGTACATACAACCGAGCGTATCGTCGTGGGGAGCGCCGGGGTTATTTGTGAAGAAGAACCTCGTGACAATGCGGCTCTGCATCGATGATAGAGAGTTAAACAAGGTCACAATTAAGAATAGATATCCATTACCGAGGATCGACGACCTGTTTGATCAATTGAAGGGAGCGATATACTTTTCAAAGATAGACTTGAGGAGTGGTTATCATCAGCTAAAGGTGAGGCCAAAGGATGTTCCGAAGACAGCGTTTAGGACTCGATATGGTCACTACAAATTTTTGGTGATGTCATTTGGTCTAACGAATGCTCCTGCAGCATTTATGGGCCTAATGAACGTAGTGTTCAAGCTATTTTTGGACAAATTTCTGGTGGTCTTTATCGACGACATTTTGGTATACTCGAAGACCAAGGAAGAACATGTAGAGCATCTGAAATTAACATTAGAGGGATTGAGAAGAGAGAAGTTATACGCCAAATTTTTGAAATGTGAATTATGGATTGAAAAGGTGCAATTTTTTGGACATGTGATCGATAAGGACGAAATTTTGGTAGATCCCTCTAAAGTCGAAGCTGTGATGAACTAGGATCAGCCGAAAATGCTGTCGGAAGTGAGAAGTTTTCTTGGATTGGTAGGTTATTATAGAAGATTCATTCAGGACTTTTCTAAGATCACAACTCCGCTGACGAATTTAATTAGGAAATTGATGAAATTCGTTTGGACGGAAAAATGTGAGGATAACTTCCAAGAGCTTAAGAAAAGGTTGAGTTCAGCACCTGTGTTATCTATTCCAGATGACACAGGAAATTTTATGGTTTATAGTGATGCGTCGCATAAAGGACTTGGCTGTGTGCTTATGCAAAACGACAGAGTCATTGCGTATGCGTCATGACAATTGAAGGACTTTGAGAAGGGGTATCCGACCTATGACTTGGAGTTAGCTGCAGTGGTTTTTTCATTGAAAATCTGGAGACATTATCTCTATGGGGAGAAGTGTGAAATATATACAGACCACAAGAGTCTGAAATATGTTTTTACACTTAAGTACTTAAATAAGTGCCAGAGAAGATGGCTGGAGTTAATTAAGGAATATGACTGCGAGATTTTATACCATCCGGGTAAAGAAAATGTTGTTGCCGACGCCTTAAGCAGAAAGATCGGGAGAAATTGATGATGTTGACTTCCCAGGAGGAACTAATTTCAGTAATGGAGAAGTTGGAATTGGAAGTGAAGTATCCGATGGAGATTGACGAGAAGTTGTTCCAGATGCAAGCTGGTACAACTTTGCTGGAAAAAGTTAAGGAAGCTCAACTTCAGAACGAAGAATGTGAGATGGTAAAGCAGAAGATATCTAAAGGAACCGAACCGAGGTTCAAGATAGACAGTGAGGGACTGCTGAGATTTGAGAGCAGAGTTTGGGTACCGCCAGTGCCAGAGATTAAGGAAGACATTTTGAGCAAGGCTCATATCTCACGGTATTCGATTCACCCCGGTAGTACCAAGATGTACCAGGATCTTCGACAACATTTCTGGTGGCCGAATTTGAAACGAGATGTTGCAGAGTGTGTTACAAAGTGTCTGACATGTCAGAAAGTGAAAGAAGAACATTATAGGCCGAGTGGGTTGCTACAACCTTTAGAGATCTCAGAATGGAAATGGGAACACATTACGACGGATTTCATGGTTGGCCTCCAGACGACTTAGAAAGGCTATGACGCAGTATGGGTTATCATTGACCGATTGACGAAATCCGCACACTTCCTTCCGATCAAAATCAAATTCAACTTAGACCAGTTGGCAAAGCTATATGTGAAAGAGATTGTTTTGAGGCACGGAGTTCTGGTGTCAATTATTTCATATAGGGATCCGCGCTTTACATCAAACTTCTAGAACCGACTACAGGAATGCATGGGGATGCAGTTGAGAATAAGTACGGCCTATCACCCTCAGACAGACGGGCAGAGTGAAAGAACGATCCAGACATTAGAAGATATGCTGAGAGCATGCATCATGGATTTCAATGGCAACTGGGATGACCACCTACCGCTTGTTGAATTCGGTTACAACAACAGTTACCACACTAGTATTGGCATGCAGCCTTACGAAGCATTGTACGACAGAAAGTGTAGAACTCTACTATACTGGGATGAAGTTTACGAGAGACAATTGCTCGGTCCAGAGTTGGTACAACAGACAGCAGAGATAGTCAGAGTGATTCGGACAAGACTGGTAGTGGCTCAGGATAGGCATAAAAAATACGCCGATCCACACCGTAAGAATGTAGAATTTGAATCGGGTCGCTTTGTTTTCTTAAAAGTCTCTCCCTAGAAAAGGAAGATCAAATTCGGTAAGAAGGGAAAATTGAGCCCGAGGTTCATTGGACCCTTTGAGGTACTGCGAAGGATCGGAGAAGTTGCGTATGAGGTAGCCTTACCTCCGGCGCTAGAGAATGTCCACAACGTCTTCCATGTTTCAGTTTTACGACCCTACAAACCCGATTACAAACAAGTGATTGAATATGAGCTACAATTTGAGAAAGACTTATCCTATGAAGAAATTCCAGTTTAGATTGTTGACAGGAAAGAGCAACTTCTCAAAAATAAAGTTATACCTTCTGTTAAGGTAATTTGGAGGAACCACAATGCTGAAGAAGCTACGTGGGAACTCGAAGAGCATATGATGAAGAATTATTCATAATTATTTACTTAATTTATGTGTAAGCGATTCTGGGGACATAATCTTTGTAAGGAGGGAGAATGTAACGAGATGAAATTTTTATTGAACTGTGATTCTGGGGACAGAATCCTTTTAAGGGGGGAAAGATGTGACGAACGAGATTTTATAATATAATTTGAATATTTATTGAATTAAATATTTTTTGATGATTTAATTATTGAATTAAATAATTATTTGATGAATTCGTGGTAGATTAATTTAATTATATGTGTTACATTAATTAAATTAATGTGAAGAATTTTATTATTCAAAGTATGAATTTAATTGAGCTTATTTGATTAAATGAATTATTTAATAAGCATAATGTTATTCTAATTAATTTAATAATTAATTAGAAATTTAATGATTTGACATAATTAATAAATGAGAATTTTAATTATGTGACTATGTGATTTAATGTGGAATTATTCTATTTTAATTAATTGAATTAAATAAGATATTTGATTAATTTGTTAAATGGGTGTGACATTATTAAACTATATTATAAGAGAATAATTAAAATAAATGAGAAAGGGACTCTTTAAGCTAGCCAAACATGGCCTTATAGGAGGTTGGTCAGTTAACCCATAGTGGGAACTGATGACCCATGATTTCACGGATTCTTTTCACGTAAACATTATATACATATATCATATATACACCAGTTCTATTCATATCAGAAGAAAGAGAAGAGAGAAACTTAGAAAAGGTTGAGAGAAAATTTGAGAGAACTTTGAGAGAGAGTTGAAGAGATCAAGGGTTGTAGAAATGAAAAGAGAGTTCATCATCATCACAATCTTGTAGGGTAATCTCTTCAACCCAAACTTCAATTACGTTCTTATATTTTTATGAAAACTATTCAAGTCCTCTGTGATTGATGAAATTTATAATTGGTGGGTATATGATGATATATATGTTAGAATATGTATATTATATAGTTTATACCATGTATTCATGTGTTAGAGTAGCCAATTTCATATAGACATGCTATAATCAGGGTTTTCCATTAACGACTATTTTGAGTTCTCTGTAAAACAATTATTTTGTGATCAATGCATGAACTGATGATTTATGTGTATATAAATGTTAAGATATAATCATAACATGTTTTCTACCATCTACGTATGTTTTCAAAC
Source organism: Panax stipuleanatus (assembly GCA_020205555.1). Lineage (NCBI taxonomy): Eukaryota > Viridiplantae > Streptophyta > Magnoliopsida > Apiales > Araliaceae > Panax > Panax stipuleanatus. Next base: position 106,222,405 of record CM035115.1, read on the forward strand.
CATCAATTTCATGTAATTATGTTTTAATTGGGTTTTTCAAAAGTTATAGAGTATAAAAGTTGTATATATGGCCCTTATGGCCCATACGAACAATTGTATGCAATGAATTATTTGTTTAACTTAAATTTGTTAGTAAATTATGATAATACATATTAAACCAAAGAAAACAAATTTTGAACGGACGAATTGAAAATTGAAGTACCCGAATTTGGGGGTGTCACAATGAGACTTCAAATTGTCTTACGCATGTCAACAATATGTTACATTATTATTTTATATACTTTACATGTTATCAGGTTCATTACATTTAGTTCATTCCTCATGTTAGGGCTTAAACACACAAAACAAAATCCCGGATAGCAAGGAAGCCTGTTGGGGCGGGTAAAAAGCCCGCTGGGGCGGGTGTTCATACTGGTGAAAAATCAGCTCGCGAACTTGTGCAAGAAGAAGCCTAATTTGGCTTATTTTCTCGCACAAAACTCAGAATTTAATACATATAATGCATATAACATTTTATAAAGTCATAACTTTAAACTTCTAACATATTTTTGATATACATAAACACCATAACATATAATCAAAACCTTTAATTTTATGATTTTGAAGAAAACACCATTGTTAAGTGTTCTTGAAGAAAATTAACACTGTGAGTTTATTTTTAAACCAAATCACATAATTCGAATCATATTGATTTTGTTTCTTAATATATTATTATAATCTAAACTTAATTTATATCACATATCACAATAAAACACAATTTTGATGTTTAAGAAACCGTTTTTCAAAATATTTCACTATAAATTGCTATGAACATGATTTCTTTATGTTCATCATATTTACATGAATTGAATAGTTTAAACTTGCATACAAATCATATATAAAAGTTTATACATACAATTTAACATATATAAATTATATTTACATGAATTCTCATAGAATCAAGTTTATAGAGAACTTAAAAACATGAAGAAAAATAAAGAACAAAACTTAAAATTAGATTATACCTTTGCTTGATAGAGAAAGAAGATGAAGATGGTGATAATGAGTTTTGATTCTCTCAAAGCTCTTCTTCTTCCTCTTTCTTTCTTCTTCTTTCTTCTTCTCTCTTTTCTCTCTAACTCTCTTACTCTGTTCTTCTTCTAACTCTTATTTCTAACTTACGGATAATATAAAACTGACAATATAGATATAATACATATAATTACATATAATATATAACTGACAAATACTTAATATAAAATATTAATAATATATCAGTTACAACTTTTTTAAAACTCAAAACTCAAAACTCAAAAGCCATAAGGCTTGTTTGGCAAAACCTCTTTATTTTTAAAACAGATTTTTAGGAGCTAAGGCCTTGTTTAGTAAAATAGAATTAAAACAGATTTAAGGGCCTTGTTTGGTAAAACTAAATTAAAACTCTTTTTGTTTTATTTTAAGAACTCCTTTAACACATAGTTTTCAGTGTCACACGTTACCTAATTAAATCTTACTATCCCAATTTAATTAAATTAAAGCTAACATTAATTAACTAAATAAAATTGTCACATAACAATTATAATTACTCATTAATCATAATCTCATGTAACAAATACCATATAATATTCATCTAATTTAATTATCTCAATTAAATTAGAACTACACCACAAAATTATTACATATAAGTTAAATTAACATATTGCACTTAATTAAATTACTCCATACATAATCACATAAATTATTTATTCAACTGAATAAATAAATTCATTAAAATATTTATTTAATTCAATAAATATTTAAAATTAAAATATAAAATTCTCGTTTGTTACAATCTTCCCTCCTTAAAAAAATTCTGTTCCCAGAATCACAAATAAAAAAAACTCATTCGTCACATTCTTCCTCTCTTAAAACGATTCTGTCCCCAGAATCGATATACAAGAATTAATCAAACAATTGGGGATAAGTTTTTTTCATAACATCTTCGACTTCCCACGTGGCTTCTTCAGCATTGTGGTTCCTCCAGATTAACTTAACAGAAGGTATCACTTTATTACTAAGTACTTGCTTTTTTCTGTCAACTATTTGAACATGAACTTCTTCATATGTTAAGTCTTTATAAAATTATAAAGGCTCGTACTCTATCACATGTTTATAGTCGTGTTTGTACGGTCGTAACACAGAAATATGGAAAACATTATGTATATGATCTAACTCCGGAGGTAACGCAACCTCGTAAGCTACCTCGCCAACCTTTTGCATTATCTCAAAAGGTCCAATAAATCTGGGACTTAGTTTCCCGTTCTTATCAAATCGAATCTTCCCCTTCCAAGGAGATACCTTCAAGGAAACGAAGCTTCCGACTTCAAACTCTCGATTCTGTCGATGATAATTGGAATATTTCTTTTGTCTGTTCTAAGCAGTAACCAATCTCGTTATGATTATCTTGACGATCTCAGCAGTTTGTTGCACCAATTCCGGTCCCAACAGCTGTCGTTCACCAACCTCATCCCAACATAATGGAGTCCTGTATTTCTTGCTGTATAATGCTTCGTAAGGCGGCATGCCAATACTTGCATGGTAACTATTGTTGTAGGCGAACTCCACCAACGGTAGATGATCATCCCATCTTTCTTTGAAGTCCATAACACAAGCTCTTATCATATCTTCTAAAGTCTAAATCGTTCTCTTGCTCTAGCCATCAGTTTGAGGATGGTACACCGTACTCATTCGCAATTGCGTTCCCAAACATTCTTGTAATCGCTTTTAGAAATTCGACGTGAAACGTGGATCTCTGTCTGATACAATCGATACCGGAACACCGTGTCTAGAGATAATTTCTTTTACGTACAGCTTTTCCAACTGATCCAAATTGAATCTAATCTTGATTGGTAAGAAATGTGCTGACTTCGTCAGTCGATCCACTATAACCCATATCGCATCAAAACCTTTCTGAGTCATTGGACGACCAACCATGAAATCCATTGTGATATGCTCCCACTCCCATTCCAGAATCTCCAGCGGTTGCAATAATCCACTTGGTCTCTAGTGTTTTGCTTTGACCTTCTAGCACGTTAAACATTTCGTAACACATTCAGCAACGTCTCTCTTCATATTCGGCCACCAGAAATGTTGTTTGAAATCCTGGTACATCTTTGTACTCCCAAGTTGAATCGAATATTTTAAAATGTGAGCTTAGCCCAAAAAATTTTCCTTGATATCCGGTACTGGCAATACCCAGATTCTCCCTTCAAAACGTAGAAGTCCATCATTATCAATCTTGAACTTTATCTCTTCACCATCGGCTATTCTCTTCCGGATCTTCTTGCACTCCTCATCATGTAGTTGTGCTTCTTTTACCTTGTCCACCAAGGTTGAACTGGTAGTTACTTGGAATAATTTCTCATCCGACTCCTTCGGATACTTAACTTCCAGCTCCAACTTAGCCATCTCATCTACCAACTATTCCTGAGCAGTTAACAACATTAACTTCTCACGCCCCTTTCTAATTAAAGCGTCGGCAACCACATTAGCTGTACCTGGATGGTAAAGAATCTCGCAATCGTAGTCCTTGATAAGCTCCAACCATCTCTTTTGGCGCATATTCAAATCTTTCTGTGTAAAGATGTACTTCAAACTCTTATGATCTGTTTATATCTCACACTTTTCTCCATATAGGTAGTGTCTCCATATCTTCAAAGCAAACACTACTGCCGCCAATTCCAAGTCATGGGTCGGATACCATTTCTCATAATCCTTCAGCTGACGTGATGCATAAGCAATGACTTTGCCGTTCTGCATTAGCACATAGCCTAATCCATTATATGAAGCATCGCTGTATACCACAAAATTTCCTGTACTATCAGGCAATAACAACACATGCAAAATACTCAGCCTCTTCTTCAGTTCCTGAAAACTCTCCTCACACTTTTCTGTCCAAACGAACTTCACCGTTTTCTGAGTCAAATTCGTCAATGGAGTTGCAATTTTGGAAAAGTCTTGTATGAATCTTCTGTAGTAACCTGCCAATCCCAAGAAACTCCTCACTTCTGATGGTGTCTTCGGCTGATCCCAATTCATTACAGCTTCAACCTTCGACGGATCTACTGAAATCCCATCTTTTTCAATCACACGGCCAAGAAATTGCACACGGTTCTAACCAGAATTCTCACTTTGAGAATTTCGCATACAACTTCTCATGTCACAGCGATTCCAATGTCAGCATCAATTGTTCAGTGTGTTCTTCCTTAGTTTTGGAATAGACCAAAATGTCATCTATAAACACCACTACAAACTTGTCGAGAAATGGCCTAAAAACCCTATTCATTAAGTCCATAAATGTTGCTGGTGCAATCGTTAAACCAAATGACATCACCAAGAACTCGTAATGTCCATACGAGTTCTAAATGCCGTCTTCGGTACATCCTCTCTTTTTACCTTCAACTGATGATACCCACTTCTCAAATCTATTTTTGAGAAGTATATAGCACCCTTCAGTTGATCGAACAAGTCATCAATTCTAGGTAAAGGATACTTATTCTTGATTGTAACTTTGTTCAACTCCCTATAATCAATGCAAAGCCGCATCTATCCATCCTTCTTCTTCACGAACAATATCGGCGCTCCGTACGGTGATACGCTCGACTGAATGTACTTCTTGACCAGTAATTCTTGCAGTTTTACCATCAACTCCTTCATCTCTATCGGAGCCATTATGTACGGGGCTTTAGATATCAGAGCAGTCCCCGATACTAAGTCGATCACGAACTCTATCTCTCTATCTGGCTAAAGTCCTGGCAAATCACTCAGAAATACGTCCACAAACTCCCTAACCACTGATATCTCTTCTATCTTCGAACTCTCCTTACGGGTATCCACTATGTAGGCTAAATACCCTACACAGCCTTGCTTAAATAACTTCTTGGCTTGCATAATCGTCAGACAACTCGCTTGTCTAGGCAATTTGCTACCATAAAACACTACCTTCGACGGAGTCGTAAGGTTCACCGACTTCTTCTGGCAATCGATTATCGCTCCAAGGTTGAACAACCAATCCATACCCAGTATAATATCAAACTCTCTAAGTTTTATCCAAATAAAATATACCCTCAACTCATGACCCTTAATGTTCAATCTAAAGTCCTTGTGTACAAACCTAGCAGGAATAACCTCCCTATTCACAATCTCTATGTTCAAGGCATAAACTAATTCCTCTTTAGGTAAGTCTAAGGTCTTAGCAAAGTCATCAAATATAAACGAACAAGTAGCAGCCGAATCAAATAATACATAATCAATAATACTATTGATTGGAATAATACCTGACACTACATTTTTTGACTACACTGCATCCTGCATCGTAATGTTGAATGTTCTGGCAGTGGGTCGGCTTGCCTGCGGTGGTCCAACGATAGCCAAAATGCTGTCGCTTCCATTTCCTCCACTTCCTATTGACCCTCCTGCTGGCTTCCTTGGTCAACATCGGGCCATGTGATCCTTAGATCCACATGTATAGCAAGCTCCCTTCTTCTGGTTAGGACAATTCGACGCAATGTGGACTTCCTGACCACATTTGAAACATACTCGCCTTCCCCTCAAGTACACTCTAGTGTGATTCTTCCACCATGTAGCACATGCTTCAATTCTCCTCTTCTATTTGCTTCCCTGTTGACTCCCAGCAGATATGTTGTAGTTCTATTTCCTTTTTTAGTTGTTAGCACAGCTACCACCAGTCTTGTTTTTTTGTCTCATTCTTCTTCTTCTTCAAGTCTTGATTGTACTTGGTCAAGGCATCGCCCCCACCTTCTGTGATGATCTCCTTTTCCAACATAGGTGCAAACGTGTTTAGCTGGAACATGGAGACCTTACTGTAGAGCCAGGGTTTCAATCCCTGCTAGAATCTTCTCACCTTTCGCTTGTGAGTACTGACCTGTGACGTTGCAAACCTTTCCAGCTCGTTGAATTTCGCGACGTACTCTGGCACCGTCATTGTTCCCTGCTTCAGCTCTAGAAACTGAATCTCCATCTGGTTCTGCGAACTTATTGGGAAGTACATTTTAAAGAACATATCTTTGAATCTTTCCCACGCTATAACTCCTTCTCCTTCTCTAGTCTTGTTGGCCTGCCACCAAAAGCTAGCTTCCGACTTCAGCATGAATGTCGCAAAAGTCGTCTTCTGGTCATCGCTAACTCTGGCCACATTAAAGACCTTCTCTATTTCCATCACCCATGTTTGGGCCTCTATTGGGTTCACCGATCCCTGAAATTCTGGCGGTCCTACCACTTTGAATTCCTTAAATGTAGTAGCTTGGACTTGCGGCTGATTCACAAGCGCTCCCGTCAGTAGGTTCACCAGTTGTTGAACCGAATTGGCGTTCGTCCCATCATTATTGTTATTATTATTAGTCGAACCCTCTGGTTATTGACGTGTAAGTCTTCTTCTAGGAGGCATCTTTCTGTTAAGACACACTCTTATTAGATTCCTTGCTCATCTTTTAAATATTCAAGTTCAACTTAAACATTTAAAATAAATTAATTCACACTTGAATACATAATTCGTCATTAATCTTTGATATTTTATTCATTCATAGTTTTAAAACATAGAATAGATAGCATCTCTACTATTTACATCACCTTTCCTGAACCGAAACAAGTTACAAGATCACATCATTATCTTATCCCGTTATTATCTCAAATTCTGAGATTTACACTTATTTATTACATAAGGAAACACATAGTATATTACTCTACTAATTAGGCATGTTAAGACGTCGCACAGTCTCTCCACGTTCTTCTTCCATCACCCGAAACACTATTTTGCAATCCACCATATACCACGGTAAATCCTTTAACTGAGCTGGGTAATAAAAGACACAATCTTGGGCCCTATCTATAGCCGAATGAAAAGCGTATTCTGTCTCTTTCAGCTTGGCCTTCTTTGCTTGAACCTCATCCTCAGCTCGATCTGCGCATTGTGTAGCCTTCAAGCAAGTATCCTCCGCTCTGGCATGCTTTGCTTACTCCTCTTTAATGTCGTTCTTCAGTTTCTCTATCTCAGCCAGTGCATCATCCCTCTCACTCTCCACGTGAACCAGATTCCACTTTGCATTTCCAAGCTGATCGTCCAATTCTTGAATCGTCTCCTCCTTCTGCTGAATGGTAGTCCGACTCTCGTCCACCAGCTCCTCCAGCTCTCCGACTCTATCTTGCAGCTCAACGTTGTGGTCATAGACTTCCTCGTACATCATAGCGCTAATAGAGTTAGGTGAAATCTCCTCTTCAGTATCCTCCTCCTCCTTTGACTCATCCCCGTCATCTCGGTCAAAGACTGGCTCATTCTCCTGACCCACTACAGTGATCAATGGAGATTACTCTCTCTGAACCAACTGCTCCCAGACAGTATGGATGTCACGGGGCTCCTCATCTTTAGAGGGTAACTCCTCCCTATCCTGACTGGACTCTCCAACATTTGTCATCTTGACACAAAATTTTAAAGTTTAATTATTACGTGATATCGATCGATACTGTGACGAACAAGAATTTTGTAATTTAATTTAAATATTTATCAAATTAAATAAATATTTTTGATGATTTATTTATTGAGTTATCAATGTTTTAATTATTGAGTTAAATAATTATTTGATGGAATTGTGGTAGATTAATTTAATTATATGTGTTACATTGATTAAATTAATGTGTAAAATTATTATAGTTCAAAGTGTAAATTTAATTGAGTTTATTCGATTAAAGGAGTTATTTAATAAGCATAATATTATTCTAATTAATTTAATAATTAATTAGCGATTTAATGATTTGACATAATTAATAAATGACAACTTTAATTATGTGATAATGTGACTTAATGTGGATTATTATATTTTAGTTAATTGAATTTAAATTCGATTATTTGATTAATTAAGTGTGACAATTACAACTAGGTAATAAATATTTAATTAAAATAATGGGAAATGTAAGGAGGACAAACAAGCAAGGCCTTAGTGAGTGGGAGCAGTTCATTCATGGTGGGAATTAACTGACGACCCACTAAACATCAGTTATTTCCTATACGTATATTTATATTAGTAGTAGTTCTTCATATATCAAACTTCATATATTTTCACTAGTTAACCAAAGTCAAAGAGTATTAGAGAGAAATTAATAGAAAGATTGAGTGAAGAAGTTTTGAATATTCAAAGAAGAGAAGTTTTATCTAATCAAACAAACAAGCAAGGGGTAATTCCTTATCTAATTCTTAAATTTATAAAGTTTTCCATTAACGTGTATTTTGAAGTTCTCTGTAAAAAGCCTACTTTGTGATTAATACATAAATTGGTGATATATGTGCTACTAATTGTTCATAACATATTTTCTATCATCTATGTATGTTTTAAAACAATCAAAACCATATAAATATACCATAGTTGAATTTTCATATGTTACAGAGTATGAATAACATAAATATCGCCCTTATGTATAAATTTTCATGCTTTAGTTATCTATTAAACGTTTAATTGATAGTAGATTATGATCATGCATGTTTAAACAAACAAAACGGACTTTAAACGGACATATTCGGAGTCATAACGAATCTATGATAAGAAATTTCATGAATTGTCTTGATACTTTGCAAAATACCAAAAAATAGTGAATTTAAGTATTTTAATTTGAGTGTTTATGTGATCTAAAGTGTTAAATGCATTCTAGAATCATTGAATGATGTTCCTATGAAGTTTATACTTCATGGGTAGCATTAACAATTATCGTGTTAGTTTAATTTAGATTTATTTGGGCTACGAACTGTGAAATTCGTGAACTACTGTTCCTCATCAGGGTACCCCCACCCCGCGCGGGCCCTTTTGCCTTAGAACACCCTCCTTGGCGGGCCCCTTGCAGTTCAAACCCCCACTCCGATGGGGGGTACAGAGAAGAATTATTATTTTGTGTAATTTTAAGCCATAACATGATGAGTTAACCTAACCTAATGAACCTGATAATATATTGAGTATGTAATATGGTACTATAATATATGGTTGACATGTATAATATAATTTGAAGTTTTATGTTAACAAACTATGTGTGAACCCGGATATTGTTGTCGGAAGACTTGATTATTATTGTTTAAGAGTTTATGCTTGTATGGTATACATGTTGTGGGTTCAAATTCATGTTATGTGGTTAGTCAAAAAGTTAACATTATAAACCAAGTTGTTTAGTTGAACGTAAGTGAGAAGGTCAACAGTTAAACGTAGTTGTAATGGAACTAATCGATATCATATACATAATGTAATGTGTAGGACGTTGACAAAGTGAGTTATAATTATATTTGTAGCTTATGCACGAGGAAAGTTTTCCTAACTATACTCTTTAAATTGAGCAAGTATTCTAAACTCAAATCAGTTATTGAATAAGCTTTTTATTTTCGAACTATTATCATGATGCAAGTTCTTATTCTTGTTCATTCAAGTTAAGTTTCATATGAGATATTACAAGTTCTTTAAAGTATTACTTCAATTATACAATACTTATTCGATTGTATACTCTTGAGATTTATTATTCGATTTGAATATCAATTATTGTTGAACCTTGTAAGACTAGTGAACCCTTATTGATTCGACTAGTTCATAGTTGATGAATGTTCTAAATTCTAGAACTGTTATTGAATTTATCCAAACCAAACTTCCTTTGGTGCGGACACTGATGTCAAATTGAGATGAACAACCCTGTTATAGGGGATTAATTACGCTTTAGCGTTGAGATATTATGCACAGTATGATACTAAGGGTTGATCCCCCTAAGTACGAGTAGTAAAGTCCATATAGTCTTATGACTGTTAAAGGTCTAAAGTAGAAATACTTGACAACATGGGACATAGTTCAAGGTCTTATGACCCTCAGACATACTTTTGATTCTTGTTATTCATTCTTGATTCAAAAGCCGAGCTTTCTATTATACAGACTCTTTGACTTATTCGCATCTTATTATTACTATTAAATTGTTATACTTGTGGGAAATCGTGCTGACTCTTGTATAATAACATTGCAGTTAAGAACGAAAGGTCCGACGAGCCTTCTACTAGCAAAGGTAAGGGCAAAGTTAACAAGTGATGAAGACTTGTTATTTTATTTGAGAATATTTGTTTAAAACATTTGTTGTGATGTTTAAGACTTGTTTATTTCTTTTTATTCCGCACTCGATGTTTTAAGGTTAGTATGACCTGGGATTCGATTATTTCGATGTTGTAACCCCTTAAGGGGAGGATTTCTATGTAATTATTTTTTGCATTTTTATGAGTAGATATATATGTGATATTTGTACAGTGAACACCAAATCCCGTGGAAATTGAAGTACCCGAATTTGGGGGTGTCACAAGTTGGTATCAGAGCTGTAGGTTATAAACCTTAGGTGGGGGGAAATCTTAGGGTAGTAGCCTTCGATAACATAGTAATGATAAATTTTTATCGAGTTCTAAAAAAGATAATAACTTACGTTATATGGTATATGTTTATATTTAGGTACTTGCGCGAGTATCGATTAACATCAAGTAATAACTAAGACTTAAAATTTTGATTGTCAGTATGTCAGATGTTGGAGGATCCAGTCAGCCTAGGGAGGTTGTAACCAGAGTGGCTATTGAGGAGGAGCCTAGATACATTTATATAGTCTGGGAGCAGTTAGTTCGTAGAGAGCCATCTCATTTGATCACTGTTGTTGGTCGGGAGCATGAGCCAGTGTTTGACTCAGAGGAGGACACTGAGGAGATTGAGGTTGAAGCTGAGGCAGCTGAGGAGGAGGATGAAGACCCTGATGAGTTCCCGCCAAACTCTATCAGTGCTGAGATGTACGACGAGCTGTATGACCGTAACATAGAGTTATAGGATACAGTTCGAGAGCTGAATGAGCAAACAGTTACTTAGCGGACTACCATCGAGCAGAAGGATGGTGAGGTTGAGACTTTATATACACGTTTTGGAAATGTGGAGTGGGAGTTGGTTCATGAGAAGGGCCAAGGTGAGCAGAAGTCAGAGGAGATAGAGAAGCTGAAGAATGATTTGCAAGAAGAATCTGCGAAGCTTGCCATAGCATAAGATGCTTCGATGAGGGCTTCACAACGTGAAGAGATTGTTGAAGATAACGATCAGGCAAAGAATGCTAAGATCGAAGAGATAGACTATACGTTTCAGACCGTGATTGATAAGGCCCAGGATCTGGTTATATGTTATCCAGTTCAGTTCGAGGAACTACCTTCGTATATGCTGGATCGCAGGACGATGTTTCGTGTTATGGAGGAAGAGCGCAACAGATCTGTTCGACGCCTTAATAGGCCGTGATAGGAACATTATAATTTTGTGAATACTTATTTGAGTAGTTAATAATGTAAATTCCGATGTGATTATAAACAAAGGAAAATTTTGATGATTTAAATCCTGAAGATTCTTTATCTCGGGATAGTTGATGTAAATAGCAGTGATGCTATCTTGTGTTGTTTAAAACTTTTGATTGAATAAAATACAAGAGTTTATTTGAGATGTTATGTGTTAAGTGTTATCTTAAAGTATTTAAGTTAAGTCTTAAATATTTAAGGGGAATGAATAAAGATCTAATAAGCGTATATCTTAACAGAAATATGTTGGATTTGTACGAAATCATGGTGCAATCAAATTGTAAATTAGCGGAAGCATGGTAAAATAAAAGTTTAAAAATTTCTACAAAACCATTACCCGGATCATCCTTTATACAGATTATTAATTTAAAACGATAAATAAGAAGTTATATAATTCATACCCTTATAGAACGAAGCTTTCACAGGTACGAGTTCAACTCCTAGTTCTTCGTGATCTCCTTGAATTTTCGGGTTAGATTCCCTCCTTTGATCAACGTTAGTCACCCAAGTGTTTGGTCTCTAGAGGTGATCCACCAAGGAAGAGAAATTATCAAGAAAGATGGTGGTTGGCTAAACCCTAGTTTTCTATCCTGTATAGAAAAGGAGTACTCTACAACAATAAGAATTGCATCAACTAATATCTATTATAAGACTCCTCTTATATAGATATTGATCAACCTTTCTAATCCTATTAAACATAGGGTTTCATTTAATTTATTAAACTCCTTTAATTAATTAGGCTTCCAAACATATTGGGATTTAATTAATTAAACTTATTTAATTAATTTGCCTACTAATTTTATTAGGAATAGATGAGAGTACTAATATTAAATGAATTCCTAAACTCCTTTAGAAATTAAAATAATAATAATTGTAATAAAATTAATAAGACTCCTCTTCTTAATTTATATTTAATATTTTTAAAATATTAAATAATAAATATTAAGCTATTTAATTTATTCTATCACCATAGATTAAATTAATTACACATAATGTATTATTACGATTATGCTATTATCTTCTTAAATAATTATTCTTCATTTTATGGTGTAACCCTTTAAGTTCTCCATATTAAACCGGTTGTGAATAAATCAATTAGAACAATTCTAATCATATTTAAATAAATAAAATAAACTAATAATCTATTTAAATAAATAATATTTATTCTACAATAGGGATAAGCCTCCCTAGCAATCAACGACTTTTCATATAATATAGATTTCAACATTAATCATAAAAGAACCTGTGGGTAAATAGTTACCGTACAATTCAATCCTTCCACCATACAATGTCCCAATTAAATATAAGACATGAAATTACTATCAAGTCTTATTTTATTTAATTATATGTATTTCGATTGGAAAATGCACAACTCCAAATAATACAATTTAGAAACTCCTTTCTAATTTCATTATGCCTTGGCCAAGGACTACTGGGTTGTCATTTAACGAATCACATAGAACATATCTCTTCTTTTACTAGAAATGGTAGATTTGTTATTGATCATTCATTATCTCCATATGTAATTTATTATACCCAAGCATACCCTTTGATATACATACCATAAGGGTTTTTAAGGAATAAGTCAAAGTATAATTCATTACATACAAGATACTATGATGATCAAAAGTCCAAGGATCACTTGAACTACTATTACATTAGGAATTTCTATTGACAGGCAAGTAAAACTCCATTAGGTATTTCATAGCGAGTCACGTTCAGTGAACTTATTCTCCAATAAGCACCTACATACTTGTTTTAGTGTCTCCACACAAATGATCATGGGATCAATCATCGTCATCCAATGAGCAAGCAACATATGTACCAATCTATCCGAATTTACTAATCCCCTTTTTAGTAATCCAAAGATTGTGAACTATTTTAGTTTTAAGCTTCCTAAGAATTTAGATCTCATTAGCATGATCAACATCATGATTCTAAAAGCATTGCTTAAAACTATATGTTATTTACATATTATAAAAATAGTGTCATGTAGATAATTAAATGCCTTTAATAAATGAATAACTTTATTAATAAATAAATAAGATCGTCTCCAAAGTATATGTTTTATCATCAAATATGATTGGCTTGTATACATACTACTGTCAATCTCACACTTGCACTAAAGCCAATCGTCATGGTATCTCATACCCATCTTCCCTAAGTAACTATCAAATTGTTATTGCGTTAAAGCTTTAGTAAATAGATCTACAATGTTGTCTTGAGAGTCTACACGCTCTAAGGTGACGTCTCCTCTTTTAATGATTTCTTTAATTAAAGTGCCGCAACACATGTTTAGATTCAAGATGAGATTTAGGAACTATTCCTAGTTCTATAATAAACTTTTCATCCGAAACATCAATTTGCAGCTTCACTTACAGTTATATACTTTGTCTTTTTCACTAAACCAGCATCTTTTTGCTGTTTGGAACCTTATCAATTCACTGCACCAGCTTTCAAGGTAACAACTTACCCTCAAGTGGATTTGCTATCGACTTGGTCAGTCTAAAAACTTCAGTCTGTTTAGTCCTCTTATTTAATTCAAACCCATCATGTGTCATGATGACATCCTTAGTGTCAACAAGTACTTCAAGATGTTTATCGCTGTCCTACAATGATCTTCTCCAGAATCTGACTGATCAACATCAACCTCATATATTTCATTGCATATATGATAGTAACTCATGCAATCTCTCTTTTATTGAGGACAATTTTAGAGGGATACACTCCATGACTCATCATCATGAGATACGTTTTAGAGTTTGCCATGCTAACCGCCTTTAGCATCTAATGAATATACGTTCCTTGGGTTAAGCCGAACATCCTTTTAAATCTATCTATACAGATTTATATCCCCAATGTAAGATGTTGTACCCAAATCATTCATGGTGGAATGTTTAGACAACTTTATCTTTACTAATTATAGCACTGGTATGTCATTCCTTATCAGTAGTATATCAACATATAATACTTAGTATTGTCACAGCGCTCCCACTGACCCTTTTGTACACACTAGGTTCATTCTCGTTTTTGATAAAATCAAACTCTTTTGATTGTCTCATCAAAATGAATGTTCCATCTTTGAGAAGCTTGCTTCAATCCATAAATGGATTTGTGTAACTAATATATATGATTTGCTTCAACCATTGAAATAAATTAATCTAATTGTATCATATATACATTCTCCTCTAAAAATTTATATTTGAGGAAGGGCGTCTCCACGTCCATTTGCCAAATTTAGTAATAATAAGCTACAATCGCAAGTAAAATCCAAATGGACTTGAGCATTGCTTCAAAGATCCATTTTAGATTTTATGATCATCTACCATTTCTCTAAGTCTTTATTCCTCATAGCAAGTTCTTAATTCAATGGATCATCATCATTCATAACGTGTACCTCATCGTCATCCTCTATGACGAATTTATACCTTTCAAGTATCTTTGGTACTCTTCCAGATTTACGGATAGGGTGTTGTACAGTAGGTGTCTCTACTTAGACAGGTTCATCCAATTGATCTGTAGTGGTTTGTGGTTCTTGAATTTCTTCAAGATCTATTTTTCTCCCACTAGCCCCTTCAAGGGTAAACTCATTTTCCAAGAAAGCAGCGTGTTTCACAACAAACACCTTTTGCTCAGTAGGATTGCATCAACTGATATCTATTATAAGACTCTTTTTATATAGATATTGGTCAACCCTTCTAATCCTATTAAACATAGGGTTTCATTTTATTTATTAAACTACTTTAATTAATTAGGCTTCCCAACATATTGGGATTTAATTAATTAAACTCATTTAATTAATTTGCCTCCTAATCTTATTAGAAATAGATGAGAGTACTAATATTAAATTAATTCCTAACGTCCTTTAGAAATTAAAATAATAATAATTATAATAATATTAATAAGACTCCTCTTATTAATTTATATTTAATATTTTTAAAATATAAAATAATAAACATTAAGCTATTTAATTTATTCTATCACCGTAGATTAAATTTAATTACACTTAATGTATTTTTACGTTTTTGCCATTACCTTCTTAAATAATTATTTTTCTTTTTATGGTGTGACCCTTTAGGTTCTCCATATTAAAGCGATTGTGAATAAATCAATTAGAACAATTCTAATCTTATTTAAATAAATAAATTAAACTAATAATCTATTTAAATTAATAATATTTATTCTACAATAGGGATAAGCCTCCCTAGCGATCAACGACTTTCTAGATAATAGAGATTTCAACATTAATCATAAAAGAACCTGTGAGTAAATAGTTACCGTACAATTCAATCATTCCACCATACAATGTTCCAATCAAATATAAGACATGGAATTACTGTTAAGTATTATTTTATTTATTTATATGTATTTCGATTGAAAAAGGCACAACTCCAAATAATGCAAATTAAAAACTCCTTTCTAATTTCAGTCTGCATTGGCCAAGAACTACTGGGTTGTCATTTAACGAATCATATAGGGCATATCTCTTCTTTTACTAGAAGTGATAGATTCTTTATTGATCATTCATTATCTCCATATGTAACTTATTATACCCAAGCATACCCTTTGATATAACCTAAGGGTTTTTAAGGAATAAGTCAAAGTATAATTCATTACATACAAGATACTATGATGATCTCAAGTCCAAGGATCACTTGTATAACTATCACATTAGGAATTCCTATTGACAGACAAGTAAAATTCCATTAGGTATTCCATAGCGAGTCACATTCAGTTAATTTATTCTCCAATATGCACCTACACACTTGCTTTAGTGTCTCCACACAAATGATCATGAGATCAATCATCCTCATCCAATGAGCAAGCAACATATGTACCAATCTATCCGGATTTGCTAATCCACTTTTTAGTAATCCAACGATTGTGAACTATTTTAGTTTTAAGCTTTCTAAGAATTTAGATCTCATTAGCATGATCAACATCATGATTCTAAAAGCATTGCTTAAAACTATGTGTTATTTACATATTATAAAAACAACATCATGTAGATAATTAAATGCCTTTAATAAATGAATAATTTTATTAATAAATAAATAAGATCATCTCCAAAGTATATGCTTTATCATTAAACATGATTAGCTTGTATGCATACTACTTTCAATCTCCCATTTTCACTAATGCCAATCGCCGTGGTATCTCATACCCATCTTCTCTAAGTGACGATCAAACTGTTGTTATGTTAAAGCTTTAGTAAATGGATCTGCAATGTTGTCTTGAGAGTCTACATGCTCTAAGGTGACGTCTCCTCTTTCAATGATTTCTTTAATCAAAGTGTCGTAACACATGTTTAGATTGAAGATGAGACTTAGGAACTATTCCTAGTTCTATAATGAACTTTTCATCTGAAACATCAATTTATAGCTTCACTTACAGTTATATACTTTGTCTTTTTCACTAAACCAGCAACCTTTGCTGTTTGGAATCTTTCCAATTCACTGCACTAACTTTCAAGGTAATGACTTACCCTAAAGTGGATTTGCTGTAGTCTTGGTCAGTCTGAAAACTTGAGTCTGTTTAGTACTCTAGTTTAATTCAGACCCATCATATGTTATGATGACATCCTTAGTGTCAGTTAAGTACTTCAAGATGTTTAGCGTTGTCCTACAGTGATCTTCTCCAGAATCTGACTGATCAACATTAAGTCTCGTATATTTCATTGCATATATGATAGTAATTCATGCAATCTCTCTTTTATTGAGGACAATTTTAGAGGGATACACTCCATGACTCATCATCATGAGACACATTTTGGAGTTTGCCATGCTAAACGCCTTTAGCATCTAATGAATATATGTTCCTTGGGTTAAGCCGAACATCCTTTTAAATCTATCTATACTGATTTATATCCCCAATATAGGATGTTCTACCCAAATCATTCATGGAGGAATATTTAGACAACTTTATCTTTACTGATTATAGCGCTGGTATGTCATTCCTTATCAGTAGTATATCAACATATAATACTTAGTAATGTCACAGCGCTCCCACTGACCCTTTTGTACACACTAGGTCCATTCTCATTTTTGATAAAATCAAACTCTTTGATTGTTTCATCAAAATAAATGTTCCATCTTTAAGAAGCTTGCTTCAATCCATAAATGGATTTGTGTAACTCATATACATGATTTTCTTCAACCACTGAAACAAATTAATCTGGCTGTATCATACATACATTCTCCTCTAATAATTTATATTTGAGGAAGGGCGTCTCCACGTCTATTTGCCAAATTTAGTAATAATAAGCTACAATCAGAAGTAAAATCCAAATGGACTTGAGCATTGCTTCAAAGATCCATTTTAGATTTTATGGTCATCTACCATTTCTCTGAGTCTTTATTCCGCATAGCATGTTTGTAATTTAATGGATCATCATCATTCCTGACGTGTACCTCATTGTCGTCCTCTATGACAAATTTATACCTTTCAAGTATCTTTGGTACTCTTACAGAATTACGAATAGGGTGTTGTACAGTAGGTGTCTCTACTTGGACAGGTTCATCCAATTGATCTGTAGTGGTTTGTGGTTCTTGAATTTCTTCAAGATCTATTTTCCTCCTACTAGCACCTTCAAGGGTAAACTCCTTTTCCAAGAAGGCAACGTGTTTCGCAACAAACACCTTTTACTCAGTAGGATTGTAGAAATATTATCCCAAACTCTCTTTAGGATATCCCACAAATGTGCACTTATCAGATCTTGTCCCAAGCTTATCATTTTTAAACCTTTTCACATAAGCTGGACATCCTCAAATCTTAACATGCTTAAGACCAGGTTTTCTCCCTGTCCACATCTCATATGGAGTCTTGGGGACGAATTTCGATGGTACCTTATTTAGTAGATATGTAGCTGTTTCTAGGGCATGACCCCAGGATAAAATTGGAAGATCTGTAAAACTCATCATGGAACGAACCATATCCAATAATGTTCAATTTCTCCTTTTAGATACTCCATGTACTTGGTGGAGTCCATTGTGAGATTATACCATTATCTTTGAGACAATTAAAAAACTAACCGCTTAAGTATTCACCACCTCAATCCGATCGAAGAATCTTAATACTCTTGCCTGTTTGTTTCTCTACTTCACTTCTGAACTCTTTGAACTTTTCAAATGATTTAGATTTGTTTTCATTAAATACACATATCCAAATCTTGAGTGATCATTAGTGAAAGTAATAAAATAAGAATACCCACTCCGTGCATTTGTTGCCATAGGTCCACAAACGTCTGTGTGAACCAACGCTAACAACTCTGTAACTCTTTCTCCTTTTCCACTAAAAGGAGATTTAGTCATTTTACCCATGAGACAAGTTTCACAAGTTGGATATGATTCATAATCGGATAGCTCTAAGAGCCCATCTTTATGCAACTTGGATAATCTTGTTTCATTTATATGACCGAGTCTACAGTGCCACATATAGGTATAATTAACATCATCTCTTTTCCTTTTCTTAGTTTGTTATATTTGAAATATATTTTCATGCAAGTCAAGTATGTAAAGTCCATTTCGCAAATTACCAACACCATATAAATCACTATTTTTATAAATAGAACAACTGTTGTTCTTTATTATAATTTCAAATCCATCTATATCTAATACAGAATTTGAAATAATGTTTCTAATGATATTCGAAACAAAATAACAATTATTTAAATAAATGGACTTGCCCGTAGGCAGTGCTAAACAATAAGTGCCTACAACTAATGCAGCAACCTTTGCTCCATTTCCCACTCGTAGGACAAGCTTATCCTTATTCAGCTTTCTACTTTTGACCAGTCCCTACACAGTATTACATATGTGAGAACCACAGCCGGTATTCAATACCCAAGTAGAATTTTGAATTTCTAAAAAATTTATTTCAATTATGAACAAACTTTGATTAGAAGTCGAAGCTTCTCCAAGCTTCTTCTCTGCCATAAACTTCTTGCAGTTCCTGTGACACCCCCAAATTCAGGTAATTCGTTTCCACAAGATTTGGTGTTCACTTTCTAAATAAAACATACATCTACCCAATAAATAGGAATGTAAAATAAAATACAACCTCATCGACAAATAAAATCTTCCTTATGAAAAAAGATTACAACTTTAATCCAAAACTATCCCAGGTTTGCTAATCTTAACATAACAAATAAGTGCGGAATAAAACATCATAAACTAGGTCTTATTACAATCAAGATTCAAGATAACAAGTCTTCACTTGCCCATCTATCCTTTCCCTTTATTTGTTGACGGTATATCAACATTCTCGGCTTTAAATGCAAGGGGTTATAAAATACGCAAGAGTTAGCAAACAAAAGCTCACTTGAAATGTACAATGATATGCCATAATTGAATAACTTCAAAATAATTTGAATAACATTTCTTTCATCAAAATAAATAATTGAATAATAATTCTTTCATCATATTTAGAATTTGAATATTGAATTTATCTGAGGGTCATACGACCTTGAACAATGTCCTACGTTATAAATATTTCTATTTAAACCTTTAACAGTCATTAAGACTATGGACCTTTAACTCGTACTTAGGGGGATGAACCCTTCGTACCATGATTGTGCACAAACATTCAACGCTTTCGCTTAGTAACCTCCCATAATCAATAGGGTTGTTCATCTCAGTATTTGAATACAAGTCAGCACCAAAAAAAGTTTGGTTTGGATAACTAAAAGGAAATTTGGAGTTTCAACTATCATCAACTAAGGAGTAGTTGAATCGACTCACAATACTTTAATAGTTCGATAATATAAGAATCATGAACCAAATGTAAGATACAATAATAGATTTCATGATAACTAGGTATGCTTTGGAATAACTTAAAGCATTCGAAATATTGGTGGATCTCGCTTGAACAATTAAGTCAAGATGACATCATTATGATAATAACTTCAATACTTGTGCATTATGAACATTAGAATACAATATAACTTGTACAATACATAACAAGTTAAGAATCAAAAATAAACTTGCATGATATAATGAGCAAGGTTAGAAACTTGCACAATGAAAAGATATAATGATAAAACTTGCATAGCGTACAAGAACGGTTTAGAAAACTTGCACAATATAAACAACAAGTTTAGAGATAGGAAACTTGTCTCAAGCGCAAGCTACAATTTAATAAATACAATCACTTCCACAATTATCCTACACATTACATTACGTTTAAAACATCTATTAGTACCTAACTATAACGTTTAAACTGTTGAACTTCTTACATAAGTTCAACTCAGAACGTTGTTCACAACATAAGTTGATAACTAGTCACAAATGTGAGTTTAACTCACGATCATACACGTATAGCACCTCAAACTATTATATCGTACTCTAGGATAATAATTCCAATTAAACACATAATATAATAACATAAGACTTCAAATTATCTTAAACACATCAAAACTATGTTATCTCATTATCTATTACACTTAACAAGTCATCAATATGCGTTAGCCAAACAAACACGACACAAAAACTCAACGAAGCGAAAACAAAATTCCTGGACAGCAAGGTGTTCTGCTGGGGCGGGTCCTCAAAGGGTAAAAGCCCCGCTAGGGCAGGGCCCACTACTGGTGGCCAAGAAATAAGCCAATTTGGCTTATTTTTTCACACTGAAATCTGATTTTTTCAACATGATGTACATGAAACTTTATGACAACAAAATTTTAGACTCTTAGCAGGATTATAACATACAAAATCATTACAACACATAATCAAAAACCCAGTTTTCATGATTTTTTTGAAGAAAAACACAATATCAAGCGTTCCTGATGAAAATTGCTATTGCGAATTCATTTTTAAACCAATTCATGAAATTTCAATTGTAATAACTCTAATTCTTAACATATTAAGATAACCCATAATCAATTTAAACAATAATCAATAATCAAACACAAATTTGATAGTTTAAAAAGGCTATTTTCAAAATTAGGTTACAGTAAATCATTATGAACATGATTTCTTCTTGTTCATTGAAATTACATGGATTGAATTGCTAAAAAAAGCTATATAACTCATATACAAACATGATATAACACATATCACACATAAATTTCATGCTCACATCAATTTTGTGAAAATAATTTTTACAAAGAGTTCTAAACTATGAAGATATTGAAAAACACAATTAAAAGTTATGGAGTTTATGATTATACCATTTTCTAGATTGGATTAGGAGAAGAGATGGGAGATGATGATGGTGTATAGTTCTCCTCTTGCTTTCTCAAAGCTTCTTCTTCTTCTCTCTTCTTCCTCTTCTTCTTCTTTGAGTATTCTCTCTAACTCTCTCTATTTTTTTTCTTTGCTTTATAAAACTAACTGACTAACTTTTAAACTAACATATATTATAGATATATAATATACACATACATATATAATATATATATAACTTATAATATTAATATAGCTAATAAGTAATATACTAATTGCTATACTAACTACTACTTATTACATAGGTTACAAAAAATTTAATTTGAAAAGCCATAAATAAGGCCATGTTTGGCAAAACCACATTATTTTTTTAAAAAATAGATTTTTATTAATTAAGGCCATTTTTGGTAAAACAAGTTTAAAACAAAAGTAAGGGCCTTGTTTGGTAAAATCAATTTAAAACCCTTTTCAATTCTTTTAATAAATCCTTTAACCTATGGTTTAAATGCTACACTTTATTTAATTGCAACCTTCTAATTTAATTAAATAAAAGCTAACATTTATTAATTAATTAAAAATGCACATAATACCAAATTGCTACATAATTGTAATTCCCTTATTAATCATAATTCATGTAACAAATTAGTAAATCATTATAAACACTTAGCACATAATATTGCTCTAATTTAATTATTCTCAATTAAAATAGAATTATGCTACACCATTACTTACACATCATTTTAATTAATTCTATTGCACTTAATTAAATTAATCCACAACAATAACAAAAATTATTTATTTAGCTCAATAAAAAAATCCCATAAAATATTTATTTAATTTAATAAATATTTACAATTAAGATATGAAAATCTCATTCGTTATAATCTTCCCTCCTTAAAAGGATTCTGTCCCCAGAATCACAACATAAAAAAAACCTCATCTATTACATTCTTCCCCCCTTAAAAGGATTCTGTCCCCAGAATCGATATATAAGAGGTTACATAATCAATTAAGCAAATAATTGAGGATATGATTTTCTCATTACATCTTCGAGTTCCCACGTAGCTTCTTTAGCACTGTGGTTCCTCCAGATTATCTTAATAGAAGGTATCACTTTATTCCTAAGTACTTGTTCTTTCCTATCAATTATCCAAACATAAACCTCTTCATAAGTTAAGTCTTTATCAAACTATAAAGGCTTGTATTCTATTACATGTTTATAGTCGTGTTTATACGATCGTAACATGGAAATATAAAAAAAGTTGTGTATATTGTCCAGCTCCGGAGGTAATGCCACCTCGTAAGCCACTTCGCCCACTTTTCGTAGTACCTCAAAAGGTCCAATAAATCGGGGACTCAGCTTCCCCTTCTTGCCAAATCGAATCTTCCCCTTCCAAGGAGATACCTTCAGGAAAACGAAGCTTCCTGGTAAGAATTCTCGATTCTGTCGATGTTGATCGGCATATTTCTTCTCTCTGTCTTGAGCATCAACCAGTCTCGTTCTGATCAGCTTCACGATTTTGGCCGTTTGTTGTACCAGTTCTGATCCCAACAGTTGACGTTCACCGACTTCATCCCAGCACAAAGACGTTCTGCACTTTCTGTGGTATAACCCTTCGTAAGGCGGCATGCCAATACTCGCGTGGTAAGTATTATTGTAGGCGAACTCCACGAACGGTAGATGATCATCCTAGCTTCCCTTGAAGTCCATCACACAAGCTCTGAGCATATCCTCTAGCGTCTGAATTATTCTCTCGCTCTAGCCATTAGTCTGAGGATGGTACGCTGTACTTATTCGCAATTGCGTTCCCAGACACTCTTGCAAACGCTTCCAGAAATTCAACGTAAAACGTAGATCTCTGTCGGACACAATCGACACCGGAACACCGTGTCGAGAAATAACCCCCTTGACGTACAGCTTCGCCAATTATTTTAAGTTGTACTTAATCCTGATCGGTAGAAAGTGGGCTGACTTCGTCAGTCAATCCACAATCACCCATATCGCATCAAAACCCTTCTGAGTTGCTGGAAGACCAACCACAGAATCCATCGTGATATGCTCCCACTTCCACTCTGAAATCTCCAGCGGTTGTAGCAATCCACTGGGTCTCTGGTGTTTTTCTTTAACTTTTTGGCACGCTAGACATTTCGTAACGCATTCGGCAACATCCCTCTTCATGTTTGGCCACCAGAAGTGGTGCCTGAGATCCTGGTACATCTTCGTACTCCCAGGGTGAGTAGAATATCTTGAGCTGTGAGATTCGTTCAAAATCTCCTCTTTAACTTTTGGTGCTGGCAGTACCCAGATTCTTCCTTTAAATCATAGCATGCCTTCATTATCGATCTGGAACTTGAACTCTTCGCCATCGACTATTCTTTTTCAGATCTTTTCGCACTCTTCGACGTGAAGTTGTGCTTCTTTCACTTTGTCTACCAGAGTAGAACCAGTAGTTACTTGAAACAACTTATCATCCGATTCCTTTGGAAACTTCACTTCCAGCTCTAATCTAGCCATCTGTTTTATTAACTGGTCCTGATCAGTTAACATGTTTAGCTTCTCCTGACCCTTTCTACTCAAAGCGTCAGCGACGACGTTAGCTTTACCCGGATGGTAAAGGATCTCGCAGTCGTAGTCCTTGATTAGTTCCAACCATTTCCTTTGGCGCATGTTCAAATCCTTCTGGGTAAAGATATACTTCAAACTCTTATGATCCGTGTATATCTCACACCTTTCTCCATAGAGGTAGTGTCTCCAAATCTTTAGAGCAAACACTACTGCCGCCAACTCCAAGTCATGGGTCGAATACCCCTTCTCATAATCGTTTAGCTTACGTGATGCGTAGGCAATGACCTTGCCATTCTGCATCAACATGCAACCTAAACCCTTATGTGAGGCATCGCTATAGACTACGAAATTTCCCGTACTATCCAGCGAGGACAACACAGGCGCAGTAATCAACCTCTTCTTCAGCTCCTGGAAACTTTCCTCACACTTTTTCGTCCAAATAAACTTAACTATTTTACGAGTCAAATTCGTTAACGGAGTCGCGACCTTGGAAAAATGCTGAATAAATCTCCTGTAATAACCCACCAATCCCAAGAAACTCCTCACTTCCGACGGCATTTTCGGCTGATCCCAATTCATTCTCGCTTCAACCTTCGAAGGATCTACCGAAATACCATCCTTTTCGATCACGTGGCCAAGAAATTGCACACGTTCTAACCAGAATTTGCATTTTGAGAATTTCGCATGAATCTTCTCTCGCCTCAGCGATTCCAACGTTAGTCTCAAATGTTCGGTGTGTTCTTCCTCAGTCTTGGAATAAACCAAAATGTCATCTATGAACACCACCACGAACTTATCTAGGAATGGCTTAAACACCATGTTCATTAAGTCCATAAATGCAGCTAGGGCATTCGTCAGACCAAATAACATTTGTTGTCCCAGAATGGGTATGACAATTACGCACAAGTATACGCGGTCAACAAGTAATAAAGAGTAAGTACAGATATCGTTCCCACGGAGAATTAACAGATAAAGGGTTGCCAAACCACTAGCACGTAATCATTTCAGTCTTATTTAAATGGGCGGTAAAGTGAATGAATTTAAACTAATTAAACTAGACAAGGAATTAAACTTAAACTAAATAATCCTATAGTGAAATCAGATAATGAAGACATGAGATTCCAATTTCCCCTAATGATTCATTTAAGTCAACATACTTTCAGTTAGGTCAAATTAATCGTAATAGTTTGTTAGCCGAGAACACGAAAGTGAGAGAAGGCCATCTTTCGATGCACCTAATCCATATCACATGCAATCCACAGATGATAGATGCACGTGAACAACCACATTACCTAAATCACTATATGTCTATGCGATCTACAAGTAACTAGGGTTTAAGCACAGGTTCTCTATTGACTACGAGCGGCGCTTCGGTATATATCTATCCTAAGTATAAATCATACATTCAACGCCCTGTAAACATATAATCGCCCACTACTACGATTAGATCTAAACCCACACTTCGTCTTTCAAACCCATGTGGATTGTCATAGTAATTGGTCATGACTCAATTAAGCAATGGAAGCATAAATTGCAATAGACAATCATATAGCAATCAATAAGAACCAATATGGAAGAGAAATCAAATTAAGCTACTCATTAGGTTCCATTGAAACCTAAAAATAGATTTAAGATATCATAATGAAGCACATCTATCATCCACAAGTTAAATACACATCATGAGATTACAAAATAGAAAGCAAAGAGAGTTTAAAGATAGGAAATGCAAATCTGAGTCTCCAAGCATCCAATATTAAATCTTCAATAACATCCACTTGTTTCAATCTTCTTCTCTAAACAAAACTCTAGAAACTAACTAACTAATTAACCTTAACCTAATCTAATCCTAATCTAGACAAGGAATTGAAAGAGAAGGAAATGGAAAATTAGGGCTTAAGGCCAATGTGAGCTCCCTAGTGGAGATTTTTTATCAATTGGGGCAAGAAACCCTTATAAGCTAGCCTCTCCCGTCTGTCTAAGTGAAGGTCAAAGCCTGGCAGTATTTTTGACCTGCGCGGCCACGCGTGCTTAAGGCTTGAAGAGGGCGCGGCTCGCGGCTTTGGAATCCTGAGTTCTACTGGCTTTTTGCTGCTGGCTCAAGGCTGGCTGCTGCATGCTTTCTTGCTGCTTTCATTTGCACTTCTTAAGCCTTATTTGTTGCTCCTTCACCCATGCCATCTTTATGCTTTAAGCCGCTATCTGTGCTTTGCCCCATTTTAGCGTTCTTTGGCTCTTTTTTCGCTCAATGTGCACTAAAGGAATTCCTAAACCTGAAAATCACTAAATAAGGGAAAACACATGAAAAGCACAAGAATACTTGAGTTTAGACCACAGAACAAGCTGGTTACTATCTGAATAATTGGTCAATAAAACCACTTATCAAATACCCCCAAACTTAAACGTTGCTTGCCCTCAAGCAACCAAAACAAAACTAAACAAAAGATGCAATGCACTATCTACAATGTATGCAACTTATACTATCATGAATGCGAATCTAAGCCTCAGTCAGAATTGAAATTCAAATGAAATGCCTCAGAAAAATCACAGGCTAATCAAACAGATAAGCTACCCAAGACAAGATCATAAGGCATATCCTTGCAAATCCAAACCTGTCAGCACTGATGTAGTGTGTGTGTGCTTAGCAACCATTAAACATGCTTTTGAACATATATATCACATACTATGCTTCTTAGGGGAAAAATAAGTTTCAACTTAAGAAAAACAGTAAATCAGATAAGTTCTAACTAAGACCATGCATCACTTAAGCTAAGAGTCCACAGGGGATTTATTCTGCTTTTTATTAACTCACGAGGGCATTTTCGCACTTTCCCGTGTACACACTCGACTGTGCAATGCCTAGTCCTCTTAAGCTTTTCAATGATGCTAGTGTAGCAAGCTTTTGACCAATGACTCCCAGACCAGACGGCCTTAGGGCGCTGGGTGTAGAGACACCCCGAGGGCTTACTTGCTTGAATATCAAAGGCCACAGAACTCGACGTAGCCGAAGTGTTTATTCTATTTTTTTCTTTCTTTTTCAAAACATTTTCTTTTCTTTTCTTTTTCTTTTCAAAGGGGAGTGCGTCTTACGCTCCATCTCCCCACATAGCATGCATACCCCCTGTTTTCCCCCAAACTTAAGCTTTTTACAGTCTAGTTATTATCATATGAGAACTGAAACTCTTTCATTAAAACATAGATTTCCCACCAGAAGACAAGTATGTGAAAATTTAAACTAAGCATATCATGGTGGTTACTCTATCGTGCTAACTGGCTACACAGTATCTGACAGGTAAGGATTTACATATAAGATAATATTATCAAGCTTAAGTCTCAAATCAGTTCAAAGATCAAGCGATTTCAGCTTCCTCACAGGCCAAATACAGAACTAACCAACTGAAACTGGATTCATGCAAAATGTCCTAACACAGAATGCAAAAATAAAAGAAAATTTTTAAAATTTTGACAAATTTTAACAAAATACGATCTACAAGCACTAAATAACTAACATAGTATGACATAAAAACACAGTATGACATGAACTAACACAATATGAAATGAACTAACTACATGCAAAAACAAAACCAATACCCTCAAACTTGAAATGTTCAATGTCCTCATTGAAGGTAAAGGTAAAAAGAAACTCCCCTATTCGGCTTCATCGTCGCTCTTATCCTCATTGTCCTCCTGTTCTGGTGGTGTGTCTGGAGGTGGATAAGTAGCGGCGGATCCATATGTCAGGAACTGCACTTGCACTCCCATCTGGCCAAAAGCGTGGGACAATGCCCCGTAGAAATCTGTAGTGAAGGCCTGGAAGTTCGTGCTCATGGCATCCATCATACGCTACAAATGCCTCTCCATCCTATCTATATGCTCCTAGATAGTGTGTGAGGACTCGAACTGCTTTGGTGGCATCCTCTCAGAAGTCTCCCCCGTCTCTCTCTGATCTGGCAATATGAACCCTGCTCCCAGAGGATGAGATTTGCCACCTTTCTATATCTTAAACGACTCAATGGTAGGGTGGTCAATGGTGCTCATGGGCATCTGTATCGGCTCTGCGTCGGACCATAAAACTCCATTCATAATGTAGATCCTGGTAATCATCGATGCGTGTGGGATACTAGCTGAATTATCGCCACTCAAAAATCTGTGGATTGAACTATTAATCACGTATCCCAAGTCTATTTTCTTGCCCTTGATGATCCCATATAGGAAAATAGCCAGGTCCTTAGTGACCTCATTCTGATGCTGTGTTGGCATCATATTTGCGCAAATGAAGCTGTACCATGCCTTCCCATACCTGCTCAAGGCGGCTTGGGGGAAATGCAATTTCTGATCCGTCCCCTGCTTCAGCTTCCTAGATGTGCCTGACTTACACAGATAATCACAGATGGCATCAAGCTCCAATCCCCACTCCCTAGCATAAAGAGACTCCGGTGCATCCAATGCATTATTCGATAAACTGAAAAGCTTGTTGATGCACTCTTTTGCAAAGGACATTTCACATCCCCGCACGAAGATTTTGTTGGACTTGGTGAATTTCGCATTGGCATAGAATTCCTATACCACAGAGATGGGGGCTACCATAGGCTCCACACAGAATAGATTCCAGCCCCTCCCTCTAATCATAGCAGCCATATGCCCGTCCAACTTCCTGTCTGGTACTAATCCTCGTTCCAGCACAAATTTCCTGCCTACCAGAGCGTCATGGAAGAATTTTTACACCTTTAGACTGACAAACTTGTGGTCATCATAATCGATGCCACCTCCCCCGTGCTCAGAATCACTGCCCATGGATGTAGACTCTCTCCTACTTCGCTTGGATGCTATTTGGACTGAAAATTGAAGATTAAAATCTAACACTGTACTCAACGAACCAACCCAACTCAATATTAATTTTTCTCGGCTCTCGAACCCTCACTCACTGTCTCAATTGATCAGTTTGAGACGATGAGGTTGATGGGTGTATTAGTGATTTTAATTGAGGGGGTAGGAGGTTTTTGAAACTAGGGCTTGTGGTAGAGGGGATTTATGTATGAAGCTAGGGTTTAGTGAAATAGAATGAGGGAGATGGAAGATGGGAGAACTGAGGATTGGGAATTTTTTGTTTAATGGATTATAGATTGATATAAGGATGAAGGAAGAAGTTAAGGGTTTGAGTGAGAGAGATGTGGGGCTGAGCATCTGAAATGAAATGAAGTGAAGTGCCCCAAAATCTACTGAAAATTGTTTAAGTTTGGACCTGTCTGCCCGACGCGCGGCCGTGCGCCCTCTCAAGCCTATTCAAGCGCGACTGCTCCCTGTGCCAGTTTTTGATTTCAGCAGAATTTTGTTAGGCACTGAGGCTAGCCGTGAGGTTTACATTCAATCCAGCAACAATGAACTAAGAAAAGAATATAACCTTTATTAAGCCCACTTAACTATCAAAAGGAAATAATAACTATTTACAACCAAGAGAATTAACATAGTAGGATATATGCATGTGATTCCCAAAAATTTCTCTATGTGTGTATACGCAATGTACAAGTGCATCACAATATGTCTATAAGCTTCTAAGTCCCAAAAATCTACGCACTAATGCCTAAGTTCAAAAATGTAAGCATTGAAATCCTAAATCTAAAAGTATTCAAAAATTTACACTAAGAATTAAACTACTAAGAATTAAACAAGGGGAGAGAAAAGGTAGATAAATAATTAGAATTAAACAAGTAGAATGAGAGAGAAATGATGGGGTGTCTCCCATCGAGCGCTTGATTTATAGTCCTCTAGCTGGACTGTGTCTGACACTACTATCCGATCCCCCGACGATATTGGAGAAACCCTCCATCCATTAGAATTACCGTGTGAGCTTGGAGGCTTCCCAATGTTGGGTACGAAATCGTGACGCAATCAAATTGCAAATATTAGCAGAAGCATGGTATATCAGAGTTTAAAAAAATTTCTACAAAACCATTACCCGAATCATCCTTTATGCAAATTATTAATTTAAAATGATAAATAAGAAGTTATGAAATCATACCCTTGTAGAACGAAGCTTCCACATGTACTAGTTCAACTCCTTGTTCTTCGTGATCTCCTTGAATTTCTGGGTTAGATTCCTTCCTTTGATCAACGTTAGCCACCCAAGTGTTTGGCCTCTAGAGGTGATCCACTAAGGAAGAGGAATTATCAAGAAGGAGGGTGTTTGACTAAACCTTAATTTTCTATCCTCTATAGAAAAGGAGTACTCTCCAACAATTGGAATTTCATCAATCAATATCTATTATAAGACTTCTCTTATATAGATATTGGTCAACCCTTCTAATCCTATTAGACATGAGATTTCTTTTAATTAATTAAACTCCTTTAATTAATTTAGGCTTCCCACCACATGGGAATAATTAATTAAATTCATTTAATTAATTTGTCTCCTAATCTTATTAGGAATAAATGAGAGTACTAATATTAAATTAATTACTAAACTCCTTTAGAAATTTAAATAATAATAATTGTAATAATATTAATAAGACTCCTCTTATTAATTTATATTTAATATTTCTAAAATATTAAATAATAAACATTAAGCTATTTAATTTATTCTATCACTATAGATTAAATTAATTATACTTAATGCATTATTACGATTATGCCATTACCTTCTTAAATAATTATTCTTCCTTTTATGGTGTGACCCTTTAGGTTCTCTATATTAAACCGGTTGTGAATAAATCAATTAGAACAATTCTAATCTTATTTAAATAAATAAATTAAACTAATAATCTATTTAAATAAATAATATTTATTCTACAATAGGGATAAGCCTCCCTAGCGATCAACGACTTTCCAGATAATATAGATTTCAACATTAATCATAAAAGAACCTGTGAGTAAATAGTTACCATACAATTCAATCCTTCCACCATACAATGCCCCAATTAAATATAAGACATGAATTTACTGTCAAGTCTTATTTTATTTAATTATATGTATTTCAATTAGAAAATGCACAACTCTGATTAATACAAATTAGAAACCTCTTTCTAATTTCATTCCACCTTGGCCAAGGATTCCTGGGTTATCATTTAACGAATCACATAGAACATATCTCCTCTTTTACTAGAGGTGGTAGATTCTTTATTGATCATTCATTATCTCCATATGTAACTCATTATACCCAAGCATACACTATATATGCCTTAAAAGGTCTTAAGGAATAAGTCAAAGTATAATTTGTTACATACAAGATACTATGATGATCTCAAGTCCAAGGATCACTTGTACTACTTTCACATTAGGAATTCCTATTGACAGACGAGTAAAACTCCATTAGGTATTCCATAGCGAGTCACGTTCAGTGAACTTATTCTCCAATAAATACCTACATACTTGCTTTAGTGTCTCCACACAAATGATCATGAAATCAATCATCCTCATCTAATGAGCAAGCAACATATGTATCAATCTATCCGGATTTACTAATCCCCTTTTTAGTAATCCCATGTTTGGGAACTATTTTAGTTTTAAAACTTTCTAAGAATTTAGATCTCATTAGCATGATCAACATCATGATTCTAAAAGCATTGCTTAAAACTATGGGTTATTTACATATTATAAAAACAGCACCATGTAGATAATTAAATGCCTTTAATAAATAAATATTTTATTAATAAATAAATAAGATTGTTTACAAAGTATGTGCTTTATCATCATACATGATTGGCTTGTATGCACACTACTATCACCCAACATGAGAGGCTTCAGATTTAAACTACCTAGCATATGATGTGTATAAAAATTCCCCGTACTGAAGGATGGGGAGCTAGGAACTGCTTTCGTTGTGTACATGAAATAATTGGGGCATTGAGGTTTACCCAACACAACAGATTTTTCTTCTATTCTCTCTTCTTCTGACCACCATGGTTTCAAGAATGCAGACTCTCTCATATCCTCGAGATCCATATCTGTGATGTGACTTCCAAGGGGGAAAGGGTGTGAAAATGTAACTGGCTTTTCCAACTTCGGCGGAGAAAGCTCTTGGGGTATTGTCACGGTTGGTTCATACTTTTCCACGTCCCCAATTGTCTCCTCTATATCCATTGCCTTCAGCTAGTCCAGTTGCAAGTGCACTTCCGGTTCTCCATCAGTTTTAGCATCCATATCATAACACCAATTTTTCTGGGGGTCATTGCTCACGGCTTCAGTCATTGGAGGTACTTGATTCTGAAGATTTTGTATTTCTATCTCTTGCTCAAACACTTCCTCCTTTCTTAAAGCCATGCTGATTTTCTCCACCCAATTCTAAAGATTCTCAATCGACTTCGCTTACTCAATCAAGATCTCCTTTGTTGATGCTATGGAGTTTCCCCACAAACTTTCCAATCTTGCCTTTTCTGTTTCAGCCTCAAAATCCATGTACTGAGTCTCACTGATAGGAGTATTGTTGATTAGGGCCATCTGATTTTGAAAATTCTGGTTTGATAGTTCTTGGCTCCTAAGCATCTCCTCTTGGTCCGCTAAACTCCTATACATGACTTCCTTTAGAGACTATTTTTCTTGTAAACACGGGGATTGATATGTGGGGTTTGGTGCATACATTGGACTTTGCTCGCAGTATTGGTCTTAATAGCTCGTTGAAGAGTTTGGGTGATACCCCCAATCTTGCTGATAATTGGGATAAACCTCATTGTAGGAGTAATCACCCCCATACTGCTCTTGTCCATAACTTATGGGATTCTGATGGCTCGTGTAGGTTCCAGCACCATAGTCATAAGTTGTTGCCGTCTCTTGATTCTGTTGGGCTGAAACAGTATCCAACTTCCTTGAGAGAACCTCTAGCTGTGCTGAAAGAGTAGCAATTGGGTCGACTCCATCATTCCCTACTTCCCTTAGTTGCTCTTTCCTTGTGTAACACCATGGATAGAAATTTAGATCCATTGTACTTGAAAAGAGAATATAGGAAGAGAATTAAACAAAAATAAAATGTTTAAATTAAGACTAATTTGATTGAAACTAATGTTGGCAAACAGTTATCAAATTAAGTCCCCGGCAACGGTGCCAAAAACTTGTTGTCCCCGAATGGGTATGACAATTATGCGCAAGTATACGCGGTCAACAAGTAATAAAGAGTAAGTACAGATATCGTTCCCACGAAGAATTAACAGATAAAGGGTCGCCAAACCACTAGCACGTAATCATTTCAGTCTTATTTAAATGGGCGGTAAAGTGAATGAATTTAAACTAATTAAACTAGACAAGGAATTAAACTTAAACTAAATAATCCTATAGTGAAATTAGATAATGAAGACATGAGATTTCAATTTCCCCTAATGATTCATTTAAGTCAGCATACTTCCAGTTAGGTCAAATTAATTGCAATAGTTTGTTAGCCAAGAACATGAAAGTGAGAGAAGGCCTCGATGCACCTAATCCATATCACATGTAATCCACAGATGATAGACGCACGTGAACACCCACATTACCTAAGTCACTATATATCTATGCGATCTACAAGTAAATAGGGTTTAAGCACAAGTTCTCAATTGACTACGAGCGGTGCTTCGGTATATATCTATCCTAAGTACAAATCATACATTCAATGCCATGTAAACATACAATCGCCTGCTACTACGATTTGATCTAAACCCACACTTCGTCTTTCAAACCAATGTGGATTATCACAGTAATTGGTCATAACTCAATTAAGCAATGGAAGCGTAAATTATAATAGAAAATCACATAGCAATCAATAAGAACTAATATGGAAGAGAAATCAAATTAAAATACTCATTAGGTTCCATTGAAACCTCAAAATAGATTTAAGATATCATAATGAAGCACATCTATCATCCACAAGTTGAATACACATTATGAGATTATAAACTAGAAAGCAAAGAGAGTTTAAAGATAGGAAATGCAAATCTGAGTCTCCAAGCATCCAATATTCAATCTTCAATAACATCCACTTGTTTCAATCTTCTTCTCTAAACAAAACTCTAGAAACTAACTAACTAATTAACCTTAACCTAATCTAGACAAGGAATTGAAAGAGAAGGAAATGGAAAACTAGGGCTTAAGGCCAATGTTTAAGCCAGCCTCTCCTGTCTGTCTAAGTGAAGGTCAAAGCCTGGCAGTATTTTTGACTAGCGCTACCGCGCGTGCTTAACGCTTGAAAAGGGCGCGGCCGTGCGGCCCTGGAATCATGAGTTCTACTGGCTTTTTGCTGCTGGCTCAAGGCTGGCTACTGCATGCGTTCTTGCTGCTTTCATTTGCACTTCTTAAGCCTTATTTGTTGCTCCTTCACCCATGCCATCTTTATGCTTTAAGCCGCTATCTGTGCTTTGCCCCATTTTAGTGTTCTTTGGCTCTTTTTCGCTCAATATGCACTAAAGGAATTCCTAAACCTGAAAATCACAAAATAAGGGAAAAACACATGAAAAGCACAAGAATACTTGAGTTTCGGCAACAGAACAAGCTGGTTACTATCCGAATAAGTGGTCAATGAAACCACTTATCAACATTACCAAGAACTCGTAATAACCATACCGAGTCCTAAAAGCTGTCTTCGGTATATCTTCTCCCCTCACCTTCAACTGATGATACCCGCTTCTCAAATCGATTTTCGAGAAGTATCTAGCACCCTTCAGTTGGTCGAACAAGTCTTCGATCCTAGGTAAAGGATACCTATTTTTCATTGTAACTTTGTTCAACTCCCTATAATCAATGCAAAGTCTCATCGATCCATCCTTGTTCTTCACAAATAAAACTGGCGCTCCCCAAGGCGAAACGCTTGATTGAATATACTTCTTATCCAGTAATTCTTGTAGTTGAACCATCAGTTCCTTCATCTCAATTAGAGCCATTCGGTACTGAGCTTTCAAAATCAGAGCAGTCCCTGGCGCTAAGTCAATCACGAACTCTATCTCCCTATCTGGCGAAAGTCATGGTAAATCGTCCGAAAACACGTCCACAAACTCCCTAACCACTGATATCTCTTCTAACTTCGGGCTCTCCTTACGCGTATCTACTATGTAGGCTAGATATCCCACACAGCCTTGTGTCAAAACTTTCTTGGCTTGCATAACCGTCAGACAACTCGCTTTTCTAGGCAATTTAATACCATAGAACACTACCTTCGACGGAGTCGTAAGGTTTACCGAGTTCTTCTGACAATTGATTACCGCCCCATGGTTGAATAACCAGTCTATCCCCAATATGACGTTGAATTCCCCAAGTTTTATCGGAATCAAATCTATCCTCAGTTCTTAACCCTTAATATCCAATCTATAGTTCTTGTAAACAAAACTAACAGGAATAACTTCCCTATTCGCAATCTCTATGTTTAAGGGATAAACTAATTCCCCTATAGGTAAGTCTAGGGTCTTAGCAAAATCATCAGATATGAATGAACAAGTAGCACCTGAATCAAATAATACATATGAATTTATACTATTGACCCGAATAATACCTGCCACCATATCTTTTGACTGCACAGCGTCCTGCACCATCATGTTGAATGTGCAGCCAGTGGGTCGAACGGCTTGCAGTGGCGACGGTCCAGCGATAGTCAGAGTGCTGCCACTTCCATTTCCTCCATTCCCTGTTGACTAGGTTATAAATATTTCTATTTAAACCTTTAACAGTCATTGAGACTATGGACCTTTAACTCGTACTTAGGGGGATCAGCCATTCGTACCATGTATTGTGCACAAGCATTCAATGCTTTTGCGTAGTAACCTCCCCTAATCAATAGGGTTGTTCATCTCAGTATTTGAATACAAGTCTGCACCAAAGAAAGTTTGGTTTGGATAACTAAAAGAAAATTGGAGTTTCAACTATCATCAACTAAGGAGTAGTTGAATCGACTCACAATACTTTAATAGTTCGATAATATAAGAATCATGAACCAAGTGTAAGATACAACAATAGATTTCATGATAACTAGGCATGCTTTGGAATAACTTAAAGCATTCAAAAGATTGGTGGATCTCGCTTGAACAATTAAGTCAAGATCGCATCATTATGATAATAACTTCAATACTTGTGCATTATGAACATTAGAATACAATATAACTTGTACAATACATAACAAGTTAAGAATCAAAAATAAACTTGCATGATATAATGAGTAAGGTTAGAAACTTGCACAATGAAAAGATATAATGATAAAACTTGCATAGCGTACAAGAACAGTTTAGAAAACCTGCACAATATAAACAACAAGTTTAGAGATAGGAAACATGCCTCAAGCGCAAGCTACACTTTAATAAATACAATCACTTCCACAATTACCCTACACATTACATTACATTTAAAACATCTATTAGTACTTAACTATAACGTTCAAACCGTTGAACTTCTTCCTTAAGTTCAGCTCACAACATTGTTCACAACGTAAGTTGATAACTAGTCACAAATGTGAGTTTAACTCACGATCATACACGTATAGCACTTCAAACTATTATATCTTACTCTAGGATAATAATTCCAAGTACACACATAATATAATAACGTAAGACTTAAAATTATCTTAAACACATCAAAAGTATGTTATCTCATTATCTATTACACTTAACAAGTCATCAATATGCGTTAGCTAAACAAACACGGCACAAAAACTCAACGAAGCGAAAACAAAATCCCTGGACAGCAAGGTGCCCTGCTGGGGCGAGTCCTCCAAGGGTAAAAGCCATGTTGGGGCGGGGCCCACTACTAGTGGGAACCCCCCAGCTCGCGAACGGCAGAGAAATAAGCCAATTTGGCTTATTTCTTCACACCGAAATCCGATTTTTCTCAACATGATGTACATAAAACTTAATGACAACAAAATTTTAGACTCTTAGCATGATTATAACATACAAAATTATTACAACACATAATAAAAAAACCTAGTTTTGATGATTTTTTTGAAGAAAAACACAATATCAAGCGTTCTTGACGAAAATTGCTATTGCGAATTCGTTTTTAAACCAATTCATGAAATTCCAATTATAATAACTCTAATTCTTAACATACTAAGATAACCCATAATCAATTTAAACAATAATCAATAATCAAACACCAATTTAATGGTTTAAAAAGGCTATTTTCAAAATTAGTTATAGTAAATCATTATGAACATGATTTTTTCTTGTTCATTGAAATTACATGGATTGAATTGCTAAAAAAACTATATAACTCATATACGAACATGCTATAACACATATCACACATAAATTTCATGCTCACATCAATTTTGTGAAAACAATTTTTACAAAGAGTTCTAAACTATGAAGATATTGAAAAACACAATTAAAAGTTATGGAGTTTATGATTATACCCTTTTCTAGCTTGGATTAGGAGAAGAGATGGAGATGATGATGGTGTATAGTTCTCCTCTTGCTTTCTCAAAGCTTCTTCTTCTTCTCTCTTCTTCCTCTTCTTCTTCTTTGAGTATTCTCTCTAACACTCTCTGTTTTTTTTCTTTTTTATGTTATAAAACTAACTGACTAACTTTTAAACTAACGTATATTATAGATATATAATATACACATACATATATAATATATATGTAACTTATAATATTAATATAGCTAATAAGTAATAGACTAATTGCTATACTAACTACTACTTATTACATAGGTTACAAAAAAATTAATTTGAAAAGCCATAAGGCCATGTTTGGCAAAACCACATTATTTTTTAAAAAAATAGATTTTTATTAATTAATGTCATGTTTGGTAAAACAAGTTTAAAACAAAAGTAAGGGCCTTGTTTGGTAAAATCAATTTAAAACCCTTTTCAATTCTTTTAATAAATCCTTTAACTTATGGTTTAAATGCTACACTTTATTTAATTGCAACCTTCTAATTTAATTAAATAAAAGCTAACATTTGATCATTAATTAAAATTGCACATAATACCAAATTGCTACACAATTGTAATTCCCTTATTAATCATAATTCATGTAACAAATTAGTAAATTATTATAAACACTTGGCACATAATATTTCTCGAATTTAATTATTCTCAATTAAATTAGAATTATGCTACACCATTACTTACACATCAATTCAATTAACTTTATTGCACATAATTAAATTAATCCACAGCAATCACATAATTTATTTATTTAGCTCAATAAATAATACCCATAAAATATTTATTTAATTCAATAAATATTTACAATTAATATATGAAAATCTCATTCGTTACAGTTCCTCTTCCAATGACCCGGCTCGTTGCAATGGAAGCACATTCCTTTGCTAGTTGGATCAGGTTTCTTTTGATCCTTCACTTTTGCCTTGCCCTTAGCCTTCTTAGATTTTTTTTTCCAGAAGATACATTGGGTCTCTTCCTTTTCTTGAAAGAATCCACCATTAAGACATGGTTTTTCTTGGATGAAAAGTGACCTTCTGCAGTTTTCAGCATGTTAAGTAATTGAGGCAAGCTGACATTTAACTTATTCATGTAGCAATTTACAACGAACTGCGAGAAGGTTTCAGGGAGTGACTGCAAGACCAAGTCTGGACTCAACTCGCCATCCATGACGAACCCAAGTTATCCAAAGCATTCAATAAGATTGATCACCCTTAGGACATGAGTCTCAACGGCAGTGCCCTCGGTCATTCGAGATCAGAAAAGCTCCTTAGATATCTCATATCTAGCGGTCCTACTTTGTTCACCATACAACTCCTTGAGGTGAAGCAATATAGTATGAGCATCCATGTTTTCATGCTGACGCTGAAGCTCGTTATTCATGGATGCGAGCATGATGCATTGAGCCATAGATGCATCATCTTGCCACTTTTCAATGGTGGAAATCTCTTCCTCAGAGGATAATTCTAGAACAGTTCCAGGGACAGGTGAATTTAGGACATAAAAAATCTTTTCAGCAGTGAGAACTATTCTAAGATTCCTTAACCAGTCCGTGTAATTCGGTCCGGTCAGTTTATTAGCATCAAGTATGCTACCCAATGAAATTAGTGATTTCAACATTTTTAAATTTTTGTATGCGAAAAGACAACATTTTAGCAAACATTCATTTAATTAATTTTATATACCAAAATAAATTAGGTCTTATTTTAAATTGGTAGCTCCCACTATTTTCTTCAAACTATATTACCCTCACTTATATAGTTCGGTAATATCTAATTAAAGATTTGCTGGTGAGAATAAGGATCCCATTTCAAATGTATACAGCCTTGTGTGTGCACAATAATCGATATATAAATAAATAGGTAGACAACTCTTGTCAATCACATCAACATGTGAATCCTTGTATTTTGCCTCTTATATCATAATGGTCAAGTGTGTGCACATCCAAACTAAAATAATATAAGTAAAGTCCAACCTAGCACTCCATATATTCGAAAAAGAAAAATATTATTCTTGTGTGTGCACAACAAAATAATATTGTTCAATTAACTTTATAAGCATCAAATGTGATTAAATTAATATCTTAAATACGCAATACTCGCCTTGTGTGTGCACAACAAACTCGTATTAAATATTTAATACTCTATTAATTTATCATGCTGGAAGGGGATGTTCGATAGTCCAACGATTGTGAACTGTTTTAGTTTTAAGCTTTCTAAGAATTTATATCTCATTAGCATGATCAACATCATGATTCTAAAAGCATTTCTTAAAACTATGTGTTATTTATATATTATAAAAATAGCATCATGTAGATAATTAAATGCCTTTAATAAATGAATACTTTTATTAATAAATAAATAAGATCGTCTCCAAATTATATGTTTTATCATCAGACATAATTGGCTTGTATGCATACTACTTTCAAAATATGTCGTCGAGAAGACGCCCTAACCGTCAACCAGCCCAAGAAGGGTCGACTAATGATAACGACGCCAATGCCAACACCAATCTCGTTCAGCAGTTGGTGAATCTTTTGATGGGAGCTCTAAACAACCAACCACATGCTCCACCGAACACGACGTTCAAAGATTTCAAGGCAGTTGGACTGCCAGAATTTAAGGGATCCATGAACCCAATAGAAGCATAGACTTGGGTCATGGAGATGAAGAAAGTTTTTGGCGTCGCTAGGGTCAGAGGATCATAAGACGGCTTACGCAACATTCATGCTGAACGCGGAGGCGAGTTATTGGTGGCAGGCAAACAAGTTCAGAGGAGGACAAGGTGTGATCGCCTGCGAGAGGTTCAAGGAGATGTTCTTCGAAATGTACTTCCCGACAAGGTCACAAAACAAAAATGGAGGTTCAGTTTCAGGAGCTCAAACAAGGTAATATGTATGTGCCAGACTATGCGACGAGATTTAATGAGTTGGCCAGGTTTGCCACATACCATGTGCATATTGAAGAGAGGAAGGCAAGGAGGTTTAAGTAGGGACTGAAACCCTAGTTGTATAATAAGGTGTCGATGTTCCAGCTAAACACCTTTATTGGGGTATTGGAGAAGGTTATCCTCGCTGAAGGTGAGAGCGATGCTATAACAAAATATAACTAGGAACTAAAGAAGAAGAAGAAGAGTGAATGTGAAGGAAATAAGGCTAGTGGCAGTAACACGGGAGGAAGCAATAACCAGAAGAAAAGGTGGAATGACAACACATCAACCGAAAATTAGCAAGGAAGCCAGAAGAAGAGGATTGAAGCATGTTCGACCTGTGGGAAAACTCACCTTGGGGTTTGTATGAAAGGAAAGTGGGTATGCTACATATGTGGTCAGTAAGGCCACATAGCACCTAACTGTCCTAACCCTACAAAGGGCGCCTGCTTCACATGCGGATCGAAGGACCATCTGGTTAGGGATTGCCCCAAGAAGGTATCTAGAGGGGCAGGATCAGGTGGGAACAGAGGAGGCAGTGGTGGAAACTCTCTGACAATTACAAGACCAACCGCAACTAACCAACCTACCGCCAGGACATTCAATATGATAGTACAGGATGCTGTGCAGTCTCGCGATGTGATGTCAGGCATCATTCCGATCAATAATGTTAATGCATATATATTATTTGATTCGGGTGCTACTTGCTCCTTTATATCCGATGACTTTGTTAAGAACTTAGAATTTCCTAAGGACGAGCTAGAATACCCTATGAACATAGAGATTGTGAATAGGAAAGTGATCCTATTAAGTATGTACATAAGAACTGTAGGATAGATATCAAGGGTGATGTGATGAACGTAGACCTTATTCCGATTAGACTTGGGGAATTCGACGTTATTTTGGGAATGGATTGGCTATTCAATTATTGGGCGATAATTAATTGCCAGAGGAAATGTATTAACCTTATGACTCCGTCAAAGGTTATGTTTTATGGCAGCAAGTCTCCTAGACAAGCGAGTTGTCTGATGTTGATGCAGGGCAGGAAGTTGTTGCGACAAGGTTGTGTAGGATATTTATCCTACATAGTCGATAGTCGAAAAGAGAACCCGAAGTTGGAGGAAATACTAGTATTGAGAGACTTTGTGGATGTATTTCCGGATGATTTGCCAGGATTTTTGCCGGTTAGGGAGGTAGAATTTGTGATCGATTTGGTGCTAGGAACGGCTCCAATATCGAAGGCACCATACCGTATGGCTCCGGTAGAGATGAAAGAATTGATGGTGCAGCTGCAAGAGCTTTTGGACAAGAAGTACATACAGCTGAGCGTATCGCCGTGGGGAGCGCCGGTGTTATTTGTTAAGAAGAAGGATGGGACGATGTAGCTCTGCATCGATTATAAAGAGCTGAACAAGGTCACAATTAAGAATAAGTATCCATTGCCTAGGATTGACGACTTGTTTGACCATTTGAAGGGAGCGAGATACTTCTCAAAGATAGATGTGAGAAGTGGTTACCATCAGTTGAAGGTGAGGATAAAGGACATTCCGAAGACAGCGTTCAGGACTCGATATGGTTACTACGAATTTTTAGTAATGTTATTTGGTCTAACAAATGCACCTACAGCATTTATGGACCTAATGAACAAAGTATTTAAGCTATTTTTGGACAAATTCATTGTGGTGTTTATCGACGACATTTTGGTGTATTCAAAGACCAAGGAGGAACACGTAGAGCATTTGAAGGTGACATTGGAGGAGTTGAGAAGAGAGAAGTTGTATGTAAAATTTTCAAAATGCGAATTCTGGATTGAGAGGGTGCAATTTCTTGGACATGTAATTGATTAGGACGAAATTTCGGTAGATCCCTCCAAGGTCGAAGCTGTAATGAATTGGGATTAGCCGAAGACACCGTCGAAAGTGAGAAGTTTTCTTGGATTGGCAGGATATTATAGAAGATCATTCAGAACTTTTTCAAGATAGCAACTCCGCTGACGAATTTGACTAGAAAATCGGTCAAATTCATTTAGACGAAGAAATGTGAGGAAAGCTTCAAAGAGCTGAAGAAGAGGTTGAGTACGGCACCTGT
Organism: Panax stipuleanatus; assembly: GCA_020205555.1. Classification (NCBI taxonomy): domain Eukaryota; kingdom Viridiplantae; phylum Streptophyta; class Magnoliopsida; order Apiales; family Araliaceae; genus Panax; species Panax stipuleanatus. The sequence continues at coordinate 106,264,829 of CM035115.1, forward strand.
GTTATCTCTCCCGGATAGCACATGAAATTTTGTGGTGTATAGTGATGCATCGCATAAGGACTAGGCTGTGTGCTTATGCAAAACGGCAAAGTCATTGCGTATGCGTCACGACAACTAAAGGATTACAAAAAGGGGTGTGACGAACGAGAATTTGTAATATAATTTGAATATTTATTTAATTAAATAAATATTTTTTTGATGATTTAATTATTGAATTAAATAATTAATTGATGAATTCATGGTAGATTAATTTAATTATATGTGTTACATTGATTAAATTAATGTGGAGAATTTTATTATTCAAAGTATGAATTTAATTGAGCTTATTTGATTAAATGAATTATTTAATAAGCATAATGTTATTCTAATTAATTTAATAATTAATTAGAGATTTAATAATTTGACATAATTAATAAATGAGAATTTTAATTATATGATTATGTGAATTTATGTGATTTTATTCTATTTTATTTAATTAATTTAAATAAGATTATATGATTAATTGGGTGTGACATTATTAAACTATATAATAAGAGTTTATTTAAATTAATGGAAAATAAAGAGTAATGGAGCTAGCCAAACAAGGCCTTAGAAGAAGTTGGTCAGTTAACCCATTATGGGATTAACTGACAACCAATTACCCACTATGCTTATATATCATATATGTGTTATACTTATACATATATCATCTATCAGTTCTTATAACATATTCATACTAGAGTTAGAGAAAATATCAAAGCGAATAGTTAGAGAAAATTGAGAGAAAAGTTTGAGAGAGTTGAATTTGGAGAAGAAGGAATTATACAATCAAATCAGAGTTAGCAAGGGTAATCTCTTGATTCAATTTTATATTTACGTTCTTATATATTTTGTATAAAAACTCTGTTCAAGTTCTCTTTGAAGAATTATTTTGATAATTAACTTAAGATGTGATTATATATGTGTTAGTATATGTTAATAACATGTTATATATAATGTATACATGAATCACAGTGATTAAAACTATGTAATTATGTTTTCAAAAGTTTTCAGAGTTTTTCCATTTACGTGTTTTAAAGGTTCTCTGTGAATGGAAAATTTGGTGATTGTTGATTATCTGACCATATATGTGTTACTAATTATTCATAACATGTTTTATACTATATATGCATGATTACAGTGATTAAATTCATGTAATTATGCCTTAATTGGGTTTTTCAAAAGTTATAGAGTATAAAAGTTGTATATATAGCCCTTATGGCCCTTACGAATAATTGTATGCCATGAATTGTTTGTTTAACTTAAATTTGTCAGTAAATTATGATAATACATGTTAAACCAAAGAAAACAAACTTTGAACGGATGGATTCGGAGTTATAACGAATGCGTGACGTCAAATTTCATGTTTTTCTTCGAAACCATCAAGAACACCAAGAACAGTGAAATTTCATGATTTGATTCAAGTAATTACATAATTTAAGATGTTAAAAATATGTTAGTAACATTGTATGATGTTTCTATGAAGTTTATACTTCATAGAAATCACGGTGTTAGTTTAATTTGCATTTAATTGGAGTAATTAGGCCAATGAACTGTCAAAATCGCGAACCAGAACATGCACCAGTAGGGGGCCACACCCCAACAGGTCCTCATAGGCTTAAATCATCGCCCCAGCGGAGGTGGGTGCTATCCGGAATGAAAAAAATGTAAACCGAGACTGTTTTGACCTCATGTAGTAAAATAAGCATAACTTCTTCATACAAACTCCGATTAAAACGATTCAAGATGATTTGGAAAGATAACGAGTAGAAATACAACTTTCATTCTTTAAGTTTTTCAATTTGACGTCGTTGAAAGGGGTCAAAATGGTCGTCTTTATGACTGATGCGTATTCGGAGACAATCGTAGGGCGTCGGACGTGCCCGTACGCAAGTGTAGTGCTCTCGATGATAAAAGATGTTGTTATAAGTTATAAAACATGAATATTATGAAATATAATGATGTTTAACATTAATCAATGATGTGTTAGATAAATTGCATGAGCATGTTAAGCGTATGCAAGAGGGACGAGTCGGACGTGCGACGAATGAACGTCGAAACGTCGTGCCAAGTGTAATACTATGCTATAACCTACTTGAGGACTTGATGAACATGTAATGCTATGCTATAACATGTTATTAACACATATTATATGATTTGAAGTTCATGTTAATAAACTAAGTTGTTGACATGTATAAGATAATGTGAAGGTTCAAGTTAACAAACTAAGTGCGAACTTGAATATTGTGATTGTAAAACTTGATTATGATTGTTTAAATGATTATACCTATGTGATAAGCATATTGTGAATTCATACTTATGTTATGTGATTAGTTAATAAGTTATCACTTGGAACCAAGTTGTAAGTTGAACTTAAATGAAAAGTTCAACAATTGAACATAGAAGTGATGAAACTAATCGACATCGTATGCATAATGTAATGTGTAGGACGTTGATGAATTGAATTGTAACTAGATTTGTAGCTTGCGCACGAGGCAAGTATTCTATCCCTAACTCATTATCATTAACCAAGTTTTCTTATCTAAACTCTTTAAGTTGAATAAGCGTTCTATTCCTTATTCTTATGTCAAGCAAGTTACTAAACTCAAAGTTTACTTTTATTGAGCAAGTTTTCTATTCTTAAAATATTATCATGATACAAGTTTTTATACTTGTTAGTCAAGTTGAGATTTCATATGAGATATTATATTACCTTTAAAAGCATGATTCCAGTTATACAATACTTATTCGATTGTATACTCTTGAGAAATTATTCAATTTGAATATCATTTATTGTTGAACCTTGTAAGACTAGCGAACCCTTATTGATTCGACTAGTCCATAGTTGATGAACGCTCTAAATTCTAGAACTATTAGCGAGCTTATCCAAACCAAACTTCCTTTGGTGCGGACTCTGATGTCAAACTGAGATGAACAACCTTATTATAGGGGATTGACGAAGCTTTAGCGTTAAGATATTGTGCACACTATGGGCACTAAGGGCTAATCCCCCTAATTACAAGAAGTAGAGTCCATAGTTTTATGATTGTTAAAAGTTTAAAGTATAAACACTTTACAACCTAGGATATAGTTCGAGGTCTTATGACCCTCAGATGTTCTTTTGATTCTTGTTATTCATTCTTGATTCAAAAGCCGAGTTTTTCTTATTCAGAAGTCTTTGATTCACTCTCATGTTATTATATTGTTGTTACATTGTTATACTTGTGGGCAATCGTGCTCACTCTTGCGTAATAATAACATTACAGTTAAGAATGAAAGGTCCGATGAGCCTTCTACTAGCAAAGGCAAGGACAAGGTCAACAAGTGATGAAGACTTGTTGTTTATTTAATATGTTATTGTTTAAGACTTATGTTAAAGTTGTGTAAGATTATTTATTTGTTTACGTTTTCGCATTTGAGATTTAAGGTTAGTATGACCTGGGATTGATTTTGTATTTTTATTATTCAGATGTTGTAACCCCATAAGGGGAGATGTTGGTTTTATTTCTATCTATTGCATGGTTGCATTTATTATGGGTAGATAGATTGATAATATTTGTACAGTGAACACCAAATCCCATGAAAATTAAAATACCCGGATTTGGGAGTGTCACAAGGGGTATCCGACCCATGACTTGGAGTTCGTCGCGGTGGTATTTGCTATGAAGATATGGAGACACTATCTCTATGGTGAGAAGTGTGAAATATATACAGACCACAAAAGTCTAAAATATATTTTTACACAGAAGGATTTGAATATGCGCCAGAGAAGATGGTTGGAATTGATAAAGAACTATGATTGCGAGATCTTATACCATCTGGGTAAAGCAAATGTGGTTTTCGACGCCTTAAGCAGAAGGGGTCGGGAGAAATTAATATTTTTGAATTCCTAGGAGGAGTCAATTTCAGCAATGGAAAAGCTAGAATTAGAGGTGAAATATCCTATGGAGTCTGACGAAAAGTTGTTCTAGCTGGGAGCTGGTACAACTTTGCTGGATAAGGTTAAGGAAGCACAACTTCAAGATAAAAACTGTTAGAAGATAAAGAAGAAGATATCCAAAGGAAATGAACTGAAATTCAAGGTAGACAGTGAGAGACTGTTGAGATTTGAGAGCAAAGTTTGGGTACCGTCAGTGCCAGAGATTAAGGAGGAAATTCTGAGCGAGACTCATAGTTTACGGTATTTGATTCACCCCGGGAGTACTAAGATGTACCAGGATCTCCGATAACATTTCTTAGTGGCCGAATATGAAACGAGATGTTGCCAATTGTGTTGCCAAGTACCTGACGTGTAAAAAAGTAAAAGCAGAACATCAGAGGCCAAGTGGGTTGCTACAACTACTAGAGATCCCAGAATGGAAATGGGAATATATTACTATGGATTTCGTAGTTGGCCTTCTGAAAACTCAGAAAGGCTACAACGCAGTATGGGTTATCGTTGATTGATTAACGAAATCATCACACTTCCTTTCGATCAAGATCAAATTCAACCTAGATCAGTTGACAAAATTGTATGTAAAGGAGATTGTTTCAAGGCACGGAGTTCCGGTGTCGATTGTTTTCGATAGGGATCCGCGCTTCACATCGAACTTCTGGAAGCGACTACAGGAATGTATGGGAACGCAGTTGAGAATGAGTACGACATATCACCCTCAGACTGACGCGCAGAGTGAAAGAACGATCCAGACATTAAAAGATATGATGAGAGCATGCATCATGGATTTCAAAGGAAATTGGGATGATCACCTACCGCTCGTGAAATTCGGTTATAACAACAATTACCACGTAAGTATTGGCATGCCGACTTACGAAGCGTTGTATGGTAGAAAGTGCAGAACTCCATTGTACTGGGATGAAGTCGGCGAAAGACAATTGCAAGGTCCAGAATTGGTACAACAGACAGCCAAGATAGTCAAGGTGATCCAGACAAGATTGGTAGCGGCTCAGAATTGGCAGAAGAAATACACCGATCCACACCGCAAGAACGTAGAATTTGAATCGGGTAACTTTATATTTTTGAAGGTCTCTCCCTGGAAGGGAAAGATCAGATTTGGCAAGAAGAGAAAACTGAGCTCGAGGTTCATTTGGCAAGAAGAGAACGATTCAGACTTTAGAAGATATGCTAAGAGCTTGTCTTATGAACTTCAAAGGAAGCTGAGATGATCATCTACCATTGGTGGAGTTCGCCTACAACAACAGCTACCATGCAAGTATTTGCATGCCGCCTTATGAAGCATTGTACGGCAGAAAATGCAGGACTCCATTGTACTGGGATGAGGTTGGTGAACGACAGTTGTTGGGACTAGAATTGCTGCAACATACTGTCGAGATCGTCAAGATAATCAGAACGAGATTGGTTGCTGCTCAAGACAGACATAAGAAATATACCGATTATCATCGACAGAATCGAGAGTTCAAAGTAGGAAGCTTTGTTTTCCTGAAAGTATCTCCTTGGAAGGGGAAGATTCGATTTGGCAAGAAAGGGAAGCTAAGTCCCCGATTCATTGGACCTTTTGAGATACTGCGAAAGGTTGGCGAGGTAGTTTACGAGGTTGCGTTACCTCCGGAGCTAGATAATATACATAACGTCTTTCATATTTATGTGTTGCGACCTTACAAACACGAATACAAATATATGATAGAGTAGGAGCCTTTACAGTTTGATAAAGACTTAACTTATGAAGAGGTTCCTATTCAAATAGTTGACAGAAAAGAACAAGTACTTAGAAATAAAGTGATACCTTCTGTTAAGGTAGTCTGGAGGAACCACATTGCTGAAGAAGCTACGTGGAAACTCGAAGATGTAATGATAAAAACTTATCCCCAATTATTTGTGTAATTTCTTGTATAACGATTTTGGGGACAGAATCTTTTTAAGTGGGGAAGAATGTAACGAATGAGTTTTTTTTAGTTGTGATTCTGGGGACAGAATCCTTTTAAGGAGGAAAGATTGTAACAAATGAGAATTTTGTATATTTAATTAAAAAAATTTATTAAATTAAATAAATATATTAGTTGATTTATTTATTGAGTTAAATAAATAATTTACGTGATTGTTGTGCAGTAATTTAATTAAGTGCAATATGTTAATTAAATGAATATTTAATATTAAATTGATGTGTAAGCAATTTTGTGGTATAGTTCTAATTTAATTAAGATAATTAAATTAGATTAATATTATGTGATAATTATTACATGAGATTATGATTAGTGAGTAATTATAATTATGTAGCAATTTAATATTATGTGGCAATTTTAATTAATGAATTAATGTTAGCTTGTATTTAGTGAAATTAGAATGTTAGGATTTAATTAAATAATGTGAGACATTGGAAACTATGTGTTAAAGGAGTTATTAAAATAAAATAAAAGGGATTTAAAGAGTTTTACCAAACAAGGCCCTTAAATCTATTTTAATCATGTTTTACCAAACAGGGCCTTAACTACTAAAAATCTGTTTTTAAAAATAAATGGTTGTTGCCAAACAAGCCTTAGCGGCTTTTGATTTTCAAAAAAATATATAACTGATGTATTTATTAGGTTGATTAATTATCAGTTATATATATTATGTAATTATATGTATAATATATCAGTTATATTATATCAGTTAGTTTATTATACGTTAAGTTAGAATGTAAGAAGAACAGAGAAAAAGAGAGAGCAAAGAAGGAGAAGAAAGAAAGAGGAAGAAGAAAGCCTAGAGAAATCAAAAGCTAGATAATCATCATCATCACCATATTCATCTTCTTTCTCTAGAAGCAAAGGTATAACCTAATTTTAATTATGTTCTTCCATTGTGTTTATGAAAAATATGTTTTTAGAACTCTATAAAAATAGTGTTTCATGAAATTTATGTGATTATAAAGTATACATGTTGTATTGTATATATATACTATTATATATGTGATATATGATAATTTAAGTATTTTAATTCATGTAAATATGATAAACATGAAGAAATCATGTTCATAGCAATTTACAGTGAACTTACTTTGAAAAATAGTCTTTAATTATCAAAATTTGTGTTTGATTATGCTATGTTATATAAATTAAGTTTAGATTGTAATAATATTTTAAGAAACAAAATTAATATGCTTTGAATTGTGTGATTTGGTTTAAAAACAAAGTCACAGTGTTAATTTTTTTCAAGAACGCTTAACAATGGTGTTTTCTCCAAAATCATGAAATTAAGTGTTTTGATTATGTGTTGTGTTATTTATGTATATTAAAAATATGTTAGAAGATTAAGATTATGTTTTTATAAAGTTTTATATGCATTGTGTTAGTTAAAATTGAAATTTGGTGTGGAGAAATAAGCTAAATTGGCTTTTTCTCTGCACAGTTCGTGAACAAGGTTTTCCACCAACAAGGGGAGCCGCCCCAGTGGACTTTTTGCCTTGTGCTGTCCGAAAAGTTGTGTTGTGTGTTTTAAGTCCTAACTTAATGAATTAATTGAATGTAATGAATTTGATGACATATTAAGTATATAGAACAATAATATAACATATTGTTGACATATATGAGACAATTTGAAGTTTCATGTTAACATGTTATGTGTGAACGTATATATTGTTATCATAGGGTATGATTATGATGGTTTAAAATGTTATATAAGTGTGATATGCATGTTGTGAGTTTAGACTCACGTTATGTGGTTAGTTAGCGAGTTAAGTTTACAAACCACGTTGTTAAGTTGAACTTAACTAAGAATTTCAACGGTTAAACACAGTGGTTATGAAACTAATCGATATTGTAAATGTAATGTAATATGTAGGATAATTGTGGAACGTGATTGTAAATTATAACTTGCGCTTGAGGCGAGTTTTCTAATTATACTATTTCATTGAGCAAGTTTTCTAATCCTTATTTTATTGAGCAAGTGTTCTAAACTCAAACTTTACTTTTATTGAGCAAACTCAAACCTTACTTTTACGTTTATGCAAGTTTCCTATCCCTAACTTGTTATTTATATGCAAGTTATCTTATTCTCTAATTTCTATATTGAACAAGTATGTTATTGAAGTCATTATTGAATTAATGTGACCTTGACTTAATCGTTCAAGCAAGGTCTATTTTATCTTTCAAATGAATTAAGTTTAATTCTAAAGTATTACTATTGATTATGATGTCTATTGTTTAGCCTCATAGTATTTGTCGAATTTTTAACTATTGTAAATTGATTCAACTACTCCTTAGTTGATGATAGTTGAACTCTAAATTACCTTGTTAGCTTATTCAAACCAAACTTTCTTTGGTGCGGATTTGTTATTAAATACTGAGATGAACAACCCTATTTAATAGGGGATTACCATGCGAGAGCGTTAAGATGCTTGTACACAATATATGGTACGAAGGGCTGATCTCCCTAAGTATGAGTTAAGAGTCCATATAGTGTAACGACTGTTAAAGGTTTTAAATAGAAATGTTTATAACCTAAGACATAGTTCAAGGTCTTATGACCCTTAGATGAATTCTAAATCTTATTCTTGATTATCGATGAATGAAATATTATCTATTCAGTTGAAGCTATTCAATACTATGTCATCACTATTATTTACTATTTCATGTGAGCTTTTGTTTGCTCAATCTTGCATTATATAACCCTTGCAGCTAAAGTTGAGAAAGTTGACGAACCGTCAACTAGCAAAGGCAAGAGCAAGATGAACAAGTGAAGACTTGTTTATATTATGATATGATGTGTAATAAGATCTTTATTATGTTATGATGTTTATTTTCCGCGTTGACGATGTTAAGGTTAGATAACCTTGGGAACGTTTTGAATAAGTTGTAATCCTTTTAAAAAGGAAGATTTTTATTTGATTTATAAAGGTTGTAATTTATTTTACATTCCTTATTTATGGGCAGTAGTTATGTTTTATTTAGATAGTGAGCACCAAATTTTGTGGAATTGAAGTACCCGGATTTGGGGGTGTCACATCCACAATTATCCTACATATTACATTACGTTTACAATATCGATTAGTTTTATAACCACTACGTTTAACTGTTGACTTTCTTAGTTAAGTTCAACTTAACAACGTGGTTCGTAAACTTAACTTGCTAACTAATCACATAACGTGAATCTAAACTCACAACATGCATAACACACGTGTCTAATCTTTTAAACCATCATAATCATACCTTACAACAACAATATCCAAATACACACGTAACTTGTTAATATGAGACTTCAAATTGTCTTACACATGTCAACAATATGTTATATTATTATTTTATATACTTTACATGTCATCAAGTTCATTACATTTAGTTAATTCCTCATGTTAGGGCTTAAACACACAAAACAAAATCCCGGACAGCAAGGAAGTCCGCTGGGGCAGGTAAAAAGCCCGTTGGGGCGGGTGTTCATACTGCTGAAAAATCAGCTCGTGAATTTGTGCAGGAAAAAGCCCAATTTGGCTTATTTTCTCGCACCAAAGTCAGAATTTAATACATATAATGCATATAAAACTTTATAAAATTGTAACTTTAAAATTCTAACATGTTTTTAATATACATAAACACCACAACACATAATCAAAACCCTTAATTTTATGATTTTGAAGAAAACACCATTGTTAAGTGTTGTTGAATAAAATTAATACTGTGAGTTTGTTTTTAAACCAAATCACATAATTCGAATCATTTTGATTTTGTTTCTTAATATATTATTATAATCTAAACTTAATTTATATCACATATCACAATCAAACACAGTTTTGATGTTTAAGAAATCGTTTTTCAAAATATTTCACTATAAATTGCTATAAACATGATTTCTTCATGTTCATCATATTTACATGAATTGAATAGTTTAAACTTGCATACAAATCATATATAATAGTTTATACATACAATTTAACACATAAATTATATTTACATAAGTTCTCATAAAATCAAGTTTACAAAGAACTTAAAAACATGAATACAATAAAGAATAAAACTTAAAATTAGATTATACATTTGCTTAATAGAAAAAGAAGATGAAGATGGTGATGATGAGTTTTGATTCTCTCAAAGCTCTTCTTCCTCTTTCTTTCTTCTTCTTTCTTCTTCTCTCTTTTCTCTGTAACTCTCTTACTCTGTTCTTCTTCTACTCTTATTTCTAACTTACGTATAATATAAAACTGACAATATAGATATAATACATATAATTACATATATTATATAACTGACAAATACTTAATATAAAATATTAATAATATATCAGTTACAACTTTTTTAAAATTCAAAAGCCATAAGGCTTGTTTGGCAAAACCTCTTTATTTTTAAAAAAGATTTTTAGGAGCTAAGGCCTTGTTTGGTAAAACTGAATTAAAATAGATTTAAGGGCCTTGTTTGGTAAAACTTAATTAAAACTCTTTTTGTTTTATTTTAATAACTCCTTTAAAACATAGTTTCCAATGTCACACTTTATCTAATTAAATTTTACTATCCCAATTTAATTAAATTAAAGCTAAGATTAATTAACTAAATAAAATTGTCACATAACAATTATAATTACTCATTAATTATAATCTCATGTAAAAAATACCACATAATATTCATCAAATTTAATTATCTCAATCAAATTAGAACTATACCACAAAATTATTACATATCAGTTTATTTAACATATTGCACTTAATTAAATTACTCCATACATAATCACATAATCTATTTATTAAACTCAAAAAATAAATCAATTAAAATATTTTTTTAATTCAATAAATATTTAAAATTAAAATACAAAATTCTTGTTTGTTACAATTGTTTCATTAGTTCTTTAAAATGTACAAAATATAGGTGATTATGAGTCCTATTACTTCGTTATAGTTTAAATTAGCATCAAAAGGAGTAATCCCATCACTATCGCGTCCAAAACGGTTCGTAGATCTCACACAAGTCTTCATTTAGGGAGACCTTCATATTGTTTCATTGGTTGTTTCGAATTTACAAAGAAATAGGTGATTAATAGTTGTATTACTTCATTCTAGTTTGATTACCGTCAAAAGGAGAATGAGTATCGCGTTCAAAACCGTGCGTAGATCTCACACAAGTCTTCATTTAGGGAGACATTCTTATTGTTTCATTGGTTCTCTAAAATTGTCAAAGAAAGAGGTGATTAGGAGTCCTATAACTTCATTCTAGTTGGATTAGCATCAAAAGGAGCAATCCTATTAATATCACATTCAAAACGATACGTACATCTCACAAAAGTCTTCATTTGAGGAGACCTTCTTATTGTTTCATTGGTTCTCTAAAATTATCAAAGAAAGAGGTTATTAGGAGTCCTATTACTTCATTCTAATTTGATTAGCATCAAAATGAGTAATCCCATGACTATCACAATAAAAATGATGCGTACATCTCATACAAGTCTTTACTTAGGGAGACCTTCTTATTGTTTCATTGGTTCTCTCAAATTATCAAAGAAAGAGGTGATTATGAGTCCTATGACTTCGTTCTAGTTTCATTAGTATCAAAAGAAGCTATCCTATCACTAGTGCCATCAAAACGATCCGTACATCTCACACAAGTCTTCATTTAGGGAGACCTTCTTATTGTTTCATTAGTTCTCTCAAATTGACAAAATATAGGTGATTATGAGTCATATTACTTCGTTATAGTTTACATTAGCATCAAAGGGAGCAATCCCATCACTATCGCGTCCAAAACGGTTCGTAAATCTCACCCAAGTCTTCATTTAGGGAGACTTTCATATTGTTTCATTGGTTGTTTTGAATTTACAAAGAAAGAGGTGATTAAGAGTTGTATTACTTCGTTCTAGTTTGATTAGCATCAAAAGGAGAAACCCATGACTATCGCGTTCAAAACCATGCGTACATCTCACACAAGCCTTCATTTAGGGAGACCTTCTTATTGTTTCGTTGGTTCTCTCAAATTGTCAAAGAAAGGGGTGATTATGAGTCATATGATTTCATTCTAGTTTGATTAGCATCAAAAGGAGCAATCATATCAATAGTGCTTTCAAAACAATCCGTACATCTCACACAAGTCTTCGTTTAGGAAGACCTTCTTATTGTTTAATTAGTTCTCTCAAATTGTCAAAATATAGGTGATTATGAGTCATATTACTTCATTCTAGTTGAAATTAGCATCAAAAGGAGCAATCCCATCACTATCGCATCCAAAACGATGTGTAGAACTCACACAAATATTCATTTAGGTTGACGTTCATATTATTTCATTGGTTGTTTTGAATTTACAAAGAAATAGGTGATTAAGAGTTGTACTACTTCGTTCTAGTTTTATTACCATCAAAAGGAGAAACCCATGAATATCGCGTTCAAAACCATGCGTACATCTCACACAAGTCTTCATTTAGGAAAACCTTATTCTTGTTTCATTGGTTCCCTAAAATTGTCAAGGAAAGAGGTTATTAGGAGTCCTATAATTTTGTTCTAGTTTGATTAGCATCAAAAGGAGCAATCCCATTATTATCATGTTCTTAACAATGTATACATCTCACACAAGTATTTATTTAAGGAGACCTTCTTATTGTTTCATTTATTCTCTAAAATTGTCAAAGAAAGAGGTGATTAGGAGTCCTATTACTTTGTTCTAATTTGATTAGGATCAAAAGGAGCAATCCCATGACTATCGCATTAAAAACGATGTGTACATCTCACACAAGTCTTGATTTAGGGAGAACTTCTTATTGTTTCATTGTTTCTCTAAAATTGTCAAAGAAAGAGGTGATTAGGAGTCCTATAACTTCGTTCTAGTTTGATTAGCATCAAAAGTAGCAATCCTATGACTATCGCATTAAAAATGATGCGTACATCTCACACAAGTCTTGATTTAGGGAGACCTTTTTATTATTTCATTGGTTCTCTCAAATTGTTAAAGAAAGAGGTAATTATGAGTCCTATGACTTCGTTCTAGTTTGATTAGCATCAAAATGAGCAATCATATCACTAGTGCCATCAAAACGATCCTTACATCTCACACAAGTTTTCATTTAGGGAGACCTTCTTATTGTTTCATTAGTTCTCTAAAATTGTCAAAGAAAGAGGTGATTAGGAGTCCTATAACTTCGTTCTAGTTTGATTAGCATCAAAAGTAGCAATCCCTTGACTATGGCATTCAAAACAATGCGTACATCTCACACAAGTCTTGATTTAGGGAGACCTACTTATTGTTTCATTTGTTCTCTCAAATTGTCAAAGAAAGAGGTGATTATGAGTCCTATGACTTCGTTCTAGTTTGATTAACATCAAAAGGAGCAATCCTATCACTAGTGCCATCAAAGCGATCCATACATCTCACACAAGTCTTCATTTAGGGAGACCTTCTTATTGTTTCATTAGTCTCAAATAGAAAAAATATAGGTGATTAAGAGTCCTATTACTTCGTTATAGTTTAAATTTGCATCAAAAGGAGCAATCACATCACTATAGCCTCCAAAATAGTTCGTAGATCTCACACAAGTCTTCATTTAGGGAGACCTTCATATTATTTCATTGGTTGTTTTAAATTTACAAATAAAGAGGTGATTAAGAGTTGTATTACTTTGTTCTAGTTTGATTAGCGTCAAAAGGCGAAACCCATGACTACCGCGTTCAAAACCATGCATACATCTCACACAACAAGTCTTTATTTAGGGAGACCTTCTTATTGTTTCATTGGTTCTCTAAAATTGTCAACGAAAGTGGTGATTAGGAGTCCTATTACTTCGTTCTAATTTGATTAGAATCAAAAGGAGCAATCTCATGACTATCGCGTTAAAAATGATACGTGCATCTCACAAAAGTCTTGATTTAGGGAGACCTTCTTAATGTTTCATTGGTTCTCTCAAATTGTCAAAGAAAGATGTGATTATGAGTGCTATGACTTCGTTCTAGATTGATTAGCATCAAAAAGAGCAATCCTATCACTAGTACCTTCAAAACGATCCGTACATCTCACACAAGTCTTCATTTAGGAAGACCTTCTTATTGTTTCATTAGTTCTCTCAAATTATTAAAATATATGTGATTAAGAGTCCTATTCCTTCGTTCTAGTTGAAATTAGCATCAAAAAGAGCAATTTCATCACTATCGCGTCCAAAAAGATGTGTGAATCTCACACAAATATTCATTTAGGAAGACCTTCATATTGTTTCAATGGTTGTTTTGAATTTACAAATAAATAGGTGATTAAGAGTTGTATTACTTTGTTCTAGTTTGATTAGCGTCAAAATGAGAAAACCATGACTATCGCGTTCAAAACCATGCGTACATCTATAGGGATTTCGGCACATAAACGCAGCGGAAATTAAAAATTTTTACGAAACCCTAAAACAGGATCCATTTGAAAATATATTAATTCAGAGGTTTAGATTTGTTTTACCGATTATTCAAGCCTGAACGGAGACGATGGAGATTCTGGAACAGCTTCGAATTTTCAACGCAATCCAAAGGAACTGCGTCTCTACGGTATCCACACGAACGTCCCGCGAATCATCACACGATCTGCAGCAAGAAAAGCTGCGGTACTAGCCGCCAAGGATCTGGACTTTCAAAGTTTTTCTCTCTAGTCTCTTTCTAAGAGCGGCTAGGGTTTGGGTTTATAATGAATACCCTAAAAACGACATATATATCATATATATATAGCAGTTAAAGATATTAACCAAAACCTAATCCAATTAGAAAAATAAAATCCGAATTTATATATATATTATATCTTAATTAAGTCTTACTTAATTAATATACATATATATACAAATTATCCTATTAATTTAAATTCGTAATTTAAATACCATCAATCATATTGATATATTTAAATCCTTATAATTTGAATTAATTTCCTTTTAATTACGTTCTAAGTGTGTGACCCTATAGGTTATTATTATGTTGGCAATAATTTCAAAATCATATTATCAAATTATAAACAGTGAGCGGCATCTAGTAATGCATCACTGCTACCCAAATAATAATAAGATCTGTGATTTGATACAACCTTTTCGTAACTAATGTTTCAATGTAATTTAATTCTTTTAACCTTGACATCCTAGATTAAACTCGAGGCATGGAATGTGTCATCCTCTTCATAATTTAATCTGAATTTTCTTGATCAATGAGTATACTATATGAAACAAATCACTATTTGAGCATGGCCATGCATTTTATAGTCCTACTCAATCAAGAGGCCTATGGATATCACCCCTAATATATAGGAGGGTTAAATTCCATCTAGATCACTCATATTCCTCACACGATTCATGATGTACCCAATAATCACCTTTATTGTCTACCCTATTAAAGGTGACCTTTGATGATATCAAAGTACACAAATTTTCGTGTAGTAATATAGTGATTTCAGGTCGGAGGATCATTACATCATTGTCACTATAAGAATTACTTATGACACTTTGCATAATGCTCCACGTAGAATTCTCATGGTGGGTCTGTCCTGTAACGACCAGGAATTTTAAGCTCCTTATTAATTTTATATGTGATTTAAAAATTTTAAGAGTTAAATTTTCAAACTTATTTAAACCTTATGTGGTTATGTGCTTATGTGAATTAACCTATGCGAATAAATGCTTTGATTTTATTAAAGGATATCACTAATGGTTATTTAAATGAGTAGATTAACCCTGAGACTTTTATATCAGAGTATTTATAAAAAGTGTTAGTAATTATATATTCAAATTTCTTGAATATAGTGTAGAGATTTAATCAAAATTAATTATTTATATTTGAATAATTAATTGATAACGTATGAAATTATTATTGTTGTTGATTAATAATTATTATGAATATATAATAATTAATGAGTAAGAGATTAATTAATATAACAATAATATATTTACTTTGTTAATTATTTTATATAAACATGTGTTATTTAAATGGTAGTTAACTATAAGGTGACTTTTGATAAGGCTATTATATATAGACTATATAGTAATCTTAATTGTATTATATGAGATTGATAACTGTAATGTGTACTTAGAGCATGTGACATGATGAGGGTAGGAAAACTATTATGAATACCTTACATTAATATCAATAGCATTATTAATTGATAATGTTTTCCCATAAGTTGTTATTATAATAACAGTTATTATTATAAACAATAATGAAACATAATTATATTTTATTTAGTGTTAATAGAAAATGTACATGGATTATATGTGGTGTATATGTACTTACTTGATACATTGTTTTATTATTTACTCATTGAAATTGTAACTTTAAACTTAAATATGTACTATGTGTATATATATAATCTAGTATATTTATTGACTAAGTGTTAGACTTATACACCCATTTGCAAGTTGCTGAGTTAAATAGCCTCCCCACTTCTTCTCTCACGTGAACTGTGACACCCTCAAATTCGGGTACTTCATTTCCAAATGACTTGGTGTTCACTTTCTAATATAACATACATCTACCCAATGAATAATGCAAAGTAACTATAACTTAAATTAAAATAAATAAATCTCCCTTACAACAAGGGTTACAACCTTTGTAAAATAAATCCCGGGTTACTCTAACCCTGACATGAATATAATAAAGTCCAAAAATAAAAACATAACATTCAGGTCTTATTACAATCATTCTCAATTAAATAAAACAAGTCTCCACTTGCTTTGCTTTCCCTTGCCCTTACTCGTAGACGGAGCATCAGCGTTATCAACCTTAACTTAAATTGTTATTTAATGCAAGAGTGAGCAAACCACAGCTCACTGGAGTTTAACAATAATATAGACATGAAAGGATATCTTTAAAAAGAATCTGAACAACTTAGCTTGTTTCAATAATAAAGAATTGAATAATAATTCTCTATCAACATTAAAATTCGAATATAGAATTTATCTGAGGGTCATAAGACATTTGAACTCTTGTCCTAGGTTATAAATATTTCTATTTAAACCTTTAACAGTCAATAAGACTATGGACCTTAACTCATACTTAGGGGGATCAGCCCTTTGTACCATGTATTGTGCACAAACATCTTAACACTATGCGTAGTAACCTCCCCTAGTAAATAGGATTGTTCAACTCAGTAATTTGAATTCAAGTCCGCACCAAAGAAAGTTTGGTTTGGATAAGCTTACAAGGGTAATTTAGAATTCACATTTATCAACTAAGGATAATTGAATCGACTTTAAATAATTCATAAATAACAGAATTATGAACTAACATATGCTTTAGAATCAATGTAAAGCATTTAAAATAATAATTGGATCTTACTTGAACGATAAGTTAAGATCATTTCAATTAAATAAATAATTGTCCAATACAGAAATGGAAAAGACATTCTCAACAATGAATATATGAATTGAAGAAATTATATATAATTAACAAGTTTAAGGTTAGAAAACTTGCCTTAAGCGCAAGCTACTTAACTCAACCACGTACTTAAACACATTTCCTATACACATTCAATTATAATAATCTAAATTAGTTAATACATAACTAATTCACATAAGTGGTTAACCCCCATGGTTAACTCACTCTAATTAAATAAATAATAATAATTAACTATCACATAGTTAATTACATTACTTATATATTCACATAATTAAATTAATTATGTATTTAACTAAATTATAATTAAACAATTATAATTCAAACACTTAATCAAATTATAATTACTTAAATTATAATTACCATTTAAATTATAAATAATTGTAATCTAAAATTAATTAAACTACATCATGCATTTATAATTACATAATTTATAATTAATCATGTATTTATCAATTATAATCAATAATTAATTAAACTATAACATGTATTATAATTACACAATTTATAATTAATCATGTAATTATCAATTTAAAATCCACAATTAAACATGCATTACTTAAATTATAATTTAAATTAACATCTAATTGATTAAAATAAATCAACTTCTATACATTATAATTTCACAGAATTATAATTTAAATTAAATATTTACTCTTAATTATAATTAATCAAATTATAATTAAGTAACTTATTTTATAATTAAACAATTATAGTTTATAATTTAAATACTATATTAGGTTTCCTTTTTCTCAAATATGAATTTATCATAATCATATAACAACATGTTATATCATTTAAATATATGTCCAATATCAATGAATAATTAAACAAAGGCTCAAAAATAATCTGCACAAATAAACTAAAATCACTGCCCAAGCACTGTGCACGGCGCAGCTGAGCAGCCAGCAGCCTAGGCACCGGCGCAGTTACGCAGGGGTCGGATCAGAGATGGGCAAGCGGTGCAGCTGCGATGCTTCTGGCCTTGCTGCCGGTGCAACTGCGCAGCAACTCGGCCAGACGCAGACAGCCACGGCTCTCTGCTTTATCGAACAACCCATACAATCCAACAACCGGCAATTCCAAGCAATACAAACAACATAGGACACATACATGCAACAATACATATGTACAACATGTACTTGAACACAATAATCACCTAAGTAACAAGAATCAGTGTTTTAAGAACTCAATTTTTGATATTTTCATATAAACTCATACTTTAACAAAATAAGTCACTATAATCCAATTCTCAATCAATTTCAACTTATAACACATGTATTCTTTTCATGATTGAGGATATAACATCCTAACAATTCCAATAGGCATATTAAAAACAATTAAATCATAACTTTTACTCTAAAACTCAACCAAATACATGAACTACATATGAACACTATTTTCACACATAAAACTTATTTTTACAGTACTTTGATTTTGAACACAATCATTAATAGCATACATGTAATGGATTACAACATCCCTCAATTCATATAACATGTAATAACAAATTTATCAATTAAAATCCCAATTATTTACCAAAAACTCAAGAATACAAGAACTAAAAACAAGAGGTGACTTGTTACCTTAATTCTTGATTAAGCTTTGATAGAGGGTAAGAATAGCTCTGATAATCCTACTTTGATTCTCAGAATTCCAACTCTTCTCCACCTTCTTTGTTAAAAAAAATTCACAGTGTTTCCTCTCTTTTCCTCTCTGTCTTCTCTTTTTCTCTTTTCTTAGTTTAGACTTAGGAAAAACTAACGTAGTTTAGGAAAATATAACTGTTACGTGATAATATACGTATATAATAGACATAATAACATGCAACGTAACTGACAAATATATAATGTCTAAATTAAATAATTAGCAGTTATAATTTGTTTTGGATTTTAAAAGCCATAAGGTCATGTTTGGCAAACCTTTTATTTAAAAACAGATTTTAGTCACTAAGGCCATGTTTGGTAGAAATAGGTTTAAAACAAATACAAGGGCCTTGTTTGGTAAAATAAATTTAAAAATCCTTTTCTTTGTTTTAACAAATTATTTAACACATACTTTAATGTCATATTTTAATTAATTAAATATTAATCATCTAATTTAATCAATTAAAATCTAACATCAATTAATCACATAACATTGCCACATAATTATAATTACTCGCTACTTCTAATCCATGTAACACTTCGTCACATATCTCATCTAATTTAATTATCTCAATTAAATTAGAACTATAATATAAAATTAATAATACATTAATTAAATAAATATTACACATTCATTTAATTAATATATAACACTTAATTAAATCACTCCATAAATCACATAATTTATTTATTTAACTCAATAAATAAATCACATAAAATATTTATTTAACTCAATAAATATTTAAAATTAAATATAAAATCTCAATCGTTACAATCTTCCCTCCTTAAAAGGATTCTGTACCCAGAATCACACATAAAAAAAAAATTCCGTCTATTACATTCTTCCCTCCTTAAAAGGATTCTGTCTCCAAAATCAGTATATAAGGGGTTACACATAACTAAGCAAATAAATGCGGATAAGATTTTATCATAACATCTTCGAGCTCCCACGTAGCTTCTTCAGCACTGTGGTTCCTCCAGATTACCTTAACAGAAGGTATCACTTTATTCCTAAGTATTTGTTCCTTTCTATCAACTATTTGCACAGGCACTTCTTCATACGTTAAGTCTTTATCAAATAGCAAAGGTTCATATTCTATTACATGTTTATAATCGTGCTTGTAAGGTATTAACATAGAAATATGGAAGACATTATGTATATTCTTGAGCTCCGGAGGTAATGCAATCTCGTAAGCAACCTCGCCCACCTTTCTTAGTACCTCAAAAGGTCCAATAAATTGGGGACTCAGCTTCCCCTTCTTACTGAATCGAATTTTCCCTTTCCAAGGAGATACCCTTAGGAAAACGAAACTTCCTGGTAAGAATTATCGGTTCTGTCGATGTAAATCGGCATACTTCTTCTGTCTGTCTTGAGCAGTAACTAATCTCGTTCTGATCAGCTTCACAATTTCGACAGTTTGTTGTACCAATTCTGGTCCCAACAGTTAACGTTCACCGACTTCATCCCAGCACAAAGGAGTTCTGCATTTTCTGCCATATAATGCTTCGTAAGGCGGCATGCCAATACTCGCATGATGACTATTGTTGTAGGCGAACTCCACCAACGGTAGATGATCCTCCCAGCTTCCTTTGAAGTCCATCACATAAGCTCTTAGCATATCCTCAAGCTTCTGAATCGTTCTTTCGCTCTGGCCATCAGTCTGAGGATGATACGCTTTACTCATTCGCAATTGCGTTCCCATACATTCTTGCAAACGCTTCCAAAAATTCAACGTAAAACGTGGATCTCTATCGGACACAATCGACATCAGAACACCATGTCGAGAAATAATTTCCTTGACGTATAACTTTGCTAGCTTATCCAGGTTGTACTTAACCCTGATCGACAGAAAGTGGGCTGACTTCGTCAGTCGATCCACTATAACCCATATCGCATCAAATCCCTTCTGAGTCGCTGGAAGACCTACCACGAAATCCATCGTGATGTGCTCCCATTTCCACTCTGGAATTTCTAACGGTTGCAGCAAACCACTTGGTCTCTGGTGTTCTGCTTTGACTTTCTAGCACGTCAAGCATTTTCCAACGCATTCAGCAACGTCCCTCTTCATATTCAACCAACAGAAATGATGACTGAGATCCTGGTGCATCTTCGTACTCCCAGGGTTAATAAAATATCTAGAACTATGAGCTTCGCTCAGAATCTCCTCTTTGACCTCTGGTACTGGCGGTACCCAGATTCTACCTTCAAATCGTAACAGATCTTCATTATCGATCTTGAACTTGAACTCTTCACCATCGGTTATCCTCTTCCGAATCTTTTCACATTCTTCATCATAAAGTTGTGCTTCTTTCACCTTGTCTACTAGAGTAGAACCAGTGGTTACTTGAAACAACATCTCATCCGATTCCTTCAGAAACTTCACTTCCAACTCCAATCTAGCCATCTGTTCTATTAACCGATCTTGATCAGTTAACACGTTCAGCTTCTCCCAACCTTTCCTGCTTAAAGCGTCGGCAACAACGTTAGCTTTACCCGGATGGTAAAGTATCTCGCAATCGTAGTCTTTAATCAGTTCCAACCATCTTCTTTGGCCCATGTTCAAATCCTTCTAGGTAAATATATACTTCAGACTCTCGTGATCTGTGTATATTTCATACTTCTCTCCATATAAGTAGTGCCTCCAAATCTTTAGGGCAAACACTACTGCCGCCAATTCTAGATCATGGGTTGGATACCCCTTCTCGTAATCCTTCAGCTGACGTGACGCATAGGTAATGACTTTGCCACTCTGCATCAAAACACAGCCTAATCCTTTATGTGAGGCATCACTATATACCACGAAATTCCCCGAACTATCCGGTAAAGACAATACAGACACAATACTCAGCCTCTTCTTCAACTCCTGAAAACTCTCCTCACACTTCTCCGTCCAAATAAACTTAACTATTTTACGAGTCAAATTTGTCAACGGAGTTGCGATACTAGAAAAGTCTTCGATAAATCTTCAGTAATAACCAGCCAATCCCAAGAAACTCCTCACTTCAGATGGCATCTTCGGCTGTTCCCAACTCATAACAGCTTCAACCTTCGACGGATCCACCGAAATACCATCCTTGTCGATCATGTGGCCAAGAAATTGCACACGTTCCAACCAGAATTTGCATTTCGAGAATTTAGCTTAAAGCTTCTCTCGTCTCAGGGCTTATAAGGTTAGTCGTAAGTGTTCAGCATGCTCCTCCTCGGTCTTGGAATAAACCAGGATGTCATCTATGAACACTACCACGAACTTGTCCAGAAATGGCTTGAACACCCTGTTCATTAAGTCCATAAATGTAGCTGGGGCATTCGTGAGACCAAATGACATTACCAAGAACTCGTAATGACCATATCGAGTCCTAAAAACCGTTTTAGGTATATCTTCCTTCCTCACCTTCAATTGATGATACCCGCTTCTCAAATCAATTTTAATGAAGTACCTCGCACCCTTCAGTTGATCAAACAAGTCATCGATCTTAGGTAAAGGATACCTATTCTTGATCGTAACTTTATTCAACTCCCTATAATCAATGCAAAGACGCATCGATCCATCTTTCTTCTTAACAAACAAAACAGGCGCTCCCCACGGTGAAACGCTCGGTTGGATATACTTCTTGTCTAGTAATTCTTGCAGTTGAACCATCAGTTCCTTCATCTCGACTGGAGCCATTCGGTACGGACCCTTCGAAATTGGAGCAGTTCCCGACGCTAAATCGATCACGAACTCTGTCTCCCTATCCGGCGAAAGTCCTGGCAAATCGCTGGAAAAAACGTCTACAAACTCCTTAACTATCGATATCTCCTCCACCTTCGGGCTTTCCTTACGCGTATCCACTATGTAGGCTAGGTATCCTACACAACCATGCATCAGAAGTTTCTTGGCTTGCATAACCGTCAGACAACTCACCTGTCTAGGCAATTTGCTACCATAGAACACCAACTTCGATGGAGTCGTAAGGTTCACCGACTTCTTCTGACAATCGATTACCGCCCCATGGTTGAACAACCAATCCATACCTAGTATGACGTCGAATTCCCCAAGTTTAATCGAAATCAAATCTACTCTAAGTTCCTGACCCTTAATGTCCAATCTATAGTTTTTATAAACGCTCCTAACAGGAATAACCTCCCTATTCGCAATCTCTATATTCAAAGGGTAAAGTAACTCCTCTACAGGTAAGTCTAGGGTTTTAGCTAAATCATCAGATATGAATAAGCAAGTAGCACCCGAATCAAATAATACATATGCATTTATACTATTGACCGGAATAATACCTGACACCACGTCTTTTGATTGCACAGTATCCTGCACCGTCATATTGAATGTCCCTGCAGTGGGTCGAACAGTTTGCAATGGTGCAACAATGGTTACGGAACTGCCGCTTCCATTCCCTTCGCTCCCTGTTGACCCTGCCGTCAGCTTCTTAGGGCAGTTGCGAGCCATGTGATCTTTGGATCCACATGTAAAGCAAGATCCCTTCTTCAGGTTTGGGCAATTAGGTGCAATGTGGCCTTCCTGACCACAGTTGAAGCACACCCGCTTCCCCTTCATGCACACGCAAGTGTGATTCTTACCGCATGTAGCACATGCTTCAAACTTCCTCTTCTGCTGGCTTCCCTGCTAACTCCCAGCAAAGGTATTATCAGACCACTTCCTCTTCTAGTTCACAGCGCTGCTACCCCCAGTTTTGGTTTCTACCTCATTCTTCTTCTTCTTATCTTGGTTGAACTTCGTCACGCTTCGCTTCCTCCCTCAGCAAGTATGGCTTTCTCCAGCACCGCTGCAAATGTATTCAGCTAGAACATGGAAACCTTGCTGTAGAGCCAGGGCTTCAGTCCCCGCTCAAACCTCCTCGTTTTCCTAGCGTTAGTGCTGACCTGGTATGTAGCGAACCTGGCCAACTCGTTAAACTTAGCGGCATACTCGGACACCGTCATCCCTACTTGCTTAAGTTCTAGGAACTGGACCTCCATCTGGTCCTGCAAACTTACTGGAAAGTATATCTCGTAAAACATTTTCTTGAAATGTTCCCACGTGATAACTCCCTCCCCCTCTCGAGTCTTGTTAGCCTGGCACCAAAAGCTAGCATCCGACTTCAACATGAAAGCCGCGAACGCTATCTTCTGGTCTCCACCTACTCGGGCTACGTCGAAGACCTTCTCTATTTCCATAACCCATGTCTGAGCTTCGATAGGATTAGTCGATCCTTTGAACTCAGGCGGTCTTACTGCCTTGAATTCCTTGAACGTAGTGCCCTGCACCTGCGGCTGATTCGCAAGAGCTCTGGTCAACAGGTTCACCAACTGCTGAACCGAGTTGGGATTCGTCCCATCATTATTGTTGTTGTTCGTCGAACTCTCGGGTTCTTCTAGGAGGCATTTTCTGTTAAGAAAATATTATTATTAGACCCTGTATTCAACTATTAAGTATCCAAGTTCATACTTAAACGTTTAAATGGCTCAGTTCACATAGAACACATAGCACGTCAAATAACTTCTTTTATTAATTACTCGTAGTTTAAAAAAACATCAAACAGATAGCATTTCTGCCATTTCTATCATCCTTTCCTGAACTGGAAAAGTTACAAGATTACATTATTATCCCATTCTTATCTCAAATTATGGGATTTACATTACTTATTACAAAAAGCAATACATAAACAAAACTCTACTACTGCTACTACTGCTACTGCCTAGGCATATTAATATGTCGCACAACCTCTCTACGTTCCTCTTCGAATACCCGAAATGCCGTTCTTCGGTCCACCACATACCACGATAAACCTTGGAACTGAGCTGGGTAGTAGAAAATACGGTCCTGAGCTCTCTCTATCGCTGTACGAAAAGCATATTCCGTTTCTCTCAGCTTAGCTCTCTTGGCTTCAGCTTCACCTTCGGCTCGATCGGCTAGATTGATTAGTCCTCAATTTTAATTCTTCAGCTCTGGCACGCTTCCTCGACTCCTCCTGGATGTCTTGCTTCAGCTTTGCCGGTTCAAATCGAGCAGCATCTCTATCAACCTCCATATGTATCAGGTTCCACTGTGCATCTCCTAGGTCACTTGCCATTTCATCGATCGTCTCGTCTCGCTGCTGGATAGTCTCCTCGAGATTTCCTACGCGTCCATGAAGCTCCACATTGCTATCGTAGACTGCCTCGTACATCTCAGCACTAGTAGAGTGAGGTGGGAATTCCTCTTCGGGATCCTCTTCCTCCTCTTCAGACTCGTCCTCGTCCTTATCCTCTGGAATAGGTGTCAGCTCACGCTCCCGACCAGCTACGGTGATCACTGGAGATGGCTCTCTTCTAACCAGCTGCTCCCAGACAACATGTATGTCACGGGGCTCCTCATCTCTAGGCACCTGAGGTACATCCTCTCTAGCCTGACTAGGCTCTCCAACGTTCGACATCCTGACAAAAGAATTTTAAAGTTCATTATTACGTGATATCGAGTCGTCACTCTTCAAATACTATAATGTAAACACATAGCACATAAGGTAGTTTATTATCTTTTACCTATCGCATCTATCTTTTCGATCTTACCTATAAGGCTACTACATAAGGTTTTCCCCACCTAAGGTTTCATAACCTATAGCTTTGATACCAACCTGTGACACCCCTAAATCTAGGTACTTCGTTTCCACATGATTTGGTGTTCACTTTCTAATATAACATACATTTACCCAATGAATAATGCAAAGTAACTATAACTTAAATTAAAATAAATAAATCTCCCTTACAATAAGGGTTACAACCTTTGTAAAATAAATCCCGGGTTACTCTAACCCTGACATGAATATAATAAAGTGCAAAAATAAAAACATAACATTCAAGTCTTATTACAATCATTCTCAATTAAATAAAACAAGTCTTCACTTGCTTTGCTTTCCCTTGCCCTTACTCGTAGACGGAGCATCAGCGTTATCAACCTTAACTTAAATTGTTATTTAATGCAAGAGTGAGCAAACCACATCTCACTGAAGTTTAACAATAATATAGACATGAAAGGATATCTTTAAAAAGAATCTGATCAACTTAGCTTGCTTCAATAATAAAGAATTGAATAATAATTCTCTATCAACATTAAAATTCGAATATAAAATTTATCTGAGGGTCATAAGACATTTGAACTCTTGTCCTAGGTTATAAATATTTTTATTTAAACCTTTAACAGTCAATAAGACTATGGACCTTAACTCGTACTTAGGGGATCAGCCTTTTGTACCATGTATTGTGCACAAACATCTTAACGCTATGCGTAGTAACCACCCCTAGTAAATAGGGTTGTTCAACTCAGTAATTTGAATTCAAGTCCGCACCAAAGAAAGTTTGGTTTGGATAAGCTTACAAGGGTAATTTAGAATTCACATTCATCAACTAAGGATAGTTGAATCGACTTTTAATAATTGTTAAATAACAGAATTATGAACTAACATATGCTTTAGAACCAATGTAAGCATTTAAAATAATAACTGGATCTTACTTGAACGATAAGTTAAGATCATTTCAATTAAATAAATAATTGTCCAATACAAAAATAGAAAGGACATTCTCAACAATGAATATATGAATTCAAGAAATTATATATAATTAACAAGTTTAAGGTTAAAAGACTTGCCTTAAGCGCAAGCTACTTAACTCAACCACGTACTTAAACACTTCCTATACATATTCAATTATAATAATCTAAATTAGTTAATACATAACTAATTCACATAAGTGGTTAACCCTCATGGTTAACTCACTCTAATTAAATAAATAATAATAATTAACTATCACATAGTTAATTACATCACTTACATATTCACATAATTAAATTAATTATGTATTTAACTAAATTATAATTAAACAATTATAATTCAAACACTTAATCAAATTATAATTACTTAAATTATAATTACTATTTAAATTATAAATAATTATAATTTAAAATCAATTAAACTACATCATGCATTTATAATTACATAATTTATAATTAATCATGTATTTTTCAATTATAATCAATAATTAATTAAACTATAACATGTATTATAATTACACAATTTATAATTAATCATGTAATTATCAATTTAAAATCCACAATTAAACATGCATTTATTAATTTATAATTACTTAAATTATAATTTAAATTAACATCTAATTGATTAAAATAAATCAACTTCTATACATTATAATTTCACAGAATTATAATTTAAATTAAATATTTACTCTTAATTATAATTAATCAAATTATAATTAAGTAACTTATTTTACAATTAAACAATTATAGTTTATAATTTAAATACTATATTAGGTTTCCTTTTTCTCAAATATGAATTTATCAAAATCATATAACATGTTATATCATTCAAATATATGTCCAATATCAATGAATAATTAAACTAAGGCTCAAAAATAATCTGCACAAATAAACTAAAACCACTGCCTAAGCACTGTGCACGACGCAGCTGCGCAGCCAGCAACCTGGGCACCGGCGCAGCTGCGTAGGGGTCGGATCAGAGATGGGCAAGCGGCGCAGCTGTGATGCTTCTGGCTTTGCTGCCGGCGCAGCTGAGCAGCAACTCAGCCAGACGCAGACAGCCACGGCTCTCTGCTTTATCGAACAACCCATACAATCCAACAATCGGCAATACCAAGCAATACAAACAACATAGGACACATACATGCAACAATACATATGTACAACATGTACTTAAACACAATAATCACCTAAGTAACAAGAATCAGTGTTTTAAAAACTCAATTTTTGATATTTTCATATAAACTCATACTTTAACAAAATAAGTCACTGTAATCCAATTCTCAATCAATTTCAACTTATAACACATGTATTCTTTTCATGATTGAGGATATAACATCCTAACAATTCCAATAGGCATATTAAAAACAATTAAATCATAACTTTTACTCTAGAACTCAACCAAATACATGAACTACATATGAACACTATTTTCACACATAAAACTTGTTTTTACAGTACTTTTATTTTGAACACAATCATTAATAGCATACATGTAATGGATTATAACATCCCTCAATTCATATAACATGTAATAATAAATTTATCAATTACAATCCCAATTATTTACCAAAAACTCAAGAATACAAGAACTAAAAACAAGAGGTGACTTGTTACCTTAATTCTTGATTAAGCTTTGATAGAGGGTAAGAATAGCTCTGATAATCCCACTTTGATTCTCAGAATTCCAACTCTTCTCCACCTTCTTTGTTAAAAAAAATTCACAGTGTTTCCTCTCTTTTCCTCTTTGTCTTCTCTTCTTCTCTTTTCTTCACATATCTCATCTAATTTAATTATCTCAATTAAATTAGAACTATAATATAAAATTAATATACATTAATTAAATAAATATTACATATTCATTTAATTAATATATAACACTTAATTAAATCTCTCCATAAATCACATAATTTATTTATTTAACTCAATGAATAAATCATATAAAATATTTATTTAACTCAATAAATATTTAAAATTAAATATAAAATCTCAATCGTTACATGAACTCCCACATACTAGCTACACTCTACCTCCTTCTCTCATTTTCAGCAACATAGAGTGAATGATTATGGGAGAGTAGAGGTAATGGTGGATTGCACCAACCCTTACCAACTCTTTCTTATCTAGTGTACAATCTTGAAACCCCTTGAATTGATTTGGGAGATGATAGCATTATCTGGGTATTTGGTTTGCCTATATATATAGAGCTCTCTTCCTTCTCATTCTCACATTGCTGATGTTGGGTTTGCTAGAAACATAAGCATGCAATCAAATTACATAAACGCAGCGGAAGGGATGAAAAATCAGTTTTTAAAATTTTCTTACAAACCCTTAACCATGATCTTTCTTGTGCATCAATTATCAGTCAATACATAAAAGAAGATGATGGAATTATACCTTTGAAGATCCAAGCTTCCTCAGGTACAAGTTCTACTCCTTTGATTCCTTTGATTCCTCTATAGTGGCTCTTTCCCTTGATCAATGTCAGTCACCCAAATATTTGGCCTCTAACGGTGATCCACCAAGAAGATGAAAAACTCAGGAAGATGGGTTATTGGCTTAACCCTTGTTTCTATTTCTATAGAATATGTGTACTCCCAACCTTTAGAAAAATTCACGTACCTTATTTCTGATATAAGACTCTCTTATATAGATATTAGGTTAACCCTCCTAATCCAATTAGATTAGGGTTTTATTTATTTAATTAATTAAACATTTTTAATTAATTTATATCCTAATCTTATTAGGATTGAGAGAGAGTACTGATATTATATTAATTCCTAAACTCCTTTAGAATTAAAATAATAATAATAATAATAAGACTCCTCTTATTAATTTATATTTAATATTTCTAAAATATTAAATAATAAACATTAAGCTATTTAATTTATTCTATCATCATAGATTAAATTAATTACACTTAATGCATTATTACTATCATGCCATTTTCTTCTTAAATAATTCTTCTTCCTTTTATGGTATGACCCTTTAGGTTCTCCATATTAAACCGGTTGTGAATAAATCAATTAGAACAATTCTAATCTTATTTAAATAAATAAATTAAACTAATAATCTATTTAAATAAATAACATTTATTCTACAATAGGGATAAGCATCCCTAGCGATCAACGACTTTATAGATAATATAGATTTCAACATTAATCATAAAAGAATCTGTGAGTTAATAGTTACCGCACAATTTAATCCTTCCACCATACAATGTCCCAATTAAATATAAGACATGGATTTACTAACAAGTCTTAATTTATTTAATCATATATATTTCGATTAGAAAATGCACAACTCCAAATAATGTAAATTAGAAACCTCTTTCTAATTTCATTCTACATTGGCCAAGGATTCCTGGGTTGTCATTTAACGAATCACATAGGACATATCTCCTCTTTTACTAGAGGTGGTAGATTCTTTATTGATCAAACATTATCTCCATATGCAACTCATTATACCCAAGCATACCCTATATATGCCTTAAAAGGCCTTAAGAAATAAGTCAAAGTATAATTTGTTACATACAAGATACTATGATGTTCTCAAGTCCAAGGATCACTTGTACTACTATCACATTTGGAATTCCTATTGACAAGCGAGTAAAACTCCATTAGGTATTCCATAGCGAATCACGTTCAGTGAACTTATTCTCCAATAAGCGCCTACATACTTGCTTTAGTGTCTTCACACAAATGACCATGAGATCAGTCATCCTCATCCAATGAGGAAGCAACATATGTACCAATCTATCCGGATTTACTAATCCTCATTTTAGTAATCCCACAATTGGGAACTATTTTAGTTTTTAAGCTTTCTAAGAATTTAGATCTCATTAGCATGATCTCATTAGCATGATCTCATCATGATTCTAAAAGCATTGCTTAAAACTATGGGTTATTTCCATATTATAAAAACAGCACCATGTAGATAATTAAATGCCTTAAATGAATATTTTATTAATAAATAAATAAGATTATTTACAAAGTATGTGCTTTATCATCATACATGATTGGCTTGTATGCACACTACTATCAGCTGAGATTTTTCATATAATAAATATAAGTGTAAGAGTTATCAGTGAGGAGGAATTAGTTTAGCAGCAAGAACTAGTGCATTCAATTACAGAGGTATAATCACTTACATCCTTATTCTTCAATCTCTGTAAAATTCCATTCATGCTCTTCAATTTTTCTGTTTCTGAGATTGCTAAGTTATTGATTTTTGAGTTAATCATGAATTAATGATAATTGAATTGTGATATATGTTTGTTAAGTGTTATATGGAGTTATAATCATATTAGAATTCTATCATATCATGATTAAAGGGTTTTCATTGGAAAAAAAATTGAGTTAGGCTGATGAACTGCCAAAGCAATTCAGTCTTGGTTGGATGAGAAGCCGGTGCAGCTGCGCCGGGTTTATGCTTGGTTATAGCGCAGCTGGGCAGGCCCTGGAAATCAGATTTTTATTTTTCTGCTACATGCCTGTCATGCCATCATGTAAATACCTTGTTAGGACAGGCATGTGAACTAGCTTAATACACTTATATGAGTATATGAACATTGTGTAAACATGTTTTACTATGTTTGCATACAAGGTTTATGAAACAACATATAGTTATGAAATAAACTTAAAATTTCGTGAACGAACGTAACATATATGAAGCATGCCAGTGTTCTGATTTTGGAAAGTATGTATACATGATTAATATATATATATATATATATATATATATATATATATATGTACGTAGACATAATATAAGTAAGTATTCCATGAGGCCACACGTATATGTCATGGCCACATGTTTGTTGAAAGGAAAATAAGTGTTTTAAAAAAAAGGAAACTTGCAAATTTAAAAGTGAACTTTATCATGGACATAACATGTACATATTCTGATATTATGAGCATGATAGCATGGTTGATATTAACTTGAAATGCATGTTTAAAATGTTAAACACGTTAGCATACTTGATTGAAAGCTTCACGAGTTTTTTCAAGCGAAACTTAAGAACTTTCAAAGTAAACATAACCAAGACTTGTGTCTTTTAGATTGGGACCACTTGAATACATGTATGTGACTTATATAAGCGTTCTAGTACATGTGAATCACGACTATAAGATGTTGTACATGTATCGTATTGTCCTTGTGGACTTAGTATATTTTTGAGAGAGAACTTAAGATGTGAAAGTAAATAACATCAAATGCCACCTGAGACATGTTGTGAGCATACGAGTATAAGTATTCAGATTTTCATTAGGCCTATAGATGTATTGACATGAACCTCATTTGTTTATATACAGATTTCACATATGCATGCTTAATCGTACAAAACGAACATCACACGTTGAGTATTGTGCAAGTTCCCCGAACTTCACACGTTGAGTATTGTGCAAGTTGCCCGAACTTCACACGTGAGTTAGCTGCAAGTTCCCCGAACTTCACGACTTTGATTATTGTGCAAGTTCTCCGAACAACACAACCTTGATATGGTGCTAGTTTCCCGAACTTCACTCTTTTATTTTGCAAGTTCCCGAACTTCATTTCTTTGATTATGCAAGTTCTCTAAACTTATACAAACTAGTATATTGTGCAAGTATCTTATCTTTGTGTTTACTTTACTCAAGGAACGTTGTAAGCAAATGTCC
Organism: Panax stipuleanatus; assembly: GCA_020205555.1. Classification (NCBI taxonomy): domain Eukaryota; kingdom Viridiplantae; phylum Streptophyta; class Magnoliopsida; order Apiales; family Araliaceae; genus Panax; species Panax stipuleanatus. The sequence goes on from CM035115.1 coordinate 106,296,907, forward strand.
TAACCTATGCATTTATGTTATGCAAGGAATCTATTACCGTGCAAGTTCTCCGAACTTCACACTTTGATTATTTGAGCAAGTGTCCTAACCTATACATTTACTTTATGCAAGGGATCTATTCTGGTGAAATTCCCCGAATTTCACTCTTTGATTTTGCAAGTGTCTAAGCCTATGCATTTACTTTATACAAGGAGTCTATTATTGTGTAAGTTCCCCGAACTACACCACTTTGGTTATTGTGCGAGTTCCCCGAACTTACACTAATTCATATATTGTGCAAATTCTAAACTTCACCTTTATTGTGCAAGTTCCTATCCTTCTCATATTGTATTGAGTAGGTTATTGTCGAGTCGAAAGTTGTTTACTTAATTGCTTGAACTTTATTTCCAAGCATGTTATTTAGTGGTTTAATTACTTATCAATTATTCCACATCGATATTATTGATATCCGCACTTAGTGCATTTGAGCTCGTACAGTCTTGGACTTATACATTATTCAAGGTTTTAAATTTCTTGAACCGTGTCAATTAGAGTCTGAACCTTTGCTCGGTCAGACAAGTGTATGAAGTTTCTTTAAAGCTATCCAAACTAATTGATGGTAAGGATTCTTAGAAAGAACAGAACACCCCTCATATGTAGGTGTGTGCCCAGGTATCTAATATATGATATGAGTAAGCAGTTGTAAGTGTTATGCATATTCACGTTGTGCCCAAGGCTGATCTCCTCGAGGTACTAAGTTTTTGTAGCCAGTAGCCAGTAATCCAAAGGGTCAATTAGCTATTGAACCCATTGGAAAGTTATAGTTCAGAGTCTACTCGACTATCAGTCCTTCTAAAGGCAATTATTATCTTTGCTTTTGATATTCATATTGCTGAATTGTTCAGTTATTCATATTATTGAATCGTTCTAATATTCATATTGTTGAATCGTTCAGATATTCATATTATTGAATTATTTTAATATTCATATTATTGAATCGTTTAGTTATTCATATTATTGAATCGTTCTAATAATCATATTGTTGAATCGTTCAGATATTCATATTATTGAATCGTTCTAATATTCATATTGTTGAATCCTTAAGATATTCATATTGTTGAATTCTTTGTCAGATATTTTTCCATTCATCATGATATATCCTTTATTGTTGTATTTAAGCTTGCTGAGCAAACTTGTTGCTCATTCTTGCTATATCATGACTTATATTACTGTTAAGCCTGAGGCTTCAGGGAAGGACAAGGGTAAAGAAAAGATTGTAGGATAGTTTGCAGGGAGCAGACTTTATCTTTATGTTTCGTTTAATTACTATTATTGTAATATGAACCCTAATAATTATTTTAGGGTATGTTTGTAAGATTTTATTTAAGGTTGTCGAATCTTGGGACTAGTAACACCTTTGGAATGAACGACGTACATTTATTATATTCTGCATTTTTAGTTATCGTATGTTGTTAGAGGTGGATGTTAGTATTGTATCGTGGCGACCGGACCGGGGTTAGAGGACCCAAATTCAGGGGTGTCACAGGTTGGTATCAGAGCTTTAGGTTATAAACGTTAGGAATGCGAAACCTAAGTTATGACCTTAGTAGAAAACTCAAGTAGAGTTTGTAGGTGATGGATTGAGGAGATCCATCGAGTCTCTTTGTGATACTGAAGTTGTTTATTTAAATCAGATATGATTGATAGACGTCCTAAACTTCTTAATTCTAACTTGAATAGCATATCAAATAAAGCCTAATGTTTTCTTCCTTTCCTTAGGATTATGCCGCCTAGGAGATTTTCGCGGAACCAGAGGGAGGAAAGATCTGTTAGCAATGTTGAAGAGGGAGATGTCGACCCAATGCAGAACTTCGTTAACCTATTAACAGAAGCAATGCAGAAGATAACCCCGCCAGCAGCTGAGCAACCAGGACATTACTTGGCTAGCTTTAAGGACTTTAAATTGGTAGGATCACCGGAGTCCCGGGGAACCTTAGACCCAATCGGAGCCCAGACATGGATAGAAAAAATGGAGAAGGTGTTTGAGGTTGCACGGGTGGCCAAAGCACAGAAGACGAGTTTTGCCACTTACATAATGAAGGACGAAGCTAACTATTGGTGGGAAGCCAATATAGGACTAGCAGGCAAAGGAGTTATTATGTGGGATAGATTTAAGAACTACTTTTCGGAGAGTACGCAACAAGATATGGAAGTTAAGTTTCTGGAGCTGAGACAAGGAGGTATGTCAGTCGCAGAGTGCGCGGCAAGATTTAACGAGTTGGCCCGATTCGCATCACACCAGGTGGACACGGAGGCCATGAAAGCAAAGAGATTTGAAGTAGGATTGGAACCATGGGTACAAAAAGTAGTAGAGGTATTGAAGATTAAGACATTCTCTGATCTTTTGGAAAGGGCTATCATTGTCGAAGGAGGCAATGAAGCCATAGCGTGATTTAAACAAGATAAGAAGACCAGCCAGGAAGGACCGAAAGGGGGAAACAGCGGAGGCAGCAACCCCAACAAACAAATATGGATGGAGAGCCAATCATCCGAAGGTGGCAAATCCGGGGGAGAGGCTAAGAAAAGTTTAAAGTGCAGTAACTGTAGAAGGAACCACTTGGGGGAATGCATGAAGGGGAAGAACACATGTTATCGTTGTGGACAACTGGGGCACATGGATCCTCAGTGTTGGAATAAGTCAAAAGGAGGATGTTTCGCGTGTAGAGCCACAGACCATCAAATCAAGGACTACCCGAAGAGAAAGGGCGTTGCAGCTAGCAACAACCGCAACAACAAGGACGTAGTGTCAGGTATCATCCTAATCTATTATATAGATGTATATGTGTTATTCGATTCGGGTGCTACCTACTCTTTTGTTTCTAAAGAATTTATTAAATAGTTAGACTTACCCCGTGAGGAATTAGAACACCCTATGAACGTAGGAGTAGCAAACAAGGAAGTTATCTCCGTAGAATATATTCGTAGGAACTGTTATACCGATTTGAAGGGAATTAGTGGGTGTCTTCCTAAACGAGATTTAGCAGCTTTAGTTTTTGCCTTGGAGTTTTGGAAGCATTATTTGTATGGCGAGAAGTGTGAGATATATACAGATCACAAGAGTCTAAAGTGTATCTTCACGCAGAAGAAGTTAAATATGAGGCAGCGCTGATGGCTAGAATTGATCAAAGATTATGATTGTGAAATTCTGTACCATCCAGGCAAAGCAAATGTAGTGGCAAATGCCTTAAGTAGGAAAGGCAAGGAGAAATTATCGAGGTTGACCATTCAAGAGGAATTAGTGAGAGTTTTTGAACGACTAGACTTAGAGGTTAAGTATCTGATGGAGATCAACGAGAAATTATTTACAACGTCAGTAAGCCCGACTTTATTAGATAAGGTTAAGGAGGCACAAAAGAAGGACGAAGTTTGTGATAACATTATGGAGCGATTAGCTAAAGGTGATGAGTTGAAATTTAAGATTGATAGCACTGAACTTCTATAATTTGAAGGATAAATTTGGGTACCGTTAGTACTAGAACTAAGAGAAGAGATTTTGCTAGAAGCATTTTATGGATGGAAAAGTGTCGAGCACCGTTGTGTTGAGACGAGGTAGGTGAACGTCGACTGTTGGGACCAGAAGTGGTACAGCAGACGGTAGAGATTATCTAAGTGATAAGAGCGAATTATCCGTTTTTATTGGAGTAACCTTACTTTTTACAATTTCTAGGACGAAATTTTTATAAGGGGGGAGGGATGTAACGACCATGAATTTTAAGCTCCTTATTAATTTTATATGTTATTTAAAATTTTTAAGAGTTAATTTTTCAAACTTATTTAAACCTTATGTGGTTATGTGCTTATGTGAATTAACCTATGCGAATAAATGCTATGATTTTATTAAAGAGAATCACTAATGGTTATTTAAATTAGTAGATTAACCCTGAGACTTTTATATCAGAGTATTGATAAAAAGTGTTAGTAATTATATATTCAAATTTTTGAATATAGTGTAGAGATTTAATCGGAATTAATTATTTATATTTGAATAATTAATTGATAATGTATGAAATTATTATTGTTGTTGATTAATAATTATTATGAATAAATAATAATTAATGAGTAAGAGATTAATTAATATAATAATAATATATTTACTTGGTTAATTATTTTATACAAACATGTGTTATATAAATGATAGTTAACTATAAGGTGACCTTTGATAAGGCTATTATATATAGACTATATAGTAATCTTAATTGTATTATGTGAGATTGATAAGTGTAATGTGTACTTAGAGCATGTGACATGATGAGGGTAGGAAAACTATTATGAATACCTTACATTAATATCAATAGCATTATTAATTGATTATGTTTTCCCATAAGTTATTATTATAATAACAGTTATTATTATAAACAATAATGAAACAAAATTATATTATATTTAGTGTTAATAGAAAATGTACATGGATTATATGTGGTGTATATGTACTTACTTGATACATTGTTTTATTATTTACTCATTGAAATTATAACTTTAAACTTAAATATATACTATTTGTATATATATAATCTAGTATATTTATTGACTAAGTGTTAGACTTATACACCCATTTGCAAGTTGCTAAGTTAAATAGCCTCCCCACTTCTCCTCTCACGTGAACTCCCACATACTAGCTACACTCTACCTCCTTCTCTCATTTTCAGCAACATAGAGTGAATGATTATGGGGGAGTAGAGGTAATGACGGATTGCACCAACCCTTACCAACTCTTTCTTATCTAGTGTACAATCTTGAAACCCCTTGAATTGATTTGGGAGATGATAGCATTATCTGGGTATTTGGTTTGCCTATATATATAGAGCTCTCTTCCTTCTCATTCTCACATTGCTGAGATTTTTCATATAACAAATATAAGTGTAAGAGTTATCAGTGGGGAGGAATTAGTTTAGCAGCAAGAACTAGTGCATTCAATTACAGAGGTATAATCACTTACCTCCTTATTCTTCAATCTCTATAAAATTCTATTCATGCTCTTTAATTTTTCTGTTTCTGAGATTGCTAAGTTATTGATTTTCTAGTTAAGCATGAATTGATGATAATTGAATTGTGATATATGTTAGTTAAGTGTTATATGGAGTTATAATCATGTTAGAATGGTATTATATCATGCTTAAAGGGTTTTCATTGGAAAAAAATTTGAGTTAGGCTGATGAACTGCCGAAGCAGTTCAGTCTTGGTTGGATCAGGAGCCGGCGCAGCTGCGCCGGGTTTATGCCTGGTTGCAGCGCACGTGCGCAGGCCCTGGAAATCAGATTTTTATTTTTCTGCTACAAGCTTGTCATGCCATCATGTAAATACCTTGTTAGGACAGGCATGTGAACTAGCTTAATACAGTTATATGAGTATATGAACATTGTGTAAACATGTTTTACTATGTTTGCATACAATGTTTATGAAACAACATATAGTTATGAAATAAACTTAAGATTTCGTGAACGAACGTAACATATATGAAACATGCCAGTGTTCTGATTTTGGAAAGTATGTATACATGATTAATATATATATATATATAGGTACATAGACATAATATAAGTAAGTATTCCATGAGGCCACACGTATATGTCATGGCCACGTGTTTGTTGAAAGGAAAATAAGTGTTTTAAAAAAAAGGAAACTTACAAATTCAAAAGTGAACTTTATCATGGACATAGCATGTATATATTCTGATATTTTGAGCATGATAAAATGGTTGATATTAACTTGAAATGCATGTTTAAAATGTTAAACACTTTAGCATACTTGATTGAAAGCTTCACGAGTTTTTTCAAGCGAAACTTAAGAACTTTCAAAGTAAACATAACCAAGACTCGTGTCTTTTAGATTGGGACCACTTGAATACATGTATGTGACTTATATAAGCGTTCTAGCACACGTGAATCACGGCTATGAGATGCTGTACATGTATCGTATTGTCCTTGTGGACTTAGTATATTTTTGAAAGAGAACTTAAGATGTGAAAGTAAATAACATCAAATGCCACGTGAGACATGTTGTGAGCATACGAGTATAAGTATTCAGATTTTCATTAGGCCTACAGACGTATTGACATGAACCTCATTTGTTTATATACAGATTTCACATATGCATGCTTAATCGTAGAAACGAACTTCACACGTTGAGTATTGTGCAAGTTCCCCATACTTCACACGTTGAGTATGGTGTAAGTTCCCCGAACTTCACGACTTTGATTATTGTGCAAGTTCTCCGAACTACACATCCTTGATATGGTGCAAGTTCCCCGAACTTCACTCTTTAATTTTGCAAGTTTCCGAACATCATTTCTTTGATTATGCAAGTTCTCTAAACTTATACAAACTAGTATATTGTGCAAGTATCTTATCTTTGTGTTTACTTTACTCAAGGAACGTTATAAGCAAATGTCCTAACCTATACATTTATGTTATGCAAGGAATCTATTACCGTGCAAGTTCTCCGAACTTCACACTTTGATTATTTGAGCAAGTGTCCTAACCTATACATTTACTTTATGCAAGGGATCTATTCTGGTGAAATTCCCCAAATTTCACTCTTTGATGTTGCAAGTGTCTAAGCCTATACATTTACTTTATGCAAGGGATCTATTCTGGTGAAATTCCCCAAATTTCACTCTTTGATGTTGCAAGTGTCTAAGCCTATACATTTACTTTATGCAAGGAGTCTATTATTGTGTAAGTTCCTCGAACTACACAACTTTGGTTATTGTGCGAGTTCCCCGAACTTACACAAATTCATATATTGTGCAAATTCTAAACTTCACCTTTATTGTGCAAGTTCCTATCCTTCTCATATTATATTGAGTAGGTTATTGTCGAATCAAAAGTTGTTTTCTTAATTGCTTGAACTTTATTTCCAAGCATGTTATTTAGTGGTTTAATTACTTATTAATTATTCCACATCGATATTATTGATATCCGTACTTAGTGCATTTGAGCTCATACAGTCTTGGACTTGTACATTATTCAAGGTTTTAAATGTCTTGAACCGTGTCAGTTAGAGATTGAACCTTTGCTCGGTTAGACAAGTGTATGAAGTTTCTTTAAAGCTATCCAAACTAATTGATGGTAAGGATTCTTATACAAAACAGAACACCCCTCATATGTAGGAGTGTGCCCAGGTATCTAATATATGATATGAGTAAGCAGATGTAAGTGTTATGCATATTCACGTTGTGCCCGAGGCTGATCTCCTCGAGGTACTAAGTTTTTGCAGCCAGTAGCCAGTAATCCATAGTGTCAATTACCTATTGAACCCTTTGAAAATTTATAGTTCAGAGTCTACTCGACTATCAGTCATTTTAAAGGCAATTATTATCTTTGCTTTTAATATTCATATTGTTGAATTGTTCAGTTATTCATATTATTGAATCATTCTAATATTCATATTGTTGAATCGTTCAGATATTCATATTATTGAATCATTTGAATATTCATATTGTTGAATCGTTCTAATATTCATATTGTTGAATCGTTCAGATATTCATATTATTGAATCGTTCTAATATTCATATTGTTGAATCCTTAAGATATTCATATTATTAAATTCATTGTCAGATATTTTTCCATTCATCAAGATATATCCTTTATTGTTGTATTTGAACTTGTTGAGCTAACTTGTTGCTCATTCTTGCTATATCATGACTTATATTACAGTTAAGCCCGAGACTTCTGGAAAGGACAAGGGTAAAGGAAAGATTGTAGGATAGTTTGCAAGGAGCACACTTTGTCTTTATATTTTGTTTAATTACTATTATTGTAATATGAACCCTAATGATTATTTTAGGGTATGTTTGTAAGATTTTATTTAAGGTTGTCGAATCTTGGGACTAGTAACACCTTTTGAATGAAGGATGTACGTTTATTATATTCCACATTTTTAGTTATCGTATGTTGTTAGAGGTGGATGTTAGTATTGTATCGTGGCGACCGGACCGGGGTCAGAGGACCCGGATTCGGGGGTGTCACATGTCCAGTACATTGTTCTCTAACATGTATCTATGCATTGACTCAATATCTCATATATTTATGACCAATGAGATTTGGCCATCAGTCAATCCATATACTAGTCTCGATGTATCATTGTTGTCCCATTAACAATAACACTCGACTAGGGACATTTAAGAGTAATGATACTAATTGTAATTATATGATCTCATGTTCAAGTCACACACTTGAAGCCATATAATTTGTATCACTATTCTAAGGACTTTTATTATGTTAACATTTATATAACGTAGTAAATAAAACCATAATAAAATAATTCATTTATTCAATCAAATATAATATCAAAAATGTTAAGCAATTACATAAAAGAATTGGCCTCTAGGGCATAAACTCTAACAATCTACTACTTGCACTAGAGCCAATCACTCATATATCTAATACCCATAGAACTAGTGTGACCTTCGTGCTTATGCTGTGACAAAGCTTTGGTCAGTGGATCTGCAACATTATCATCTGTTGGCACTCTGCTTATATGTACATCTCCTCTATCAATGATTTCACGGATGAGATGATACCGCCTAAGTATATGCTTGGATCGTTGGTGAGATCTAGGTTCCTTAGCCTGTGCAATGGCTCCATTATTATCACAGTAAAGCTCAACCGGATCAACAATGGTTGGAACAACACCAAGTTCAGTGACGAACTTTTTAATCCATACAGCCTCCTTGGCCGCACTAGAAGCAGCAATATACTCAGCCTCTGTCGTAGAATCGGCTACTGTCTCTTGCTTCGAACTTTTCCAGCTAACAGCACCTCCATTAAGGCAAAACACAAAACCTGACTAAGACTTATAGTCATCTGTGTCAGTCTGGAAACTAGCATCTGTGTAACCCTTTACTGCCAGTTCGTCTTCACCTCCATATGTCAAGAATGAATCCTTAGTCCTTTTTAGGTACTTGAGGATATTCTTGACTGCTGTCCAGTGACCATACATCACCTGGATTCGACTAGTATCTGCTCGTCATGCTCAAAGCATACGAGACATCTGAACGAGTACATATTATTGCATACATGATAGATCCAATTGCCGAAGTATAAGGGATCTTTCTCATACGCTCCTCATCATCATGTGATTTAGGACATTGGGCCTTAGAGATCTTAACATCATGAGACATGGGTAAGTGTCCTCTTTTTGCCTCTTGCATGCTGAACCGTTTTAGCACTTTATCAATATATGTACTTTGACTTAGGCCGAGCATTTTTCTCGATCTATCTCGATAGATCTTGATACCTAAAATATAGGTTGCATCGCCCAAATCTTTCATGGAGAAACATTTTTCTAAACATGTTTTTACAGCCTGTAAGCAAGGAATGTCATTCCCAATAATTAATATGTCGTCAACATATAATACTAGGAATATAATGTGACTCCCACTAACCTTCTTATATACACAAGGTTCATCTTCATTTTTTATAAAGCCAAACTCTTTGACTGCTTCATCAAATCTAAGATTCCAACTCCGAGAGGCTTGCTTCAATCCATAAATATATCGTTGCAGCTTACACACCTTTCCAGCATCCTTTGGATTGGCAAAACCCTCAGGTTGTGTCATATACACATACTCAAGGAGATTTCCATTAAGGAAAGCAGTTTTGACATCCATCTGCCAGATTTCGTAATCATAAAAGGCTGCAATAGCAAATAAGATCCTGATGGATTTAACCATTGCCACTGGAGAGAAGGTTTCATCATAGTCAACACCTTGAACTTGTTTGAAATCTTTTGCTACCAGTCGGCCTTTATAGGTTGGTACATTACCATCTATGTCAGTTTTCTTCTTGAAAACCCACTTGCACCCGATTGGTTTTACCCCTTCGGGTGGATAAACCAAAGTCCATACTTGGTTAGTATACATGGAGTCCATCTCAGATTTCATAGCTTCAAGCCATCACTCAGAATCCGGTCGATTCATAGCTTCTTGGTAGGAAGCAGGCTCATCATTATCTATAAGCATCACATCACCGTTTTGAGTCACAAGAAATCCATAATATCTCTCGAGCTCTTGGCGTGTCCTACCAGATCTACGAATGCCTCGTGTAATTTGAGCAGGTTCACTTTCCATAATATCTTGTGGTTCCTGCTCATGTTCCAACTCAAGTTTAATGATATTTTGTGGTTCTCGAACTTCTTCGAGTTCTACTTTCCTCCCACTGTTTCCTTTAGAGACAAATTCTCTTTCTAGAAAAATACCAGTTCGAGCAACAAATACTTTGTTCTCAGAAGGTTTAAAGAAATAATACCCTTTTGTTTCCTTTGGGTATCCCACAAAATTACATTTGTCAGATTTGGGTCCGAGCTTGTCAAAAACCAGACGTTTTACAAATGCCTCGCAACCCCAAATCTTCATGAACGACATACTAGGACGTTTCCCAGTCCACATCTCATATGGTGTCTTCTGAACCGTCTTTGTAGGAACACGGTTAAGTGTGAATGCAACTGTCTCTAGGGCATGACCCCAGAAGCTTATTAGAAGATCTGCATGACTCATCATCGATCGTACCATGTCTAACAAGGTGCGATTCCTCCTCTCAGACACACCATTCCATTATGGTGTTCCAGGTGGAGTGAGCTGTGATATAATACCACACTCCTTTAGAAGGTCATCAAAGTCTTGGCTTAAGTATTCACCTCCTCGATCGGATCGAAGGGCTTTTATGCTTTTGCCAAATTGGTTTTGAACTTCATTCTTGAATTCCTTGAACTTTTCAAAGGATTCAAATTTGTGTCTCATAAGATACACATATCCATATCTACTGAAGTCGTCAATAAATGTAATGAAGTAATAAAACCCACCTCTTGCTAACAAACTCATGGGTCCGCATACATCACTATATATAAGTCCCAATACATTGCTAGCCCATTCACTGTGTCCAGTAAAAGGGGCTTTAGTAATCTTGCCTAATAAATAAGACTCGCATTTCTCATATGATTCAAAATCAAATGAATCCAAAAACCCATCTTTATGGAGTTTGGATATGCGTTTCTCATTTATATGGCCTAAACGACAGTGCCAGAGATATGTCGAATTTGAATCATTTGATTTAAATCATTTTGTATTTATGTTATAGATAGGCATTTCTAAATTAAGAATATAAAGACCATTAAACAATTGTGCAACACCATAACATATTTTATTTAAGTAAAATGAATAACTGTTATTCTTTATTAAAAATGAAAAACCTTTCTTATCCAAACAAGAAATAGAAATAATGTTTTTGCTCATAACAGGCACATAATAACAATCCTCTAATTCTAATACTAGCCCAGTGGACAAAAATAAATGATAAGTTCCTACGGCTAGTGGAGCAACTTTTGCTCCATTCCCAACTCGTAGGTCAACCTCGCCTTTCGCCAAAGTCCTACTCCTTCGGAGTTCCTGCACATTAACACAAATGTGAGAACCACATCCAGTATCCAATACCCATGATGTAGAAGTGGACAAATTGACTTCTATAACATATATACCTGAATCAGAAGTCATACTTCCTTTCTTTTTCTTCAGTTCTTCCATATAAGCATGAAAGTTCTTCTTCCAGTGTCCAGGTTTTCCACACAAGTGACAATCACCTTCTTTAGCCACCCCACCTTTAAATTTTAAAGCCTGTTTGGTTTTGGGAATGGGTTTGGCAGATTTAGATCCTATCTTCTTCTTGCCTTTCTCCATTCCCTTAGCATTCCCCTTTTGCACCATCATTATGGGAGCGGGTCCTGCCTTTTTCATGTTGTTCTCAGCAGTTCTTAACATGCTCAACAATTCAGTAAGTGGTTTCGCAATTTCATTCATAAGGTAATTCATAATAAATTGAGAGTAGCTGATGTTTAAAGATTGCAAAACAAGATCAGTTTGGGCTTCCGGAGTAATCGAAAAACCCAACCTACCAAGGTACTCAATATACCCAATCATTTTCAGCATGGACCAACTGGATCACATTCACCCATCTTGCAGTGATACAATGCCTTGCTTGTATCATATCTCTCCTGTCGAGCATGCCCTTCGAACAATTTCTTGAGATGCTCAATCATCTCATAAGCATCCATTAACTCATATTGCTTCTGAAGCTCAAAGTTCATAGTTGCTAGCATGAGACAACTCATATCCAGAGCATCATCTTGATGCTTCTTGTAAGCATTATGCTCTACACGTGGTGCAGTGTTAGCTGGTACTACAGGAATGGGCCCATAAAGGACATATAGCTTGCGCTCCTCTTTGAGGACAATCCTCAAGTTCCTATGCCAGTCTAGGAAATTAATTCCAATTAGTTTTTCCTTCTCAAGGACTGATCGTAGTGAAAGACTATTTGTGTTGTTGTTTGCCATTGATATATACAATTTATAAGTGCAAAAATAATAAGTCAAATTGCAGAATTTTGATATTACGTAATTGATAATAGTACATTCAAAATATACCTCCCACTATTTTATTCAAATTAATAGCCCTCACCATTAATTCAGAAAGCATTTTTAATTAAATCTTTCTAGTGAGCTAAGATCCATATTTCATTATGCCTTAAGTTTGCTTTGGCTATTCTCTCAAAACATAATTATTTAGGTAGACAACCCTTTGCCAATTATATCATATATAACTCTTAGATAGTTTGGTGAACAACATTTGTTTCTTGTCCATCTAATGGTACCTACCAAACTCTATGCCTCTAAGTCCACAATCCTATTGTGATAACTTAGTTAAGTCTAGCCCAATGATTTTAACAGTTTGGATATCATAATTATCCTATCGCATCTTACCAAGATAAATAGGGTACTTTGCTTTGGCAAACCTACATCCATCGTTCAAGGTCTTGATGAGTGTTATTCATTGGAAGGCATCTGATTTAAACTTAATAATTTTATGAGGGATTTTATTAATTAATTTAGATCTCACCAATTTTAATCTTATTAAATATGAACATTATTTATCATATCATATCGTATACAAGCATAAATAAAGTGCAAAATTAAATGTGTCACAGTTATTGCCCAACCCTATGTCAATCTTTTCAAGCTAATGCAAAGATTGAAGGTCAGTTTAAGGTGATAAAACGTCTTCAAAATAGTAGCTTCCTTGGACCTTCCTCATGCATGTGTCTCCTCTCCATCATTATCCTGTCATCTTGATAGGTTATAATTGTACATTACATGACATAAAGAAACCTCGAGTTACATTCGAGGGGATTTAGGTGAGAAGAAAATATTACATCAGAATTTATAGAAAGGCACGACATGCAAGCCGTATTTCAAAACCAAAAACCACTAACCTATGGGTCAAAAGGGCCATAACTATGCACCATTGTAGGGATTTCAGCACATAAACGCAGCAAAAATTAAAAATTTTCCAAAACCCTAAAACAGGATCCATGTGAAAACATATTAATTTAAAGGTTTAGATTTGTTTTACCGATTATTCAAGCCTGAACGGAGACGATGGAGATTCTGGAACAGCTTCAAATCTTCAACGTAATCCAAAGGAACTACGTCTCTATGGTATCCACACGAACGTCCCGCGAATCATCACACGATCTGCAGCAAGAAAAGCTGCGATACTAGCTGCCAAGGATCTGGACTTTTGAAGTTTTTCTCTCTAGTCTCTCTCTAAGAGCGGCTAGGGTTTGGGTTTATAATGAATACCCTAAAAATGGCTGATATATCATATATATAGCAGTTAAAGATATTAACCAAAACCTAATCCAATTAGAAAAATAAAATCCAAATTTATATATATATTATATCTTAATTAAGTCTTATTTAATAATTAATATACATATATATACAAATTATCCTATTAATTTAAATTCGTAATTTAAATACTATCAATCATATTGATATCTTTAAATCCTTATAATTTAAATTAATTTCCTTTTAATTACGTTCTAAGTGTGTGACCCTATAGGTTATTATTATGTTGGTAATAATTTTAAAATCATATTATAAAATTATAAACAGTGAGCGGAATCTAGTAATGCATCACTGCTACCCAAATAATAATAAGATCTGTGATTCGATACAACCTTTTCGTGACCAATTTTACAATGTAATTTAATTCTTTTAACCTTAACATCCTAGATTAAACTCGAGGCATAGAATGTGTCATCCTCTTCATAATTTCATCTGAATTTTCTTGATCGATTAGTAGACTGTATGAAACAAATCACTATTTGAGCATGGCCATGCATTTCATAGTCCTCCTCAATCAAGAGGCCTATGGATATCACCCCTAATATATAGGAAGGTTAAATTCCATATAGATCACTCATACTCCTCACACGATTCATGATGTACCCAATAATCACCTTTATTGTCTACCCTATTAAAGGTGACCTTTGATGATATCAAAGTACATAAATTTCCGTGTAGTAATATAGTGATTTCAGTTCGGAGGATCATTACATCATTATCACTATGAGAATTGCTTATGACACTTTGCATAATGCTCCACGTAGAATTCTCATGGTGGGTTTGTCCAGTACATTGTTCTCTAACATGTACCTATGCATTGACTCAATATCTCATATATTTATGACCAATGAGATTTGGCCATCAGTCAATCCACATACTAGTCTCGATGTATCATTGTTGTCCCATTAACAATGACACTCGACTAGGAACATTTAAGAGTAATGATACTAAGTGTAATTATATGATCTCATGTTCAAATCACACACTTGAAGCCATATAATTTGTATCACTATTCTAAGGACTTTTATTATGTTAACATTTATATAACGCAGTAAATAAAACCATAATAAAATAATTCATTTATTCAATCAAATATAATATCAAAAATGTTAAGCAATTACATCAAAGAATTGTCCTCTAGGGCATAAACTCTACAACATCTCGCACAAGTCTTCTTTTAGGGATACCTTCTTATTGTTTCATTGGTTCTCTAAAATTGTCAAAGATAGAGGTGATTAGGAGTCCTATTACTTCGTTCTAATTTAATTAGCATCAAAAGAAGGAATCCCATGACTATCACATTAAAAACGATGTGTATCTCTTACACAAGTCTTGATTTAGAGAGACATTCTTATTGTTTCATTGGTTCTCTCAAATCGTCAAAGAAAGAGGTGATTATGCGTCCTATGACTTCGTTCTAGTTTGATTAGCATTAAAAGGAGCAATCCTATCACTAGTGCCTTCAAAACGATTCGTGTGACGCCCCCAAATCCGGGTTCCCAGAACCTCGGACCTGGTACGTTACGATACATCATTTCTATAACTATTGTGGAAGATATAAACATAAATTATTTATACAATAACTTTTACAACATAATCCCAAGGTCGATAACCTTAACTTAGTACACATATTTATATTCTACATGACTTACAATGTCATCTGCCACCAATACTATTACAATTTTAACTGCAACACAATCTAATTCTACAATTTGTCTTTGTCTTTGCCTGTATCCGAAGTTTCGTCTTAATCTGAAAGTTTTGTGATGATATAGCAAGGGTGAGCAACAACTTTGCCCATCAAGTTTAAGTTCAAATGAAGATATATCATAATGGAAAAGAATAATAAGCTAACAAGCTTTCAACAATGTAATAATTGTGAAAGAATATGAATCAATTAACATAATTGAATGACCGAGACAATAATGATGAATGGCCAATAATGAACATGGACAAATTTAACTGAACTAAATGGTAAGGAAGGTGATCAGCCTTTCATACCTGATGAACATATAAAATATGTACAACGTGCGAATCAATAATCAAAGATGTGGTGTAATCAACAATGATTAACCACAGACATTCTTTACAATAACAACTCGAGTTCAAGTTAGAAAAAATTCTCAATAAAAGAGTATAGGAACTTGCTTAATAAAAGTATAGTTCAGGAACTTGCCTGTACCGTCGATTACTGATACACAATCTAATTAAGCTTCAGTTGAAAGACATATGATTAATAATATCGATCTCTCAATTAGAATAATATCATAACATATATCACTGCTAAATACAGTCATAGTATAACTTAAAACACTTATCACATATCCCTAACAGTCACTAAAACATATAAGACCCGGTATCAAGTTAAACTATTTCAGTCCGGTTTGATTTTGGTACTATTTCGACGTCCCGATTGCCTTATCAGATAATTATCGAGTCTATTTTAAATAAAACTCTACTTAAACGCTTCAATATTATTTTAGATAATTTACGTATCAGTCATAACATTTTTCAGATAATTATTATCATTTATAATAATTTTTCAATCATTAATATCATTTTTAAATGATTTAAATACCAAATAATTCCATCATCATTAATATTTAATTAAGTTTACATATTAATGAAGTACATGTCACAATATTAAAAGTTATTTATTATAACTTAAAGTATTTTTAATACCTTAATAACACTTTTAAATAATTTTTAAAACATTAAAACTATTTTTGCATAATTTATTTAATATAATTATTAAATAAATTTATTATCATTAATATTAATTTATTAATGAAATTACATCCCAAAATATTAAAAGTTATTCAATATAACTTAAAATATTTTTTAATACTTTAATATCATTTTAAATGATTTTTAAAATATTAAAATTATTTTTAAGTAATTTATTTAATACAATTATTAAATAAATTTAATGTCATTAATATTTAAAATAAATCAAGCATTATAATTGCTTTATAAAATAAATATTCTATTATTCTATTTGAGATAATTTCAGCATTATAACTGCTTATAACACGAGTATTCTTACTAAATACTTGAAGAAAATCGGACATAGCAACTGCTTATAAAAGTATATTTTTTACTTTATAAGAGAAATAAATCGGACATTATAACTGCTTATAAAAGTATATTTTTTTACTAAATATATAAAAAATAATGAACATAATAACCACAAGAGTAAATACCTCTTGGAGTTGCAAGCTTTAACTTATCCTTTGAAATCTTGAAACTCACCAAAAACTTTCCTATCTCTCTGTACCAAAATTCTCCTCTCTCTCTCTCTAACCATATTTTTGGTTTTGAAAAAAAAAGAAGAGAAATGGCTCCTATTTGTAGGAAAACATAGTTTCAATAATTGCACGTTAGGGGCTCGGCTTTTTACAGTTTGCCTCCTGTGACGCCACCAAATTTGGGTACTTGAAACCCGTACTTTGTGCTACACGATAACATTCATACGAACTGCTTAATATATTATAACTTAAAAGTTGTATCAAAGTTAACTAATTCCCAGGTACGGCGAACCTTAAATACTTTATTACATGATAGATACCATATTATCAGAATACAAAAGTTCTAAATATTACACTAACACTTTATAACTACTCCTTCAGCTTCCCCTTTCCTTTGTCCTTGCCAGAACCTTCTGATCTTTCACGATTAATTGAAAACATTTAATTTAAAGCAAGAATGAGCATTCAATTGCTCAGTAAGTAATATCAGATAATAAACATTAGCTGAAAAAAATAAATATTTTCTTTGAAGAATACTTCTACAACGAATCAATAGTTGTGAAGCCATTTGAAACAATTCATAACAACATATCAAACCGTTTACAATTTTGAAACGACATAGTGACTATAAATGTTGAGCGGTCGATAGACCTTGAAACATTGTTTTCAAGTTTGAAAAGGTTTATACATAAATTCATCTACAAACTGTCATGGCTTACAGACACGTTGGGTGATCAGCCCGTATGCCCTGTATTGATCAACACTACATGCTGGAACGACATATCCGCCTTTGGCGCATAAAAATTTCCCAATTTCGGGATGTTCGTACTCAGTCTAGAGTCCGAACCAAAGCAATTTAGTTGGACAACTCTATCCTAACCAATAATATTCAACGATATATTTTAAACAATGTCTAGGTGAGTCAAATAGCTTAGATAACTTTTAAACCATGTATTTATACCAATATTAAATGGTAGGCATCAATACTTGTATTATCAAAGAATTTTGAGTTCAAGGATACTTGTTTAGATACAATCATTCATACAAGTGAGGACACTTGCACAACCAAACTTATCTTACAAATAACAGAACAATTTTAATTATATATGAATCATATGAAGACAGTAATAAGATACTGGTAAACAATAAACGAATCAATAATAAATAAGATAGAGATACTTGCTTACACAATGAACCATTGCATAAAGTAAATGCAAAGGTTGGAATACTTGCACCATAAAGAGTAAGGTTTAGATACTTGCCTTGTTCGCTGCTTACTGCTACGCAATATAGTTTTATCTTTAACACAAAGACCTATCATTAATAATATTATCCTTGAAATCAGTATATCACATTATACTTCATAATACTACTACTTTATAAGTAAATTATCTAGCATGTAATCACATAATCAAACATTAAATAACACCTTAACACTTACTCGTTCATTTACAAGTTTCTTATTATGACTTGGTAGCTATTTATGATTTCAGAAGACTGCATACATCATTTCAGCAAGCTGAAATCAAACTGTCTTCCTTTTCTAAAAATTTTAGTTTTCCATTTTAGTATCCTGAAATGTTTATTTCAGTAAGCTGAAACCAAACTCTTCCTTTTCTAAAAATTTCAGTTTTCCATTTCAGTATCCTGAAATGTTCATTTCAGTAAGCTGAAATACCCTATTCACAAAAATACCAAATCAGCTTATTATTTTTTTATCCTTTGGCCACACATATATACATATAATCCATACACAAAAATAAATTTTCTGGAATTTTTCAACTCCTTCAAGTATTTTTTAAAAATCCATTTCTAGTTAATTTCTTAAGAAATAGCTACCTCACGCTTAACTCCAGAAATTCCCAATTCTTGGCGGGATCTTACACATGTTAACGTGGACATCCAGTTTAAATTCCGTGGCCATCAGAGTTATAGAACTCCGGTTATAGCGATTTTTGTCGAAAAAAATATAAATATTGAAATGGTCATACATTGCTCAATTTAAGTCGGAATGAGCTCATTTTTTGACATAAGCTACTTTATAACATATATTTTAATGTCCCAAAAGATTGGAATTTATTTCAAAAATTAAAAGCCAAAACAGCCCTAGGAAATTCCGGACAGCCTACTTTTTGTCATTTTTTAGATTTTGCTTCTTGTGCTAAAATCAATCCACACGAAAATCTATAACACCTTTTTAAGTGATTCCACTTGAAAAAGTTAGAAGACTTATATATCTAATCCAAGAAATTGACCACACTAAAAAATTCAAAGTAGAATGAGTGATATAGTCATTTCCATTTCATACTTTGTTTTGACAAAGTCATTCCCCATAATTTTATTTTATATTATCATACTTGAATAAATTATTTTATAATAATTTTCATCGAATATTTATCTTATTCCATAAGTATTCCAACTAAAATATTTATTTAATTCATCTAGCACCAATATTTATTTATAATTATATTGATTCTTCTCATTCTCATACTCATTTACATACACTTAGCTAAATATAATATATTAAGCCATTACATAAACGTATAACTCTTACATGTAATATATTACCTTCATATTTTATTAAAATAATTATATTTATATTAATTCACTATTTTAATTAAGTGAATTACTCAAATTATTTATGAGATTTAATTCATAATAATTCCACTGCCCACAAGGAATAATAACCAAATTATATTACTTCACAATATAATATTTAACTTTATTAAATTAACTAATAATATTCAGTTAATTTCCTTTTCGTAATAATTTTATTTAATTTCTTCAACAGTTAAATTAAATTAACTATTAAACCTCATTCTTCCAACATATGAATACATATATATATATATATATATATATTCACACCACATCATATACTTCACAACATATAACACATATATACACATATCCAAACTCAAAACATCTCGTAATAAGAATTTTATTTATTAAATTTTTATTATAATAATTTTTGAAAATCCGGGTTGTCACACAGCGCCACTCCAAGAGCAATATCTGGCGCCGCAGCACCAGCTTGTGAGAAAAGTTGACATTGTTAATAATAACTTAACCTTTTGCATATCATTAAGGGGCTAATAAATGATGAAATGTAAACCTTAAACAACATGTTTAAGTAAGAGTCTATGAAAATTAAATGTTAAATAAATCGTAATGAACATTAAATAACTTAAATAAGTGTTAATAATTTAACATTTCGATTAAGTTATACAAGAAGGAGAAGTTGGGCTATACTTGGTATATCGATGATGAATTCTCATAGGTATGCTTTGTGTTATACTTTGTAGACATTGTAAAGACTGAATAGACTACGTGTAAAGGTTTAGAAGACGCAAAGGCAAGTTTCCTAACTTCGTTCATACTTTACTATGAATGCAAGTTTTCTAAACTCTTGTCTATACATTATGGTTGGACAAGAGGTTATTGTGCATAATTGCTTATGCATGAACTGTTATTGAATAATCGATGCCATTTGATTTGGCTAGGCTTAGATTTAGTATATTTTGGTGGGTTTTCCACAAATCTTTCCAAAATATTTATAATGTTGTGATCCTATGCCGATTGCTTGGTACGGATTCTCAAGTAAACCTGAGTATGAATAAAATAAAGGTTTTAAACGTCGTTAATTCGACAGGCACGTGAGGTTGCCACCAATTAAACGTAAACACATTTAATGTATGAGTGTTGATCAACATAGAGTACTATAGGCTGATCACCTAGATGTGCTTGTAAGCTATATCGAACTTACGGCCTTCGTGCCGGGTTGTTCCTTTCATAAATGAGAACTAAAATATGGTTCATGGTTGTTGACCAAGATGGATTCCGAAGAGGCTATAAAGTCCTTGGGAATGGTTTTAAAGGAACCAAAATGATATTTTGATTATTTTTAAGTACTTCATAACTATTGTACAGTTATTAAAGACCAAGGAATATGATTCCTGATTTTGTGGTTTCAAGATATACTATTTAACTTGCTGAGCTGTTTATGCTCATTCTTGCTTAAAACTAAATGATTTCAGCTAAGAATGAATGAACTGAAGGATCCGATAAAGACAAAGGCAAGTCCAAGCTGGACCAATAGTGACCTTTGTAATAGTATAGTATTAGTATTGTATTTACTGATATTATGACACAGAACAATGTATTGGTTACGAATACTTGGGAAGGAATTTAATAGAATGTAATAAGTAGTAAACTTATGCATTGATATTGATGTCCTCAATTGAATGTATGAGTAGATTGTAGCACCGTGTAGCACCATGTCTTAGGTTTGAAGGTACCCGGATTTGGGGGCGTCACAATAATAGTTAATAAAATAATAATATATAAAAAAAAATCATTCGTAAAATTATAGTTGTATAAAATTCTCGGTCCTTACATTCTCCCCTCCTTATAAGGATTCTGTCCCCGGAATCACCATTACCGTACGCTTAATTTCATGTCTATTCTTATATTTTATTTATAAATTTTTTTTATTGAATTATTACATTCTTCCATCCTTATACGATTCCGTATTACGAGTCCTGAACTGCTGTGCGTCTTGATCCATTGCTTGTTGTCGGCTTGCACCAATTATGGTAGTTCCCAACGGAACTCAAATTCCTCCTTCAAATTTCTTTTATTAACGAGTTATAATTATAATATATATAATTTCCTAAAATTATCTTTCGTATATCTATATTCAAGGGTTCCTAACGTTCACAAGAGTAAACGTACTTATCCTAACAATCTCACGGTATATAAGAAAATAGGTTATATTCGAATCGAGTATATACATTGATCGAAATCATACCTAAAATTCCATCTCTAGCTGCTACTGTATCTTGAACCGTCATATTAAAGGTCCTTGCAGTCGGTTTATTTGGTGGAGTTGAACCAGCTATTGCTAACACTCCGCTGCTTTTACCTGTATTCGACATTCCCCCGTCAATTCTCCTTTTCAGACAATCCCTCACCATATGATCTGTCGACCCACAAATAAAACACCCACTATTCGTCCTTGGATTGGGACAGTTAGGAGAGATATGTCCCTCCTGCCCGCATTTAAAACACACAAACTTATCTTTCAGACACTCACCCGAGTGATTTTTCCCACAATTTCCACACGGTTCAACCTGCTTCTTCCTACCTCCCTGCCTATTATCAGTATTTCCCGCATTGTTCCACTTTCTTTTTCCACCTCCACTTTCACTGCTTCCCTCCACCTTGACAGCTCCCTCGATCTTAACCTTATTCTTCTTTTCCTTGTTATAGAGGCTCATGGCCTCACTTCCTCCTTCGGCTATGATAGCCTTTTCCAAGAGCGATCTAAAAGAATTAATCTACAACACCGCCACCTTATTGTAGATCCAGGGTTTTAGGCCATGTTCAAACCTTCTTGCCTCCGTATCCACTTGGTGTGCAGCGAATCTAGCTAACTCATTAAACTTAGCTACGTATTCCGACACAGACATATTTTCCTGCTTCAATTCTAAAAATTTCACCTCCATCCTAGCCTGCATACTGGACGAGAAATAATTCTTGAATAACAGTTTTTTAAACCTAGTCCATGCTACCTGTAATACCCGAGAATTTTCTAATATTATTAAATGAATATATTAATGGAAATGAGAATTTATTAGTATATAAATGATTTTGTGTTATGAGAATGATTAATTCAATTATATTAAATTGAATAATTATAATAATTGAGAAATTGATGGGGTTTGCGATAAACTCATTGATAGCCTTGTGTGGCACAATATAAGAATGATTATATTAATTTAGGCGAACAATTAATCTATATTATTTGTTAATTGCTATTGTAGAATATTAATTAATTGTTATCATAGAATATTAATTAATTGTTGTGGAATATTAACTGTGATTGATTAATCATATGTGATTATTATTATTGCAAGAAATATAATAATAATAATGAGCAACGTGTTTATAAATATAATAAGATTTATATTAAAGTGATAATTAATCATATAAGGGTTAATTAAATTGTTATGGAGATTAACAATTATATTGATTGATGAAGGATGTGTGTATATTATTAATTAATATTTAATAAGATGAGTGATTCTATATGCAAGCATGCGAATTAAATGTGTAACATATATTAGCTAACTATGTATTATGTGAAGTGTAATATGACGCTATTATATGGTAAGGCTTATTGAATTATGGGAGTTACATGATAATAGCCTATGTGACAATATGTATGTAAGTATACATTAAAATAATGTATTATGAATATAAATAATAATTGATGATTATTTATATATGTAATGGAATATATGTGTCAATTTACACTTACTACATTATGTGAATAACATGATTATTGGGATTACATTATAATTCTAATTATAATCTAAATATATAGTATGAATATAGATATAATAGCCTAAGTGTATGATATATGTATATATGGCCTTAGTATTAATACACTTCATGTTGCAAATGCTGAGATATATGGCTTGTCCATTCCTCATCCTCTCTTACACGTGAAAGCCTATGCCTACTCTCTTCTCTCGAACTCAGCATTCTAGCAAATCATGATATGGGGAGTGGGCACAATAGTGTTCTTCAACCACTCTACCAACTCTTCCTTAGCTGATATACAAAGCTTCAATCTATTGGTTCAAATTAATGGACAATTACATTGTCTGTGTAAGGATTCTTCTATAAATAGCAGCCATGTTTCTTCGTTTTCAATTTGCTGAGAGTTTGCATCAGTAGTGAGTGAAAGCAATATACATATATCAGTAGGGGAAGTTGGATTAGCAGCAAACTCTATTTGAATCCTAGCAGAGGTATAATCCCTTTTTCTTTGTTCTTCATTTTCGTTTTCTGTTTCTGAAGTTTCCTTCAAATTCTTGCTTATGCCAAATTGGTTCATGATTGGGTTGTAGAACCCTTATATTGTTGTTATATGAACATACATACATGATGAAACCACTATATAGCTTTCTTGACTTTCATTTCCATTTTTGCTCTGCAATTTCTGTAAAACATCAAATTCGTGAAATTGGTTGGAGTTCATGAAATTGGGAATTGATAAATGGCGATTGACTGTTATATAAGCATATATATATATGTGTTAGTAAGTTAAAGAAGTCTAATAGTATCTGGGTATGTTCAAATCGATGAAATGGGAAGTTTGGGGACGGTTTTGGCTGCAGCATAACTGAGTCTGCAACGCGGCGCCGCAGCGCCGATGCGCAGCGCTAGCTGCGCGCTGCAGCGCCACAACGCGGCAGTACCAGCGTCTCCCATGCCGCAGCACCAATCCCAGGGCATTATGCCTGCGCCGCAGCGCCACCCGCGCCGCAGCGCCAGATTGTGGCTGCTGTTGCCGCGCCGCAGCGCCGGCCTCTGTGTTCAGTTTTCTACATTCTGCAACAAAACTGTTATGTACTAATTGGTTGATTTTTGTTTAAACAAGCATGGAAACATGTTTAATACATATATATAAACCTAATGAGGCAATGTAAGCATGTTTTAGTGTATTAGCATGCATGGTTAACAAAACGACATAAAGCTTGGAAACGAACTTAAAATTTCATAAACAATCATTAACATTATAAAGCATGTTTACATACTGACCTTGCAAGCACGTTAGTACCACCTAGAGACACATGAAGTGCATGTTAGCTTATCTATATTGGTTCCGTAATAAAATATGAACATGTGAACCTAACTAGTGCTCATTCCTAACAAAAATATAAGTTTGAAGGTGGATATGATCATGTAAATGCTATATAGTCGTTTTGATGTTATGAGCATGTTTAGATAACTTTGAAATATATGAATGAACCCTTAACTTGTGTTTATATAGTTCTTAAGGAAGCATGAACATGTTAGGCCCTATTAGTAAGATTCATTAATAGAAATACAAGCCTTGCACGTGAGCATTAACACGATACGTGGAGATTTAAATTCTGATATTTATGGACACATGTGATAGTACTCTTAGACTCATTCATGTGTCATGCATATATATATACCATGATTGGTTGTCGTGATTAAAGTTTAGCATAAACGAAGCATGTTTTCAAGATAATAACAATGCTAGCTACATATATGCAATACGAGTACTCATGAGCACGTTTAATATAAGTTATGTGAATATCTTATGGGTTTAAAAAGCGAGCATGTTAGACCATATGAGTTCGTGTCCTTAAATGACTAATAAAAATCCTATACTTATAATACACTATAAATAGGATTCAAAAGTGTTGAATTACTTTACATGGATAAACTACGCTAAAGGCAAGTTTCCTAACTTACACTCTTTTACGGTGCAAGTATTCTATCTTTGTATATTGCGAACTAGTTTCCTACTTAATCATTTGAACTGAATTAGCATACCTGAACTCTTATTTCATTAAAGCTATTATTCATGTTGAACTTAGTATTGATCTTGAATATTGTGAAAGTTTCTATGCCATTTGATTCGGCTAGACTTATATTATAGACAAGCAACCCAAACTAATTGATTGGTGCGGGATCTTATATTTGACTGAGAAGAACAACCTTCTTTGAAGGGAATATATAATTGTCGGAGAACCGACGTGCACACTTGAGTATGATTGATTGTTATGCATAACGATGGTACTTTAGGCTGATCACCTGTTGTACCTGTTTTTATTGGATTTTCAGTTTATTACGGTCAATTCTAGTAGAAGTTCATAGTCCTTAGTGACTGCTCAGTATTCAGTTATTTGAAATCTTGAACTAACGTATTATTGAATCATATTGATATTATTCTGTCCTTAGTGACTGCTCAGTATTCAGTTATTTGAAATCTTGAACTGACGTATTATTGAATCATATTGATATTATTCTGTCCTTAGTGACTGTTATTGGGAACTGTTGATATTCTTGTTATCCTTGAACTATCAAACCTTGTTATACCTTTTTAAGAATTGAGAATTATATTATAAACCCTTATTGTATATTACTTGCTGGGCAATTTGTGCTCATTCTTGCTTTCCCTAAAACATTTCAGTTAAGACAGAGCATGGTGAACCTTCGGGCGTTGATAAGGGTAAGGGCAAGGCTACCAACTAGCTTGTCTCTTTTATGTTTTTAAATATTTTAATGTTGTATTAAGATGATGTAGTAAGACTGGATTTAATTATGTTTAAGCTTAAGTTAGATTATGTAATAAGTCGTTAATTTATATTATTATGTAATCTATTAAGTACTGTGGGTTGCGAGACTTGGGGGAATAATTATGATAAATCATTGTAAATTATTCTAGAATAGATTTTCCGCTGTGATTGTGTGATATTTAGTTATTATTATTGTGATGTATTACCATGAGCACGTGATGAACCGAATTCGAGAGACCCCGTGACGGTCCTGGAATTTGGGGGCGTCACACTACCACTCCTTCTCCAGCTCTAGTTTGATTTGCCTCCCACTAGAAATTTGCCTCTTCCTTCATCATATAGGCAGCAAAAATTGTCTTTTGCTCCTCCGCTACCCTAGCAATAACAAAAGCCTTCTCTATCTCCTTCACCCATGTTTGGGCTTCTATAGGGTTAGTTGTCCCTCTAAATTTTGGCGGTCCTACTGCCTTGAAGTCTTTGAAGTTTGCCAATCGATTGTTTATTCGATTCCTTGCTGCTGGTGTTCCAGTTTGCATGGCTCGTGCCAACGAATTCGCAAGATTCTGTATCGGGTTTTCTTGACCTTCTGCGTTATTAACAGATTCTTCTGCCCTTTGGTTCCAATTTCGTCTCCTTGGCGACATTATCTGATTAAACAAAACCTTAAATTATTCTTTCTTGTTTTACATTTTATGCCTCATCGTAAAAGTGTTAACATTTAAAATGTAACGCAAGATCTTAAACTCAGACAAGCATATAATCAGATAGATACTTACTATCTTAATTTTCAAAAGTCATTTACTTAATCAAATATATATTCATATTCATTCAATGAGTTCATAGTACTTCATATCATATAGCACATATTGCTATAAACATTTATCATTCCCTGTGACCACAAAAGTCGGGAATTCCTGCTACAACTTATACAAAAGTTAGGTAATACATTACATACATAGGCATATCATACACACATTTAATACCATACATAATCATATAATACTTATCCTACTTGTTTCCTACACACTCCTTTGTTCCTGGACAACCTTTTGCCTGGTGACCTACCAACCCACATATAAAACATACACCTTGCTTCGGATTGGGACAATGAGGAGAGATATGTCCCTCATGTCCACAATTGTAGCATACCTTTTGCCCTTTCATGCATACGCCTTCATGTTTCCTTTTACAGTGTACACTTTCCTATTTTTTTAAAGTTCACTGAGCTAAAATCAAAATTTCCTAGATCACGGTCATTCATCTTTCTTTTCCCTTTATGGCTTCGAGCTGCACATGATATGCTGTATTTGGCTCCCATCTGATCAATTTGGATCTTTAACTTATCTTGTTCTTCTATTATTTCTATTAAAGCCTTTTGCAATTGACTATTTAGTAACTTTTCTATTTCCCACAACTTTTCCAGAGAATAAACCTTATTCTTTAATTTCTGCACTTCAGTTGATGCCTGATCAGCCCCAACTTCCGTGTCTGAATCACTATCTGTCAGTACCACCGTTACTGGTTTCGGTACTATATTTTTCAAAATGATTACCTCGTCTGGGTTGCTTTCCATGTGAGCCTCTATTTCAGCTATTGGCTTAGATATTAGCTCGGGTAGAGTGATTTTGTCCTTCTTCACGATATGAGAGTCTCCTAATCCTTTTTCGCCTGACATCTACACATAATTTTATTTCTAGTTAGTACATATTATACACATAGTAAACAATAGTTTTATATAAGTTACTTTTATTTCATTTTATGACGAATTTCCTTAATTCATCTCCTTTAAACTCTATTTGAGTTATTTATTTTTCAACGCTTCTAACTAGCCTAAGGTTAGAGCCTAAGGTATTCCCACCTAAAGTTTCTAACCTAAAGCTTTGATACCAACCTATGACGTCCCCCAATCCGGGTACTTGAAACCCGTACTTGGTGCTACACGATAACATTCATACGAACTACTTAATATATTATAACTTAAAAGTTATATCAAAGTTAACTAATTCCCAGGTACGACAAACTTTAAATACTTTATTACATGATAGATACCATATTATCATAATACAAAAGTTCTAAATATTACACTAACACTTTATAACTACTCCTTCGGCTTCCCCTTTCCTTTGTCCTTGCCAGAACCTTCTGATCTATCACGATTAACTGAAAAACATTTAATTTAAAGCAAGAATGAGCATTCAATTGCTCAGTAAGTAATATCAGATAATAAACATCAGCTGAAAGAAATAAATATTTTCTTTGAAGTATACTTCTACAACGAATCAATAGTTGTGAAGCCATTTGAAACAATTCATAACAACATATCAAACCGTTTACAATTTTGAAACGACATAGTGACTATAAATGTTGAGCGGTCGATAGACCTTGAACCATTGTTTTCAAGTTTGAAAAGGTTTATACATAAATTCATCTACAAACCGTCATGGCTTACAGACACGTTGGGTGATCAGCCCATATGCCCTGTATTGATAAACACTACATCTGGAACGACATATCCGCCTTTGGCGCATAAAAATTTCCCAATTTCGGGATGTTTATACTCAGTCTGGAGTCCGAACCAAAGCAATTTAGTTGGATGACTCTATCCTAACCAATAATATTCAACGATATATTTTAAACAATGTCTAGCGGAGTGAAATAGCTTAGATAACTTTTAAACCATGTATTTATACCAATATTAAATGGTAGGCATCAATACTTGTATTATCAAAGAATTTTGAGTTCAAGGATACTTGTTTAGATACAATCATTCATACAAGTGAGGGCACTTGCACAACCAAACTTAGCTTACAAATAACAGAACAATTTTAATTATATATGAATCATATGAAGACAGTAATAAGATACTAGTAAACAATAAACGAATCAATAATAAATAAGTTAGAAATACTTACTTACACAAAGAACCATTGCATAAAGTAAATGCAAAGGTTGGAATACTTGCACCATAAAGAGTAAGGTTTAGATACTTGCCTTGTTCGCTACTTACTGCTACGCAATATAGTTTTATCTTTAACACAAAGACCTATCATTAATAAGATTATTCTTGAAATCAGTATATCACATTATATTTCATAATATTACTATTTTATAAGTAAATTATCTAGCATGTAATCGCATAATCAAACATCAAATAACACCTTAACACTTACTCGTTCATTTCCAAGTTTCTTATTATGACTTGGTAGCTATTTATGATTTCAGAAGACTGCATACATCATTTCAGCAAGCTGAAACCAAACTGTCTTCCTTTTCTAAAAAATTTAGTTTTCCATTTCAGTATTAGTAAGCTGAAACCAAACTGTATTCCTTTACTAAAAATTTTAGTTTTCCATTTTAGTATCCTGAAATGTTTATTTCAGTAAGCTGAAACCAAACTCTTCCTTTTCTAAAAATTTCAGTTTTTCATTTCAGTATCCTGAAATGTTCATTTCAGTAAGCTGAAACACCCTATTCACGAAAATACCAAATCAGCTTATTATTTTTCTATCCTTTAGCCACACATATATACATATAATCTATACACAAAAATCATTTTTTTGGAATTTTTCAACTCCTTTAAGTATTTTTCAAAAATCCATTTCTAGTTAATTCCTTAAGAAAATAGCTACCTCACGCTTAACTCCAGAAATTCCCAACTCTTGGCGGGATCTTACACATGTTAACGTGGACATCTAGTTTAAATTTCGTGGCCATCAAAGTTATAGAACTCCGGTTATAGCAATTTTCGTCGAAAAAAATATAAATATTGAAATGGTCATATCTTGCTCAATTTAAGTTGGAATGAGCTCATTTATGGATACAAGCTACTTTATAACATATATTTTAATGTCCCAAAAGATTGGAATTTATTTTAAAAATTAAATGGCCAAAACAGCCCTAGAAAATTCCGGACAGTCTACTTTTTGTCATTTTTTAGATTTTGCTTCTTGTGCTAAAATCAGTCCACACGAAAATCTATAACACTTTTTTAAGTGATTTCACTTGGAAAAGTTAGAAGACTTATATATCTAACCCTAGAAATTGACCACACTCAAATATTCAAAGTAGAATGAGAGATATGGTGGTTTCCATTTCATACTTCGTTTTGACAAAAATCTATTTTTCAATAGTTGGTGATTTTTAAAAAATCTTCCATATCCTTACCCCTTCACCAACAAAATCCATCATAAAACATCATAATACAAACAAATACCCAATATACTCATGGATCTATCATGATCCATGATTTATTTCTCCAAAAACCATCAAACACATGATTAACACAACTAAGGCTAAGAAAAATTAGATTTTTCTAACTTTTGAAAAACTTATTTTTCCTTTTATGCTTTAGATCCAATTTTTGACCCACAAAAGGGTTAGATCTAGACATGAAACACTTATAAATATATAGATCTAAGGTTTTAAATCTTGAGATCATAACTTTACAAAAATCAAAACTCAAATCAAACAAAGAGAAATTAGACTATATAAGTATGGATTCCTTATATCTTAGCTTGCTTTCCTTCCTCTCCTTCTTTCCAAGACTTGATTAGAAACTTATGAAACTAACAAAATCCCTCCCTCTTTCTCTTCTCTCTTAGCCGAACTCTCTCTATTCTCTCTCTCTCTCTCTTAGTTGCTAGTTAGCTAATATAAATGAGAGGAAAGAGAAAAATAAAAAGCTTTTGTTGTTAGCTAGAAGATAAAGAGATATAATGTATATCTCTATCCTATTCTCCCACACTTTTACTCTTTCTCTCTCTCTCTCTCTCTTTAATCATTAAAGTGTTGCTTGCACACTATAGATAACTTGTAAGTTTGGTGAAAAGATAAGAACAAAACCATTGCTTGACACCTAGCAAGTTGTTTACCTAATAAAGCAACATAATCATTGCATACATCACCCCTTTCTTCCCTCCTCTCCAAAATTTCTGCCATTAAGGCCTTTTGGGCTCAATTTTGTTTTCTTTTTAAGGCCCACTTAGCATACTTAATGTCCCATAAGTCCCCTTTCCTCTTGGGCCAAGTTTGGGCTACTCTTTTAATGTTTTGAGCTAGCAAATTTTAATTCTCCGGGCTTGTAAATCAACATAGTTTATACTTTATAATTTTTATCCTACCCTAATCATTTAGTAAGGGTTTCCATATACACATTTATAAGTTAATTTCTTACTCATATATTTTTAATTTTAATAACCCAATTAGACTTGCTTTACTTAGGTTATAAAATTAATTAGTTGAGGGGTATAAAATAGATCTCTTAGGTTATTTAATTACCATACCTAATATATGTATTAGGTTGCATAACTTTATATACAACATAAATTTATGCACATTATATAAGGTATATTTATTTAATCAATTACATAACCCACATAAGTCATCACACATTCCAATAGTTTATTAACTTAATAGCTATAATTGGCTTAATAAGTTATGACCACTCACATATTTACTATTTATAATTCATATCAATTATTAATCACTTAAAATTAATCACATAATGTACATACATATCATCTTAAATACAATAACAAATGTATTAATATTCAAATCCCTATTTGAAATTCAAATTAGGGTTTTGAACAACTATTCATCTTGGCTTCCTTTCTTAGTTAACTTATAATCATTAAATTGACTAATTTGCTTAATCCATATAGCATATGTTCAAAATATTACTGATAAAAATAATAATAATAGTTAATAAAATAATAATATATAAAAAAAATTCATTCGTAAAATTATAGTCGTATAAAATTTTCAGTCCTTACACGCCCGGCTTATTACAATTTGGTACCCTGGTTAATTATACTTTAGTACCTCATTAATTGTACTTTAGTCCCTCGGTGACATTATGATGACATCACCTTTTGTGTTTCTTTAATGCTGATGTCATGTTTGCATCATCTGTGTTTTTTAAGGATGATGTCATGATTGCATCATCTCTTCTCTGATTGGTTGATTTAAGTTCATATGGATTGAAAAGTATTTTGGTCATTTCACATATAATTTTAAGGGTAATTTGGTCATTTCGCCTCCAAAAGGATATTCTAATAATTTCTCACACAATTTTAAGGATAGTTCGGTCATTTCGCCTGTGACAACTCGAGAATTTATAAAATTTTAAATGATTAAATAAATGTTAAATAATAAGACCCAGACTAGAAATAGAGTATGGATTTAAAATTTTTGTGAAGGACTTCTATGGTTTTGTGTATTATTTATATATTTAGTTAACATATAAAAAGAATTAAGATTAAAGCCTTGTAACCTAATATATATATTAGGTATGGAAATTAAATAACCTGATGGTTATAATAGGAAAGGATGTTAATATTTAAAATTTTTACTAACCTAAGAGATTAAGTTTATTATCTCAATTAATTAATTTTATAACCTAATTAAAGCAAGTCTAACTGGGTTAAGAAATTAAAGGTACACGAGTAAGGATTTGAAGTACAAATGAGTGAATGGAAACCCTAATTAAATGATTAGGGTATGATAAAATTAAAATTAGTGGACTATGTTATTTTACATAGCCCAATTATTTTATTAGCAAGCCCAAAATAATTAATGTGAAGCCCAAACTTTAGCCACTTGTTAAGAGACTTGGTGGATATGTAAGTAAGTAAATAAAGCATTAAAAAGAAAATAAAATGGGGGAGAAATAGGGCCACATGGCCGGCCCACATAAGGAGAAGAAAAGGAGGAGCATGGTGTAATGATTTTTGTTGCTTTAGTGGTTCACCAACTACATGAGGTGTCACTAAATAACTTGGCCACTTATTTTATACAAGAGTTCAAGCAAAGCTAAGGTGATTAAGATAGAGAACAAATTATGTTGGAAGATTTTATTAGATATACAAGATATATGTATATTAGTTGACCAAACATTAAAAATCCTCCCCACTTTAACAAACAAACATTAACTTCATTCCATCTCTCTCACTTCTAAGTTCTACTAGCAAAATAAAAGAAAGAAAGAGAGAGAAAGAAGCATGGTCAGTAGCCCTATAAGAGGGAGAAGAGGAGAGATAAAGTTCATCCATGGAAGAGAAAGAAGATGGAGGAAGGAAGAAGAAGAGGGAAGCTCAAGCAAAATGTAAAAAATCTACCTTAGTTTATTCCCTTTTGTATAATTGTTTATGATGAGATGTAGATCTAGAACTCTAAAACCTTAGATATACATGTTAATAAGAGTGTTATATGTAGATCTATCACTTTTGATGATCAAACGTTAGATCAAAAATAAGAAAAAGGAAACTATGTTTTAAAAGTTAAAAAATCTTGATTTTTCTAGCCTAAATTATGTTTTGCTTGGGTTTGGTGAAGTTTTAATGAAATATATCATGGATCATGGTAGATCCTTGATCTTAAGGTGTATTAGTATGTATTATGATATTTTATGATGTTTAATGTTGGGTTAATCAAGAGATCTAAAAAGATTTCTTTGAAAACACAAAAGTTCTAAAATTAGATTTTTGAGAAAACGGAACATGATATTAAAACGATCATATCTCTCATTGTATTTTGAATTTTTGAGTGTGGTTAATTTATGTTGTTATATCTATAAGTCTTCTAACTTTTTCAAGTGGAATCACTGAAAAATTCCAAGTAGATTTTCGTGTGGACTGTTTTGAACAAAGGACGCCAAATCTGAAAAACGACAAAAGTAGGATGTCCGAATTTTTGAAGGGCAGTTTCATCAACTTATTTTATGAAATAAATTCCGGACTTTTAGAACATCAAAATATATGTTATAAAGTAGCTTGTGTCCAAAAATGAGTTCATTCCGACTTAAATTGAGTAAGTTATGACCATTTCAATATTTGTAATTTTTCGACAAAAATTGCTATAACCGGAGTTGTATAACTTCGATGGCCACGAAATTTAAACTGGAGGCTCACAATAACATGTATAAGATCCCGCTAAGAGTTGGGAATTTTTGGAGTTAAGTGTGAGGTAGTTATTTTCTTAAGAAATTAACTATAAACGGATTTTTGAAAAATACTAAAGTAAATTGAAAAATTCTTGAAAAATTATTTTTGTGTATGGAATATATGTATTTATGTGTGGACAAAAGATAAAAAAATAATAAGATGATTAGGTTAAAAAAAGGGAATCCAGTTTGCTGGATTTCAATCTGGTTTGCTGGATTAGCCACTAGGATGCTGGATTGATCTGTTTGGATAATCCAGGTTGCTGGATTAGAGGTTAGTTGAATCCAGGTTGTTGTATTTGAGGTTAGTTGAATTCAGGCTTGCTGGATTGGATGTAAGTTGAATCCAAGCTTGCTGGATTAGAGGTTAATTGAATCTAGTCTGCTGGATTGGAAAATAATTTACTAAATTGAAATTCAGTCTGAATCTAGGTTGCTGGATTAGGTATTCGGCTTACTTAATTATAAAAGACTTATAAAAGGAAAGACTAAGTGTTAATTCACAAGTTATATGATACATTAGTGTTAAGTCTAAGGTAGTACAATCGTACTCTTTAATGGTTGATGTATTGTGAGAACCCGAATTTTCAAACATCATTATTAATAAGAATTTAATAAATAAAATTCTTAAGACATTAGATGGGTTCGAATATGAATATATCTGTGATATGAGGTTTGTAGTATTAAATTACATAGGATAATATGAGCTATGTAATATGTGATTTTTGGTGTTTAATAAATAAATATATATATATATATATATATAATTATTATATATTTATTATGCATGGTAGAAATGAATTAGTAAGGGAGATAGATAATATTTATCTATCGATATTAAATGATTTATAGAATTTTTATCATAGTAAGTTGGTGACATTAAATATATTTAATAATCACCATTTTCTGGAGTATATCTACGTTGTTAGAGAGAGAAAGAAAATCAATATATCGTTAGATATGTATTGGTTAGAGAATTATTAATTGATTGGCTGCAAGACAAGAAAGTGAAGATTAAAGGAATGTATATATATGTGTTATATATATATATATATTGAAATATGTGGATTGGTGGAAAAAGAAATAATTATTAGGTATTTCTAATAAAGAATATTAAAATAATTTCTTATATTGAATTATTTTAATAAAAAAGGGAAGTATTATTTTAAATAATAATAATAATAGTACCTTGTATGTCTTTGACTAAGGTAATATGATGAGGGTAGATATATTGAAACATATTTGCTATATGTAATATATTTATAGAAAATAAACTTATAGTCTATTTTCTATATAAAAAGTTGTACATGTGTCGTACATGTAACTATTTTAACAATACTTAGATATTATATTTAAAGGAAATGAGTAAGTCATTTTTATGATTAATGCCCCTATTGGAGATAATATAGAATAATAAAACTTAGTATATCATGTTATGAAGGAATGATTAAACGAGATTAATTGATATTATTATGAGAATTATTGCTATGTGCAAGTATACATGTTATGCGAGTTAGTGCCTATGCGTATAATTGCCAGGATTAATAGAGAGTCACTAATGGTTTAATTAAATTAGTGGAATAACCCTAAGTTTTATATCAAAAGAATTGATAAGGCGATTAGTAATTAAATATTCAATTTGTTTGAATATAGTGAAAGGATTAATTGTGATTACAAAGGATAAACGATTAACGAGTAATTAATTAATAATATGTCGATTAACTATTATTGTGAATAAACAATATATTATTGAGCAAAGGATAAATAAATATATTGAGATTATATTTACTCGATTTCTTGTTTTGTGCAAGCATGCGATAATTAAACCTATAGTATATAGTATTTCCCTCTATATATTATAAAGTGTAATAAGACGTATTATTGTGGCTACACATGGTATATAGAGATTATATAGTAAGATTAGAAAATAAATACATGAGGTAATGTGAGTACAGGTGTGGGTGAACCTTATTAAGTACCACATGAATATTATAAGTACTAAGCAATTGTTAATTGATGATTACTTTAATAAATTATTGTAATTATAATAATAACCACTATAATAATGAGTAATACCAAATTGAATTATATTTTGTGTTAATAAAATGTATATGGATTATATGTTGATATATCTATGTATACCCCTATTTGATACATTGTAATTAGAAATTACATTTGTAATTAATTTATAACCTAGGTGAAAAGAAATGAAATATGTATACATGATATATCCTTAGTAAGCAAGGTATAATATATATATATATATATATATATATATATATATATATATATATATATATAACATTAGTATAGTGTGTTGCATGCATGTGCTGAGATTAATTGTTGTGTCCCAATATGAGTGCCCGTCCTCAATTTCCTCTTCACGTAAGAAGCTAGTTACCCTACTCTTCTCTCAAATTCATCAATTTTAGCTAATGATTATGAGGGGACTGGGATTCATAATGGATTTCACCAACTCCTCACCAACTTCTTGTTAACCACTAGATTCTTACTTCTTCTATTGGTTTGGTTTGAATTGATGAGCAAAGTCATGGTCTGTGTAAACAATTGCCTATAAATATCACCTCTCCTCCTCTCATTTTCTTTTGCTGAGAATTCTGTGAAGCAAGGCTAGTGGGAGTATAGCATTATAGTGAGTAAGTTCTGTGAGAGTTATCAGTGAGGGAGAATTTGTTTAGCAGCAAGTCCATACTAGCATAGGTATAATTCATATCTTTTCCCATTCTTGTTCTTCAATGGCAAGTTTTTGACTGCGTAATTTAGATGGTAATTGAATTATGGAATAAGATTGTTAAGTGTTATATATGATTATAAACATGTTAGAGTTATATTATAGCATGGCTAGAATAGAATTCGTATGAATTTTCTGAGATGGGTTTCCAGTTCTGCCGAACAGGAAGCTGTTTCTGGTTTGGTCGGACACTAGCGCAGCTGCGCCGGGTTTATACCTGGATGCAGTGCAGCTGCGCAGGGTCCTGGAACTTGTTTTATTTTTCTGCTACAACCTGCTATATGTTAACATGTGACATCTTATTAGAGCAAGCATGTGAACTAGATTAATACACATATATGAGTACATTCATGTAGTATGAGTATGTATAACGATATTAATACACACGATTGACGAAAAACTTGTGATTTTGAAAAGAAACTTATAGTCTCGAATATAAACGTTGACAAATACGTATGAGGTGTATATGCTGACTTTTGAGCATGATTGTATGGTTTAGATATGCATGTAATGTGAGCCTAAAGTATTGTGCATACACTAGAACACATGCTTTACGTTTAAACTTGTAATATCCGAGAGTATTATGTCTTTTAACAATTATCAATAAACGAATTTATGTGAAATTCTTGTGTGTTTTCTTTTATTAGATGTATCTGTGTTATACATACATGTGTTATTTTATGATATGTGATGAGGAGTATTTAAATGGTTAGTTCAGTTTAATTCAACTATTTAAATTGGTTAAGTATGGAATTAATTCTATTAATTTCGTGGGATGGCTTTAAAGCATGATTTTGAGTTTGGAGCGGAATTTAGAGACGCGGACTGCGTATTTGAGTCCGGAACGTCGAAATTAGTTAGGACAGACTATAACTACGAAAATGTGTCACAGCTGACTTTTTGGTCAAAGTCAACCGGTTGACTTTTCGGGTAAAAAGTCAACCACGAATTTTGGAGATGAATTTGACGAAACGGATAGTCCCATGACGTCCGGGACGTCGATTTTAGTAGGAATCGATATAAGTATCGCAACGTTTGGCTACGAAGGGAAAAATGGTCAAAAAGATATATTAATTGATTAAATGATTAAAATAATAATATGTTTATATAAGTCAGCAGCTGGTGGATCAATGGTGACAACCATATTGGGACATTGAGGGAGGGAGTATACGTGATATATAAAATAGAAGGAGGAGGTAGTTACAACATGTTAACAATCAAAAACCTTTTCCATTCTCTAACTCCCCATTCCTTTCAATGCTAACTTATTGATGCAATTTATTTATCTGTTATGGGGAGAGGGAAGGGCTGGAGATTTCAGCCTCTATCAAGCTACTTATATATACACCCAACTCATATATTCTTACTTTTTACAAAATACTTTCACCAAGAGAGCAAAATAAAATTAAGAGAATGAAAGTTGAGAGCTTCTAAAAGTTCTGGAGATTACATAGCAGTTAACAAGGAAGGTGTGAGGCTCTAATCAGATTATCACGAGAAGAATTCATCAAGGAGGTAAGCCATGAACTCTCTTTTATATGTTTTTGAGAAAACTAGTAGGAAAAATGCATGTATAATCATAGTAAATTATTTGTTTTGACTGTGTGATGCTATCTTAGTGTTGTTTACTGATATGGGGATATTAAGAATGAAAATTCTGGACTTAACATGCTTCAATTACGTAGAGAATCAAAGAATTCAAGTTTGCATGCTAAGTGTTCGATAAAATGCCTCTTAGACGTCAATTTGTTCAAATCATGGTAATTTAGTGAGTTTGATTGTTGTAACATGTGTATATATGTTAGTATATGTGGTCTGGACAGTAGGAATCAACCCCATGCATGCTAGAATCAAAATCACAAAATTTGTCAAAGATAGCTTAACATAGAATCTGTGACTTTGCGGGTTTTTCGGAGCCTTGGAATCATGGTTTCTATGACCCGATTAGTGTGTGTAATAATTTTGTAAAATACTGTGTAGTATGATGTATAACCTGACCAAATTTCATAAGAAACGGAGTTAAATTGAGCAAGTTATGATTTTCGAGAGCAAGCATGTTGGAAATAAAAATCTGCAAATTTCTGGGTTTTCCAGAATTTTTCTAAGTGTTAGAACCTGTCCTAGCACGCTTTTCAAGGTAGCCGGTTCGTGGTCTTAATTTGCTATTTTCTGGAATGTGATATTTTTGTAAAATAGTATGCTAGATGAAGTATGTTGTGTCCAAGTTTCATGGTCATATCATGTATGGTTTAATCGTAATTAATTCGCTAAGATGGCTGCTCAAAACTGCAAAAATTTTCTGGGCATGAAGAGCAGCGCAGCTGCGCCGTTCATACGGCTTAACGATGCGTAGCTGCGCCACACAAAGATGGATTCCGGGTTGGCCAGACAGCGCAGCTGCGCCGGTAACCCGGCTTGAGGCTGCGCAGCTGCGCCGTACTGGGTCGGGTCGGGTCCGGGTCGGGTCGGGTCGGGCCGGGTCAGAAAAATGTCAGAAACTTATTTTGCTCAGAATCTCATACTTTACCACTTTACCTATAAGACGCAACATGTTATATGATTAAATTAGCTTGATGATAGCATACATGGTAGTTTAATAATAAAATTAAATAAAAGGAAATCCTTTACTTTCAAATTAGAGTTCGAGGACCTAATTGCTTAACGTGACATATGTGATTAGGTTACGTGAAGGACTAATTGATAGCTTAAACTGTAGAAGACGTATCAGGCAAGTTTCCTAACCCTAATTTCTATTGGGTATTTATTCAATCCTTACTCATTTTTATCGCAGTAAGGGTAAGTATTGGACTTGTGCTAGCTATTTATTCGTGCAAGTTCCTTTGTTGTGAAGTTATACAACTTCAATTATCTTGCAAGCTTATCGATGATTACTCAGTTATTATTCTAACAACCATGCTTGTAAGTTTCATGTCATTATCGAACTGTTTCTAAGTATGTTTCCTGGCCTTTGTTTTCGGCTAGTTATTATTGATGAAAAATGATTTAATTCAAATCTTTCGAAGCTATTTAATGTTTACCAATCCAAATTGCTTTGGTGCGGTCTCGCATGAATACTAAGATGAACAACCCGAATAAATGGGCAAACAGATGTCGGGCATATAGTCCCATTTATGCTTATGCAGTTTAAACTTTATACTTGTGCACAATGTAGGGTACGATAGGTTGATCACCTGGAGTACTTGCAGAGACCGTTTACAATCTATTTGATTGTTAAACCGTCTGATGGTTTTCGATAAAACAAAGCAATGTTCAGGGTATTTAACACCCCTTAGTATGCTATGGAGAATTCTAAACTCTTATCTTTGATATTCTTGTTTAACACTTGATAATTCTTTCAACTGTTGAGATATTGTCATACAGATGTTTTTACTCCTGATGTATGTTTTCAAACTTCTTTATATACTTGCTGGGCAATTTGTGCTCATTCTTGCTTAAACCATTCAGTTAAGGATGAGAAGGCTGAGGGCTCGGGCAAGGACAAGGGGAAGACTAAGATGAAATGATGCTAGTTACCCTATAAAATAAGTTATATTTCCGCATATGATGTAATGTAGCGATAAACACTAAGTTTAAGTTTTGGTTTATTAAAGGTTGTAAAGACTTGGGATTTTATTTTGAGTAAGTACGTAATAGTTATAATATTACTATTATTATTGCTGGAGTTTACTTAGATAGATGAGGATGTATGTTGTATCGTGAGCACCATGTCCTGTAATCGATGTTACACGAATTTGGGGGCGTCACATGTTGGTATCAAAGCTGTAGGTTATAAACTTTAGGTGGGGAACCTTAGACTATAACCTTAGGGAAGTTAGTGGAGGTAATAAGGAGATGAACTCACGTAGAGTTCTAAGTGTAGTGTCGAAGCTATTTTTCTAAAAACAAAATCAATATCTATTTTTAAAATACTAATTGAGTTCTTGTCTTGATTGTAGGATGTCAGGAGAAGAGGAGGTTAGAGATATTCACGTAGTGAGTGAGCAGTTGGTGACAGCTGTACCTGAGCCTATAGCTGAGGCAGCAGCTGAGTCAGACCCAGAGGAGTATCCTGAAGAGGAAGTGGAGCCCGAGGAGGACTCCAAGGAAGCACCTGAGGATGGTTTACTAGATGAGTTGATGGATAGGATTACAGATTTGGACGACAAGGTCCATGAGTTGGAGGAACTGTATCAGGGGGAGCAGCAGGCTGCAGCATTGCTTGGAGCATTGGTGCAACACCTGATAATTAGGAACGGGGATCTGGCTGACAAGCTGCGAACAGCAGGTCAGAAGGCGGACAGGCTGAAGGATGAGAAAGAAGCTATTAGGACCCACTTGGGACATACCATTAATGGGCTAGAGTTAAGGATTCAGAGTCTCCAAACTGACAAGCAGATCATTACCACATTCTGGGAAGATGAGAGAAGAGGCCGTGCTCAGGCCGAGAAGCTAACAAGCGAGTTAGAAGGAGAAGTAAGAGATAAGAAGGTTAGGATGGATAGAATGAAGTATGCGTTTAAGACAGCACATGGGAGGTTCCAGTATAGAGTGTATCACTTTCCATGTGAGGAGTACCAATCTAGACATGCTATAAGCCGTGGGCTGGTGCTGGAAATAGCGGATGAAGAGCAT
Source organism: Panax stipuleanatus (assembly GCA_020205555.1). Lineage (NCBI taxonomy): Eukaryota > Viridiplantae > Streptophyta > Magnoliopsida > Apiales > Araliaceae > Panax > Panax stipuleanatus. The sequence goes on from CM035115.1 coordinate 106,338,316, forward strand.
GAAGACGCCATTAGGCGGGGTCTTTAGTTTGTTCGTGTTAAACTTTTACTAGTAGCGTGTAGAACGCTTATCTATGAAATAAAACTTGGTTTCCAATGTTACTAAATATGATGGTTAAAGTGATGTAAATGGCTTAATGCCATAAGATGATGAAATACCTTGGGTATTATGTTTATAAATAAATATGCTTTTATTTAAATATGTGATGTGATGATTAAGTTTTTATATGAATTATAAATATTGTAGGAATAAGTTATGGGATAATAACACTAAGTTTATTTAAACAGAGAGATGGCTAGAGGAAGACGTCGTCAACAAGTACCAGAAGGGTCAGGCGGTAATGCTGGGGGTCCACCGAACCCTATGCAACAGTTTGTAGACATGTTAGTTGGGGCATTACAGAATCGAACCCCGAATACCAATAACCCTCTAGCGGGCCAGGTGGCACACTTTAAAGACTTCAAGAGCGCGGGACCACCTGAGTTCAAAGGAACCACCGAACCTATCGAAGCCCAAACTTGGGTCAAGGAAATTGAAAAGGCGTTCGCTATTGCTAGCGTAGGAGATGATCAAAAAATATTCTTCGCCACTTACATGCTGAAGGGTGAAGCCAATTTCTGGTGGGAGGCAAACCAGATCAGGGCGGGAGAAGGTGTGATATCTTGGGAAGAGTTTAAGAAGATCTTCTTCGAAAACTATTTCCCTGCGAGTATGCAGAGTCGTATGGAGATGCGATTCTTGGAGCTAAAGCAAGAAGACATGACCGTACCCCAGTACGCCGCAAAGTTCAACGAACTGGCGAGGTTCGCGCCTCATCAGGTCGACACTGAGGAAAGGAAAACGAGGAGGTTTGAGCAGGGTCTCAAACCATGGTTATACAGTAGACTTTCGGTGTTGCAGACGAACAGCTTCGCGACTCTCCTGGAGAAGGCTATAATTGCTGAGGGCGGAAGTGAAGCCCTAATGAAGTTTAATAAGGAGAAAAAGAAGAAGAATGAAGGAGGGAATCGCGGGGAAGGTAGCAGCAGCAGTGGTGGAAACAAGAGGAAGTGGAACAACAACAACAACAATAACAATTTTAACTCGGGAAACTCTGGGGGAAAACCAGGTGAAGTAAAGAAGAGAACTGAGGCGTGTAAGGAGTGTGGGAGGAATCACTCGGGTGCATGTCTAAAAGGGAAGAATGTCTGTTTCAATTACGGGCAAGAGGGGCACATCTCTCCCAATTGCTCTGCACCAAAGAGGAATGGATGTTTCAATTGTGGAGCATTGGATCATCAGGCAAGGAATTGCCCAAAGAAGAATTCAGCAGGAGGAAATGGAGGAAGGGGACCAAGCGGTGGAAATCTCACAATTACTGGACCACCAACTCAGAATCGACCAACAGCAAGGACTTTCAACATGACGGTTCAGGATGCAGTCGCATCCAAGGACGTGGTTTCAGGTATCATTCCGGTCAATGATATATCTACTTACATATTATTTGATTCGGGTGCTACTTGTTCCTTCGTATCCCATGAATTCTCCCAACGATTAAACATACCCCAGGAAAAATTAGAATATCCTTTGAACATAGAAGTCGCTAATAAGGAAGTCATTCCCGTTAGCCATGTCTATAGGAATTGTGTTGTAGATATCAGGGGATATAAGTTGCCTGTGAATTTAATTCCGATTCAATTAGGGGAATTTGATGTAATTCTAGGAATGGATTGGTTATTTAACCATGGAGCGATGATAGATTGCCAGAAGAAGTGTATAAATCTTATGACTCCAAATCAGTCTAAGGTAGTATTCTAAGGGGGTAAGTCGCCGAGACACTCGAGTTGTCTGACAATGTTGCAAGCGAGGAAGTTGCTAAGGAAGGGAAGTGTAGGATATTTGGCCCATATCGTCGATACACAGAAAATAGGTGTAGGAATGGGACAGATACCAGTAGTGAATGAATTTTTGGATGTATTTCCGGAAGAGTTACCAGGGCTTCCACCGGATAGAGAGGTCGAATTCGTTATAGATTTAGTACCGGGAACGGCCCCGATTTCAAAAGCCCCATACAGAATGGCACCGGCAGAGATGAAAGAGCTGATGGTACAGTTGCAGGAATTATTGGATAGAAAGTATATTCAACTGAGTGTGTCTCCTTGGGGAGCACCAGTTTTATTTGTGAAAAAGAAGGATGGATCGATGAGACTTTGTATCGACTATCGAGAGTTGAACAAAGTGACGATCAAGAACAAGTATCCATTACCTAGGATAGATGATCTGTTCGATCAGTTGAAGGGAGCGAAATATTTTTCCAAGATCGACTTGAGGACGGGATATCACCAATTGAGGGTGAGGAAGGAAGATGTTCCTAAGACAGCATTCAGGACTCGTTACGGTCACTACGAGTTCCTGGTGATGTCATTTGGATTAACGAACGCGCCGGCGGCATTTATGGACATGATGAATCGGGTATTCAAGCAATACCTAGATAAATTTGTGGTCGTGTTCATAGATGATATCCTGATCTATTCCAACACTCAGGAGGATCATGCTGAACACTTAAGGTTGGTATTGGAGGCGTTGAGGAAGGATAAGTTGTACGCAAAATTTTCAAAGTGCGAGTTTTGGTTGAAGAAAGTTCAATTTCTGGGTCACGTGATCGATAAGGACGGAATCTCTGTGGATCCAGCAAAGGTAGAAGCGGTGCAGAATTGGGAGCAACCAAAGACACCGACGAAAGTAAGAAGTTTCTTAGGACTGGCAGGCTATTATAGACGGTTTATCCAAGATTTTTCGAAGATAGCAGGAACTTTGACGAATTTAACAAAGAAGTCGGTCAAATTTGTCTGGACAGAGAAGTGTGAAGAAAGTTTTAGGGAACTTAAGAAAAGATTGAGTGAGGCACCGGTGTTGTCTTTACCAGACGATACAGGTGATTTCGTGATTTTTAGTGATGCGTCTCACAAAGGACTTGGATGTGTGCTTATACAACATGGCAAAGTTATTGCATATGCATCGCGTCAGTTGAAGGATTATGAGAAGGGATATCCTACCCATGACCTGGAATTAGCAGCGGTAGTATTTGCCCTGAAGATTTGGAGGCACTATTTATATGGTGTAAAGTGTGAAATATACACGGACCATAAACGTCTGAAGTATATCTTCACGCAGAAGGAGTTGAATATGAGACAGAGAAGATGGTTGGAACTAATAAAGGATTATGATTGCGACATCTTATATCATCCGGGAAAAGCTAACGTGGTCGCAGATGCGCTAAGCAGAAAGGGCAGTGGCAAGTTGGCAATGCTAACGGCTCAAGAGGAGTTGATTAGGGAAATGGCCAGTTTGGAACTCGAGGTAAAGAGTCCGAGCGAGTCAGATGGGAAGTTGTTCGCAATGGAGGTTCGACCGACTCTATTGGACAAAATCAAGGAAGAACAAAGCAGCGATGAAGAATGCGAGAAGGTGAGGAAAAGAATTTCAGATGGAGATGAGCTTAAGTTCAATGTGGGTGGTGATGGATTATTAAGGTTTGAGAGGAGAATTTGGGTGCCAGCGGTAACTGAATTAAAGGAAGAAATCTTGCAGGAAGCCCATAGCTCAAGTTACTCAATTCACCCGGGAAGCACAAAAATGTATCAGGATCTTCGCCAACATTATTGGTGGCCCAATATGAAGAGAGAAGTGGCAGAGTGCGTCAGCAGATGTTTGACATGCCAGAGAGTTAAGGCGGAACATCAGAGACCGAGCGGGTTACTTCAACCATTAGAAATTTCGTAATGGAAATGGGAGCATATCACGATGGACTTCGTGGTAGGACTTCCAAACACACAGAAGGGTTACGATGCAGTTTGGGTAATCGTTGATCGATTGACCAAGTCAGCACATTTCTTGCCAATCAAAATCAGATATACCTTGGATCAGTTGGCAAAGCTTTATATCAAGGAGATCGTTTCCAGGCACGGTGTACCTGTATCAATTGTGTCAGATCGCGATCCGCGGTTCACAGCTAATTTCTGGAAAAGCTTTCAAGAACGCATGGGAACGCAACTGAGGTTGAGCACCGCGAATCATCCTCAAACAGACGGGCAGAGCGAAAGAACTATTCAAACGTTAGAGGACATGCTGAGAGCATGTGTAATGGACTTCAAAGGAAGCTGGGATGACCACCTACCGTTGGTGGAATTTGCATACAACAATAGTTACCACGCGAGCATTGGGATGCCACCTTATGAAGCTTTATATGGAAGAAAATGTAGAACGCCATTGTGTTGGGATGAAGTGGGAGAACGTAAATTGCTAGGGCCAGAATTAGTGCAGCAAACTGCAGATGTGATCAAAATAATACGAGCGAGATTAGTGATAGCTCAGGATCGACAGAAAAAATATGCTGATCAACATCGGCAACAACGAGACTTCGACGTCGGCACTTATGTGTTTCTAAAGGTTTCATCTTGGAAAGGGAAAATGAGATTTGGGAAGAAGGGAAAACTTAGTCCCAGATTCATAGGACCCTTTGAAGTGTTAAGGCGAGTCGGTGAGGTAGCTTATGAAATAGCTTTACCTCTGGAGTTAGAACATAAACACAACGTGTTCCACGTATCAGTTTTACGACCCTATAAACGGGATTACAAGCATGTCATAGAGTATGAACCCATCCAATTTGAAAAGGACCTAACCTATGAAGAGGTTCCAGTACAGATAATTGATAGAAAAGAACAAGTGTTGAGAAATAAGATAATACCTTCTGTTAAGGTAGTATGGAGGAATCACAACGCCGAAGAGGCTACGTGGGAACTCGAGGAGAAAATGATGAAAAACTACCCTAGTCTTTTTGTTTGATATGTAATGATTCCGGGGACGGAATCCTTATAAGGGAGGGTGAATGTAATATCCGAGAGTATTATGTCTTTTAACAATTATCAATAAACGAATTTATGTGAAATTCTTTTGTGTTTTCTTTTATTAGATGTATCTGTGTTATACATACATGTGTTATTTTATGATATGTGATGAGGAGTATTTAAATGGTTAGTTCAGTTTAATTCAACTATTTAAATTGGTTAAGTATGGAATTAATTCTATTAATTTCGTGGGATGGCTTTAAAGCATGATTTTGAGTTTGGAGCGGAATTTAGAGACGCGGACTGCGTATTTGAGTCCGGAACGTCGAAATTAGTCAGGACAGACTATAACTACGAAAATGTGTCACAGCTGACTTTTTGGTCAAAGTCAACCGGTTGACTTTTCGGGTAAAAAGTCAACCACGAATTTTGGAGATGAATTTGACGAAACGGATAGTCCCATGACGTCCGGGACGTCGATTTTAGTAGGAATCGATATAAGTATCGCAACGTTTGGCTACGAAGGGAAAAATGGTCAAAAAGATATATTAATTGATTAAATGATTAAAATAATAATATGTTTATATAAGTCAGCAGCTGGTGGATCAATGGTGACAACCATATTGGGACATTGAGGGAGGGAGTATACGTGATATATAAAATAGAAGGAGGAGGTAGTTACAACATGTTAACAATCAAAAACCTTTTCCATTCTCTAACTCCCCATTCCTTTCAATGCTAACTTATTGATGCAATTTATTTATCTGTTATGGGGAGAGGGAAGGGCTGGAGATTTCAGCCTCTATCAAGCTACTTATATATACACCCAACTCATATATTCTTACTTTTTACAAAATACTTTCACCAAGAGAGCAAAATAAAATTAAGAGAATGAAAGTTGAGAGCTTCTAAAAGTTCTGGAGATTACATAGCAGTTAACAAGGAAGGTGTGAGGCTCTAATCAGATTATCACGAGAAGAATTCATCAAGGAGGTAAGCCATGAACTCTCTTTTATATGTTTTTGAGAAAACTAGTAGGAAAAATGCATGTATAATCATAGTAAATTATTTGTTTTGACTGTGTGATGCTATCTTAGTGTTGTTTACTGATATGGGGATATTAAGAATGAAAATTCTGGACTTAACATGCTTCAATTACGTAGAGAATCAAAGAATTCAAGTTTGCATGCTAAGTGTTCGATAAAATGCCTCTTAGACGTCAATTTGTTCAAATCATGGTAATTTAGTGAGTTTGATTGTTGTAACATGTGTATATATGTTAGTATATGTGGTCTGGACAGTAGGAATCAACCCCATGCATGCTAGAATCAAAATCACAAAATTTGTCAAAGATAGCTTAACATAGAATCTGTGACTTTGCGGGTTTTTCGGAGCCTTGGAATCATGGTTTCTATGACCCGATTAGTGTGTGTAATAATTTTGTAAAATACTGTGTAGTATGATGTATAACCTGACCAAATTTCATAAGAAACGGAGTTAAATTGAGCAAGTTATGATTTTCGAGAGCAAGCATGTTGGAAATAAAAATCTGCAAATTTCTGGGTTTTCCAGAATTTTTCTAAGTGTTAGAACCTGTCCTGGCACGCTTTTCAAGGTAGCCGGTTCGTGGTCTTAATTTGCTATTTTCTGGAATGTGATATTTTTGTAAAATAGTATGCTAGATGAAGTATGTTGTGTCCAAGTTTCATGGTCATATCATGTATGGTTTAATCGTAATTAATTCGCTAAGATGGCTGCTCAAAACTGCAAAAATTTTCTGGGCATGAAGAGCAGCGCAGCTGCGCCGTTCATACGGCTTAACGATGCGCAGCTGCGCCACACAAAGATGGATTCCGGGTTGGCCAGACAGCGCAGCTGCGCCGGTAACACGGCTTGAGGCTGTGCAGCTGCGCCGTACTGGGTCGGGTCGGGTCTGATCCGGGTCGGGTCGGGTCGGGCCGGGTCAGAAAAATGTCAGAAACTTATTTTGCTCAGAATCTCATACTTTACCACTTTACCTATAAGACGCAACATGTTATATGATTAAATTAGCTTGATGATAGCATACATGGTAGTTTAATAATAAAATTAAATAAAAGGAAATCCTTTACTTTCAAATTAGAGTTCGAGGACCTAATTGCTTAACGTGACATATGTGATTAGGTTACGTTAAGGACTAATTGATAGCTTAAACTGTAGAAGACGTATCAGGCAAGTTTCCTAACCCTAATTTCTATTGGGTATTTATTCAATCCTTACTCATTTTTATCGCAGTAAGGGTAAGTATTGGACTTATGCTAGCTATTTATTCGTGCAAGTTCCTTTGTTGTGAAGTTATACAACTTCAATTATCTTGCAAGCTTATCGATGATTACTCAGTTATTATTCTAACAACTATGCTTATAAGTTTCATGTCATTATCGAACTGTTTCTAAGTATGTTTCCTGGCCTTTGTTTTCGGCTAGTTATTATTGATGAAAAATGATTTAATTCAAATCTTTCGAAGCTATTTAATGTTTACCAATCCAAATTGCTTTGGTGCGGTCTCGCATGAATACTAAGATGAACAACCCGAATAAATGGGCAAACAGATGTCGGGCATATAGTCCCATTTATGCTTATGCAGTTTAAACTTTATACTTGTGCACAATGTAGGGTACGATAGGCTGATCACCTGGAGTACTTGCAGAGACCGTTTACAATCTATTTGATTGTTAAACCGTCTGATGGTTTTCGATGAAACAAAGCAATGTTCAGGGTATTTAACACCCCTTAGTATGCTATGGAGAATTCTAAACTCTTATCTTTGATATTCTTGTTTAACACTTGATAATTCTTTCAACTGTTGAGATATTGTCATACAGATGTTTTTACTCCTGATGTATGTTTTCAAACTTCTTTATATATACTTGCTGGGCAATTTGTGCTCATTCTTGCTTAAACCATTCAGTTAAGGATGAGAAGGCTGAGGGCTCGGGCAAGGACAAGGGGAAGACTAAGATGAAATGATTCTAGTTACCTTATAAAATAAGTTATATTTCCGCATATGATGTAATGTAGCGATAAACGCTAAGTTTAAGTTTTGGTTTATTAAAGGTTGTAAGGACTTGGGATTTTATTTTGAGTAAGTACGTAATAGTTATAATATTACTATTATTATTGCTGGAGTTTACTTAGATAGATGAGGATGTATGTTGTATCGTGAGCACCATGTCCTGTAATCGATGTTACACGGATTTGGGGGCGTCACAAAACTAATTCAAAGGCCAAACTTAGACGTTTTGGAAAACTAAAGTCCATGAACATGGTAGGATAACATTATGATATTTCTGGACATATATGATAATGTCTTTAGCATCACTTAATTAGTGTACATGTATTCATACTATATAGAAATCATGAAAGTTAGTAAGTATGAATGAGACATGAGTTAAGCTTGTTTAAAGAAATTAACGATGCTAGTTATGCATATATGATGAAAGTATTTGTGAGCATGCGTCTTAACATTATTTTGATACCTCACATGTATACATGAGGAACATAGTAGCCTTGCATGACTAGTTTAAGTGTGACAAAGATTTTGAAAGGTAAACTTAGAAAGTTTAAATTTAATGGTTATATAAAACTTGGGAATTATAATTTCGATAAGGGTTGAGAAATGTAAGAGTAATATAGATCATGTATCTATGAGTTTTAAATATATGTTAAACACCTTTAGTTAAGTGTATGATACATGTATATAAAAGATGATAGTAAGTATATATGGTAAAGGTATACCTATACATACATAGTTATTCTAAGAATGCGATAATAAAGTAAAACGAAGGTTCTAAGAACCAAGTTAGACAACAATGTAATCAATTGTTATTATATTGAGAATATATGGATGCGTATAATTGATATGTATGAATCCATAATTGTATGATTGTTTAGGAATACACGAAGCGCATATATCTTTAAGCAGTTAAGTCGTAGTTGTTAAACTATGCACCAGGCAAGTCTTTCAGTTCTTATTTGTTATATAAATTCAATAACTGTTAATTGAATTGTATTATGCCATGAGAATATTAACTTATATATGAACTATATATGAGAGATGTATGAGATCGAAAGTTGATCTTTGATGATATACTTGTTATGTGAGAAGTAACATGTGTAGTAGATATTAATTGATTATGAATGCATTACTGAGTATGAAATTATATGCTATGTGATGCATAAAAACTGTTAGAATTATTGAGCTGTCTAGCTCACTCTTGCAAATAAGCACTTTTGCAGGTTAAAGACTCATGATAAAAGTTACGTGCTACGTGATAGAGTTCGAATATTTCAGTTTATTTAAATATATGTTCTTGAACCATGCTTAGGTTCTAGAAAATGTATACGATAGTAGATTACAATGTTTTATACATGTTGAAATTGTAAGTTGTGTTATGAAAACACACAGGGATTTTGAAATGAGATGTATACGTTTATACGGTAATTCGAACATAGTGAATCATATTTTATAATTGATTCAAGGTTATGTAATTGATTCAAAATTTTGAATTCAATGAAAGATGTTGTTCAAAGGATAGAGAAAAGTTTAAGTTATTCTGCATTTTCATAACATCAGTTATGATGATAGACAGGGATGGTATATGACCGAGATTTGAAAACTTATTAAGGTTTAGGGTCATCATATAAAATTTTGGATATGAAGAGAAATTATATTTCTATATTATAATAAGTGATCTTTTTCATTAAGTTTTGAATAAAAGATGTACTAGTTCTGCGATAGATGTATCGTGACGGACCGGATCCGAGGTAATCAAGAAATTCGAATTTGGGGTCGTCACAGGTTGGTATCAAAGCTATAGGTTATAAATCTTAGGTAAGAGTACCTTAGACTATAACCTGAGAAAGAGAAAGATAAAGATTAAAATAAATACATGAAGATTCAAAGAAGAATCTTGAAGTATCTAGAGAATGAGAATCAGGAGTTTCCTAAATCCGGTGATAAAAATCTTAAGACAATGTCTATAAGTTGAATATAGCAAAGATAATGAGAATGAACTCGAATGGAGTTTAGTTGATAATAGGGAAAGAACCCTAAGTTAAGTCAATGATCATGACGTGATCAAATTGAACAATGAAATGATAGATGGTCTGTATCGACTAAGTAATTATAGCTTGATGCTATGCGAGAAGGTACTATGAAATAGTACAAGATGAACTCTTAAGGAGTTGTATGTGACAAAATATAGAAATTTCGCAATGAGCAAAGAGCAAGTTAAGAATAAAATAGAGTTAAGTGTGGAATTTCAATTGAGGACTCATGTTAGTAGCTAAGTTGTATGATTCCTCTGTGGGCGGGGAATTTATACTTGGGTTTAGAACCACTTAGCTTCCTATATTGATTAGCGGCTGAGTTGACCAGTTCCTTGTATGGGCAGGGAATTGTGTTTGGTCCAACAACCACTTAGCTTCTTATAATGATAATCGTTGGAATGTTAGTGTCACGCTATCATTATACATATGGCGGAAAGGTGATTCTTTTCTCATGTTTATTCTTATATATAGATATTACTAAGATTAGGTGCAAGTTCTTTAAACTCATACGTATGGTAAGCTCGTGACTGTAACGATCCCAAAATTCATACAATACAACTCTCGACATCGGTCGTTAACAATACATCCTTATTCAGACTTTACATCATTAATCCATGATACAATCACTAAAAATATGGAATATTTAAAACTTTTATATTATTCCTTCTTTATTATCCCTGAATCTCAACCTTTATCATTACATAACTTTGATTCAACCTTATTTCATGAATCGCTTCGTCAGAGTTATTATAAACTAAAACTTACAACCACATTCAATAACCTTATACATCGGATAAAATTTAAACTTTACAACTCAACATCTGTTAGGCATCATACATTATCAAGTACATTATCTGAAACCTTAAACAGGGTCCAAAATAAAAATAATTCAGCCAAAGTATATAAATCTTCATGCGTTACATCTGAATCATTTCTTTCAAGTAGCACATAGCGTTACCTTGAATCCTTAACCTGCAAAAGTGATTATTTGTAAGAATGAGCTCGACAGCTCAGCAAGATCTAACAGCTTTCATGCATCACATAGCACATAAATACATGCTCAACATACATCTCATAATAATTAAAGTAACATGGCATACATGCTTTACTTCACATAACAAATATAAAGATTGAGTTCCTTACTCAATCAACATTCTTTAATCAATCAATGTAGTCATAAATTGAGTTTAACATTTCATGCTTACAATATATATACAACATATCATACTCTTTACAAAACAATTTAAAACAGTTCATCATCAAGTTCACGTAGAAAATAGGAACTGAAAGACTTGCCTTTACCGGTGTTTTACCAACACGCTAATATTTCGCGTCCTTGCACAACCTACACTGTATGTGAGATTGATAATAAACAAAATCAATACTCAATCTCATGGTCAAATTTATTCTAAAACCTTACTTTATCTTATTATCCTTTATAATGTCTTTATATACATCTAACTGTGTTTTATATGCAACTCGGTCTAATTTCATTTTCATCATCACACATGCTAGACTATCGCACTTGTAGTTTAATGTGCGTATATCACACCATTTTATCATACCACTTTGGTTTCAAAAATGCATATTCAACACATTGTTTACATGTTTAATTTTCCTTTAAAAATTAAAAATCGCCCTTTTCAATTTCTTTCCATTATTATTCTTGTATTATCATATTTTCATACTTAGATGCACATAACACCCAATATTAGCCACTAGTTAGACACTTTGTATACCAAAGTTTAGAAACACTATTACTCTTAGGCATTTTATCGAGCACGTTATGTGCACACATTAACTTATCTCAACTCTTGATCTTAAATGGTTAATTATGCATAGAATGTGATAACACATATCTATACTCATTACATATGTCAAAACATATTGTTAATCATCAAAATATACCATCACCCAAAATCTTAATTCAAACAGAATTATAAAACTCATCTTCACAATTTCTTTAACAAAACGTTGTTTTCGTTTTTAACGTAACTCCTTCGTTACATGTCCGTTTTTGTTCCTTCTTATATAGAATTAACTCTTACTCAGTGTACTACAACCTCATCTAGGCCTTACAGTCAGACCCTTATCCATCTGAAACAGATTCCGCAATTTCATTAACTAGTCCAGAAAATTTCATTTTCTGGACAGCCTTACTAAACAATTTATTTCGGACATGATCCGGTACATAAAATGGCTCAATCTAGCGAGTCTGGCTAGTAAACTTCCATATCTACAACTTTTCAGTTTAAAGTTTCTTCAGATTCAAAACACACGAATTTATATGAATTTTTCAAAGTCAGAAACCGTAACAGTTTTGATTTTCTGGGCAGATTGTTTTCCCTTCGGACCAGCAGTACTAAAACAGACACTGCCAGAAATCTACAAGGAGTTTTCATGTGATTCCACTTTCAGAATATAGCTTACTTCCATAGCTTCGATTTGATATAAGGCTCACTTTCTAACTCATTATACCCAAAGAGGTATGAATTTCACAAGATCTGTCCACAATTACTCAAAACCTACGAATTTTGTTCTTCAAATTTTCTTTCCATTTCATTTTCTTTCTTGAATCCTCTTGTTTGATTCTTGATAATCCAAGATTAAACCAATACAAACAAGGTTAAGCATGATCTACTACCCTAGATCTTATAAAAACATAAATCTACCCACAAAAATCAAAGATTAAACAAGGGTTTAGAAGTTACCTTCTTATAGCTTTTTCTTCTTCTTCTTCCATGGCTTCTTCTTCTCCTTCTAGCTTCTCTCAATCCCTCTGTTTCTCTCTATCTCTCTCAATTTCTCTATCTCTCTATTTCTCTCTTCCACAAAGACTCTTGCTCTAAAAGAAAAACTCTAGGATTTCTTCTTGTGTAACTCCTCATTTGAGTAATAGTTATGTAATTAATTAATATAATAGTAACCCCCACTAATAACATAAGGCTTATGTTACAAAACTCTTACATGCATGACCAATATCACATTAAGCCATCTTAGAAGCATAAAGTCACTTTTCTATCATTAGTTAAGCAACCCAACGGTTAGGCTATTCATTATATACTATTACTACTTTACTATAACATATAACATATTTCTAATGTCACACTTAAATAATTACTTATTTTAGTAATAAACTCAATTAAACCTTACTAATTATCATTCCTATTTAACCAAAATAATTGCAATTTTATTTAACCCATTACAAACCTTCTAATTTAATTATTTAATTAAATTAGAATATTTCCATAACATTAAAGTAATAAAATACACATCATACTTAAATAAATTATTCCATACTAATTTTCATTGAATATTTATTTTATTCATTAATTCTAACACCAATATTTATTTTACTCCATAAATATTTTAACTAAAATATTTATTTTATTTGATAAATATTCTAATTATTTACGAGATTCACAATCGTATTACACTAACATATTACGTTTATATGTAACATACATTCCTCTCTCATTTTATTAAAACAAATATATTCACAATAGTGAATTACTCACATCATTTATGAAATTTAATTCATAACAATTATAGTGCCAACAAGGCATAATAATTAAATTATATTATTTTATAATATAATATCAACTTAATTAAATTAACTAATTTTATTCAGTTAATTTCCTTTTCGTAATAATTTCATTTAACTTCTTCAAAAGTTAAATTAAATCAACTATTAAACCTCATTCTTCCAACATATGAATATATATATATATATATATATATATATATATATATTTACTTACACGCAAAATATGCCATAATAAGAATTTCATTCATTAAATTCTTATTTTAATAATTTTTGAAAATTCGGGTTGTCACAGTGACTCATAATCGTATGATGGAACCCCTCAGCAAATGGACGACTTTGGTCTGACTAGGATAAGTTCCTAAACCCATATGATTGTGGAAAGTTTCTGAACTCCTAATGTGACACCCCCAAATCCGGGTACTTCAATTCCATGGGATTTGGTGTTCACTAGACAAATATCATCTATCTATCTACCCATAATAAATGCAAACCATGCAATAGATAGAAATAAATCCTCCCCTTATGGGGTTACAACATCTGAACAGAAATACATAATCAATCCCAAGTCATACTGACCTTAAACATCTGTGCGGAACATAACAAATAAATAAGTCTTACATAACTTTAACATAAAGCTGAAACATAAACATATAAATAAACAACAAGTCTTCATCACTTGTTGACCTTGCCCTTGCCTTTGCTAGTAGAAGGCTCTTCGGACCTTTCGTTATTAACTGCAATGTTATTATTACGCAAGAGTGAGCACGATTGCCCACAAGTATAATAATATGACAACAATATAATAACATTCGAGTGAATCAAAGACATCTGAATAAAGAAACTCAACTTTTGACTCGAGGATAAATAACAGGAATCAAAATAACATCTGAGGGTCATAAGACCTTGAACTATGTCCTAAGTTGTAAAGTGTTTATACTTTAAACCTTTAACAGCCGTAAGACTATGGACTCTACTTCTCGTACTTAGGGGGATCAGCCCTTAGTACCATACTGTGCACAATATCTCAACGCTAAAGCGTAAATAATCCCCTATTAAAGGGTTATTCATCTCAGTTTGACATCAGAGTCCGCACCAAAGGAAGTTTGGTTTGGATAAGCTCAATAAAAATTTTAGAATTTAGAACGTTCATCAACTATGGACTAGTCGAATCAATAAGGGTTCGCTAGTCTTATAAGGTTTAATAATAACATCGATATTCAACTTGAACAATAAATCTCAAGAGTATACAATCGAATAAGTATTGTATAACTGATGTAATACTTAAAGTAATAACAATATCTCATATGAAAATCTTAACATGAATAAACAAGGATAAGAACTTGCTCAATAGATAACCTTGAATTTAGAAAGCTTGTTTAATGAAAATAAAGTTAGGAACTTGCTTAATAACAATAAGTTAGGGATAAGATACTTGCTTGATCATAATAGAGTTAGGGTAAAGAAACTTGCTCAATGTAAAAGAAAAGTTTGAGTTTAAAAAACTTTCCTCTTGCACAAGCTACAATTTATAATTCACGTTCTTTATTAAATCCTACATACCAATACATTCACAATACACATTAATCAATAACCCGATATACTTATCGAATCATCACATTGCTCATAGAACTCATTATTCGACTTATTGAATAATGGTTTAAGTTTTAAGATAACTTATTAATCGTTCACATAATATACGTAATTAACATCTTAGTATGTGTTCATCAAGTCTTTATGTTCTTCACATTGGTTTGAAAACGCATCTTTGATCACACGAACATTTAGAAATTTTTTTAGTTTTCTGCAGGGGGCGCGGCTGCGCGCCAGTTACCCTTTGGATCGGCGCGGGCGCACGTCAAGTATGCCTTGAAGCGGCGCGGCCGCGCTGCGATGCAGGTTCAGTTTTCCCAGTTCGCGAAGAACACACAGAGCAGCCCAAATAAATCCAAATTAAACTAACGTAATGAATTTTAAGGCTATCCATAATGTAAAAAAACTTCACAGAAACATTTCACAACGTTCCTAGCATGATTCTAAGGTTTTAATTCACGTAATTACACCAATTAAATCATTCAATCCCACTGTTTTTCATACTTTGTAATGTTTTGAAAGAAAATAAGAAATTTAACGTTACGGATTCGTTATAACACCGAATCCGTTCGTTTAACTTCTATTTTGTTCGTATAAACATGTACAATTATATTACATCATCAATTTAAGTTAAATAAACGTGTAAGGTATGTAAATTTTGGTACATAAGGGCCATATGGCCATTCTTATGTTCTGAAACTTTAAAAATCTCAATTACCACATAATTACATGAAATTAACCACTGTAATTTATGCATATATGGTATACAACATGTTATGAACATCAATTAATATATATATAGCCATATCATGACCAAATGTAAATTTTCCCATTCTCAGGGAATTTTAAAACACGTAAATAGAAAACTCTGTAACTTTTCAAACTCCAATTTAGACATGTATGAACATACTTTAATTGGTAGAAACATATTATGATCCTATATTAACTTGTATATACACATAATTCACCAATTCAAGCTTTAAATCACAAATTTCACACAACTTGTAAATATGCAGTGATGGAGAAATATAATACGTGAATAAGAATTGGGATGAAGAATTATACCCTTGATAACTCTATTTGATGATGATATGGGCTTTTAGAATCTACCACACTTCTTCTTCAACTCTCAATTTACTCTCAACTTTCTTTCTTTAAAATCTCTCTGAGTTTTCTCTCTGAAGTATACGATATATGATATAGTATGAACTGATGCAGATATATAAGTTATACGTATAGTTAATAGTCGTGGGTCGTCAGTTAATCCCATAATGGGTTAACTGGCTCCAACAACCACTAAGGCCTTGTTTGCTTGTCCCTTATAATCTCCTTTTCCTCTTATTTTAATAAAACTCTTATTATATAGTTAATCGTCACACTTCTAATTAATCAATTAATCTTATTTAAATCAATTAAATAAAATAGCATGATTCCACAATAAATCACATAGTCACATAATTAAAATTTTTATTTATTAATTATGCCAAATCATTAAATCTCTAATTAATTATTAAATTAATTAAAATAACAATATGCTTATTAATTAATATATTAATCGAATAAGCTCAATTAAATACATACTTTGAATATAAAAATTCACCACATTAATTTAATCAATGTAACACATATAATTAATCTATCACAATTTCATCAATTAATTATTTAACTCAATAATTAAATCATCAAAAATATTTATTTAACTCAATAAATATTCAAATTAAATTACAAAAATCTTGTTCGTCACACCTAACGTGTGGCATGTTTGATGAATTGTACTGGGGTATAGAAAAGTTATGAATGAAGAATTGAGGATTTTAATAGATAAAATTATTAAGCAATTGATCATTAGAGCAATTGATGATAGTAGTGTGCATACAAGCCAATCATGTATGATGATAAAGCACGTACTTTGTAAACAATCTTATTTATTTATTAATGAAATATTCATTTATTACAGGCATTTAATTATCTACATGTTGCTGTTTTTATAATATGTAAATAACCCATAGTTTTAAGCAATGCTTTTAGAATCATGATGATGATCATGCTAATGAGATCTAAATTCTTAGAAAGTTTTAAAACTTAAATAGTTCCCAATCGTGGGATTACTAAAAAGGGGATTAGTAAATCCGGATAGATTGGTACATATGTTGCTTGCTCATTGGATGAGGATGATTGATCTCATGATCATTTGTGTGGAGACACTAAAGCAAGTATGTAGGTGCTTATTGAAGAATAAGTTCACTGAACGTGATTCGCTATGGAATACCTAATGGAGTTTTACTCGCATGTCAATAGGAATTCCTAATGTGATAGTAGTACAACTGATCCTTGGACTTGAGATCATCATAGTATCTTGTATGTAACAAATTATACTTTGACTTATTCATTAAGACCTTTTAAGGCATATATAGGGTATGCTTGGGTATAATGAGTTACATATGGAGATAATGAATGATCAATAAAGAATCTACCACCTCTAGTAAAAGAGGAGATATGTCCCATGTGATTCGTTAAATGACAACCCAGGAATCCTTGGCCAAGGTGAAATGAAATTAGAAAGGAGTTTTTAATTTGCATTATTTGGAGTTGTGCATTTTCTAATCGAAATACATATAATTAAATAAAATAAGACTTGACAGTAAATCCATATCTTATATTTAATTGGGACATTCTATGGTGGAAGGATTGAATTGTATGGTAACTATTAACTCACAGGTTCTTTTATGATTAATGTTGAAATCTATATTATCTGGAAAGTCGTTGATCGCTAGGGAGGCTTATCCCTATTGTAGAATAAATATTATTTATTTAAATAAATTATTAGTTTAATTTATTTATTTAAATAAGATTAAAATTATTTTAATTGATTTATTCACAACCGGTTTAATATGGAGAACCTAAAGGGTCACACCATAAAAGGAAGAATAATTATTTAAGAAGGTAATGGCATAATCGTAATAATGCATTAAGTATAATTAATTTAATCTATGGTGATAGAATAAATTAAATAGCTTAATGTTTATTATTTAATATTTTGGAAATATTAAATATAAATTAATAAGAAGAGTCTTATTAATATTATTACAATTATTATTATTTTAATTTCTAAAGGAGTTTAGTAATTAATTTAATATTTAGTACTCTCATTTATTCCTAATAAGATTAGGAGACAAATTAATTAAATGAATTTAATTAATTATTCCCATGTGGTGGGAAGCCTAAATTAATTAAAGGAGTTTAATTAATTAAAAGAAATCCTATGTCTAATAGGATTAGAAGGGTTGACTAATATCTATATAAGAGGAGTCTTATAATAGATATTAGATGATGCAATTCCAATTGTTGGAGAGTACTCCTTTTCTATAGAGGATAGAAAACTAAGGTTAAGCCAAACACCCTCCTTCTTGATAATTCATCTTCCTTGGTGGATCACCTCTAGAGGCCAAACACTTGGGTGGCTAACGTTGATCAAAGGAAGGAATCTAACCCAGAAATTCAAGGAGATCACGAAGAACAAGGAGTTGAACTAGTACCTGTGGAAGCTTCGTTCTACAAGGGTATGATTCCATAACTTCTTATTTATCGTTTTAAATTAATAATTTGCATAAAGGATGATCCGGGTAATGGTTTTGTAGAAATTTTTTAAACTCTGATATACCATGCTTCCGCTAATTTTTGCAATTTGATTGCGTCACGATTTCGTACAAACCCAACAGTGGCATCAGAGCCAAATCTTTATGCAATTATTAATTTATTTTTGATTTCATATACATATGGGTATGTATTTAAAATAATTTATTGGGCATAATTTTATTGTATAAAATTATATTTTTTAAGGAAAAAAAAAAAGATTTTTTTTGGGAAGAATCACAATTTTTTTTTTGGTGCTAATCTTGAATTCTGCAAAGAAAAGGTGTTGTCTCTTTCTTACTCCAAAAAGAATGTGACCCATCAAGAAAGGACTTTTTTAATAAACCTGCAGGACTCTTTTAATAAAAGAAGGTGACTTTTTAAAAAAAAAAAATATGATATATTTATATATTATATTCTAAATAATTTTATAATTAAAATAAAGAGTTTATTTTAATCTTGAAATTGGATTTCATGCAATTTAAAATTGCCCATTAAATGATACTCATATATATATATGGAATGTTTTAATTCATGAGATGAATATTTATTTATTAATATATATGGTGATATGTATGAAAATAAATGGGGATTGATTATGGACTATTTGACCAATGTGATTGGATTTTATTTTAGTTGAATGCTTGAATGAATGGGTTTTATTAAATGGGGTCTGCGTACCTCGTCTTCTCTAATTTTTTTTCTTGATGTAAAATTCTATCTCCCTCCTATGTACTTCTCCTTGACTGTTGATCAAGGTTTCTATTTAAATTAAATAGTTTAATGTAATAGAAATAGTTAGAATTATCTTTAAAAATTAGAGACCAAGGAGCAAGGAGCGCGTGAAGACCCGTTTGTATGGAGCCCGGGTTTAAATGTAATAGTTACGTTTAAATTTAAATTCTTGCACCCCTAGGTTTGACCTTTTGGTTCACTTGGTGGCTCTAGTGAACCAAACTAGAATAAAAGTCCATAATCAATCCGGGTAGAATATAGTATTCTATATTGCATGCTAAATATTATATATATTATATTTTATGCAAACATGCTTCGCATGTTTAATAAAATGACGCGTATTTTATATATATATGTGCATGCGCGCTAAACAAAGATGAGACTAATAATAACAAACCCCTCAAAGAAATAATATTAAGTCCGAAGTGTTCAAATGATATTTGGAATATCGAACGTCGCCTTCTAGCATGATAAATTAATAGAGTATTAGATATTTAATATGAGCTTGTTGTGCTATCCACAAGGCGAGTATTGCGTATTTAAGATGTTAATTAATCACATTTGATGCTTATCAAGAAAATTGAACGATCTAGTCTTGTTGTGCTATCCACAAGGACGAACATTTTTCTTTTTTGAATTTATGAAAGTGCTAGGCTGGACTTAACTTAAATTATTTTAGTTCGGATGTGCACACACTTGACCATTATGATTTAAGAGGCAAAATAAAAGAAATTACATGGTGATGTAATTGACAAGAGTTGTCTACCTATTTATTTGTATATCGCTTGTTGTGCTATCCACAAGGTTATATACATTTGAAATGGGATCCTTATTCTCACTAGCAAATTTTTAATTAGATGTTGCCGAACTATATAAGTGAGGGTAATATAGTTTGATAAAAATAGTGGGAGATACCAATTTAAAATAAAGACCTAAATTTATTTTGGTATGCAAAATTAATAAAATGAATGTTTGCTAAAATGTTGTTTTTCACATGCAGAATTTTAAAAATGTCAAAATCACTAATTTCACTGCGAAGCATACTTGATGCTAATAAGCTTACCGGGCCGAATTATACGGACTGGCTAAGAAATCTGAGAATAGTTCTCACTGCTGAAAAGATTTCTTATGTCCTAAACTCACCTGTCCCTGGAACTGTTCCAGAAACAGTCTCTGAGGAAGAGATTGCCACCATTGTAAAGTGGCAAGATGATGCATCTGTGGCTCAATGCATCATGCTCGCATCCATGAATAACGAGCTTCAGCGTCAGCACGAAAATATGGATGCTCCTACTATGTTGATTCACCTCAAGGAGTTGTATGGTGAACAAAGTAGGACTGCTAGATATGAGATATCTAAGGAGCTCTTCCGATCTCGGATGACCAAGGGCAAAGTGAACATAAAGGAACAAAAGAAATCTGATCCAGCTAGCAAAGGAATGTGCTTTCATTGCAACATGCCGGGACATTGGAAAAGGAACTGCAAGAAGTATCTAGCAGAGAAGAAGCTTGGAGAAGCTTCGACTTCCAATCAAGGTTTGTTTATGATTGAAATTAATTTTTCTGAAAGTCATAATTCTACTTGGGTATTGGATACCGGCTGTGGTTCTCACATATGTAATACTGTGCAGAGACTGGTCAGAAGTAGAAAGCTGAACAATGATGAGGTGATCCTACGAGTAGGGAATGGAGCAAAGGTTGATGCATTAGCTGTAGGAACTTATTATTAAGCAATGCCTTCGGGCAAGTCCATTTATCTTAATAATTGTTATTATGTTCCAAATATTATTAAAAACATTATTTCAATTTCTGTATTGGATATGGAAGGATTTAACGTTGTTATAAAGAACAATAGTTGTTCTATTTATAAAGACGATGTTTTATATGGTATTGGAAATTTGCGAAATGGACTTTATACACTTGACTTAGAAGAAAATATATTTCAAATTGAACAAACTAAGAAAAGGAAAAGAGATGATATTAATTATACCTACATGTGGCACTGTAGACTCGGTCATATCAATGAAACAAGATTATCCAAGTTGCATAAAGATGGGCTCCTCGAGCTATCCGATTATGAATCATATCCAACTTGTGAATCTTGTCTCATAGGTAAAATGACTAAATCTCCTTTTAGTGGAAGAGGAGAAAGAGTTACAGAGTTGTTAGCGTTGGTTCACACAGACGTTTGTGGATCTATGACAACGATTGCACGGGGTGGGTATTCTTATTTTATTACTTTCACTGATGATCACTCAAGATTTGGATATGTGTATTTAATGAAATACAAATCAGAATCATTTGAAAAGTTCAAAGAGTTCAGAAGTGAAGTAGAGAAACAAACAGGCAAGAGTATAAAGATACTTCGATCAGATCGAGGTGGAGAATACTTAAGCGGTGAGTTTCTCAATTGTCTCAAAGAAAATGGTATAATCTCACAATGGACTCCTCCAGGAACACCACAGTTAAATGGAGTATCTGAAAGGAGAAATCAAACACTGTTGGACATGGTTCGATCCATGATGAGTTTTACCGACCTTCCAATTTCCTTCTGGGGATATGCCCTAGAAACGGCTGCATACCTACTTAACAAGGTACCTACCAAATCCGCCCCAAAGACTCCATATGAGATGTGGAAGGGAAGGAAACCAAATCTTAAGCATGTTAAGACTTGGGGTTATCCAGCTTATGTCAAAAAGTTTGAACATGATAAGCTACAGACTAAATCCGAAAAGTGTAGATTTGTGGGATACCCTAAAGAAACTGTAGGGTATTATTTCTATCATCCAACTGATCAAAAGGTGTTTGTTGCGAAACATGCTGCCTTCTTGGAAAAGGAGTTTATCCATGAAGGGGTCAGTGGGAGTAAGATATATCTTGAAGAAGCTCAAGAACCACAAATTACCACGGATCAAAGTCAGGTACCTGACCAAGTAGAAGAACCTACTATACCACACCCTGTTCGTAAATCTGGAAGAGTACCGAAGATACCTGAGAGGTATGGATTCGTTGTAGAGGATGACGATGAGGTACGCATCATGAATGATGATGATCCATTGAATTACGAACAGGCCATGAGTAATAAACACTCAGGGAAATGGCTTGAAGCCATGAAATCCGAAATGGACTCCATGTATGAAAACAAAGTATGGACTTTGGTTTCACCACCTGAAGGCATTAAGCCTATTGGGTGTAAATGGGTCTTTAAAAGAAAGACTGGAGCGGACGGCAAGGTGGAGACCTATAAGGCCCGACTGGTTGCAAAAGGTTTCAAACAAAGACAAGGAGTTGATTATGATGAAACCTTTTCACCAGTAGCTATGCTAAAGTCCATTCGGATTTTGCTTGCGATTGCAGCTTATAACGACTATGAGATCTGGCAGATGGACGTGAAAACGGCCTTCCTCAATGGGAAACTTGAGGAGGATGTGTATAGGACACAGCTAGAGGGATTTGTTTCAAAGGTTGGAATAAATCAAGTCTGTAAGCTGCAACGATCCATTTATGGATTGAAGCAAGCTTCTCGTAGATGGAACATTCGTTTTGATGAGACAATCAAAGAGTTTGATTTTATCAAAAATGACGATGAACCATGTGTGTACAAGAAGGTTAGTGGGAGCGCAGTTTCATTCCTTGTATTATATGTTGATGATATATTACTGATAGGGAATGACATTCCTATGCTACAATCAATTAAAATCTGGTTATCTAAACACTTCTCCATGAAGGACTTGGGAGAAGCAACCTATATTTTGGGGATAAAGATCTATAGAGATAGATCTAAAAGGATGCTTGGTTTATCCCAAGGAACGTACATTGATGCAATGCTAAAGAGATTTAGCATGGAAGATTCCAAAAGAGGACTCATGCCGATGAGCCATGGAATACATCTCTCCAAGAAACAGGCCCCAAAGACACCTGAGGAGAGAGACCGAATGAGTAAGATCCCTTATGCTTCTGCAATAGGATCTATCATGTACGGTATGATATGTACTAGACCGGATGTTGCTCATTCACTTAGTGTAATGAGCAGATACCAGTCGAATCCAGGAGAAGAGCACTGGAAGGCAGTGAAGAATATCCTAAAATACTTGAGAAGGACTAAGGATATTTTTCTTGTCTACGGTGGGTCTGAATTAAAACTCGAGGGCTTCACAGACTCAAGTTTTCAAACGGACCAAGATGACAGTAAATCTGTTTCGGGGTATGTTTTTACCTTGAACGGAGGCGCAGTGAGTTGGAAGAGTTCCAAGCAGCAAACAGTTGCTGATTCAGTGACAGAGGCAGAGTATATAGCTGCAAGTGAAGCTGTAAAGGAAGCTGTTTGGATGAAGAAGTTCATAACTGAACTTGGTGTGGTTCCTAGCATTGGAGAAGCAGTTCCCATTTACTGTGACAACACAGGAGCAGTTGCACAGGCTAAGGAACCGAGGTCTCATCAGAAATCTAAACACGTGTTGCGGCGATTTCATTTGATCAGGGAGATCATTGAAAGAGGAGACGTCACCTTGGAGCGTGTAGACTCTCAAGACAACATTGCAGATCCATTTACTAAAGCTTTAACACAACAGCAGTTTGATCGTCACTTAGAGAAGATGGGTATGAGATACCATGGCGATTGGCTTTAGTGCAAGTGGGAGATTGATAGTAATGTGCATACAAGCCAATCATGTATGATGATAAAGCACGTACTTTGTAAACAATCTTATTTATTTATTAATGAAATATTCATTTATTACAGGCATTTAATTATCTACATGTTGCTGTTTTTATAATATGTAAATAACCCATAGTTTTAAGCAATGTTTTTAGAATCATGATGATGATCATGCTAATGAGATCTAAATTCTTAGAAAGTTTTAAAACTTAAATAGTTCCCAATCGTGGGATTACTAAAAAGGGGATTAGTAAATCCGGATAGATTGGTACATATGTTGCTTGCTCATTGGATGAGGATGATTGATCTCATGATCATTTGTGTGGAGACACTAAAGCAAGTATGTAGGTGCTTATTGAAGAATAAGTTCACTGAACGTGATTCGCTATGGAATACCTAATGGAGTTTTACTCGCATGTCAATAGGAATTCCTAATGTGATAGTAGTACAAGTGATCCTTGAACTTGAGATCATCATAGTATCTTGTATGTAACAAATTATACTTTGACTTATTCCTTAAGACCTTTTAAGGCATATATAGGGTATGCTTGGGTATAATGAGTTACATATGGAGATAATGAATGATCAATAAAGAATCTACCACCTCTAGTAAAAGAGGAGATATGTCCCATGTGATTCGTTAAATGACAACCCAGGAATCCTTGGCCAAGGTGAAATGAAATTAGAAAGGAGTTTTTAATTTGCATTATTTGGAGTTTTGCATTTTCTAATCGAAATACATATAATTAAATAAAATAAGACTTGACAGTAAATCCATGTCTTATATTTAATTGGGACATTGTATGGTGGAAGGATTGAATTGTATGGTAACTATTAACTCACAGGTTCTTTTATGATTAATGTTGAAATCTATATTATCTGGAAAGTCGTTGATCGCTAGGGAGGCTTATCCTTATTGTAGAATAAATATTATTTATTTAAATAAATTATTAGTTTAATTTATTTATTTAAATAAGATTAAAATTATTTTAATTGATTTATTCACAACCGGTTTAATATGGAGAATCTAAAGGGTCACACCATAAAAGGAAGAATAATTATTTAAGAAGGTAATGGCATAATCGTAATAATGCATTAAGTATAATTAATTTAATCTATGGTGATAGAATAAATTAAATAGCTTAATGTTTATTATTTAATATTTTGGAAATATTAAATATAAATTAATAAGAAGAGTCTTATTAATATTATTACAATTATTATTATTTTAATTTCTAAAGGAGTTTAGTAATTAATTTAATATTTAGTACTCTCATTTATTCCTAATAAGATTAGGAGACAAATTAATTAAATGAATTTAATTAATTATTCCCATGTGGTGGGAAGCCTAAATTAATTAAAGGAGTTTAATTAATTAAAAGAAATCCTATGTCTAATAGGATTAGAAGGGTTGACTAATATCTATATAAGAGGAGTCTTATAATAGATATTAGATGATGCAATTCCAATTGTTGGAGAGTACTCCTTTTCTATAGAGGATAGAAAACTAAGGTTAAGCCAAACACCCTCCTTCTTGATAATTCATCTTCCTTGGTGGATCACCTCTAGAGGCCAAACACTTGGGTGGCTAACGTTGATCAAAGGAAGGAATCTAACCCGGAAATTCAAGGAGATCACGAAGAACAAGGAGTTGAACTAGTACCTGTGGAAGCTTCGTTCTACAAGGGTATGATTCCATAACTTCTTATTTATCGTTTTAAATTAATAATTTGCATAAAGGATGATCCGGGTAATGGTTTTGTAGAAATTTTTTAAACTCTGATATACCATGCTTCCGCTAATTTTTGCAATTTGATTGCGTCACGATTTCGTACAAACCCAACAATTGAAGTTGATGATGGGAGCATAGGTATTCCAAATCTTTTAGTTATGCTAGGCTTCAAATTTTTGACATCAAGCTAAATTCGCACTGATGTGCCTTTCGAAATAAAAGAAATTTTTTTTATCAGTAAAACATGGTTATAATTGTGTAGAAGTGGGATTCGTGCCACTAACACATCGTTACCTGTTGCGATATGATAACATCAAAAATGATTTTCAATGGTTTTGAACGGTTTAAAGAAGAGTCTACGCAAATTATTTTGGCTAGGCAAAAATAATTGAGATATCAAAATGTATTTTGTATATCATCGATGCATCATGAAACCTGATGCGAAAATGATAAAAGTGATGGAGTTATCAATGCAGAATTACCTGGTGTGGGATTTTATTTAAGCCCACTATGGTACGATGTAGTATGACGAAGTCATAAAATGACGAAATCCTCAAACGAACTGTAAATACAGTACGATATCATGACGTCATAAAATGATTTTCAAAACTTTAAAGATAAGTTAGATGCCAAGTAATTTGGCCAGATACATGTTTCGATTGATATTCGAATTATTGGTATACGTCTAAGCTAATTGATTCAGCTAGACAAATGTTTATAAAGATTCAAGTATCTCTTTGAGAATTTATCCCGAACCAAATTATTTTGGAACGGACTCTGATAGTAAGACTGAGGTGAACAACCCTAAAAAATGGGGATATACTGGTTGGATGATATATTCCAATTTAAGAACTAAGGTACAATTGATTGACTACCTAACGTACCAGTATTGGAAGTTTACTTTCTTCGTGATTGTAAACATACCAAGTTCAGCATGGTTAACAAATTTGGTTACGGTGAATACCGTAAGACCTAGAGTTCACGGTCTATATGACCCCTCAGCCAGATATAAAAAGTTTTACCTCCTTAGAGAGAACTTATATGATGATAGCAGAGCTCCTCATGGAAGGAAGCAGTATGTACTCATTAAATTGAGCATGAAATCAGTAAAGGTTAACGTGAAAACCTAATTTTGTTGAATAAAAGGAGTAGAGATTAGTAGGCTGTAATTTCGAGGACGAAATTCTTAGAAGAAGGGGTGATTGTGAGAACCTGAATTTTCAAGAATCATTATTAATAAGAATTTAATAAATAAAATTCTTAAGGCATTAGATGGGTTCGAATATGAATATATCTGTGATATGAGGTTTGTAGTATTAAATTACATTAGGTAGTATGAGCTATGTAATATGTGATTTTTGGTGTTTAATAAATATATATATATATATATATATAATTATTATATATTTGTTATGCATGGTAGAAATGAATTAGTAAGGGAGATGGATAATATTTATCTATCGATATTAAATGATTTATAAAATTTTTATCATAGTAAGTTGGTGATATTAAATATCTTTAATAATCACCATTTTCTGGAGTATATCTATGTTGTTAGAGAGAGAAAGAAAATCAATATATCGTTAGATATGTATTGGTTAGAGAATTATTAATTAATTGGGTGCACGGCAAGAAAGTGAAGATTAAAGGAATGTATATATATGTGTTATATATATATATATATATATATATCTTGAATTATGTGGATTGATGGAAAGAGAAATAATTATTAGGTATTTCTAATAAAGAATATTAAAATAATTTCTTATATTGAATTATTTTAATAAAAAGGGGAAGTATTATTTTAAATAATAATAATAATAGTACCTTGTATGTCTTTGACTAAGGTAATATGAATGAGGGTAGATATATTGAAACATATTTGCTATATGTAATATATTTATAGGAAATAAACTTATAGTCTATTTT
Source organism: Panax stipuleanatus (assembly GCA_020205555.1). Lineage (NCBI taxonomy): Eukaryota > Viridiplantae > Streptophyta > Magnoliopsida > Apiales > Araliaceae > Panax > Panax stipuleanatus. The sequence goes on from CM035115.1 coordinate 106,366,056, forward strand.
CTATATAAAAAGTTGTACATGTGTCGTACATGTAACTATTTTAACAATACTTAGATATTATATTTAAAGGAAATGAGTAAGTCATTTTTATGATTAATGCCCCTATTGGAGATAATATAAAATAATAAAACTTAGTATATCATGTTATGAAGGAATGATTAAACGAGATTAATTGATATTATTATGAGAATTATTGCTATGTGCAAGTATACATGTTATGCGAGCTAGTGCCTATGCGTATAATTGCTAGGGTTAATAGGGAGTCACTAATGGTTTTATTAAATTAGTGGAATAACCCTAAGTTTTATATCAAAAGAATTGATATGGCGATTAGTAATTAAATATTCAATTTGCTTGAATATAGTGAAAGGATTAATTGTGATTACAAAGGATAAACGATTAACGAGGAATTAATTGATAGTATGTCGATGAACTATTATTGTGAATAAACAATATATTATTGAGCAAAGGATTAATAAATATAATGAGATTATATTTACTCGATTTCTTATTTTTTGCAAGCATGCGATAATTAAACCTATAGTATATAGTATTTACCTCTATATATTATAAAGTGCAATAAGACGTATTATTGTGGCTACACATGGTATATACAGACTATATAGTAAGATTAGAAAATAAATACATGAGGTAATGTGAGTACAGGTGTGGGTGAACCTTATTAAGTACCACATGAATATTATAAGGAGTAAGCAATTGTTAATTGATGATTACTTCAATAAATTATTATAATTGTAATAATAACCACTATAATAATGAGTAATACCCAATTGAATTATATTTGGTGTTAATAAAATGTACATGGATTATATGTTAATATATCTATGTGTACCCCTACTTGATACATTGTAATTAGAAATTATATTTGTAATTCATTTATAACCTAGGTGAAAATAAATGAAATATGTATACATGATATAGCCTTAGTAAGCATGGTATACTATATATATAACATTAGTATACTGTGTTGCATTCATGCGCTGAGATTAATTGTTGTGTCCCAATATGAGTGCCCGTCCTAAATTTCCTCTTCACGTGAGAAGCTAGCTACCCTACTCTTCTATCAAATTCATCAATTTTAGCTAATAATTATGAGGGGACTGGGATTCATGATGGATTTCACCAACTCCTCACCAACTTCTTGTTAACCATTAGATTCTTGCTTCTTCCATTGGTTTGAATTGATGAGCAAAGTCATGGTCTGTGTAAATAATTGCCTATAAATATCACCTCTCCTCCTCTCATTTTCTTTTGCTGAGAATTCTGTGAAGCAAGGTTAGTGTGAGTATAGCATTATAGTGAGTAAGTTCGGTGAGAGTTATCAGTGAGGGAGAATTTGTTTAGCAGCAAGTCCATAATAGCAGAGGTATAATTCCTATCCTTTCCCATTCTTGTTCTTCAATGGCAAGTTCTTGACTATGTAATTTAGATGGTAATTGAATTATGGAATATGATTGTTAAGCGTTATATATGATTATAAACATGTTATAGTTATATTATAGCATGGCTAGAATAGAATTCGTATGAATTTTCGGAGATGGGTTTCCAGTTCTTTCGAACAGGAAGCTGTTTCTGGTTTGGCCGGACACTCGCGCAGCTGCGCCGAGTTTATACCTGGGTGAAGCGCAGCTGCGCAGGGTCCTGGAACTTATTTTATTTTTTTGCTATAACCTGCTATATGTTAACATGTGACATCTTATTATAGCAAGCATGTGAACTAGATTAATACACATATATGAGTACATTCATGTAGTATGAGCATATATAACGATATTAATACACACGATTAACGAAAAACATGTGGTTATGAAAAGAAACTTATAGTCTCTAATATGAACTTTGACATATACATATGACGTGTATATGCTGACTTTCGAGCATGATTGTATGGTTTAGATATGCATGTAATGTGAGCCTAAAGTATTGAGCATACACTAGAACACATGGTTTACGTTTAAACTAATTCAAAGGCCAAACTTAGACATTTTGGCAAACTAAAGTGCATGAACATGGTAGGATAACATTCTGATATTTCTAGACATATATGATAATGTCTTTAGCATCACTTAATTGGCCTACATGTATTCATACTATGTAGAAATCATGAAAGTTAGTAAGCATGAATGAGACATGAGTTAAGCTTGTTTAAAGCAAGTAACGATGCTAGTTATGCATATATGATGAAAGTATTTGTGAGCATGCGTCTTAACATTATTTTGATACCTCACATGTATACATGAGGAACATAGTAGCCTTGCATGACTAGTTTAAGTGTGACAAGGATTTTGAAAGGTAAACTTAGAAAGTTTAAATGTAATGGTTATATAAAACTTGGGAATTATAATTTCGATAAGGTTTGAGAAATGTAAGAGTAATATAGATCATGTATCTATGAGTTTTAAATATATGTTGAACACCTTTAGTTACGTGTATGATACATGTATATAAAAGATGATAGTAAGTATGTATGGTTAAGGTATACCTATACGTACATAGTTATTCTAAGAATGCGATAAGAAAGTAAAACAAAGGTTCTAATAACCAAGTTAGACAACAATGTAATCAATTGTTATTATATTGAGAATGTATGGATGCGTATAACTAATATGTATGAATCCATAATTGTATGATTGTGTAGGAATACACGAAGCGATGATATCTTTAAGCAGGTAAGTCGTAGTTGTTAAACTACGCACCAGGCAAGTCTTTCAGTTCTTATTTGATATATGAATTCAATAACTGTTAATTGAATTGTATTATGCCATGAGAATGTTAACTTATATATGAACTGTATATAAGATATGAATGAGATCGAAAGTTGATCTTTGATGATATGCTTGTTATGTGAGAAGTAACATGTGAGTAGATATTAATTGATTATGAATGCATGACTAAGTATGAAATTATATGCTATGTGATGCATGAAAACTGTTAGAATTGCTGAGCTGTCGAGCTCACTCTTGCAAATAATCACTTTTGTAGGTTAAGGACTCATGATAAAAGTTACGTGCTACGTGATAGAGTTCGAAGACTTCAGTTTATTTAAATATATATTCTTGAACCATGCTTAGGTTCTAAAAAATATATACGATAGTAGATTACAATGTTTTATACATGTTGAAATTGTAAGTTGTGTTATGAAAACACATAGGGATTTCGAAATGAGATGTATACGTTTATACGGTAATTCGAACATAGTGAATCATATTTTATAATTGATTCAAGGTTATGTTATTGATTTAAAATTTTGAATTCAATGAAAGATGTTGTTCAAAGGATAGAGAAAAGTTTAAGTTATTCCGTATTTCCGTAACATCAGTTATGATGTATAGACATGGATGGTGTATGACCGAGATTTGAAAACTTATTAAGGTTTAGGGTCATCATACAAGATCTTGGATATGAAGAGAAATTATATTTTTATATTGTAATAAGTGATCTTTTTCATTAAGTTTTGAATAAAAGATGTATTAGTTCTGCGATAGATGTATCGTGGCAGACCGGATCTGAGGTAATCAAGAGACCCAGATTTGGGGTTGTCACAGGTATAGTAGCTGGGCTAAACGACTCCTTCATATGGAGAAGGGATCTACGAATTAGTAACCGATCTAACTTACTGTGAAAATAGTGTAGACTAGACGGAAGCTAATTTGTTAGTTGTTTGTGGGAAACCACTCAGTATACTATATTGAATATTATTAAAGACTCGATGTGTGCTAGGTTTAGACTTGTGTATATGTATAGTGTTAAGGTTAACTAATATTTGACTATGTATTTAAATGTTAGATAGTTTACTTATAAGGTATGTTATGCTAATTAAAAGATCAATCTTATAACTGATAGGTCTCTTCTAATAAAGCGATTAAATTAGATTGTATAGCAGTAATATACGGTACAGGCAAGTTCCTAAACCATACTTTTATTGAGCAAGTTTCCTAACTCAAACTCGAGTTGTTATTGTAAAGCATGTTCGTGATTAATCATTGTTGATTATTCACATCTATACTGATTATTAATTCGCACTTAGTGCATGTTGCATATGTTCATCAGGTATGAAAGGCTGATCACCTTCATTACCATATTGTTCAGTTAAATTAATTCATGTTCTTTCACAATTCTTATATTATTGAAATTTTGTCATCTTATTATTCTTTCTTTCAATCATGATTTATCCTTGTTGTATTTAAACTTGCTGGGCAAACTTGTTGCTCACCCTTGCTATATCATAATAAACATTTCAGATTAAAGACGAAACTTTGGACACAATCAAAGGCAAAGGCAAGTTCCAGGCTGGAATTATTATACGGTTAAAATGATAATAGTATAGGATACAAATGACATTGTATGTCGTGTAACGACCCCAAAATCGAGACTATTTCTCATCCCGATCTTGTGCGTCAATACTTACTTCTTCTAGCTTTAAAACATTATTTAATGTTAAAATAGCTAACAATGCGGAATAAATTTTAAAACTTTTCTTTTTACAACTTTGCTCCCTAAATCGTAACCTTTACGATTCTTCTTTATATTAAAATCATATTTATTATATGATTTATTTAATCTAGGTAGATATGAATATATATATACAATTCATTCTTTCAAACATATCCCTATTTTTCGGGACAAATAAACTTCATCTACATAATAATTCAAAGATTTACTTCTTTGAGGTTTACAAATGTAAAATACCATCATCAGGGTTTAATACATTTTGCATTAAACAACTAGTCTTTTTTTTTCACGCGCTCCTAATCACGAGTTCACATCATAGCTTTAACCTGCAAATTAAGCAAGATTGAGCACGACGGCCCAGCAAGTCTAACAGCCTATCATGCATCATATAGCATATAGGTTCACATTCAGTTCATGCATTCATATGCTTAGAATTTAAGTATATTACAAATGCATGATCAAACTTATGCCCTGCTAGTAGCAACATACGTACCATAACATTCTATATATGTTCTGCACCTGTCATTCATTGCTCATATATATTGAGTTTCCGGACTCAATTCAACAATCAGTCATATTTTGACCTTCATCATTCACAAAACAATTAATGCAGTTAATATGCATCACATATCTATAAACATAAGTCATGCTAACAGCTATCTATAGCAATTATAAGTCCACATAAATAAATTGAGAAACTTGCCTCGAGTGTTGTTTAATGTTATAACTTATCTGCTTTGTGATGATCCTACACAAATTGAGTATACTTGCATACACACATTAGTTTCACATACTAAATTGACATACTCAATGTAAACTAATTTTATTTTACATTAACTATAATCTTTTTGTTCTTGTCTTAAAATCATTTCGCGTTTCTTTAGAAACTTTTGTCCGTAATAACCCCTTTATGCCCAAAAAGATTCTCTCATGGCGTAAGTATATAAATACTTTACATCTCGAAGCATAAACCATCTATATCCCATTTTAAGAATATATTTCATCTTTATTTGTAAACTTGGGACTTTATGGTTTATGAATGGATTTTATTGCGTAAACATAGCTCATTTCATCATCTCTTTAATTTATATAATGTTATGTCTTTGCGATAGTTCATGAGCTAAACCACACTATCGACATATACGCGATTGCTTTACTTCGTTAATAACTTAGCTTCGCATTTATTCTCACGACTAATTTATATTCTCACTTCGCATGTATTTTAAATTCATACATACATCATTATATAATTTCGTGTTCAAAATCTTTGTTTCAAACTCCGAAAACCCTTCATTTTAACATTTTCAGGTTCAATAAAGCTTTACATGGTTTAGTGTATTTCATTTTAACTACTAACCTTTTTGCATTCGATCACACGAATATATTTCAGATATATATGTAAACTTGCGTTTACATATAACTTTTATCACTTCTTTTGTATATTAAACGAGTTAACATTATATAGTTATTATACTATATTTTTACATTCATTTTGGTATCTTGCTACATGTCAAATCATTAAAGCCAACCAAAAATTGCATCGCAGAACCAACTGGCCAAACAGCCCAACGCTACTAGCAGCTGAGCCCTGCGTGGCTCGGCGTTGCCTAGGCAGCCCCCTCGCTTTGACACTCATTTCACGATGTTATATCTTTTAAACCACTCGTTTATATGCTTTGAATTTTGCATATGTTTTAGGTAGTATATCCATCTAATTATAAAAATGATAATCCAAGTATTACAAGCAACCAAGACTGCCAAAATCAGTTGGGCAAACTGCCCAGCACAGCGCCGCATGACATGCGTGCGCGGCTAGTGCCCGGCTGGGCTGCTGCCCCCATAATGAAATGTCTAGTTTGCGCATTTTTAACTTTTCGTTCGTAGTTCGGATTGCAATCGATTTTTGATATGATATAAATATCATAGTGGAATATTTAAAAAAAAATACAAACCACCCATTTTGAGTCTTTTAGGCAGCCCATAATAGGCCTCGAAAATGCCCTTCTATAATAGTTTTCAATTCATTTTCAGCTTTACCCTCTCTCGCTAAAATAGTCATAACTTTTTCGTTTCAAAATGCTTTTGAGCGATTCTTGAGCCCACGCGAAACTAACTTCCAGGGCTACAACTTTCGTTCCTGGACCATCTTCAAATTCCAAGCACAAAATTCCAGAAAATTAGTGGAAGGGGACTGCACAGCACTTGTTTTCTAGTTTTGAGTCGGCAACTTTGAAATGTCACAATTTTTTGCTACGAAGTCGGATTTAGTCCGTTTCAGAGTCTATGGAAAGCTTATTCAGTGTACTATAATATCCCAAAAGCCTAGAATTTTCTGGAATATCTAACTAATCCCGAATTTTCCTTTTTGGTTCAGAAGTCCACTAGTTTTTCGAACTTCTCGTTTTGACATTCAAAACTCGCCTCGACTCGATCCAACCCAACTTTCTTTACACATAAGTCTTATTTAACATAATAAGACTCGTCTAAGGTCTCGGCTCCATTAAATTCCAAGTTTTTATCCATTTTAGCTCTTTAAGGAATTTTTACGAACATAAAGCATGCGTTTTAATCTTCGTTCGATTTCTTAGCGATTCATTTACGATTTCTCCATGAAATCCAACCTTTTACCATCCCACATCTCTAACCTATCCACCAATTCCCTAAGACCATAGTTTCATCCATAAATCAAGCATAAAAATCAATTAAAATGACTTTTAGCCAACTAAAGCATCTAACAAAATTTATATTTTATTCTTTTGCTCATAAACCAATTCTAACTACATACAACTTCAACATATGCTAGAATTCGATTCATTACCAAGAAATTTTTAAAAAAATTACATCATAGCTTACTAAACTCTCAAAAATTGAAGTTTATTCATAAAAATTAAATATTTTCATAACTTGAATAAAATCCAAAAATTGGGCAAAGTTTTATACCTTATGTTTTCCTCCTTTATTAAATCCAAGCCTTGATATCTTCACTTTGCCACAACTCTTGATTCAATTTTTTCGAGGCTTTAAAAACCCATGGTTCTACCTCCTCTTCATACTTGGAAATTTTCAAAATTCTCAGCAATATAGAGAGAGAAATTCGGCTACATGAAGAAATTAAGGGGCGAAATTTCCAAATTTTCTTGGCCAAATATGAAGGATTCAAAGCACAATACATGAATCTTGCTATTTCTCTTTTTTCTCTCTAACTCAAGGCTAAAGGAAAGAACCTCTTCTCCCACACGATTTTGAAGAAAGAAATTACAAGACTTGGGCACAAAGCTTTGAATAGTAACTTGGGCATTTAAGGAATTAATCAATTTAGCTTAATTAATAATTAAACCACTTATTCTTATAATTCTCTTTATAGGTAATTTAATTACCCAACCTTAGTAACTTAATTTAATTAAATAAGTTACTACATAATTCTCCTTAAAACGTTTTACCCACTTGTAATCATATAATTTATATAGTCCATCTTTGGTATATAAATTATATAATACATAACATTACATACATAAATTACATATTTATTTTATAATTACAAAATAAATATGCTACACATAATTCATCATATAAATACAATTATTTATATACCCAAGATATTATAATATAATATCCTTACCTCATTATCATAACTTCAATTAAGAATTTATTTACTTCCTTAAGATATTACGATAAATATAATATCTTTCCTTTATTAAAATAATTTCATATAAGAATTTATTCTAATACTCTTGGGTAAAGTATATATAAATATTATATGCTTAACCCGCCTCTTTTTGCTTCATTACACAAATTGTTCCCAACAATTTTATCTCCTCGTGTAATATATATATATATATATATATATATATATATATATATATATATATATATATATATTTATTTATTTATTAATTTATTAACTCCCAATTACAAGTTACACCAAACATGCACACATCACATATAGAAAATAATTAATAATTTTATTCCCTCACATTATAAATTGTTTATATCAATTTATTTACATATAGCAAATATAATTTAATATATTTACCATATTACGTAAACATACATATTTTTCATAAATTATAAAATAATTTATATACTCATATATTAGACTTAGACATTTAATTTAATGTCTATTAAACCTCTTAATACGGTTTGCTACATTCAATAAGCCTTCTTCATATGGTTTGCCATATTTATTATTACATAATTTCTTTCAATTATTAAACCGTATTGATTTTTCTTAAAAATCTTAAATAAATCATCTATTACCACTCTAGGTTTTAAACTTTAACCTTTAATTTAATCATTCCAGATCTTATAAATTTCTGAGTTGTCACATTCACCCCTTCTAAGAATTTCGTCCTCGAAATTACAGTCTACTGATCCCTACTCCTTTTATTCATCAATACTAGGTTTTTAAGTTAATCTTTACTTATATTCATGCTCAATTTAATGAGTACACCTTGCTTCCTTCTATGAGGAGCTTTTCTATCATCACATTCTTCCATGACTTCTCTCTAATGAGTTAAAACTTTTTTTAAATTGGGCTGAGGGGTCATATAGACCGTGAACTCTCAGGTTTAACGGTATTCACCGTAACCAAATCTGTTAATCATATTGTGCTTGGTATGTTTACAATCACGAAGAAAGTAAACTACCGATACTGGTACATTAGGTGATCAATCTATTGTACCTTAGTTCTCAGAACGACTGTACGCGTTCAAAGATTGGAATATATCATCCAACCAGTATATCCCCGTTTTTCGGGGTTGTTCACCTCAGTCTTAACATCAGAGTCCGAACCAAAACAATTTGGTTCGGGATAAATTCTCAAAGAGATACTTGAATTTTTATAAACATTTGTCTAGCTGAATCAATTAGCTTAGACGTATACTAATTATTCGAATATCCATCGAAACATGTGTCTGCCCAAAGTTAATTGACACTTAACTTTTCTTTAAAATTATAAAATTTATTTTATGACGTCATGATACCGCACTGTACTTACAGTCCGTTTGAGAATTTCGTCATTTTATGACTTTGTTATACTACATCGTACCATAGTGGGCTAACGATCCTTAGATCACATCCAACACTAGGTAATTCTACATTGATAACTCCATCATTTTTATCATTTCTACATCAGGTTCCATGATGCATCAATGATAAATAAAATACCTTTTGATATCTCAAATTATTTTTGTCTAGCCGAAATAATTAGCGTAGACTCTTCTTTAAACAGCTCAAAATCATTGCAAAAATTATTTTTGATGTTATCATGCCGCAACGGGTAACGATGTGTTAGTGGTACGAAGCCCACTTCTACACAATTGTAACCATGTGTTGCTGATAACAAAAATTAATTTTATTTCGAAAGGCACATCAGTGCGAATTTAGCTTGATGTCAAAAATTTGAAGTCTAGCATAGCTAGAAGATTTGGAATACATATGCTTCCATCATCAATTTCAATTGCTCTAATGATCAATTGCTTAATAAGTCTATCTATATAAAAAAAATTCTCAATTCTTCGTCCATAACTTTTCTATACCCCAATATAGTTCATCAAACATACCATACGTTACGAGTTCAGGAACTTACCACAATCATATGGGTTTAGGAACTTATCCTAGTCAGACGAAAGTCGTCCATTCGCTGAGGGGTTCCACCATACGATTATGAGTCACGAACTTACCATAAGCGTGAGTTTTAAGAACTCGTACCTAATCTTATATTCTCTACCTATCCGTTATACACATGAGAAAAGAATTACCTTCTCAACATACATATAGCGAATAGCGCGACATCAACATTTCAATGATTATCAATGTGATAAACTAAGTAGTCGTTAGACCAAGCACAAAACCCCCGCACATACAAAGGTTTGTACAACTCTGCTATCATGTGAGTCCTTAATTAAAATCCCACCTAATCTTAGTCTCCTCTTTGCTCAATACGAATTTCATTTAATTCGTATATCATTCGTTTCAACTCTTTTGAGTTTAACTCGTACTATTTCATAGTACCATATTCGTATAGCAATTCTGCTATAAAGTCTTCAATCAATAGATTGATCATCTGTCCTCCTATGACCTCATCAGATCACGTTGTGATCTTTTCTTATAATTGTATTGTATTACAATTCTTTTCTATCTTATGATCGTTTTATTTTACGATCTTCTTTCCCTTTAATCATATTATATCATAATTTTACACTTTTCCTCTTATAGACTTTGTCTATTTATTATCACTTTTCATATTTATTATTGGAGTCAGGTAACTCCATATTCTTATCTTAAAATTCTTCAAGATTCTTCTTTGAATCTTATTTATCTTCTTCGTATCTTTAATGATGAATTTCTTGAATTCATCTCTTATCACTTAAACTCTATTTGAGTTTATTCCTTATCCTCATCTCTGCAGTTATAGCCTAAGATAAACCCTACCTAAGGTTTATAATCTACAGCTCTGATGCCATCTGTAACGACCCCAAAATCGAGACTATTTTTCATCCCGATCTTGTGCGTTAATACTATCTTCTTCTAGCTTTAAAATATTATTTAATGTTAAAATTGCTAACAATGCGGAATAAATTTTAAAACTTTTCTTTTTACAACTTTGCTCCCTAAATCGTAACCTTTACGATTCTTCTTTATATTGAAATCATATTTATTATATGATTTATTTAATCTAGGTAGATATGAATATATATACAATTCATTCTTTCAAACATATCCCTATTTTTCGGAACAAATAAACTTCATCTATATAATAATTCAAAGATTTACTTCTTTGAGGTTTACAAATGTAAAATACCATCATCAGGGTTTAATACACTCTGCATTAAACAACTAGTCTTTTTTTCACGCGCTCCTAATCACGAGTTCACATCATAGCTTTAACCAGTAAATTAAGCAAGATTGAGCACGACGGCCCAGCAAGTCTAACAGCCTATCATGCATCATATAGCACATAGGTTCACATTCAGTTCATGCATTCATTTGCTTAGAGTTCAAGTATATTACAAATGCATGATCAAACTTATGCCCTGCTAGTAGCAACAAACGTACCATAACATTCTACACATGTTCTGCACCTGTCGTTCATTGCACATATATATTGAGTTTCCTGACTCAATTCAACAATAAGTCATATTTTGACGTTCATCATTCACAAAACAATTAATGCAGTTCATATGAATCACATATCTATAAACATAACTCATGTTAACAGCTATCTATAGCAATTATAAGTCCACATAAATAAAATGAGAAACTTGCCTCGAGTGTTGTTTAATGTTATAACTTATCTGCTCTGTGATGATCCTACACAAATTGAGTATACATGCACTCACGCATTAGTTTCACATACTAAATTGACATACTCAATGTAAACTAATTTTATTTTACATTAACTATAATCTTTTTGTTCTTGTCTTAAAATCATTTCACGTTTTTTAGAAACTTTTGTCCGTAATAACCCTTTTATGCCCAAAAAGATTCTCTCACGGCGTAGGTATATAAATACTTTACATCTCGAAGCATAAACCATTTATATCCCATTTTAAGAATATATTTCATCTTTATTTGTAAACTTGGGACTTTATGGTTTATGAATGGATTTTATTGCGTAAACATAGCTCATTTCATCATCTCTTTAATTTACATAATGTTATGTCTTTGCGATAGTTCATGAGCTAAACCACACTATCGACATATACGCGAATGCTTTACTTCGTTAATAACTTAGCTTCGCATTTATTCTCGCGACCAATTTACATTCTCACTTCGCATGTATTTTAAATTCATACATACATCATTATATAATTTCATGTTCAAAATCTTTGTTTCAAACTCCGGAAACCCTTCATTTTAACATTTTCAGATTCAATAAAGCTTTACATGGTTTACTGTATTCCATTTTAACTACTAACCTTTTTTCATTCGATCACACGAATATATTTCACATATATATGTAAACTTGTGTTTACATATAACTTTTATCACTTCTTTTGTATATTAAACGAGTTAACATTATATAGTTATTATACTATATTTCTACATTCATTTTGGTATCTTGCTACATGTCAAATCATTAAAGCCAACCAAATATCGCATCGCATAACCAACTGGCCAAACAGCCCAACGCTACTAGCAGCTGAGCCTCTCGTGGCTTGGCGTTGCCTGGGCAGCCCCCTCGCTTTGACACTCATTTCACGATGTTATATCTTTTAAACCACTCGTTCATATGCTTTGAATTTTGGATATGTTTTAGGTAGTATATCCATCTAATTATAAAAATGATAATCCAAGCATTAAAAGCAACCCAGACTGCCAAAATCAGTTGGGCGAACTGCCCAGCACAGCGCCTCATGACATGCTTGCGCGGCTGGTTCCCAGCTGAGCTGTTGCCCCCATAACGAAATGACTAGTTTGCGCATTTTTAACTTTTCACTCGTAGTTCGGATTGCAACCAATTTTTGATATGATATAAATATCATAGTAAAATATTTTTAAAGAATACAAACCACCCATTTTGAGTCTTTTAGGCAGCCCATAATAGGCCTCAAAAATGCCCTTCCATAACCGTTTCCAATTCATTTTTAGCTTTACCCTCTCTCGCTAAAATAGTCATAATTTTTTCGTTTCAAAACGTTTTTGAGCGATTCTTGAGCCCACGCGAAGCTAACTTCTGGGGCTACAACTTTCGTTCCTGGACCATCTTCAAATTCCAAGTACAAAATTCGAAAACATTAGTGGAAGGGGACTGAACCGCACTTGTTTTTCAGTTTTAAGTCGACAACTTTGAAATATCCTAACTTTTTGCTACGAAGTCGAATTTAGTCCGTTTCAGAGTCTATGGAAATCTTATTCAGTGTACTATAACATCCCAAAAGCCCATAATTTTTTGGAATATCTAACTAATCTCGAATTTTCCTTTTTGGTTCAAAAGTCCACTAGTTTTTCGAACTTCTCGTTTTGACATTCAAAACTCGCCTCGACTCGATCCAACCCAACTTTCTTTAGACATAAGTCTTATTTAACATAATAAGACTCGTCTAAGGTCTCGGCTCCGTTAAATTCTAAGTTTTTTTCCATTATAGCTCTTTAAGGAATTTTTATGAACATAAAGCATGCGTTTTAATCTTCGTTCGATTTCTTAGCGATTCATTTACGATTTCTCCATGAAATACAACCTTATAGCATCCCACATCTCAAACCTATCAACCAAGTCCCTAAGACCATAGTTCCATCCATAAATCAAGCATAAAAATCAATTAAAATGACTTTTAGCCAACTAAAGCATAGTAACAAAATTTATATTTTGTTCTTTTGCTCATAAACCAATTCTAACTACATACAACTTCAACATATGCTAGAATTTGATTCATTACCAAGAAATTTCTAAAAAAATTTCATCATAGCTTACTAAACTCCCAAAAATTGAAGTTTAGCCATAAAAATTAAATATTTTCATAACTTGAATAAAATCCAAAAATTGGGCAAAGTTTTATACCTTATGCTTTCCTCCTTTATTAAATCCAAGCCTTGCTATCTTCACTTTGCCACAACTCTTGATTCAATTTTTCCAAGGCTTTAAAAACCCATGGTTCTACCTCCTCTTCATACTTGGAAATTTTCAAAATTCTCAGCAATATAGAGAGAGAAATTCGGCTACATGAGGGAATTAAGGGGAGAAATTTCCAAATTTTCTTGGCCAAATATGAAGGATTCAAAGCACAATACATGAATCTTGCTATTTCTCTTTTTCCTCTCTAACTCACGGCTAAAGGAAGGAGCCCCTTCTCCCACACGGTTTTGAAGAAAGAAATTACAAGACTTGGGCACAAAGCTTTGAATAGTAACTTGGGCATTTAAGAAATTAACCAATTTAGCTTAATTAATAATTAAACCACTTATTCTTATAATTCTCTTGTTAGGTAATTTAATTACCCAACCTTAGTAACTTAATTTAATTAAATATGTTACTACATAATTCTCCTTAAAACGTTTTACCCTCTTGTAATCATATAATTTATATAGTCTATCTTTGGTATATAAATTATATAATACATAACATTACATACATAAATTACATATTTATTTTATAATTACAAAATAAATATGCTACACATAACTCATCATATAAATACAATTATTTACATACCCAAGATATTATAATATAATATCCTTACCTCATTATCATAACTTCAATTAAGAATTTATTTACTTCCTTAAGATATTACGATAAATATAATATTTTTCTCTTTATTAAAATAATTTCATATAAGAATTTATTCTAATACTCTTGGGTAAAGTATATATAAATATTATATGCTTAACCCGCCTCTTTTTGCTTCATTACACAATTGTTTCCAATAATTTTATCTCCTCGCGTAATAAATATATATATATATATATATATATATATATATATTTATTAACTCCCAATTACAAGTTACACCAAACATGCACACATCACATATAAAAAATAATTAATAATTTTATTCTCTCGCATTATAAATTGTTTATATCAATTTATTTACATATAGCAAATATAATTTAATATATTTACCATATTATGTAAACATACATATTTTTCATAAATCATAAAATGATTTATATACTTATATATTAGACTTAGACATTTAATTTAATGTCTATTAAACCTCTTCATACGGTTTGCTACATTCAATAAGCCTTCTTCATATGGTTTGTCATATTTATTATTACGTAATTTCTTTCAATTATTAAACCGTATTGATTTTTCTTAAAAATCTTAAATAAATCCTATATTACCACTCTAGGTTTTAAACTTTAACCTTTAATTTAATCATTCCAGATCTTATAAATTTTTGGATTGTCACATGTCGTGTAGGATATTAAAGGCAGGTATTAAGTTAAGGTTACAGACCTTGGGGTTTATGTTGTAAAAATTATTGTATAAATAATTTATATTTATATCTTCCGCAATAGTTATAGAAATGATGTATCGTAACGTACCAGGTCTGAGGTTCTGGGGACCCGGATTTGGGGGCGCTACATCGCCTCCAAAAGAGTATTCTAATAATTTTCCACACAATATTAAGGGTAGTTCAGTCATTTCCTATGTTTCTCTTAAAAATTTAACCCTTAAGATTTGATAAATAACATTAGGGTTTGCTAATTACCATTAGGGTTTATAAATTAGGATTTAGGGTTTTTAAAGTTAGAATTAGGGTTTCTAACTACAGATTAGGGGTTCTAATCTATCATATGGGTTTACTAAGGTTATACCCTATCTGATCAATATTTGATCATTAATACCTTACTATACAAACACATAATCATAGATACAATTATAATAACTGTATTAACTATCAAATCCCTATTCCTAATTAGGGTTAGGGTTTTCATCAACTAAACTAGGATTTCAAACTAATAGTTAGGGTTTCTTATCTGAATATTAAAGTTCTTAATATAACATTAGGATTTTCCCATGTTAGCCTTTATCTGATTCATACTTAACCCTTAACCACATACTATACACACATAAAATCACACAATTATATTAGTCTTTCACAAAAAATTTTAAATCCATAACTCTATTCCTAGTCTAGGTCTTATTATTATAATCTTTATTTAATCATTTAAGACTATATTAATCTTATAAATTCTCGGGTTGTCACATTCACCCCTTCTTTTAAGAATTTTGTCCTCAAAATTACAGTTTACTAATCCCTACTTCTTTTATTCACCAAAACTAGGTTTTCAATTTAACCTTTATCTGATTTCATGAATACATATGCCTTCCTTCTATGAGGAACTATTCTTTCATCACTTTCTACCCAGACTTCTCTCTAAGGAGATAAAAACTTTTCATAAAATGCTGAGTGGGTATGAACTTTAATTTTTCAATTTCAACAAGGTTTAAACAGAAATTCATCTGTAAACCGCTCTGGTATTACGGACATGTAGAGTGATCAGCCCCGTTATGTCCTCTATTGATCAAATACTATCTGTTTGAACGATAAATACGTTCACTTTGTTCCCCTTGGGCACAAAAATAATTTTTCCATTACGGGTTATTCATACTCGGCTTGGATTTTGAATCACAACAATATGGTTCGGGATAATTTATCAAAGAGATACTTGAATTTTTATAAACATTTGTCTAGCTGAATCAATTAGCTTAGACATATACCAATAATTTTATCATCAATCGAAACATGTGTATGGCCAAATTTAATTGACACTTGACTTTTCTTTAAAATTCTGAAAATTATTTTATAACGTCATTATACCGCACTGTATGTACAGTCCGTTGAAGAGTCTGTCATTTTGGGACTTTGTCATACAACAATATACCATAGTGGGTTGACGATCTTTAGATCACATCCAACACTAGGCAATACTGCATTAATGACTCCATCATTTTTTTATCATCCTTACATCAGGTTCCATGATGTATTGATGATATATAAAATAAATTTTGATATTTTAAATAATTTTTGTCTAGCCGAAACAATTAGCGTAGACTCTTCTTTAAACCGTTCAAAACTATTGAAAATTATTTTTGGAATTATCATGTCGCAACAGGTAACGATGTGTCAGGGTCCCGAAGTCCACACATACACAATTGTAACCATGTTTCAAAGATAACAACAAATTCATTTTTGTTGTTATCATGCCGCAACAGGTAACGATGTGATAATGGCTCAAAGTCCATCTCCACACCCTTGTCACCATGTTTTGAAGATAACAAAAATTCATTTTATTTCGAAAAAGGCACATCAGTGCGAATTTAGCTTGATGTCAAAAATTTTGAAGTCTAGCACAGCTATAAGATTTGGAATACCTATGCTTCCACCACTAACTTCAATTCTTCTAATGATTGATTGCTTAATAATTCTATCTATTCCTATGATCCTCAATTCTCCATTCACAATATTTTATACCCAGTATAGTTCATCAGACATGCCACACGTTATGAGTTCAGGAACTTATCACAATCATATGGGTTTTGGAACTTATCCTAGTCAGACCAAAGTCGTCCATTCGCTGAGGGGTTTCACCATACGAGTATGAGTCACGAACTTACCATAAGTGTGAGTTTTAAGAACTCGTACCTAATCTTATATTCTCTACCTATCCGTTATACACATGAGAAAAGAATCACCTTCTCAACATATATATAGCGAATAGCGCGACACTAACATTTCAATGATTATCAATGTGATAAACTAAGTAGTCGTTAGACCAAGCACAAAACCCCCGCCCATACAAAGGTTTGTACAACTCAGCTATCACATGAGTCCTCAATTGAAATCCCACATAGTCCTAGCTCTCTAAATACTCAATACAAATTTCATTTAATCCGTATCTATAATTCACAACTCTTTCCTAAGTTTTAATAGTACAATTTCATAGTACAACTATCATACAACAATTCTGCTATAAAGTTTTTAATCATTTGATTGATTATCTGTCCTCCTATGACCTTGTCAAATCACGTTGTGATCGCATATTATATTCGTATTATATTACGATTCTTTTCTATGTTATGATCGTTTTGTTTTACAATATATACTTTTAGTCTTTTAGACTCTATATATTCATTACTACTGTTCATCTTTATTATCAGAGTTAGGTAACTCTGAATCTTTATTACTTGTCAGGATTCTTCTTTGAATCTTATTGACTTATTAATACCTTGCCCAAATTCATCGCTTAAATTTCAAACTCTATTTGAGTTTATTCCGTATCCTTATCCCTGTGGTTATAGCCTAAGGTAACCCTACCTAAGGTTTATAACCTACAGCTTTGATACCAACTGTGACGCCCCCAAATCGGGTTCCCAGAACCTCGGACCTGGTACGTTACGATATATCATTTCTATAACTATTGCGGAAGATATAAACATAAATTCTTTATACAATAACTTTTACAACATAATCCCAAGGTCGGTAACCTTAACTTAATACACATATTCATATTCTACATGACTTACAATGTCATCTGCCACAAATACTATTACAATTTTAACTGCAACACAATCTAATTCTGCAATTTGTCTTTGTCTTTGCCTGTATCCGAAGTTTCGTCTTAATCTGAAAGTTTTATCATGATATAGCAAGAGTGAGCAACAAGTTTGCCCAGCAAGTTTAAGTTCAAATGAAGATATATCATGATGGAAAATAATAATAAGCTAACAAGTTTTCAACAATGTAATAATTGTGAAAGAACATGAATCAATTTACATAACTGAATGACCGAGACAATAATAATGAATGGCCAATAATGAACATGGACAAATTTAACTAAACCAAATGGTAAAGAAGGTGATCAGCCTTTCATACCTGATGAACATATGAAACATGCACAACGTGCGAATCAATATTCAAAGATGTGGTGTAATCAACAATGATTAACCACGGACATGCTTTACAATAACAACTCGAGTTCGAGTTAGGAAAATTTCTCAATAAAAGAGTATAGGAACTTGCTTAATAAAAGTATAGTTCAGGAACTTGCTTGTACCGTCGATTACTGCTACACAATCTAATTAAGCTTCAGTTGAAAGACCTATGATTAATAATATCGATCTCTCAATTAGAATAATATCATAATATATATAACTGCTAAATACAGTCATAGTATAACTTAAACACTTATCACATATCCCTAACAGTCACTAAAATATATAAGACCCGATATCAAGTCAAACTATTTCAGTCCGGTTTGATTTTGGTACTATTCCGACGTCCCGATTGCCTTATCAGATAATTATCGAGTCTATTTTAAATAAAACTCTACTTAAACGTTTCAATATTATTTTAGATAATTTACTTATCAGTCATAACATTTTTCAGATAATTATTATCATTTATAATGATTTTTCAATCATTAATATCATTTTTAAATGATTTAAATACCAAACAATTCCATCATCATTAATATTTAATTAAGTTCACATATTAATGAAGTACATGTCACAATATTAAAAGTTATTTATTATAACTTAGAGTATTTTTAATACCTTAATAACAACACTTTTAAATGATTTTTAAAACATTAAAACTATTTTTACCTAATTTATTTAATATAATTATTAAATAAATTTATTATCATTAATATTAATTTATTAATGAAATTCCATCCCAAAATATTAAAAGTTATTCAATATAACTTAAAATATTTTCTAATACTTTAATATCATTTTAAATGATTTTTAAAATATTAAAATCATTTTTAAGTAATTTATTTAATACAATTATTAAATAAATTTAATATCATTAATATTTAAAATAAATCGAGCATTATAATTGCTTTATAAAATGAATATTCTACTATTTTATTTGAGATAATTTCAGCATTATAACTGCTTATAACATGAGTATTCTTACTAAATACTTGAAGAAAATCGG
The DNA here is from genome assembly GCA_020205555.1 of Panax stipuleanatus. Classification (NCBI taxonomy): domain Eukaryota; kingdom Viridiplantae; phylum Streptophyta; class Magnoliopsida; order Apiales; family Araliaceae; genus Panax; species Panax stipuleanatus. The sequence continues at coordinate 106,385,921 of CM035115.1, forward strand.
ACATAGCAACTACTTATAAAAGTATATTTTCTACTTTATAAGAGAAATAAATCGGATATTATAACTGCTTATAAAAGTATATTTTTTTACTAAATATATAAAGAATAATGAACATAATAACCACAAGAGTAAATACCTCTTGGAGTTGCAATCTTTAACTTATCCTTTGAAATCTTGAAACTCACCAAAAACTTTCCTCTCTCTCTACCAAAATTCTCCTCTCTCTCTAACCATATTTTTGGTTTTGAAAAAAATGAAGAGAAATGGCTCTTATTTAAAGGAAAATATAGTTTCAATAATTACACGTTAGGGGCTCGGCTTTTTACAGTTTGCCCCCGGCTTATTACAATTTGGTACCCTGGTTAATTACACTTTAGTACCTCATTAATTGCACTTTAGTCCCTTGGTGACATCATGGTGACATCATCATGGTGACATCACCTTTTGTGTTTCTTTAATGCTGATGTCATGCTTGCATCATCTGTGTTTCTTTAAGGATGATGTCATGCTAACATCATCTCTTCTCTGATTGGTTGATTTAAGTTCTCATGGATTGAAGGGTATTTTGGTCATTTCACATATAATTTTAAGGGTAATTTGGTTATTTCACCTCCAAAAGGATATTCTAATAATTTCTCACATAATTTTAAGTGTAGTTCGGTCATTTTGCGTCCAAAAAAGTATTCTAATAATTTCCCACACAATGTTAAGGGTAGTTCGGTCATTTCCTATATTTTTCTTAAAAATTTAACCCTTAGGGTTTGATAAATAACATTGGGATTTGCTAATCATCATTAGGGTTTATAAATTAGGGTTTAGGGTTTCCAAAGTTGGAATTAGGATTTCTAACTGCATATTAGGGTTTCTAATCTACCATTAGGGTTTACTAAGGTTATACCTTATCTGATCAACTTTTGATCATTAATACTTTACTATACAAACACATAATCATAGATACAATTATAATAACTGTATTAACTATCAAATCCCTATTCCTAGTTAGGGTTAGGGTTTTCATCAACTAAACTAGGATTTCAAACCAATAGTTAGGGTTTCTTATCTGAATATTAAAGTTCTTAATATAACATTAGGATTTTCTCATATTACCCTTTATCTGATTTATACTTAACTCTTAACTACATACTGTACACACATAAAATCACACAATTATATTAGTCTTTCACAAAAAAATTTAAATTCATAACTCTATTCCCAGTCTAGGTCTTATTATTATAACCTTTATTTAATCACTTAAGATTTTATTAATCTTATAAATTCTCGGATTGTCACAATCCGTACATCTCACACAAGTATTCATTTAGGGAGCACTACAAAAAAATGGACATTTGGCAACGATTTTTCGGGTAACGACTTATAAAGTCGTTGCCAAAAATACATGTTTAGCAACAAAATTTGTCATTCGTTGCAGTTTGTGAAAGTCTTTCGTTTTTTGTAACGAAATTCATAGGTCGTTGTAAAATTTCGTGGCCAAATAATTGGCGAAGAAAAAAAAAATCCCGCCTATTTACTTTTTTGTTGCCGATGAGATTTCTCCTCATCATCGGCAACGAAAAATTTTTTGTTGCTATATTTCGTTGCCTAATATGGACCACATTCATTGTCAACAATTTTTTTTCGTTACGTATTTTATATATTTTTTTGCAACGACTAGTAAATTATTGCCCAAAATAAGATAAAACACTATAAGCACGATTCGACCTCTTCCCCCCCCCCCCCCCCCCCACCCCCACCCCTACCCAAATGCATTATTTTGCATTTTAAAATTATTATTTATTTGGACGCAAATTTATATAGTCAAATGTTTCACTCCTTCCGTCTCAAAATAAATGATTGAATGATACTTTTGTCCCTCCAAGTTGTTACCCACTTTTAAAGTTTATTTTTCGCTAATTACGTCCTTAAAGTTACATTTTTTTGGCATTTCCATTCTTTTTATGCGACTTCACCCCAACTCGGCCCATTTTCAACTAAATATGACCCAACCCGACCCCAGTTGACCCAACCCCAATTTCACAAATTATTTTTTTTAAGAAAAACTTGAAAGTTTTAAAATAATAATTATTTTAAAAATATTTATTTTTAATATTTTAAATAATAATTATTTATAATATTTTAACATGATAATTATTTTTAATATTTTAAAATAATAATTTTTTTAATATTTTAAAATAAAATATTATTTTTAAAAAGTTTTAAAATAATTATTATTTTCAGGAAAAAAATATTTAAAACTTTTACTTTTTCAAAAAAGAGTAAAGTTTCATAGACTATAGATTTAAAAAAAATTAAAGTTAAAAATTTTTAATTCTTAATTATTTTTATGAAACTTTGATCATTTTTTAGAAAATAAAAATTTATATTTTTTTAAATAAGTTTTATTGTTTTGAATATATATTTTATAAAACATTGCTCATTTTTTAAAAAAATGAAAATTTTGCTAATATTTTTTCTTGAAAAATAATAATTATTTTAAATCTTTTTAATTTACTTTTTTTTAAATAATCAATTTTATATATATCTTTTAATATTTTTTGTATTTTAATTTTTAGTTTTTGTTTTTAAAAATTCTAATATTAAGAATGTATATAATAATGGCAAAAACATAAACTTTTTGTTTCTGAAAATAATTTTTTAAATAAATTTTTTTTAAAAACCTACATTTTTTTTAAAGTAAAGTTTTATTTCTTATTTAGCATTTTTGAATCTATAATACTTTTTTTTAATATTTTAAAATAAAAAAATTAAAAATAATTTTAAAATAATAATAATTTTTATATTATTTTTTTAACTTTTTAAATTTTTTAAAAAAATTAATTGGTGAATTTGGGGTTGGGTCAAACTGGGCCGGGTTGGGTTAAAATTTGGTCAAAATGGGTCGGGTTGGGGTCAAATCAAGTAAAAAAAAAGGAAAATGTAAAAAAAAATTCACTTTAAAGACCTAATTGACGAAAAATAAAATTTAGGAACGACTTTAAAAGTGAGTGACAACTTAAAGGGATAGAAGTGTCATTTAGCGCAAAATAAATACTCAGTTTTATGTTTTTTGGTCAGAGTTGTACTTAATAAAATTAAAATTGAGCACATATAGATATATTTTCTAAAATTAGAGTTTGTAGTAAATTGGATATAGTTAATAATGATCGTATTCGCTCACTTATAATTTTGGAAAAAAAAGATAATTACTTTTTAAAATAATTTATTTGAATTTTTTTCTTGTAATTCGTTGTTTTACATATCGTTTTAACAAGGGTTGAGTAAGGAACCGAAATCGCACCAAAAATCGACCAAACCGCACCGATTAAGTCGCACCGATGGTTCCGGTATAGACGCTTCCTCTTCTATTAATCCATTAATGATTAAGTCTTCTTTATTTCGATTACACTACAAAAAAATGGCATGCAATGAAGGGACACATCCTTCAAAAGAAATAGTATATCACTCACAAGAGATTTATTGTGAAAAAAACTTTCTTTCATGCAATTCCTCGCATTAGAGCTCATCGCTAAAAATATCATTCGTTAAGTTAGTGATTAAATATTTTTGTGAAGGATATATTGTGAAGAATATGTTCTGCCCAAATTATATATTGTAAAGAATTTTTTTTTTTTGGCGAGGAGATGATTTTCTCACAATTAACATTTTGAAATAACTAGTAAAAATGTCTTCCTTCATAAATAACAATTTGTGAAGAACATATTTACTTTAGAAATGTTAAATTTCATTCATTTATTACATATTTTGATTTTTTTTTAATTTATCGAGAAGAAATTTCTTCGACAATACTGCTGTTAAAAATTAAATCATTGCAAATTAAAAATATTTATTAATTTGTAATCAACATCAATTAAAACATTATATTATATAAATAACGAATTGTATAATCCACAACTAATTATGTAATAATCAAGTAACAAAACGTACAAGGCTTGTAATCAAAACAAATGTAGGTGCCTCGAAGGCCATAGTACTTAAGATATTTAATTAGTTTAGTAGTAAGCTGTTATGATTATCCCACACCCAAATATGAAAAATTTATCAAAAATTAATACAAGTTATTCTAACCAATAAAAGAATGTCTAAAATAAAAAAATAAGATCTCATAAATAAAACTTTATTAGCGAATTAATCAATTATCTCATAACAAAAATAAAATCCAATACAAAGGTGAATAAAATACTAACAATAAAAAAATACACACCAAAATTGAAATTTTAATTTAGCGCTAAATTGCTCGAATATTTTTCCAAATATTTTTCCTCTTTCTCTTTATTTCACTCCCGCGATATACACTCCCAAACAAACTACTTGTTCGGGAGTAGCTTATAAGTTGGTCAAACCGACTTATAAGCTACTTTTTATTGTGGTAGTTGATATGTTTAGAGGGTTTGTTTAGGTTTTTATTTTGTGCAATTGTGGATAATTGTTATGATACGATGTATTTTTTTATAATGTACTTTTAGTAATTTTTACTTCTGATTTTAACTTATAAGTCATTATGAGCCGAACATCTTTATAACTTATTTTAACTTAATTTCTGATTTATAAGTCATTATCAGCCGAACGCATTTACTTATAAGTCACAACTTATAATTCAACTTATATTTTAACTTATAATTCATTTTAAAATAAGTTAGTTTGATCAAATGTAATGTCTATTTTGAATTCTTCTATTTGATCACTCTTTTTATTAATGTTATTTTTAGTAATCTTTATATTTATTTTAACTTATAAATCATTATAAGTTGAACACATTCATAACTTGTTTAACTTAATTTTTAAATTATAAATAAAATTGATGCCAAACGCTTTTACTTATAAATCACAATTTAAAATAACTTATAAATCAATTTATATTTTAACTTATAAGTCATTTAAAATAAGTCATTCCCCGATACAAAGACCTGCTTTTAGTTCTATACCTCTCATTCGTCGCCTCTTCAGTTTACCAAACTCCCAGGTTCCTCTCTCTCGACATGTATAGCTATGTTTCTGATTTTCTAATGTAAATTTGCTAAACAAACGCAAAATTTTCAACCTTTAATTACATATCCGTTGTTTAAGTCAATAGATCTTGTATTTTTTACCTCACTAATTCTTAAAATTTCAAGTAATTGTCTCTCCCTTACTGTGTACACATATATATTTGTTTGATTGTTGTACTTATCATAACAAACTTGGGTATTCGATTTTAGCGGAGAAAAATGGGGGGAAATGGCGAGAAGGGGCTATTGGCTGGAAAGATGGCGGCGGCGGCTACAGCGACAACAGCTAACAAGGAGAAGGATAATATGAAAGGCCAATTTCCAGGTCATCTCGTGCCGGACTCCAGGTATAAACCCCTTTGTCCTATCTGTTTAGGTATGTATGTGATATGTATGAACCCAATTGAAAGTATATTTAATCTTAATTTTACTTTACCCATTTCTAAATTATGTCACTTTTTCCGTTAAATTGGAATGTAATGTGTTGTTTTGGTGATTTTATGGCGTTTCTTGTTTTATTTGGTGATTTGTTACAATCATCCCCTATTTGTTTGATTTTGTTGTTCATCTATTGGGTCTATTAGTTCTTTATTTTTTTATGATGTTGATTCTTCACCAATTTTAATCTTCCTTGCTTTTCGAATGCTTTTCGAATTTTCAGTTTGCCCTGTTCTTGTGATCCATAACTTGTGGGTATTCCTGGAATCTTGTTTATGAGCTTTGAAAATGTTCTAATTCTATTGAGTTTGTGATCATCATATAGTTGAATAAATTTCTTAAAATCTTGAATTTGTAATCGGCTCATCTGATGTGGAGGCTTTAATTTAGTATGCGATATGGGATGGTTTCATCATTTATGTATATATGAAATTTTGTTGTGAAACTGTCTACATCGTTGTTCCTAATTTTAGTTATAAACCAATGCTAGTTATATTGAGAAACAGGTGACTTGTTGTTTTTTTAGTGTGTGGAGTGTGGTTTATGTGTCCCTTTTCTTCTTTGGGGGTGTAGAGATGATAATCAGCTCTTTTAATGCCATATCAACCTCATAAACATAATCTTATAGGATGGCATTTGAACAAAAATCATATAAATTTCTTAAATTTCATTTTAATTCTCAATTTCTTCTTTGTGTTTTGTGGTTATAAATGCAAATATGTAGACAATTGGAACTTGATGTATCATTGCTTGCTAGGAGCTGTTTTGACTAATGTTATCTCTTAATGCAGGGAGAGGTTTCAGTGCACAATTTGTTTGTCCGTATCTTTATGATAAGCTTTTGATTTGATTATTCGTTATCAACATCTGGAAACATTCTTGGGAGTTACCTTTTCTGCTTGATGCTCATTCTTGGGTTTTAGAGGCCAGAATTGCCTGTTGTGGACGTCCTAACCTTCTCATTCATTTGTGGATATGTGACTATTCATAGCTGTACCCATTTGTTTCTTGTGAATCCATTTAAAGTTTGAGGAAGAGATTGCTGTGGCACATTCCTCCTTCTGTGCTAATATATCATGTAATTGCATGTGCAGCTTCTTTTTGTCCGACATCTATCCATTAACTACAATTTGAAAAGGGCCCGATCATCAGAACAGGTTGCTGATTTGGAACAACCCAGTATGTAAGTTCTCTATAATTAGTTAGTGTGTGGAGTGTGGTTTATGTGTCCCTTTTCTTCTTTGGGGGTGTAGAGATGATAATCAGCTCTTTTAATGCCATATCAACCTCATAAACATAATCTTATAGGATGGCATTTGAACAAAAATCATATAAATTTCTTAAATTTCATTTTAATTCTCAATTTCTTCTTTGTGTTTTCTGGTTATAAATGCAAATATGTAGACAATTGGAACTTGATGTATCATTGCTTGCTAGGAGCTGTTTTGACTAATGTTATCTCTTAATGCAGGGAGAGGTTTCAGTGCACAATTTGTTTGTCCGTATCTTTATGATAAGCTTTTGATTTGATTATTCGTTATCAACATCTGGAAACATTCTTGGGAGTTACCTTTTCTGCTTGATGCTCATTCTTGGGTTTTAGAGGCCAGAATTGCCTGTTGTGGACATCCTAACCTTCTCCTTCATTTGTGGATATGTGACTATTCATAGCTGTACCCATTTGTTTCTTGTGAATCCATTTAAAGTTTGAGGAAGAGATTGCTGTGGCACATTCCTCCTTCTGTGCTAATATATCATGTAATTGCATGTGCAGCTTCTTTTTGTCCGACATCTATCCATTAACTACAATTTGAAAAGGGCCCGATCATCAGAACAGGTTGCTGATTTGGAACAACCCAGTATGTAAGTTCTCTATAATTAGTCCCCCCCCCCCCCCCCCCCCCCCCCCCAAAACTAAATACTGACTAGCATTTCTGCAGAAACATACAGTTGATCACAGGTTACACAGATTAACACTGGACCATGCCTAGTATATTTCACTGGCCCTTCAAAGGAGAGTTTCTAATTAAATCATTACTGTCCCATAGATTAGGAGGGCCTCAAAGTCATTAGTAATTATGTGAAATTTATCCTATGCGATAGAAGCTTTATAGGTAGTAAGGTACACTCCCTCATCTCAGTCAAAAAAAAAGAAACCTGAATTCACCAAACATCTTTTCTCCCCCAGGTGCTGTTAGGTATGTATATGGTTCCACCCCTTAGAAAGGTGCTGTTAGGATTGTATACGGTTCTGCCCCCTTAACGGCTGTTTACAATAAATATATTAGAAAGGTGTTTTTAGGCTTGTCTACAGTTCCACACTTCCACCCCCATATAATGGTGCTGTTAGGTTTGCATACGGTTCCATCCCCTTGGTTTCTCTTTATAATAAATTACTATGCTTATCAAAAAGAAAAATCTAAGGTGAGAAAATAATTGGTTAATGGCGTTTGCATAGTTAAACCACATGTTCACTTGTGATATTTTCCTCAGCAAATAAGTGAAAATCTTAAAATGAACAAGAAGCCAAACAAAAATCACCTCGTTTTTCGAATCTGCATTTTTGATGTAACAGTTTTCAATTGATTAAAACCATTATCAGTAATGGTCACCAGGTGCTATATGTGGACTTACTACATACCTAATGTGTAACATTATGGTAATTGGTAAATAAGATAAGTTGCCATGCTTATCGTTTCTCGATATTTAGTACAAGGAGCTATGGTCCTACTTGTCTCCAAAATAAAAATGCTTATACAATTAATTAATCATACTAATTTAACATTATGTGACGGTGGTATCTAATAGAGTAAAGCATTTAAAATCCTAGTTCAGCAGCAGCAGCAGCAGCAGCATCATCAGCCTCCTGTGTGAACTTTGCAAAGCTCTTTTCCTTCTATGGTGATACTTTTCCTATATTCTCAATGTAACAAAAAATAATAGCATATAAACAATAAGACAAACACAATTGCTTAATCTATATGTTCTCAAACAAAAAAAAAGGGTAAGAGATTGCAAACAAATTAAAAGTTTAAAAACCAAAGGCAGTCGACACAAAAGCACAAAAAATTATTCAAACTCACCACTCCGAATATAGAAACCTGAATTCACCGCACATCTTTTCAAAGTCGTTAGTAATTATGTGAAATTTATCCTATACCATGCCAGTGATGCCACCACTAGTTAACTAACAACTTATATTTTTACATATGTAGTGCTTTATCTTTACTAGTGGGAGTTGACAATAGGATTATAGGAATCACTTTCTAGATGTCAAAAATATTAAAATAACCCAAACACGTTTAGGTATAAGCAAATGCTTTTGTATAGGGGCTCACACTTGCATTTACACAGAACTTTTCAGCGTGGAACCTGTAATTTTTCTATAGAGGCTCATGCAAACACCCCCCCCCCCCCCCCCCCCGCCCAACCCCCAAAAAAAAAGAAAAAGAAAAAATTAAAAATTTGAGGCTAGAAGTTATGAACTGGGTTCATAGGGAGCTCTGTCATAAACCATTTATTAGTAGTCCATTCTTGCAATCACATGCTTTGGTGTTATGTTGTTACAACCAAGTGTTACACTTTTGTTTACATTATCATTTATTTATCAGGATTGCAGAATGCATTGGTACATTATGATGAGAATTGGATCATAAGATAGGATTAGAAAGCATATTATGTAGGAAACTGTGCAAGATTAAATCTTTCACGGGTTTAGATTGCAACTTGCAAGATATTAAATCTTAAAATTGATTAACAAGTAACAACTATAAATAAAAACCAGTTTTATGGTTGATGGTACTGAATTTTCCATTTCAATTATATGACCAGGGAAATATAACAAAATCTACAATAGTGGTACTCCAAAGAATTGATGTTGTACTGAAGATCCCATCTTTCAATTTTGTAAAGAATACTACTTAATTTTATGAAAACTAATCTTTTGAATACAATATCGCAGCTCGAGATGCTATGATCTGATCAGTTGCTAATAAATTCATTTCAATATTATATGATTCATTACAGCAGGATGTTAATGGTATTATTTATATAGAGGTTCAGGTATGTTATATTAACGTGCATGTTTTATTTGGTAAATCATTTAGAAAACCAGCAAGAGAACCCATTTCGTGAGAAACCTCATCAGGGAAGTTGCTGGTTTTGCTCCCTATGAGAAGCGAATTTACTAAGCTTCTTAAGGTTGGAATGTTTATTTGCACGGACTTATCAGGGATTCTCAAGTGAGTAGAATTTATAATATAGTTCTCTACTTTATGTTTCAGGAAAACATGAAGTTACGTCAAGGTTTGTCTAAATTAAGCTCTTTTTACCTATATTGAAGCTAGTAAAGCTCGGCTTAACAAGATGAAGGTATTCATCCAGTTCTTCAGCAGCACGGACTGTTCGTTTATATGCTTTTGAGAACATATTGAAAATGTTACATCATTTCATGCCTTACGTGACTAAAGAACTTTGGTAGTTTAGATAGTTGATTGTAAGGATGATGAATGATCATGTTCTGGATGATTTTATTTAGTTAATAATATTTGAATTTTTTTATATTTCAGCCATAATTTGTCATGAGGTCAGTGAGACAGGATTTATTTTGTTTGTAAAATAATTTTGATATTCGTTACATAACAGGATCATCAATAATAGATTTAGCAATAATACAATCAAAATCTATTTCGTTACCAAACGACAATGTATAGTGTCGTTATTAATTGACAATTTTTGTTGCTCTCGAAAAATAATTAACATTGAACATTATCGTTGTTAATTGATCATAATTATTCATAATAAAACCAACAACTACGAATAATTTCGTTGTAAATTAATATACGACCGATTTATTATGTACATTTAGCAACGAAAATCGTTGCCAAAAAGTAAACAATCAGCAACGAAAACTAGTTAAGGTAACAATTTTCATATTGTTTAGCAACGATAAATTTCGTTGGCAAATGTGTATCAAACGTAACAAATTTTATTTTTCGTTGGCAAAAAAAAGATTATTTTCGTTGCCAATTAGACAGATTTTGCAACGAAATTTGCTTTTCAGTAATAATTTCTTAATAAATTTGCTACAAAACATTTCGTTGCGAAATGATCTATGATTTTACACGAAAAGAAACTTTCGTGCGAAATATCTCACTTTCTGCAACGGAAAAAAATATTTCGTTCCTAGACAATTAGCAACGCTCATTGCGCAACGAATGGTCCAACGACCGAAAAATCGTTGCACATGACATTTGGCAACGAAATTTCGCACATTTAGCAACGAAAACTGTTTGTTACAAAATCACCATTTTTTTGTAGTGGAGACCTTCTTATTGTTTCATTAGTTCTCTCAAATTATCAAAATAAAAATGATTATAAGTCCTATTACTTCATTCTAGTTGAACTTAACATCAAAAAAAGCAATCCGATCACTATCGCGACCAAAATGATACGTAGATCTTACACTAGTCTTCGTTTAGGAAGACCTTCATATTGTTTCATTGGTTGTTTTGAATTTACAAAGAAAGAGGTGATTAAGAGTTGTATTACTTTGTTGTAGTTTGATTAGCGTCAAAAGGAGAAACCCATGACTATAGCGTTCAAAACCATGCGTACATCTCACACAAGTTTCATTTAGGGAGACCTTATTGTTTCATTGGTTATCTAAAATTATCAAAGAAAGAGGTGATTAGGAGTCCTATAACTTCGTTCTAGTTTGATTAGCATCAAAAGGATTAATCCCATTAATATCACTTTCAAAACAATGCGTACATCTCACACATGTCTTCATTTAAAGAGACCTTCTTATTGTTTCATTAGTTCTCTAAAATTGTCAAAGAAAGAAATGATTAGGAGTCCTATTACTTCGTTCTAATTTGATTATCATCAAAAGGAGCAATCCCATATTTATCGCGTTAAAAACGATGCGTACATCTCACACAAGTCTTCATTTAAGGAGACCTTATTATTGTTTCATTGGTTCTCCAAAATTGTCAAAGAAAGAAGTGATTAGGAGTCTTATTACTTCGTTCTAATTTGATTAGCATCAAAAGGAGCAATCTCATGACTATCGCGTTAAAAACGATGTGTACATCTCACACAAGTCTTGATTTAGGAAGACCTTTTTAATGTTTTATTGGTTCTCTCAAATTGTCAAATAAGAGGTGATTATGAGTCTTATGACTTTGTTCTAATGTGATTAGTATCAAAAGGAGCAATCATATCACTAGTGCCATCAAAACGATCCGTACATCTCACATAAGTTTTTATTTAGGGAGACCTTCTTATTGTTTCATTAGTTCTCTAAAATATATAAAATATAGGTGATTATGAGTCCTATTACTTCTTTATAGTTTAAATTAGCATCAATAGGAGCAATCTCATCACTATCGCGTCCAAAACGAATCATAGATCTCACACAACTCTTCATTTAGGGAGACCTTCATATTATTTCATTGGTTGTTTTCGAATTTACAAAGAAAGTGGTGATTAAGAGTTGTATTATTTCGTTCTAGTTTGATTACTGTCAAAAGGAGAGACCCATGACTATCGCGTTCAAAACCATGCGTACATCTCACACAAGTCTTCATTTAGGGAGACCTTCTTATTGTTTTATTGGTTCTCTAAAATTGTCAAAGAAAGAGGTGATTAGGAGTCCTATAACTTCGTTCTAGTTTGATTAGCATCAAAAGGAGCAATCCCATTAATATCACGTTCAAAACGATGCGTACATCTCACAAAAGTCTTCATTTGAGGAGACCTTCTTATTGTTTCATTGCTTCTCTAAAATTGTCAAAGAAAAAGGTGATTAGGAGTCCTATTATTTCGTTCTAATTTGATTAGCATCAAAAGGAGAAATCCAATGACTATCGCGTTAAAACGATGTGTACATCTCACACAAGTCTTGATTTGGGAAGACTTTCTTATTGTTTCATTAGTTCTCTCAAATTGTTTCTAACATTTTAATATAATTTTAAATGATTTTTAAAATATTAAAATAATTTTTAAGTAATTTATTTAATACAATTATTAAATAAAATTAATATCATTAATATTTAAATAAATTAAATTATTAATAAAATATATCTCAAATTATTAAAAGTTAATTTTTATAACTTAAAATAATTTTTAAAACTAATTATGAATTTTTCATAATTAATTTCTATTTATTTTAATTAATTTTTATTTCAAACCATCGCTAAAAGTGTTATTGAGCATTCATAGGTAGTTTTCTAGGTACCTAGTTTGACCGACTTTAATTCCTTGTTCTTGATGTTTCTAGGCTTGATGGTGTATTGGTTATGTTGTATTGATGTAATACTACAAGCACAAACCAATTTCAGGGTCACACTACCTCATAGCATGAAGTTATAAGCCATCAAAAATCATGTCAGAGTTGTTCTTCATTTTTCTGGGCTGCCCAGAATTTGAAGTCAATGCCGGTCAGCGGTATCTTTAGCCTAATATCTTGCAATCCATTCATGTTTTTGGTGGTCCAGACGTCGGGCCTTGTGGACTAACTACCAGGGTATGATTTTGGAGCACTTAGAGTGTTTAGAAACCATCGAGCTGCAAGATCTAAGCCTATCAATATGCTATCAGACAGCTGCTTAACAAATTCTAGGTTACCCAGATCGCTAGGCTTAACGGTCAACTCCGTTTGACCACTTACTACGTTCGATCTACAATTATTTATGGCTCTAGATTGCTTGGGCAATGTAGTCCTACTACCAGAGTATAACCTAGATACTACATAACATCCAAAACGACTGACAGGCGAGAGATCAAGGCAGTCAAACTGCCTGTCAGACCGTGTTCTTCAGGTTTTCTGGTTTACCCAGAAAACTGTTTCTTGTGATCGGTCAACGGGTTTTGACCGTTCATATCTACCAATCTGTTAGTTCGATTTCCATTCTACCACTTCCAGGCTACTAACAACACTACATACTACAATTACAAACCTTAAACACACATAAACATCAAACAGACAGCGATTTACGAGGGCTGACATTCACTGTCAGACCCTGATTTTAAAATTCGATCGTTTTGCTTAAATCTTAATTTTAATGCACTTAGATGTTATGGGTCATTGTTTTATCATCACAGATCACTATATAACATGTCATAGCACATATACACTCATTTAAATCATAAAACTACAGAAATCTTAAGGATCTAGCATGGCTTTAGGGTTTATTCTTGAGCAATCTTTTGATTTCTGTCCTTTGGTCTGTTCTTGGTTAGTGTATGGGGTTTTCTTGACTTATCTAATGACTTATTTTCCCACAATATTTCGTGGGTTAGAGAGAGAGAAAGTATTGGTTAAGTTAGAAAATAAAGTGAAGACTTTTCTTAACTTTTGTTTTATATCTTTGATTCAATGTACCTAGATGTTGCTAGGTGGCCAATTTCGGCTGGTTTGAGTTGATATGGAGCACATGGCATATCTTCCTTATTGATTCACCAAGATTTGGATAGATTTGGTAATATCTTTTACTTAAAACATAAGTAAAAGGGTATTTTGGTCATTTCGCACCTACTAAGGGTATTTTGGTCATTTCCCCAATAATTTGAATGGTAATTTGGTCATTTCACATATATCACATAACTCTTAACCCTTAGGGTTTAATAAATAACATTAGGATTTGCTAATCATCACTAGGGTTTATAAATTAGGGTTTAGGATTTCTAAAATTAGAATTAGGTTTTTTAACTGTAGATTAGGGTTTCTAATCTACCATTAGGGTTTACTAAGGTTATACCTTATCTGATTAACATTTGATCATGAGTTCCTTACTATACAAACACACAATCATAGATACAATTATAATAACTATATTAACTATCAAATTCCTATTCCTAATTACGGTTAGGGTTTTCATCAACTGAACTAGGGTTTCAAATCAATAATTAGGGTTTCATATCTAAATATTACAGTTCTTAATATAACATTAGGGTTTTCCTATGTTACTCTTTATTTGATTCATACTTAACCCTTAACCATATACTATACACACATATAATCACAAAATCATATAAGTCATTCACAAAATTTTAAATTTATACTAAATTTCCAGTCTAGGTCTTATTATTTAACCTTTGTTTAATCATTTAAGACCTTATTAATTTTATAAATTCTCGGGTTGTCACATGGTCCATGAGAAGGGCCAAGTTGAGCAGAAGTCAGAGGAGATAGAGAAATTGAAGAATGAATTGAAAGAGAAATCAGCAAGGCTTGCCATAGTAGAGGAGGCTTGGGTGAGAGATTCACGACGTGCCGATCTTGCAGAGGATAATGTCCGCACAAAGAGAGCAAAGATTAAGGAGACAGACGATATATTTTAGAATGCAATTGACAAGGCCCAGGATCGAGTGATGTACTATCCAGTCCAGTTCGAAGGTTTGCCCTGGTACATGTTGGATCGCAGGATGATGTTCCGAATCATGGAAGAAGAACGCAGTAAAGCTGTTCGTCGCCTTAGTAGGTAGTAATAGGAACAGTTTGATTATGTGAAAACCTATCTGGTAGTTAATAATGTAAATTTCGATGTGTTTATAAAAAGAGGAATATTTTGATGATTTAAATCCTGTAGATTCTTTATCTCGGGATAGTTGATGTAAATAGCATACATGATGCTATCGTATTATGTTAAAACTTTTGATTAAATAAAATATCAGAGTTTATTTGAGATAATGTGTTAAGTGATTATGTTTAAATGTTTAAGTTAAGCCTTAAATAAATAAAGGATTGAATAAAGATCTAATTAGCGTATATCTTAAACAGAAATATGCCGCCGAGAAGAAGACCAAACCGTCAACCGACCCGAGAAGGGTCAACGAACAATAACGATGCTAATGCCAATGCAAATTCCGTTCAGCAGTTTGTGAACTTGTTGGCAGGAGCAATGAATAACCAGCTTCAAGCTCCATCGATTACGTCATTTAAAGACTTTATAGCTGTGGGACCGCCAGAATTTAAGGGAACCACGAACCCAATTGAGGCGCAGACTTGGGTTATGGAAATGGAAAAGGTTTTCGACGTTGCTTGAGTGAGTGAAGATTAGAAGACGGCTTACGCAATGTTTATGTTAAAGTCAGAAGCCAGCTATTGGTGGCAGGCAAACAAGGTCCGAGGAGGAGAAGGCGTAATAACCTGGGAGAGGTTTAAAGAAATATTTTTCGAGATGTATTTCCCTACCAGCTCACAGAACCTGATGTAGGTACAATTTTTGAAACTCAAGCAAGGTAATATGTCCGTACCAGACTATACGGTGAAATTCAATGAGTTGGCTAGGTTTGCCACGTATTAAGTGCACACCGACGAGAGGTAGGCAAGGAGGTTTGAACAGGGCCTGAAGCCCTGGTTGTATAGAAAAGTGTCAATGTTCCAGTTAAACAGTTTTACTGGAGTATTGGAGAAGGCCATCCTCGCTGAAGGTGGTAGCGACGCCGTGACCAAGTATAACCAGGATTAGAAGAAGAAGAAGAATGAGAGTGAAGGGAATACCAAGGCTAGCGGCAACAACACGGGAGGAAATAACAGTCAGAAGAGGAGGTGGACCGATAACTCATCAACTGGAAATCAGCAAGGAAGTCAGAAGAAGAGAATTGAAGCATGTTCGACCTGTGAGAAAGCTCATCTGGGGGTCTGTATGAAGGGAAAATGGGTGTCCTATAATTGTGGTCAGGAAGGCCACATAGCACCTAACTGTCCTAACCGAAAAAGGGTGCCTACTTCACATGTGGGTCGAAGGACCACTTGGCTAGGAACTGTCCCAAGAAAGGATCTAGAGGGGTAGGAACAGGAGGGAACAAGGGAAACAGCGGTGGCAATGCTCTAACTATCACGGGACCAATCGCAACCAACCGGCCAACCGCCAGGACATTCAACATGATAGTGCAGGATGCTGAGCAGTCTCGTGATGTGGTGTCAGGTATCATTCTGATCAATAAAGTTAATGCTTATGTATTATTTGATTCGGGTGCTACTTGTTCATTTATATTCGATGACTTTGCTAAGAACTTAGAATTGCCTAAGGATGAGTTAGAATACCCTATGAACATAAAAATTGCGAATAGAGAAGTGATCCCTGTTAAATACGTACACAAGAACTATAAGGTCGATATTAAGGAAAACGTAGATCTTATCCAGATAAGACTTGGGGAATTCGATGTTATTTTGGGAATGGATTGGCTATGCAGTTATGGGGTTGTAATTGGTTTTCAGAAGAAATGTATTAACCTTATGACCCCGTCAAAGGTTATGTTTTATGGAAGTAAGTCGCTTAGACAAGTGAGTTGTCTGACGATGATGCAGGCCAGAAAGTTGTGAAGACAAGGTTGTATAGGATATTTAGCCTACATAGTCGACAGTCGTAAAGAGAACCCGAAGATTGAGGAGATACCAGTCGTGAGGGACTTCGCAGACGTATTTTTGGACGATCTGCCATACAGAAAGGTTGAGTTTGTGATCGATTTGGCTCCAAGAACGGCTCCAATATCGAAGGCACCGTGCTGGATGGCTCCGGTAGAGATGAAAGAATTAATGGTACAACTGCAAGAGCTACTGGACAAGAAGTACATACAACCGAGTGTATCGCCGTGGGGAGCGCCGTTGCTATTTGTGAAGAAGAAGGATGGGATGATGCGGCTCTGCATTGATTATAGAGAGTTAAACAAGGTCACCATTAAGAATAGATATCCATTACCGAGGATCGACGACCTGTTTGATCAATTAAAGGGAGCGAGATACTTTTCAAAGATAGACTTGAGGAGTGGTTATCATCAGCTGAAGGTGAGGCCAGAGGATGTTCCGAAGACAGCGTTTAGGACTCGATATGGTCACTACGAATTTCTGGTGATGTCATTTGGTCTAACGAATGCTCCTGCAGCATTTATAGGCCTAATGAACGGAGTGTTCAAGCCATTTTTGGACAAATTCGTGGTGGTCTTTATCGACGATATTTTGGTATATTCGAAGACCAAGGAAGAACATGTAGAGCATCTAAAATTAACATTAGAGGCGTTGAGAAGAGAGAAGTTGTACGCCAAATTTTTGAAATGCGAACTCTGGATTGAAAGGGTGCAATTTCTTGGATATGTGATAGATAAGGATGGAGTTTTGGTAGATCCCTCTAAAGTCGAAGTTGTAATGTACTGGGATCAACCGAAAATGCCGTCGAAAGTGAGAAGTTTTCTTGGATTGGCAGGTTATTATAGAAGATTCATTCAGGACTTTTCCAAGATTGCAACTCCGCTGACGAATTTGACTAGGAAATCGGTAAAATTCGTTTGGACGGAGAAGTGTGAGGAAAGCTTCCAAGAGCTTAAGAAAAGGTTGAGTTCAACACCTGTGTTATCTCTTCCGAATAACACAAGAAATTTTGTGGTGTATAGTGATGTGTCACATAAAGGGCTTGGCTGTGTGCTTATGCAAAACGGCAGGGTCATTTCGTATGCGTCATGACTATTGAAGGACTATGAGAAGGGATATCCGACCCATGACTTGGAGTTAGCTACAGTGGTATTTGCTTTGAAGATCTGAAAACACTATCTCTATGGGGAGAAGTGTGAAATATATACAGACCACAAGAGTCTAAAATATATTTTTACACAAAAGGACTTAAATATGCGGCATAGAAGATGGCTGGAGTTAATTAAGGACTATTGACTACGAGATTTTATACCATCCGGGTAAAGCAAACGTTGTTGCCGACGCCTTAAGAAGAAAGGGTCGGGAGAAATTAATGATGTTGACTGCTCAGGAGGAGCTAATTTCAGCAATGGAGAAACTGGAATTGGAAGTGAAATATCCGATGGAGATTGACGAGAAGTTATTCCAGATGCAAGCTGGTACAACTTTGCTGGATAAAGTTAAGGAAGCTCAACTTCAGGACGAAGAATGTGTGAAGGTAAAGAAGAAGATATCTGAAGGAACTGAACCAATGTTCAAGATAGACAGTAAGGGACTGCTGAGATTTGAGAGCAGAGTTTGGGTACCGCCGGTGCCAGAGATTAAGGAAGACATTTTGAGTGAGGCTCATAGCTCACGGTATTCGATTCACCCCGGTAGTACCAAGATGTACCAGAATCTTCAACAACATTTCTGGTGGCCGAATTGGAATGAGATGTTGCAGAGTGTGTTGCAAAGTGTCTGACATGTCAGAAAGTGAAAGCAGAACATCAGAGGCCGAGTAGGTTGCTACAACCTTTAGAGATCCCAGAATGGAAATGGTAACACATTACGATGGATTTTGTTGTTGGCCTCCCGACGACTCAGAAAGGCTACGACGCATTATGGGTTATCGTTGACCGATTGACAAAATCCGCAAACTTCCTTTCGATCAGAATCAGATTTAACTTAGACCAATTGGCAAAGCTATATGTGAAAGAGATTATTTCGAGGCACAGAGTTTTGGTGTCAATTGTTTCTGATAGGGATCCACGCTTTACATCGAACTTCTGAAAGCGACTACACGAATGCATGGGGACGCAGTTGAGAATGAGTACGGCCTATCACCCGCAGACAGATGGGCAAAATGAAGTAACAATCCAGACATTGGAAGATATCCTGAGAGCATGCATCATGGATTTCAAAGGCAACTGGAATGACCACCTAACGCTTGTTGTATTTGGTTACAACAACAGTTACCACGCTAGTATTGGCATGCCGCCTTACGAAGCATTGTACGACATAAAGTGTAGAACTCCACTATACTGAGATGAAGTTGGCGAGAGATAATTGCTCGGTCCAGAGTTGGTACAACAGACAATAGAGATAGTCAAAGTGAACCGGACAAAACTGGTAGTGGCTCAGGATAGGCAGAAAAAATACATCGATCCACACCGTAAGAATGTATAATTTGAATCGGGTAGCTTTGTTTTCTGGAATGTCTCTTTCTGGAAAGGGAAGATCAGATTCAGTAAGAAGGGGAAATTGAGCCCGAGGTTCATTGGACCCTTTGAGGTACTGTGAAGGATTGTAAAAGTTGCACATGAGGTAGCCTTACCTCCAGCGCTAGAAAAAGTCCACAACGTCTTCCATGTGTCAGTGTTAAGACCCTACAAACCCGATTACAAACATGTGATTGAATATGAACCCCTACAATTTGAGAAAGACTTATCCTATGAAGAAATTCCTGCTCAGATTATTGACAAGAAAGAGCAAGTTCTCAAAAATAAAGTAATACCTTCTGTTAAGGTAATTTGGAGGAACCACAACGCTGAAGAAGCTACGTGGGAACTCGAAGAGCATATGATGAAAAATTACACGCAGTTATTTACTTAATTTATGTATAAGAGATTCTGAGGATAGAATCTTTGTAAGGGTGGAGAATGTAACGGGATGAATTTTTTAATTGAACCGTGATTTTGGGGACAGAATCCTTTTAAGGGGGGAAAGATGTGACGAACGAGATTTTGTAATATGATTTAAATATTTATTGAATTTAAATAAATATTTTTTAATGATTTAATTATTCAGTCAAATAATTATGTGATAGAATTATGGTAGATTAATTTAATTATATGTGTTACATTGATTAAATTAATGTAGAGAATTTTATAATTCAAAGTGTGAATTTACTTGAGCTTATTTGATTAAATAAATTATTTAATAAGCACAATGTTATTCTAATTAATTAGAGATTTAATGATTTGAAATAATTAATAAATGAGAATTTTAATTATGTGATTATATGATTTACTGTGGAATTGTTCTATTTTATTTAATGGATTTAAATAAGATTATATGATTTATTGGGTGTGACATTATTTAACTATATTATAAGAGATTAATTAAATTAAAGGAAAATGAGATATAAGTGATTAGCCAAACAAGGCCCTAAGGGAAGTTGGGCAGTTAATCCATTATCATATTAACTGACTATTAACTCATCCGTTATATATAATATACGTAGTTTATATCTTATATGTATATTCATATGTTCTATATTCTATATCCTATCTTTGAGAAAAGTTCAGAGAACTTAGAGAGAGATTGAATAGAAAACTTGAGATATTTGAAAGAGAAGTGAGAAAGTTCAAGTTATATCACCAAACAGAGTTAGCAAGGGTAATCTCTTCAACCCAAACTTCAATTATGTTCTTATATTTTTATGAAAACTATTCAAGTCCTCTATGATTGATGAAATTTATAATTAGTGGGTATATGATGATATATATGTTAGTATATGTATATTATATGGTTTATATCATGTATTCATGTGTTAGAGTAACCAATTTCATATAGACATGCTATAATAAGAGTTTTCCATTAACGACTATTTTGCGTTCTCTGTAACAATTATTTTGTGATCAATGCATGAATTGATAATTTATGTGTATATAAATGTTAAGATATAATCATAACATGTTTTCTACCATCTATGTATGTTTTCAAACCATTAATTTCATGTAATTATGTTTTAATTGGGTTTTTTCAAAAGTTACAGAGTATAAAAGTTGTATATATGGCCCTTATGGCCCTTACAAACAATTGTATGCCATGAATTGTTTGTTTAACTTAAATTTGTTAGTAAATTATGATAATACATGTTAAACCAAAGAAAACAAACTTTGAACGGACGGAGTCGGAGTTATAACGAATCTGTGACTTCAAATTTTGTGTTTTTCTTCAAAACTGTCAAGAACGCCAAGAACAGTGAAATTTCATGATTTGATTAGAGTAATTGCATAATTTAAGATGTTAAAAACATGTTAGTAACATGATATGATGTTTCTATGAAGTTTATACTTCATAGAAATCACGGTACTAGTTTAATTTGTATTTAATTAGAATTAATTGGGCCAACGAACTGTCAAAATCATGAACCAGAGTTCCTCCAGCATGGGGATCTGCCCCAACGGGGCTGTGTAGGCTTAAATCCCCGCCCTAGCTGGGGTGGGTGCTGTTCGGAGTGTAAAATAGGTAAATCAAGATTGTTTTGACCTCCTGTAGTAAAATAAGCATAACTTCTTCATACGAACTCCGATTAAGGCGATTCAGGATGATTCAAAAAGATAACGAGTAGACCTACAACTTTTGTTCTTTAGGTGTTTCGATTTAAAGTGGTTAACATGGGTAAAAATGGCCATCTTTGTGACTTATGCGTATTCGGAGGCAATCAAAGGGCATCGGACATGCACGTACGCAAGTGTAGTGCTCTCTACAATAAAATATGTTATTCTAAGTTATAAAACATGAATATTATAAAATATAATGATGTTTAATATTAATCAATGATGTTTTAGACAAGTTGTATAAGTATGTTAAGCGTACTCAAGAGGGACGAATCGGGCGTGCGACGAATGAACGTCGAAACGTCGTGCCAAGTGTAATACTATGCTATAACATATTTGAGGACGTGATGAACATGTAATGCTATTCTATAAAATGTTATTAACATATATTATATGATTTGAAGTTCATGTTAATAATCTAAGTGCGAACTTGAATATTGTGATTGTAAAACTTGATGATGATTATTTAAAGGATTATACCTATGTGATACGCATATTGCGAATTCATACTTATGTTATATGATTAGTTAATAAGTTATCACTTGGAATCAAGTTGTAATTTGAACTTAAATGAAAAGTTCAACAGTTGAACATAGAAGTTATGAAACTAATCGACATCGTATACATAATGTAATGTGTAGGACGTTGAGGAATTGAATTGTAACTATAATTGTAGCTTGAGCACGAGGCAAGTATTCTATCCCTAACTTATTATCGTTAAGCAAGTTTCTTATCTAAACTCTTTAATTTGAATAAGCGTTCTATTCCTTATTCTTATGTCAAGCAGGTTACTAAATTCAAAGTTACTTTTATTGAGCAAGTTTTCTATTCTTGAAATACTATCATGATGCAAGTTATTATACTTGTTAATCAAGTTGAGATTCCATATGAGATATTATAATACCTTTTAAAGAATGATTCCAGTTATACAATACTTATTCAATTGTATACTCTTGAGAAATTATTATTCAATTTGAATATCGTTTATTGTTGAACTTTGTAAGACTAGCGAACCCTTATTGATTCGACTAGTCCATAGTTGATGAGCGTTCTATATTTTAGAACTGTTATTGAGTTTATCCAAACCAAACTTTCTTTGGTGCGAACTCTGATGTCAAACTGAGATGAACAACCCTTTTGATAGGGGATTGATGATGCTTTAACGTTGAGATATTGTGCACATTATTGGTACTAAGGGCTGATCTCCCTAAGTACGAGAAGTAAAGTCCATAGTCTATGACTGTTAAAGGTGTAAAGGTAAACATACTTGATAGCCTAGGACATGGTTCAAGGTCTTATAACCCTCAGATGTTCTTTTAATTCTTGTTACTTATTCTTGATTCAAAAGCCGAGTTTTTTTATACAAAAGTATTTGATTCACTCGCATGTTATTATATCATTGTTATACTGTTATACTTGTGGGCAATCGTGCTCACTCTTGCGTAATAATAACATTGCAGTTAAGAACGAAAGGTCCGACGAGCCTTCTACTAGCAAAGGCAAGGGCAAGGTCAACAAGTGATGAAGACTTGTTGTTTATTTAATATGTTTATGTTTAAAGATTTATGTTAAGTTGTGTAAGACTTATTATCTGTTTAGGTTTTCGCACTTGAGATTTAAGGTTAGTATGACCTGGGATTGTATTTATTATTTAGATGTTGTAACCCCATAAGGGGAAGATTTATTTCTCTCTATTGCATGGTTGGTATTTATTATAGGTAGATAGATAGATGATATTTGTACAGTGAACACCAAATTCCGTGGAATTGAAGTACCCGGATTTGGGGGTGTCACAGTATGTGGGTATATCTACGTGTTAGAGTGAAAAAATTTGGATTTGGAAGACAAGAAGATAGCTGGAAAACCAAACGGGTAGGGGTTCAGAGCGTTTCTGAATTATTTAAATGAGCTGGGGTGAGATCATATATATAGACCTAGGAGCCTCCACTCTACCTCCTGCTACCATAGGTAGAGGTGCGGCTCCACATGGCAAGGCCCACATTGCGGGTCCTATTGCATCGAAGTATGTGCACTCCGAGCAATGCGATGTCAGGTTCAAAACTTTCTAACTTTTGATCGAAGTGTCCGTTTGAGGCGTGCTATAACTTTCTGGAAAGCCCTTGCCTAGAGTGTCACAATGACACAGGATAAAACATTTTTTGGGTCCAAAAAGACGGGTTCATAAACAGGTCTTCGATTCCCTGCAGTTTATTTGTTGAGCTGTCTTGCGCTGTTTGCACTCGAGATCATTGTTATGGTTCGTTCTGACCTTGGTGGCATCAATTCTGGTTGAGTTTGACTGAATCAACTTCAAGTTGGTAAAATGACCGTTTTTCCCCTTCTGAGGTTATCTTCAATATCGGCATGGCCTTCGACTGACTTCCTGGGGTTGTTTCCAAGGTTTGGATCCCATTTGAGTCTGTTCATCCTCAGTGTTGTCTCCGAGGCTGACTTGGTCATTCTAGGTTTTCCTCTGGAGATGTTGTGATGCTTCAGGATTATTTTCGAATGTGACTTGACTTCCCAGATTGAGACTAGGGCTGGCCTGTACATCTCAGGTTGAGACCGGGGCTGACCTATACCTCTTGGGTTGAGATCGGGGCTGACCTGTACCTCCCGGGTTAAAATTGGGGCTGACCTTTACCTCTCGGGTTAAGATCGGGGCTGACCTGTACCTCCTGGGTTGAAACCGGGGCTGACCTGTACCTCTCCGGTTGAGACCGGGGCTGACCTGTACCTCTCAGGTTGAGACGGAGGCTGACCTGTACCTTCCGGGTTGAGACTGACGTTGACCAGTACCTCTAGGGTTGAGACCGGGGCTAACCTATACCTCCTGGGTTGAGACCTGGGCTGACCTATACTTCTAGAGTTAAGACCGGGGCTGACCTATTCATCCCGGGTTGTGACCAGGGCTGACCAGTACCTCCCGGGTTGAGACCAGGGCTAACCTGTACCTCTCGGGTTGAGATCGGGGTTGACTTGTACCTCCCTGGTTGAGATCGGGGTTGAGTTGATCGCCCGATATTGAGATCGGGGTTGATTTGACTACCCGGTATTGAGATCGGGGTTGAGTTGAAGGCCCGGTATTGAGACCGGGGTTGATTTGACGGTTCAGTATTGAGATCGGGGTTGATTTGACGGCCTGGTAATGAGATCGGGGTTGATTTGACTACCCGATATTGAGACCGGGGTTGAGTTGATGGCCCGATATTGAGACCGGGATTGATTTGACGACCTGGTATTGAGACCGAGGTTGATTTGGAAAGATAGTCTTGCCCTCCTACAATGTTAGTAACAGAAAAACAAAATTTTGAGTGTCTATAGATGCCCCTCTTTATCATGTTCATGCAATGTAATGAAATGAAAAGGATAAAGATTAATAGACACAGGAAATTCAAACGCAAAGGGGAGGCAATGCATAATAGGGTATGTCATGAATGTCAGATACCTTCAAGGGGGTAGGGTTATCACTGATTGATTACGTTAGTTTCTTCTGGGGATAACGTTATTCATGATATCCCTTGGGGCGGCACTGTCAGACGATTACTGGTAGGATAACCACTGACAAGTTATCAGAGTTAGTTTATCACAGATTGTTCTCGTCTCACTCTGCTAGGGATGACGTTATCCGTGATGAACCTGCCAACTCTGATGAAGATAATATTATTGATGCTACCTTGGTTTGAGACCAATGGTTTTCCATGTTTGTCAAGACCCTTCACAAGGCATATTTTCCTTCCCAGCTAATGTCATCGTATCTTTTTACCAGTTCCCCTGAAAATATATCTCAGTTATGGAGTACCTCAGCGTGTGCTTTCGATGCCTATCTTGATGATAATTTACACTAGTAGTTTGCGATAGGAATGTTGAATCACCAATCCTTCTCGATGCTTCTTCTGAGGATGTGTATAATAGATTCCATCATCGGGGATGGATTTTTATATTTCTTCCGTCACCGGATCACTTCCTATACTTCGCAGGGTTGTGCCAATGGCTGAGATGTCGTTGGGGTTGAGCCAACGGCTGAACTGTCACCGGTCTATACCCATCACTTTGTTGGGGTTGTGCCAACGGCTGAACTATCACCGGTCTGTACCTGATGCTTCGCTGGGGTTGTGCCAACGGCTAAACTATCATTGGTCACTAGCCGACGCTTCGCTGAGGTTGTGCCCACGGCTGAGATGTCATCGGTCAATACTCGACTCTTCGCTGGGGTTGTGCCAACTACTGAACTGTCATCGATCAGCACTTGAAACTTCGCTGGGGTTGTGCCAATGGCTAAGATGTCATCAGTCAGTACCTGACGCTTCGCTGGGGTTGTGCCAACGGCTGAGATGTCGCTGGGGTTGAGCCAACGGCTGAACTATCACCGGTCTGTACCCGATGCTTCGCTGGGGTTATGCCAATGGCTGAACTATCATTGGTCAGTACCCGACGCTTCACTAGAGTTGTGCCAACGGCTAAACTATCATCGGTTAATACCCGATGCTTCGCTGGGGCTGTGCCAACGGCTGAACTGTCATCGGTCAGCACCCGCCTTCAAAAGTTGCAGTGTTCGGCAGTTTTGCGCAGTTTTTCGACAGTTTTTTTTTTCAGTTTTTCATCATTGATCCCCAGACATTGCTTCAGGATGAATACCATGGGTTTTCAAGGATTCCCTTTTCAGTCAGGATTACGCTGCTTAAACGCAGGATTTCAGGACAAATCGCTCAATCGCGTAGCGATTTTTTCTCAAATTTAACTTTTTAGCTAAAATAAACTCCGTTTCAACTTGAACTGAACCGAGCTGGAGGGAGAGGGGCCCACCTTGGGGAGCCGCAGTTAGAGGTGCGGTAGCCACAGGTGGGCCTGCTTTTACCTGTGGCTTTATATTGGCTGCGGGAGTTCATTTGAAATCAATTTCATTTCGAGTTTCAAACGTAATCCAATTTTCTTTTTCAGATCTATGGAGTTCGGGCATCCTTTTTCAGATTTCGTCAGCTTCCATGCGTTCAGCGCATCGCAGGCAACGTTTTAAATTCTTTTTTTGCAAGTTTTGACCGTTAAAAGCATGTAAACCACGTAGGGTGCTTTCAAACGCAATGTATAAAAAATATATGCCTATATAACTTGCTAAAAATTTCTGACTTCATATGTATGCATATTTTACTATAATGCACGTTTTGACGTAAGAAAATTTAGATTTTGAGATAGTCATATTTTGCTCTTTTTGATCAGTTTACTCATCCTTTTTGAGGCCTAGTGAGCCTGGATTTTCAATTAAAATGTACATGGCAATTTGGCTACCATGCAAAGTTTACTTTTGATTTTATTTTATAAATATGAACTGTTCCTATTTTTGGGAAGGTGTGCTACTGAATGGCCACCTAAACATGCCTGTGTGCATGCAGACAGTCCATTTTACAACGGAGACTCTAGCAAAAAAATTTCAATAGCCTGAGTATTTAATAAACATGCAATTTTGACTCTACTTGGGATTTTTGACTGACCCATACATGTTTTTAGAATTTATCTTTTTGAAAAACATGCAGTTTTGACTCTATGGGGGATTTTTGACTGACCCATGCATGTTTTAGGACTTAGAAATGCATAAAATACTGATTTAAATTAATAAGCCATATGTTTTAGGCTTACCACACCTTTTCTGAGGTGATTTAGAGACTTTGTCCAGGTGATGGACCAAGACAGACCTGGTAGTGCTAGTAGGGTAGTTTCGGGAGTTAGACGGAGGCGAGCTTCTGATGTTCCTTAGCCATGTCCAGCTCGACTGCCTCGCAGATTAGCAGAGTCGACGATTCATCCAGTCCAGGACGAGCAAACGATTGATATTGATGATGAGCAGGCTCCTTTTGCTGCTCCTGCCCCTGCTCAGTTCCCATATGCGGAGCTTCCAGGCATTGTTGTGCTGATCCAGGAGTTGCTGGAAGACTTGAGTCGTCATCCATCGCAATTTCTTCACGCCAATGAGGTGACTTGAAGTTTTCTTCTCTCTGGATTCTCTTTTTTTTCTTTTGCCATTCTCGGGGCATAGGTTTTTGATATAATTTGGCTTTTGATGCAGGTTCCCGGCTTTACGTAGCCCAGAGGGAACTGGTTTAACGTGCACTCACTCTACCACACTTTTCACCAGGAGTACAGGGATATCATTGATGGCTGACGATTTTAGGCCTTCTTCTCTAGTCTTCCCCACCGTTCTCCCTGGGGGTTATATGAGGGCTCTGTCTGAGCGCTGGTTCCACCAGACTCAGTCTCTTCATTTTTTGGAATGCGAGGTGATGATGACATCTATGGATTGGAGGTTCATCACCGGTCATAGAGTTCGAGGGTGAGCCCGTGCCTGTTGTGGCTTACATTACGCCCACTGCCGTTAGATCCCTGCTGGGAGTTCCTTTGTCGGTGCTCAAGGGTCGGATGGTCCGATCTGGTCCCTTGAGCATAGATGCTCAGAGTGGGGCTTTACTTGAGCCTTCGCCTGATGACCAGAGGGTTAAGGATCTCATCCTAAGGCGATTGTTTCTAATAATCATTAGGGGTTGTTTTCTGGCGAACAACTCATCGACTGTGTCCTTCGCCCTGGTCAGTCCTACCCGATATGTAGAGCGCCTCAGTGACTTTGATTGGGGTTCCTACACCTTTGCCTATTCTCTCCGGGGCATGGGCATGCTTTCGTATGGTTTGACGGAGACTTGGTTAGGATTCTACCCATTTCTGCAGGTGAGTACATCTTTCTTGTACCTTTTTGATTTTTGCATTTACATTTGTCAGTCTTGGTCACTGAGGACTTTTGATATTTATATGGCCAGTTCTGGGCATATGAGAGGCTTCCTTGCCTATGGCTCGCCACTGCTTTAGGTCTGAATACCTATCCCTGGGGATGGCGTTGGCATCACTCCACTCTGACGGAGGTCCCTGTTGCTGAGGGTTTTACTCATTCCCGCCTGCAGTTGGAGCTTTTAACGGCCGGAGCGATCTCGTGGATCCCATATACCTCATAGTTTTTGACTATTAAATTTGAGGGAGGATTCCCCACTTGTCGAGAATTTGCATTGTCGACCTGTAGAGTCCCGTTTTGACAGAGGGAGGCTGGGAGCTCTATCTAGGAGAGCGTGCTATTAGGAGTATTACAGGGAAAATTCGTATTCCCATTGTTCCTCCTGCTTGGCATCATTGACCATTGGTCGAGCCATTGACAGATATCCCTATGGAGGGCGTAGATGGCTTTGCCCTATCAGAGGGCCCTTACAGCCAGGAGGCATTTAGTAGTTGGTGGAGCCCTCGCACAATTGGAGCTATAGTGGAGTATGTTAGTAGGTGCTTAACTTGTCAAAAAGTTAAAGCCGAACATCAACGACCCAGTGGTTTGCTACAATCATTGAAGATTCCTGAATAGAAGTGGGAGCATATCACTATGGATTTTGTGGTAAGACTTTCGAAGACTCAGAAAGGATTCGACGCTATTTGGGTAAATGTGGATCGTCTAATGAAGTCGGCTCATTTCGTGCCGATAAGAGTCAAGTATAACCTGGATCAGATAGCTAAGCTTTATGTCAAAGAGATTTTCTCGAGATATGGAGTACCAGTTTCGATTGTGTCAGATCGCGACCCGCGATTCACCTCGAATTTATAGAAGAGTTTGTAAGAGCAGATGGGAACACAACTAAGGTTGAGCACGATGTATCATCTAAAGACGGATGGACAAAGTGAGAGGACAATTCAAACGCTAGAAGATATGTTACGGTCTTGTGTTATGGATTTCAAGGGTAGTTGGGACTATCATCCACCGTTAGTAGAGTTTGCCCACAACAACAGTTATCATGCAAGTATAGGCATACCGCCTTACGAAGCATTATATGGATGGAAATGCAGAACCCCACTGTGTTGGGATGAAGTGGGAGAACATTGAATGTTGGGACCTGAAATGGTACAATAAACGGTGGAAGTGGTTAAGTTGATACGAGCTCGGTTAGTAGCAGCTCAAGACAGACAGAAGAAGTATGCAGATCCACATCGAAAGAATAGAGATTTTGAAGTCGGTTCATACGCGTTTCTGAAGGTATCACCTTGGAAAGGGAAGATACGCTTTGGGAAGAAGGGAAAGTTAAGTACTAGGTTTATAAAACCTTTCTAGATTTTGAGAAGGGTAAGAGAGGTAGCATATGTGATAGCATTACCTCCAGAGTTGGGGCATATCCACAACGTGTTTCACGTGTCGGTGTTGCGTCCCTATAAGCCCGATTACAAGCATGTAATCGAGTATGAACCTATCCAGGTTGAGAAAGACTTAACATATGAAGAAGTTCCTATTCAAGTGATTGATAGGAAAGAACAAGCCTTGGGAAGTAAAGTAATACCTTCGGTGAAGGTGATATGGAGGAACCACAATGCCGAAGAAGAAACGTGGGAACTCGAAGATAAGACGAAGAAGGCATATCCCCATTTATTTGACTAACCTGTATTGTAATTATGGGGACAGAATTCTTATAAGGGGGGGGGGGGGGAGAATGTAACGCCCGAGAAATTCAGACGTTGATGTAAATGAATTTTATTTAATTTATTGAATAAAATTTGATTATTTGTTTATTAAACTGAGTAAGTTAATCGAAGGTCATTCTATGACCTAGAGATGTCAGAAATGGTTAGTATTCTGGCTATGTGCTAGAATTAAATCATATGAATTTATAAGACGAAAAAAAAATATTTCCGAGAAAAAGATGAAATATGCACTATTTATAGATAAAAACCTAAGGGTTAGGGTTTGATTCTAAGGGTTAGGGTTTGAGACCCTAAGCTTTTTTGGGATTTTGGAATGTCAGAATGACATTCCGTCGAAAGATTTGACGGTAATATATCGTGAAATGTTAAGTTAGCCAAGAAATATTTTCTCGGGAGGATATCACTATTCATCCGTTTCTGCTTGGGAATTATTATTGAAATTCCGAGAAACGTGTAGTGATAGGATTTCAAGACGAGATGGAATATGTAATAATATTTTATTTATGGCTCACGAAGTTTTCGCATGAGGACTTAAAACCTAATTGTTAGGGAAAGTGAAACCTATTGGTAATTGATTAAGTATGGTAATAAATGATTATTATATGGAATGAATACGCGTAAAACATGAGGTATTATACGAGTATAATATAAAGAGAATACGAGAATTAATACGACGTATAATACAAATTTATACGAAGTAAATACGTTCAATTTAAATTAATTTTAATAACTAAACCCGTGGGTCGAACCGATGGGTCAACGGGTGGGTTAAACCCATGAGGCAACCCTGGGCACATGGGATAATAAGTGTGGCAAGTGGGGTGCATGTGCTAGCACATTCTAGCACATGGATTCACATTGCAAGACATGGGGATAAGGAGGTTTGGTCCTAATGACCAAACTACCCTAAGTCCTGCCAAACCTATAAATAGGAAGCTTATTTGATCATTTATTGGTTGATCAAATTGAGAGCATTAGAGAGAGCTAAGAGCAAAAGCAAGTGAATCTAGTCTACTTCCTTTGATAACAATCAAGAAAATAATAAGCAAGAAGTACTAACCTCTTGATCAATCAAGAACCAACTCAAGAATAACCAAAAACACAAGAAGGTATACCTATCTAAACCTTAATTTCAATTTTCTTCAATATCAAATTTGATAGAGAAGTGAATTGGTGGAGCATGATTAGTGAGGAGTAATAAGGTTGGCCTTATAGTGGACTTAAAACACTAATAAGCCATGAAGAAATAACACCATAATAGTGGATTAAAGACTTAACGAAGAACTCATCAAAACCATGAGAAATTGGATAATGAGCATGTAAAACCATTAAACATAGATGTTTACAAGGGTTAGGATCATTAATAATTAATCAATGGATTGATTCCATTTGGTTTGATGTAAAAATATCAAAGAACGAAGGTTCGACGAAAGTTACGCGATTAGACGTTAATCGTCGAAATCGTAAATTTTCCCGGAATATAAGTCAAAAGTCGTCGTGTGATTCAAAAATGATTGTTTTTGATTTCATCACGTGTAATTAAGTAAATAAGACTTACGAGAGCAAGAACGAACCAATTCAGACTTAAAACGAAAAATTGAGCGTCGAACGTTCACGAACATTTAACGAAAACGTAAAAATGGACTAATATGCTAAATTCTCAGCGACGAATTCAGAAATGAATTCCGACTTAATGAAAGGATAGAACATAGAATTTGTGAACTATTGGCTTTGGAATGAGCCAATTCCATGTTATAACGATTGGGTTACGAGCCCGGGAATTTTAGAAAATTAAATTTTTTTTCTGCAGAACAAGGCTAGCGCTGCAGTGCCGCCCATATAGTAGTCCCCATCGTCGCACCGCCAGGCCGGGAAGAGACCCTGCATAGGGGGCACCGCAATGCCACTTGTCAAGGCCAACTTTGCACCGCAGCACCGGAACAGTAAATTTGTTTCTGCGAGCCAGCGCCGCAGCGCCGGCTTTAAGCTTAAGCCTGGCGCTGCAGCGCCCTTAAGGGAAAAATTTTCGACGTGAATATTTCTAAACTTAGCTTTCTCTATGGTAATTATGGGGAAACTAAGTGGTTATTATTCATGAAGAGAAATCACTTAAACAACATGTTTAAGAATGGTTTTATGAATTAAACGTTGACAAAAAGTATTTAAATTTAAAACTCAAAAATCGATAATGTAAACCGTGAATCGTAATCGAGTTGTAAGCGTACCTTAGGGTTACATAACATGTAATAGGGGTGCGTGGTACTTGAATGATTTCAAGTGAAGTTAAACTTACCTAAATTCCATACGGAGTCCGATGACGGGAATCCGATGAGAATGTGATTGATGTGACAAACCAATTAGGGTTTCATCGATCGTTGTGCATAACGATGATCGACGAGAGTCAGTTTATGACTAATGAATGTGATCAAGCCGTAAAGAATGTTAAATAACTTGAACGAATGTTATTAGCTTAAATAATTCAGCTAAGTTATATGAGAAGGAGAAGATATATACACAATGTATATCGATTATGATAACCAAATTGGTATGCCATGTGTTTATATCTTGTAAAAATTGTAAAGACCGTGTAAAGTATACTTAAGAGGTTTAAAGATGCGAAGGCAAGTTTTTTAACCCTTGTATGAACGTTATGTTATGCAAGCTTTCTGAACTCTTGTCTATACGTAATGTTGGACAAGTGTCAATATGTATGGTTGTCTATGCATGAACTGTTGTTGAATAGTCGATGCCATTTTCTTTGGCTAAACGTATATGTAAAGTATTTTGATTGATTTTCATAAATCTTTCAAAGTATTCTTGATGACGCTATCCTATGCCAATTGCTTTGGTACGGATTCAAAGATAAACTTGAGTATGAATACACAAAGGTTTTAACGTCATTAAATCGACGGGCACTTGAAGTTGCCAAAAAGCTTGAACATAAATACATTTAAGGAACGAGTGTTGATCAACATAGAGTACTACATGCTGATCACCTGGACGTGCTCGTAAGATATATCGACCTTACGGTTTTGTACCAGGTTGTCCTTTTATGAATGGAAATGGAAAAAAATGTTCATGGTCTTTGACCAGCTCAGATTCTTAAGTGACTATATGTCCTTGAGAATGATTTTACAGGAATTCAAAACATTATCTTGATTATTCCTATTACTTTATAACTATTGTACAGTTATTGAAGATGAAGTCATATGATTCTTGATTTTGTGGTTGCAAAGTAAAATATTAAACTTGTTGAGCTAGTTATGCTCACTCTTGCTTAAAATCATATGTTTCAGCTAAGAGCTATCGGACCGAAGGATCCGATAAGGACAAGGGAAAGTCCAAGATGGATATCTAGATATCCTTGTAATAACGTAGTATTATTGTTGTAATAAATGATATTATAACACCGAATGAATGTAAAGGTTATGAAGAACTTGGGCAGGAATTATGATAATGAAATGTTTGGTAAACTTATACAGGTTATTAAAGTATTCAATTGAATGTATGAGTAGATAGTAGTACCGTGTTGCACCATATCCAGGGTTTGAAGGTACCCGGATTTGGGGGCGTCACATGTGACTGCCTGAAATTCGGTCTATCTTCACACCCGAATTCCGTACATCACGAGTACTTTTCATTCCACACATACATCATTATATCATAAAGAACAACTACATATCTATTCAATCCCAAGGTTCTATTACCTCAAAACCTCATTCATTACAAACAATGATAATTACATTATTCTTTACATCTTACAAGTATGACTTAACTAGTCACCACATCTACAGAATAGTTTAACTAACTATTCTACAAGTTTTGGCTTGATCTTTATGCTCATTCATATGACGAATGACACTTCATCTTGTGACGCTAATAGTACTTGCAACCATAGCACCTTACCATAGCAGGACACCGATTAGCTTATTCTTCACAGGATCCTTTAATACATATTATCGTCATTCGTTGAAATTTTTTTTATTTCAAGCACGTGTGAGCATTCAATTGCTCAGCAAGTCATAGTAGTTGAATAATAACAACTCAAGAATCAAAATTCTTTTAAGACTTCAATAACCGAACAATGGTTATGAAGCAGCTCGAATAATAGGAATACATTCTAATTCTTATCATTTTAAAACATTCATCACATTTACTTTGTCATACTTTCATTTTCCTACACTTTCATATACATAGTGTCTAGCTAGAATCATTAGCCCAGACTTAACAACAACGGTTCATGAATAAACCAAACTTCTTAATATGAAATAGTTCAATCACAGAACAGTTCATCTCACAGAAACACCGAAGTGTTAATATTGTGGCACAAGGCCTCATACATTCTACCACCTTGTACAAACATTACACATTTGCACATACGAAATACTTTTTCATGTTCAATATCTGAGAAAGTTAAGAAACTAACATTCATAACAAAATATGAATAAAGTTAGGAAACTTGCTTTAGCGCTGTATACTGCTTACGCTATACCGTTCATCGCAATCCCTATAACACATAAGGAAAACTCATACCCATTAGTCATATACTTGACTTATGCTTTGGTTTAAACTTCACTTTACTTCTTATGGTTTGCGTTCTTGTAATCTAAGTTTGCGCAACCAACTTTCATATTCATTTCTTCTATTCTTTCAATAACATTATATTTAGCACACATCGAATCTCTAACAGTATTCAATATAGTACACTGAGTGGTTTTCCACAAACAACTAACAAACTTGTTTCCCATCTCGTCTACACTATCTTTCGTAGTGAGTTAGATCGGTTGCTAGTTCGTATTAACCGTGGCTCTCTGACGGAATCGTTTAGCCCAAATACTATATATCGACCATTATAGACTATGATTGTACTACAACTTAAACTTAACTTATCCGAACCATTATAACTATAATGTTTGTTAAGTTAATCCTCATTTCATATCTTACAACGTCCGGTCCATTTGACTAGTAACGTTATTCAAGTTATTATTGTTAACTCAGTTTGCTCAATGTTATACGTTATTCGTTATTCTTCATTCTCTTATTACCGTTCATTATGGCTTCCTTGATGATTACACATCTTACTTACTACATTCGTCAATGTCTAAGTCATACAACCAATGTATACTTAGAACGTTTGCTCAATTCAAATACGATTCAAGAGAATCGTTTACGTATTCAACGTTCCCGTTATTCATTTTTTAAACCTTCACTCAACCTTTACTTAAGGTTTTAATCACTTTCAATAGTGATTCATTATATGAACATTACGTTCATCATCATTTCTTAATGTCTAAGCCATACGGTCTGTCGTATGCTGATACCGATCGTTCATCGCAACTACATTGCATTTACAGCGTCTATACACTATACACTTAACTTTCATTTCGACATTATAACATCAGAATGTTATAAGTCACCATTTTCACTCAACGTTTATGGAATTACAACCTTAGCAATCCCACACGTTCATTTCACCGCGAAAACAGTCCCCGAATATTGGTTACGTACTTTTCGTTTACATTCCTCGACTTTTAAGCTCCCGTTAAATCTTTCCATTCAACCTTTACTAAAGGTTTAAATCACTTGCTTAAGTGTTACATTATGTGAATTATATGTTCACTATCCTTCCGTACACGTTCCCTAAGAATTGAGCAGTTAAAAACTTATTTATGGGTTTTCCCCTGCACCGGCGTTGCGGCGCTGGTTTCCCTTGCTTCATTCGCGCTACGGCGCCCCATTTGCAGTAGCAAAACTCCCACATTGGCGCTGCTGCACCGCCTCCCAAGGCATAACTGGCACTGCGGCGGCGGTCATCCAGAGAATTTTACCCGGGCTGGCGCTGCGGCGCCAACTTCTTAGGCTTGGGCGATGCTGCGGCGCCGACCCTGTGCCTTAAATTTTTTTTTTTCAACTATTGAACTTCCTAAGCTCATAATGCGATCGTTATAACTCGAAATTGGCTTGTTCGAAAGCCATAAGTTCACATATGTCATATTCTACGATTCTATCCACGCAGATTTAAATTTTTGAATCCGTTGGCGATAAATTCGCCGTTTCTTCCATTTTAACGCGTTCATTAAACGTTCGTGAATGGTCAACGCTCATTTCTTTGTTTTAAGTTTGAATTCTATTGTTCTTGCTCCCGCAAGTCTTAAATACCTCATTCTATGACACGCCATCAAAAACCAAGGTGTCCGAGTTAAACGTCAACTTTTGACTTTCATTCTGGGAAAATTTACGATTTGGACGTTTAACGTTTAATCTAGTAACTTTCGCCATATCTTCGTTACTCAAATTTTTTAATACAAACCAAATGGAATCAATCCATTGGTTATTCATCTATGATTCTAACCATCTAAGTTTTAATGGTTTTCTTCTTTAAGTTTCTTAACCATTCAATTATGGTTTAACTTATTCATTAACAACCATTTCAAGGTTTTAACTCATTTCTTCATTAAATTCTTAACTATTCAATTATGGTTTTACTTGTTCTTGGTTATTAGTGTTTTAAAGTCCACTAATATCTACCTTATCACTTCGTATAATAGATGCTTCCTCAATTATCACTTCTCTATCAATTAAACATTGAAGGAAGATTAAAATTCAAGGTTTAACACTTATACCTCTTGATGTTCTTGAGTTCTTAACTTGTTGTTCTTGAAAAAAATCTTACATAGCTTCTTTACTTCTTGTATTGCTTGTTATACGCTCTTCTCTCTCTCACATGCTAGTTGGTCATTTTTGCAAAACCACAAACGAACTAACAAAGCTTTTCTTTTATAGAATTTGTAAGACCAATGGCAAAATGGTCATTAGGCAAACCTCCTCAACCTCCCATGTCTTGCCCATGTACTACAACATACCACTATGTGCTACCATGTGTCCACCATGTGTTACCATGTGCCCCCATGGCCCACATGTGTTTTACCCACCCGTTAACCCATCAGTTCGACCCACAGGTTCGGTTCTTAGTTTGGGCTTAGAGTTAATTCCCAATGGACTTAACTTCGGGCTTGATTTAAATAATCATTGGGGCCTTAATCATTCACCAATTGGGCTTGACAAAGTTCAAGTCCAACAGTTAAAGTCCATTAAGACTTATCGTATTCTGATTATATAATTCTCGTATTCTCTTCATATATACTTCGTATGCTATTTGTATTAAACGTCGTATTAATCTTTATACCATACTCGTTTAATACCTAGTATTACTCGTATTAGTTATGTATAATAATCATTATTATTAGACTTAATCACTTATTCTTAGAATTTCACTTTCTCTAACCCAAGGGTTTTAAGTCTGCAGGCAAAAATTTCGTGAGCCATAACTGAAATATTATTAAATATTCCATCTTGTCTTAGAATCATATCATTACGCGTTTCTTGGAAATTCAAAAATAATTGTCGTGCAAAAAAGGATGAATAGTGATTTTTCAAAAATTTCTCGAAAAACTTTTATTTTCGTTATGAAAATTCAAATTATTTAATTCTAGCATATAGCCAGAATCCTAACCACATTCGCATCATCTAGGTCATAGAACGACCTTTAAACACATAACACAGAATATAACTAATAAAAATTTATTTTATTAATTAATAATTCTTTAAACTAAATTTCTGGACAATCCGATTTTCTGGGTTGTCACACATGATGTCACATTCTAACACATTTTAAATCTGAAACATAAAATAGAAACTCTCACATTCATTTTAAATGAAGTGTCTTCAATGAATTTAAAATGGAGAGGATCCTAATTCATTCTTAACAGGTGTTAAGATGATCATTTATAGTAAGTAACTATATTTATTTGTTACTTACCAACAATATATATTCACAAATATTAAGGTAGAAATAGAAAATCATATTGTAGTCAGTGACAGATCTACTATAGGGGCAGCATAGGCAGCTGCCCCTGCTGATTTTTTTTTACAGGGGTATAGGGGCAGGACAAATATGTAAATTAATCAATTTAAGGAGGCATATTAATGGAATAGTTAAATTTGGAGGAGGCAAAAATAATTCATAAACCAATTCTAAATATAAGTACAAAAATCTTCTTAGTTTTAAAGGTTGGTGAAATCTTAGAATTATTTTTTGTATAGTTTTTGATTTTGAATGTTCATCAGTGTGTGAACTTTGAAGGATTGTTTGATTCAAACTTGATTTTTTTTATTAATTTGGTTTACTATGGTTACTATTTGTTTGGTCTGATTGAGTTTTTGTTTTTGAGTTGTTTGATCTTCAATTGAAAATGGGATCAGTTTGGTTGAATAGTTTCTGTCTTTTATTGTGATAACTTACAATGATTTTACCTTATTTTATAATGGGAAATTGTCGACGTCGGGAAAAAATCCGCGGGTCGGGTCACAACCCGGATCTTTCTCTCTTCCTAAGTTATCTCTACCCTTACTCTTTTTATTGCAAAAAAGGTTTTGAAGGGATTTTTAGGAAAAGGCCAACATGTATCATGTCGACGATTTGATCGTTTTAAAGAGTCGCTAGTTGGTAGATTTAAAATGGTTGTACCAACTCGATCGAGTTTTGTTTGAAAGAGGCCCAATTGCTGGACACTATAGAAACTTGATCTTTGAAAACAAAGTTTTGAGCTCGGGGGCTTGATTAAGTGTGGGGAAGGTGTTAGGCACCCCACAACTCCCGTGTAAACACGGTACCACATCTTTTCAATATTTTTTTTAAAAAACTGAAATGCGTGTGTGAATGTTGTTTTGAAAATTGGGCCTATGTTTGATTGATTGAAAGTAGTACTTCGCTTCGTTGAACCTATATACGAAGGGTTTGATTTGATTTGCAAAAAGTCTTTGATTTGATTTGTAAAAGTATTTGACTTTTTTTGCAAAAGCTTTTCTTTTGATTTGAATTGAAAATGATGTTTTGAAACCTGGTTTATCAAACCCTTACGCTAGCATAGGAATTGAAGCTTGTTGATGCTTCTATTTTTTATCTTTATAGCCTTAAGGCTTGTAGTTTAATGGTGATTTATCGGGCTGCGAAGCATCCTCGACCACAAAATATATACAAGTGTTGGTCTCCTCATGGGCATGAAAACCATCGGAGGGACTCTGACACAACAAACCATATTTTTCACTATGTTGAGACCTTAAATCAGGATAACCGTTTTAAGGTCTTTGCATGTACATTTTATAGAAAAACTGGCAGGGTACATTCGTAAAGCGGAGTTTGTCCATCGTGGGAATCAGATTCTGAACGATTTGATCATGAATCCCACGATTCCTAGGCTCACATGAGAGTAGCCAATAAACCTGCACAGTTCAAATTTGTACAGAAAAAGATATATATCCCAATATTGTCAGAATCGAGGATTCATCAGTAAATCCTGGTTCGCACCTGACCGAAGCGACTCGTTCCCACTAGATAGCGATCTAAGGGACGCGAGGTTGCTTTTGTGACTGAACAATGCCGATTCATATCGAATGAATATTTAAAGTATTAATTTAATGAAAAACAAATAAAGCCAAGATATATACACAGCTATATATATACAAAAGTTGTAAAGGGCGATGTGTTTTAACACCAGTGCCCAGATTTGAATTGAAATATATATATATATATATATATATATATATATATATAGTGACAGAAAAGTAGTTAACCAAGACTGTGAAGAGAACCTAGTGGTGGTGAAGGCTGCTTATTTATGCATATTTATATATAAAAATAGTAAAAAGGCCATAGAATAATCCAGGTCGAACTGAAATGTAAATGTACAGAAATGTAGTCAACCAGGGACTGGGAAGATAACCCAGTAATGGTGAAGTGTGCAAAAATAGAATAAGGGCCACAGAATAATCCAGGCCGGATAAAAATATAAAAATATATATATATATATATATATATATATATATATTGATAGAAATGTAGTCAACCAAGACTGGGAAGAGAACCCAGTGGTGGTGAAGTCTGCTTATATATGCATAAATATATATAAAAGCAGTAAACTACCTCAGATTTGATATCTGGGCTTGACAGAATTGAAAAGTTAGTATATATATAGTTAAATAAATATGGGAAAAAGCCAAACCCGGACTGGGAAGAGAACCCAAGTCGGCGAAGTTGCTTAAAACGAAGGTGCTAGTGCACTGAAGCTGTTAAAGTTGCCGGATCGTCAATCCGAGTTGTAAAAATGCCAGAAATTGAGTTTATGTACAAAAATATACTAAATTTTGACGAAAACGGCCACGGAACTAAGTTCCGGACATATTTAGAAAACAAAATTTGATATACAAGTGCAAAACAGTACAAAGAAGTAGGAATCACTTTCTGATCGTAAAAATACTTACAATGGATTGCTACACGGTCTTTTTGCCAAATCGTAGGCTCTAAACGTCAGAATATATCGTTTATTTTTTGATATGTGGTAGTATGTGGGTATATCTACGGGTTAGAGTGAAAAAATTTGGGTTTAGAAGAGGTGAAAAAGTCAAAAAATCAAATAGACAGAGGTTCACTGCGTTTTATATTTTTTTTGAAA
Organism: Panax stipuleanatus; assembly: GCA_020205555.1. Lineage (NCBI taxonomy): Eukaryota > Viridiplantae > Streptophyta > Magnoliopsida > Apiales > Araliaceae > Panax > Panax stipuleanatus. The sequence goes on from CM035115.1 coordinate 106,426,386, forward strand.
TGATGGGGGTCACCTCATATATATAGGCCAGGGAGCCTCCACCCTATTTGCTGCTGTCGCAGGTAGAGGTGCGGCTCCTTTAGTGGGACCCACGTGCCTGGTTTCATCGTCTCGAAGTACATGCACTCCGAGCAACGCGAGGTCAAAGTCAAAACTTTCTAACTTTTGATCGGAGCGTCCGTTTGAGGAGTACGATACCTTTTCGAAAAGCCCTCACTGATAGTGTCATAATGATATGCGACAAAACATTTTCTGAGTCCAAGAAGACGGGCTCATAACCAGGTCTTTGATTCTCCGTAGTTTATCCGTTGAGCTGTCTTGCGCTGTTTGCACTCGGGATCTTTGTTATGGTTCGTTCTGACCTTGGTGGCATCAATTCAGCTTAAGTTTGATTGAATTGGCTTTGTGGTTATTAAAATGACCATTTTGCCCCTCCTGGGGCTGCCTTCAGTGTCGGAATGGCCTTTGGTTGACTTCCGGGAGTTGTTTCCAAGACTTGGATCCCATTCGAGTCTATATTTCCTTAGTGTAATCTCTAAAGTTGACTTGGTCGCTCCAGGGTTTCTTTTGGAGATGTTGTGGAGCTTCAAGATCGTTCCCGAAGTTGACTTGATTTCTCGGGTTGCGACCGGGGCTGACCTGTACCTCTCGGGCTGAGACAGGGGCTGAGTTGACATCCCGAGACTGGTGTTCGAGGCTGTGGTTGTCCCGATATTGGTGACTGAGGTTGATTTAAAAGGCCCGATATTGAGATCGGGGTTGATCTGACGGTTCGATTGGAGATCATATTTGATTTGATGGCCAGAGTTGATTTAACGATCCAATTAGATATCGAAGTTGATTTGATGGCCCGATATTGAGATTGGGGTTGATATAACAGCCCGATTGGAGATCGTAGTTGATTTAATGGCCCAATATTAAGATCAGGGTTGATTTGACGGTCCGATTGGAGATCAGAGTTAATTTGATGGCCTGATATTGAGATCGGGGTTGATTTGACAGTTTGATTAGAGATTGGAGTTGATTTGATGGCCCGATATTGAGATCTGGGTTGATTTGACGGTCCGATTGGAGATCAGAGTTGATTTGATGGCCCGACATTGAGATCAGGGTTGATCTGACAGTCCGATTGGAGATCGAAGTTAATTTGATGGTTCGATATTGAGATCGGTGTTGATCTGACGGCCCGATTGGAGATCAGAGTTGATTTGATAAGATAATTTTACCCTCCTACAGTGTTAGTATCAGGGCAGGAAATTTCGAGTGTCTATAGATGCCCCTCTTTATCATGTTTATGCAATGTAATGGGATGAGCAGGATAAAGATTGCTAGACATTTGAAATGCAAAGATATCAATGATGCAATGCAATGAATGTTATAATATTTTTGCAGATCGCAGATCGCACTTCGCATCTCCAATCGCATCGTATATCGCTTCGTCCATCGCATCGCAAACTGCTTCACAAATCATATCACAGATCGCATTGTAAACTATTTACCTCTATCGATGTTTGTGTTGGGGCTGATACCAACGGTTTGATTTCCATCGGTGTTGTCGATGTTTGTTTGATGATGATAAACTGAAATGTTTTCTACATTTCTGCTGGGGATGTCAATACCAGGCTACCGCAAACCATTTTCATCACTTTCTGCTGGAGATGACGTTCTCTGCGATAGTTTCATTGATTTAGATATGGATGATACTACTGATGCTACCTTGGTTTGAGACCAATGGTTTCCCTGTCCGGCAGTACTCTTTGCAGGGGTGACTTCCTTTCGGCTGGTGCTATTACACATTTCTAAAGGCTCCTCTGCTGGGGACATTTCTCGATTATCGAGTCTCCTTCATGGAGGCTTCCAATGTCCATCTTAATGAATGTTTATGCTGTTATTTGGCAATATGCGGTTGAATGACCGATTCTCTTTGGTGCACCTTTTGAGAATGTGTATAACAGATTCCATCATCGGAGATAGACTATTATATAGTTCCCGTCACCGGATCACTTCTGATGCTTCATAGAGGTTGCTCCAACGGCTAAAACATCATTGGGGCTGAACCAATGGCTGAATTGAACTCGGTCTGTACCCTATACTTCGCTGGATTGAAGCCAACGGCTGAATTGGATTCGGTTTGTACCCGATACTTCATTGGGGCTGAACCAACGGCTGAACTGGATTCGATCTATACTCGAAACTTTGTTGGGTTGAAGCCAACGGCTGGATTGGATTCGGTCTGTACCTGATACTTCGCTGGGGCTGAACAACGGTTGAACTGGATTTGGTTTGTACTCGATACTTCGTTCGATTGAAGCTAACGGCTGAATTGGATTCGGTCTGTACCCGATACTTCTCTGGGGCTGAACCAACGGCTGAACTGGATTCAGTCTGTACCTAAAACTTCGTTGGGTTGAAGTCAACGGCTGGATTGGATTCATTCTGTACCCGATACTTAGCTGGGATTGAACCAACGGCTGAATTGGATTAAGTCTGTACCCGATACTTCATTGGGGCTAAACCAACGGCTGAACTGGATTCGATCTGTACCCAAAACTTCATTGAGATTGAACCAATAGCTGAATTGGATCCAGTCTGTACCCGATACTTCGTTGGGATTGAACCAACGGCTGAACTGGATTCGGTCTGTAACCGAAACTTCGTTGGGATTGAACTAATGGCTGGATTGAACTCGGTCTGTACCCGATGCTTTGAAAGTGGCAGTTTTCGGCAGTTTTACTTGAGTATTTAATAAACATGCAATTTTGACTCTACTGGGGATTTCTAACTGACCCATGCAGGTGTTAGGATTTAGCTTTTGAAAAACATGCAGTTTTAACTTTACTGGGTATTTTTGACTAACTCATGCATGTTTAACCATTTAGATGTGGGGTTGATAGTTGTGGTTAGGTCCCTTAGGTAGGGTAGCACTATCATATCGATGATATTGGCTGAAACACTTAGGTCAGCCACTCATTGTATTACCCACCCAGAGGGGTTCTTCCGAGGTAGCTTGGTTTTGTTGTATGTATGGTTGATTTCCCATATCCGAACGATCGAATTTTTCAGGCCTCGTGGATATTGCTTTACCCGCGAGTTAGCGACATCTTACTCCTTTAAGCTTGCGGACTGTACTAATGTCGAGACATGGTCAGCATTTCTGTCGAATATTGAGCATCCATTCTTGATTTTGCCATGCTCAGGATTAGCCTCCACATATAGCTTCATTACTCATGCGCCTGGCATGTATTACTTGCCCCTAGCGGGTCTGAGGGGAGTGACTACTTATCATCCCCGGCTATTATGAGCCAGTTTGATCAGTTCCAGAGCTTGCACCGATTCAAGGGGTCTGTTGATCAAAGGATGTCGGCATTGTCTATGAGTGTTGGACTCATAGAGAGAGGGCTGAGTTCTCCAGTAGCCGCCCAGACTGTTCTCCAGAGTACTCGACATGGTTGGAGGTAGATTTGGCAGCAGCTGCACTTGTTCATTTATCTCCGATTTTGGATTCTGATGAGGAGGAGCCTATGGAGGATCCTTAGTCTCCTACTGAGGATGAGCTGTTTGTGGGCTTGACAACTGCTTTGGTTAGCCACCCACCGACTATTCCTATAGGCATAGATCCAACTTTGGCGGATTCGCTATTCACGATGACCTTTGAGAGGGATTCAGCTAGAGCGCAGATGTTGACCGCCTTATCTGGCAGAGATATAGCTTTGGCTAAGAGGGACGCACTTCGAGTCACTCAGGATGCTGGCTTGATAGAGAGAGAGGAGCTTCGATCTGCCAGAGATGCAGCTGTTGTGGAGAGGGATAAGATCCGCTCAGCCAGAGATGCAGCTTTTGATGAGATCGAGGAGACTTTGATTACCAAGGACATAACTTTTGCGGAGAGGGATGAGGCTATAGCTTCCCATGATTTCCACATTGCTGACAGTACTGCCCTTTGATCTTATACTCACGGCCTAGTTACCGAGAAGAGCGTATATATTGATGAGCACAGTGCCACACTGCAAATGACTGTGGAGGTTTTTAGCCGCATGGAGGATGAGGGTATTGCATTTTCTGCTACTCCTCCATCTTTCGAGAGAGATGCCATGGTGGCATTGCTGGCTTGCTTATCCTTGGGTCCATAGACTAGCTTTAACTTTCCTACACAGACTAGATTAGCCATTTTTGTCATATACAGGATACTATGTATATATCAAACAGTTTTATATCAGAGAAATATACTTTTTGATTCACTTCCCTGTTTGGAGATGTATTATCATTGCTGAGTGATTACCACTTCTTTTATGACTTACTGTTGTTGATGTATCATGAGCTTCTCCTTGATGGACTGACAATTGAGATGTTAGGGAGTATCTCAGACGGGCCTGTTGATTAGGAAGATTGGATAGGATTTAGGTTTAATATGGTTTCAGTGTCTTGGAACTAGTTTTCATTGGGGTTTTTATTTTTTCTTGAAGGTCAAACTGCGCCGTAAATGGCCGCCTATATACTCCCGGGTTGAGGGAGATCAGGTCATTCGTAGTTCTGGCTTTGTATGAGAGAGGCTTGAAAAGTATTTGTCTTGGGTTTTGAGTTTGCTTTGATGAGTTTTTGAGTTTTATTTGGTTTGACCCCACCAGAAATGGCTGCCTACGTACTCTCGGGTTGAGGGAGATCAGGTCATTCGTAGTTCCAACTTTCTGGTGAAAAATCAAACCTGATTTGATTTGTAGGACCCGGATGAGGGTATGCATGTGCTTTAGACATAGTACCTTTTTATGGTGTCTGAGTTGATGAGTTGGGGAAATTCGTTCCAGTCCATTTCTTGTAATCTGATAGCTCCTCCTGTCAACACCTCTTTGACAATGAAAGGGTCTTCCCAATTCAAGGCGAACTTTCCTTTGGCTCCATCTTGATTGGCTAAAACTTTCTTCAGAACCAAGTCGTTTTCTTTGAATTTTTGTATTCGGACCTTCTTGTTGTAGGATCGAGCAATCCTTTGTTGATATAACTGCCCGTGGAAAATGGCTGTAGCCTTTTTTTCATCTATCAGGGACAATTGGTGGTATCAGTTTTGCAACCATTGATCTTCGTCCATCTGAGAATCGATCAACACTCGTAAGGACTCCATCTCCACTTCTATGGGGAGGAGTGCTTCCATGCCATAGACCAACGAATAGGGGGTAGACCCAATAGAGGTGCATATTGAAGTCCTATACGCTAACAGGGTTAGAGGCAGCAGTTCAGGCCATTCTTTGTGATTGGCGGACATTTTTTGCATGATCTTTTTGATGTTCTTGTTGGCCGCTTCGACAACATCATTCATCTTGGGCCAATAGATGACGGAATTGAGATGCTTGATATGGAACTTGTTGCACAGTTCTCTCATTATTTGATTGTTCAGGTTCTTGTCATTGTTTGATATGATCACCTCCGGTTGTCCATATCGACAGACGATATTGTTTCTGATGAAACTAATGATGACCTCTTTCGTGACTTTGGGAAAAGAAGCTGCTTCAACCCATTTGGTGAAGTAATCGATCATGGTGAAGATAAATCGATCATGCTGGCTTTTGGTTCCACTGGACCGATCACATCCATTCCCCATATGGAGAAAGGCCATGGCGAACTCATGTTGTGTAGCTCATTTGGAGGGGCATGTATGGCATTTCCATGTACTTGGCATTAAAAACATCTCTTGACGTGATCGTCGCAGTCAACTTCGAGCGAGATCCAGAAATGTCCTGTTCTTAATATCTTTTTGGCAAGCAGATGACCGCTCATGTGTGGACCACATACACCACCGTGGATTTCATCCATCAGTCTCTAGGCTTGTTCTTTATCAAGGCATCTTAACAGGCTTATTCCAGCATCTCTTTTGTAGAGGGCATTTTCGCTTAAATAAAACTTCATAGCCATCTTATGAATCCGCTTTCACTCGGATTGGCTTGCTCCAGCGGGTGTAGATCCATCTCGTAGATATTCCTTGATGTCTTTATACCAAGGCTGCTTGACAAGAGGTATTTCATCTGATTTTTCTCTAATGTAATTCTCATATGTTGGGGCTTTCTGAACTGTGAATTTGATGTTGGGAAACCCATTCCTATCGAATATGCGGATTAATGAAGCCAACGTTGCCAATGCATCAACAAAATCATTCCTACTCTGAGGAATATGGTTGAAGGTTATGTCTTCAAACTCCAAGGATATTTTGATGAGCTGTCGATGGTAGGGCAGCAAATGCAGTTCTTTGGTGTGATATGCCCCAGTGGATTGTAAGACCCTAAATTTTATAAATAAGATTTAATTTTCTTTATATATTATTTTGAAATAGTAAGGTGTTTATTTGATAAATGTGATAAGTTATGGGTGAAATGTGCAAAGTTTACAAAGTAAGCAAGTGGTTATAAAATATTCGTTGTGTCAGGGAATATTCATTTATTCGAGGAATATTCTTTTTGTCGGAGAATATTCGTACGACGGCACAGTCATTGGTGGACCCCACAACGGAATGAATGTCAGATATAGAAAGCGACAGAAGTAACCTTTTTATAAAAATAACGGCAAAACTGTTACCGTTAGTACTGTTGAAATACCCGGTGGTTAAAATACAGTAATATGTGGTGTTGCACAGTGTTTCGAATTATTGATTCTTACGTAGGAAGACACTTACTAAATTATTGTTACAGTAATTACTGTTCAATATTTTATATTATTGATTCAATAATTGCATAATATTTTATTGGTTCAATATTTGCTACGTTGATATTTTATATCAATAAGTGCTACTTTGCTATTTTATATTATTAATTCAATAATTGTCATTGCACATTATTTCAAATTATCAAATCAATAATTCATATTATTTGAATAATATTATTAGATAGCATTATTGGCAATGTCTAAGGAAGTTCTGTCTAGGAAAGGAGTTGATTAATTGTGCGCCAGTAAGGAGAAATCCTTATCGGAATGCCCCCTCTTTCCTGGGAATGACCTGGTTGTCAATATTGTAGTTCTGTAATATTATTTGTGAATAATTAATTTTTGATATATATGATAAGGAAATATTTATTCAATGTGGATTTTTTAACGGAGGAATTTTTAGCATATGACATTGGTTGAAAGTTGGTATTTTATCTTTTTTGATAAAATAATTCATTCAAATATGTTATTATAATATTACATTATAGTAGTATGATATGATTATATAATAATATGATTTTTGTAATTAGAATGGTAACATTATTATAGTAAATTCACGGTATAAAAGTTAAACGAGGTGGAAGAGTGCAAATTGAATTTGAACTCTTATGTTGCAAATAATGATGTCATCGGAGCGATGAGGTAAGCAAAGATGTCATCGGAGCGATGAGGTAAGCAATGATGTCATAGGATCAATGATGTAAGCAATGATGTTATAAATTATGATGAAAAGACTATTTTACCCATATCCTGCCGAGCCTATAAATAGAAGCTCATTTCTTCATTATTTCTCACTAATTCACTAAAACTATAGAGAGAGAAAGTATAGAGAGAATAAGAGAGAAAGAAGAAGAGTATTCTGCTATTACACTAGTGCAGTCTCCAAATTTTTAAGGTAAGGGATTTTATTTCTTTCATATTCATGAAGAGAGTTATTTTCTTTCAATACTCGTAAGATTTGTTATTCCATTCTTGATTATTTTGTTAGAATAACCTGTCTATGTGGACTACCGCATGCATGGTGAAATCCTGTTGTTATTCCATTCTTTATTATTCTGTGAGAATAACCTGTCTACGCGGACTACCGCATGCCTGGTGAATAACCCTTCATATTCAATTGTTATTAAATTATGGAAATAATCTGTCTGAGCGGACTACCGCCTGACGGATCCAATTGCAGTTTTGTATATTGTTTCATTTCAGATTCCTAAAACTTACTACGGTAAGTATTGCTTCTATAATTCCTAAAATGATCAGAAATTCCTTGAGTTTTGCGCTTCATTTAATATCATTTCACTGGAATATTGGTCTGAACTTTCTTGTGGAAATTTTATCTTTTCATGTCGAGTTACTATTCACGAGTTACTATTTACAGGATACTATTTACGGTAAAAAATATTTTTTTTCTTTTCAAATCATCTTTGATTAGATCCAGGTTTTGATCTTCATTCTTGAACTCAGGATAAATTCTCTAATATTTGTCCTTTATCTCACTGGATTCGTTCTTCGTATTATTTTCATCATCCTCAGTCCTAAATGGTGATATAACTGAATATCTTTGTCATATAGTGCAAAGATGAATGATTACTTGATGAATATCTTTGGTCTGTAATGCAAAGATGAATGAATACCTGATGAATATCTTTGGCCCGTAGTGCAAAGATGGACAGGTGTTGAGATGAACATGACCAACTGGTGATACAAATGAATATCTTTGGCCATAGTGCAAAAGATGAATATTTGATTCGAGATGAATATTGATTGATGTTACAGGGATAAAATATTGATGATGGACTTTTAAATTATAGAACATAGTAGACATCATTCTCTACTTAACTCTTCTAATGAATTGTCATTTTCGCTGCAGTTGTTGATCTAAAACTGGTTGTCCATAATATTTTATCTGATTTGTTGAAGACTAATGATAATTTATTCTTCATTATCTTAGTCATAATATTCTTTACTGGGCTAGTTGAGCTCACCCTTTTCTTCCATTGTTCTCTTCAGGAAATGAGAATATCGTGGGTACTAGTCGGAGAATCGAGTGATGGTCCGAGTTAGAGCTGTACAAGTCCTCACTATTTTTTTCAAAATAGTGTGATAATAAATGTAATGAGGACTCAGTTTGAATGTTTATATTTTCTACATGTCTGTATTGACACTCACAGTTGTGTGGTCGTATTTTGCACGACCGTTTGATATTAAAGATTGTATTTAGATTTTGTACCATGTATTTGGCGACTCAGAATGGGTTGAGTATTAAACCTATTTTGGGGGCATCACAGGATTGTCTAATGACCAAGTTAGAGTCTCTAAAGACCAGTAGGTGTTTGATACCCATGGATTGGGCTAGTTTCAACCCCATTATACAGCCTTCATACTCGGCCGTGTTGTTGGTGTTGCCAAATTAAAGTTTGGTAGCCACAAGATATTGTTCTCCTGTACCAGAGATAAGGACTGCCCCAGCTCCGGCACCTTCCATGTTTACTGCTCTGTCGAAATACATTTTCCATGGTTGGACTGTATTCTCTTGCTGGAGTTGTTGAATTATCATAATTCCATCATCTGGTAAATAAGTCTCCAGGGGCTCGAACCTTTCTGAAGGTGCTTCAGTTAATTGGTCTGCAATGTCTTGACCCTTGATTGATTTTTGAGTCACATAGACAATGTCGAATTATTGTAGGTTCAACTGCCATTTGGACAACCGACAGTTCAACATTGGTTTGTTGAATACATATTTGAGGGGATCCATGCGGGATATGAGGTAGGTCGTGTGCCCATAGAGGTAGTGTTGTAACCTCATTGTGGCCCATGCTAATGCACAACATGTTTTCTTGATCAGGGTGTATTTCTGTTCCCCACTGCTGAATCTTTTGCTGATGTAGTAGAAGGCTTTTTCTTTGCTACTATCATCTTTCTGTCCTAGCATGTAGCCCATTGCATTGGCATTGACGGACAGGTTCATGAACAAGGGAACTCCATCCCTCGGAGGTACCAAAACTAGTGCTTTGATCAGCTGCTTCTTGATATCAAGAAAGGCTTGTTGACAATCCTCATTCCATTTAGTGGTGAAATTCTTCCTTAATAGCTGGAATATGGGTTCACAGGTTGCTATGAGCTGGGAAATGAATCAGCTTATGAAGTTGATCCTCCCTAGAAACCCATGTATCTCCCTCTCAGTTCAAGGTACTGGCATCTTAGTGATGGCTTTGATTTTGGCGGGGTCTGGTTCGATGCCTCGATTACTCACCAAGAATCCTAGCAACTTTTCTGCTTTGACGCCAAAGCACATTTGGCAGGATTTAGCTTGAGCTTGTACTTGCGTAACCTGTTGAACAGCTTCCTGAGATGGTCGATGTGATCATCCTGCCTTCGGGATTTGATGATGATGTCATCCACATAGACCTCTATTTCTTTGTGCATCATGTCATGAAACAGGGCCATTATGGTTCGCTGATACGTGGTTCCGGCATTGATGAGGCCGAAGGATAGTCGTCTATAGCGAAAGGTTCCCCAAAGAGTGATGAAAGCTATTTTCTCCCGGTCCTCTTCAGCAACCATGATTTAATGGTAACCAACAAACCAATCTATGAAGGAATACATACCGTACTCGCAGTATTGTCGATTAGGATGTGGATGAAAGGTACTGGGAAGTTTTCCTTAAGGCAGGCCTTGTTCAAGTCCCGGTAATCCACACAAACTCGTACCTTCCCTTCGGGCTTAGGCACGGGAACTATGTTGGAAAGCCACTCTGGGTAGGTTGATACCATGATAATCCCGGATTTGAATTGTTTAACAACTTCTTCTTTGACTTTCAGACTCCATTCAGGTTTCAGTCGCCTGAGCTTTTGTTTAACTGGCTTGAACCCGTCTTTGATGGGCATTCGATGGATGACAATGTCAGTAGAGAGGCCAATCATGTCTTCATGTGACCATACAAATACATCCTGGAACTGTGTTAGGAGTTCGATCTGGTCGGCTTTTTGGACTGGTGTGGGGTCTAAACCTATCTGGATTTCTTTGATGTTTTCGGAGGTTCCTATGTTGATAGTGGTGGTTTGGTCGAGGTTTTGTTTGGGTTTGTCTTCGACCCATTCTTTGATCTCCTCGGGCACCTCATAGTCATCTTCCTCCTCTTGATCAATATCCATCAAGTCGAAGTTCAGTTCTACATCAAAGTCGTAGTCATCTTGACAGGTTGGCATCTCATCAACAGAGACAAACATATCTAATGCTTGAGTCCTGAAAACAAAAAGGTTTTCTTCTTAGATATATACAACTGCTTAAATATACATAGCATTCTGCAACGCATGACAAAATTGCTGCTATAGCTGTGCAATCAAAAGTAAGCAGTAAATGAAAGCATGATTAAAGTGCAGATGCACTCTGTAATACCCGAGAATTTCCATATATTATTAAATGAATACATTAATGAAAGTTGGATATTTATTTGAATATAAATATTTATGTGATATGAGATGAGTTAACTTAATTACTTCAAATTGAAATGATGATAATTGAGAAGAGAATGTGGAGTTTATTATAAGCTCGAGGAATGCCTTGTGTGGCACAGTGATGAAAAGTATGTAATTTAATTCATTAAAAAAAGAATTAATAAGTGGATGACTAATTAATAATATATTATTAATTAAGGGTGATAACATATTAATGGGTAATTAATGTTTGAGGTTGATATTTATTCTATTAATTGTTTAGTGTAAAATTATGTAATCGTATATTGTATAGTAACTGCAACTATATAATATAATGTATAATGTGACATTTTGGCATAACTATGTAATGGGTCCGTCTCTCTAGCGAACCATAGGGAGCGAACTAATGACGAACCGGCTATAGCGACGGGTTTTTTTGTCGCTATAACATAAAAAACCGGCTTTCTATGTTATAGCGACGGAAAAAACCGTCGCTATAGTCAGTTCGTTTTTAGTTCGCTCTTTATGGTTCGTTGGAGAGACTGACCCACTATGTAATATATATATAAACTATATTCTAAAATAAAGTGAGCCACATGGGTAGACTTATAAGAATACATGTTGTATGTACAATATACCATATGAGACCAAACTATATAAAGTGTAGTGTGACACTTTAGTAAGACCATGTAATATATATACTATATGGTATATTAAAGCATGTGAATAAGAAATAACAATAATTATTTCAATAAGTACATAATTGAAATAATAATAATAATGAGGTTTGTAATAATGTAATATGTCACTATTTTAATTAACTCATAATTTGACATTATTAAAATGTACATGGATTATATATTAATGAGTATACATGTACCTCAATGTGTTACCTTGTAAAGTTGTTGTTACATTTTAAGTCCATGTATGCCCTGAAGTGAGTATAAGCTAAGGTATACATATATGTACTAAGTATATAGTATATGGTCTTTTATCCCCAACTTGCTATTGCTGAAAATATGTTTAGCTATTCCCACATTAAGTGTCCAATTCCCTCCATTCTCTCATTCACGTGAAGAACAAAAAGGCTAAGAGTCTACTCCCTCTTCTTCTCCCAAAATCATTCTAGCTCATCATTTTAGGGGGAGTGGGATTCATGATGCATATTACCAACTACTTACCAACTATCTAATGTCCAACATCTTCTTCCTTCATCTCTTGGTTTGTTTTCATGGACAAAGGCTTGGCATGGGTTTAGAGTTTTCTATAAATTGAGCATCCCTCTTCACTTTCTATGTTGATAGAATTGTGCTAAGTTGATATAGAGAGGATGTTGTGAGTGTATACTCTAAAAATTGAGCAAGCCTTGTGCAATTTGAAGCTAAGAAGGTATAATGCTTAATTATATCTTATAGTGTAGCATTTCCAATTCACATGAATTAGCATGATATAGTTGAAATTGATGTGTGATAAGGTACTAGCATAAGTTGTTAAGTATATATATATATATATATATATATATGTCAGGAATGCAAGGTAGTAGTATGCAAGCATGCTAGTTAAATGTATGGTAAGGTTTGGCTAAAGTTCTGCCGAAGCAGAATAATTTCTAGGCTGGAAACGGAGTGGCGAGGCCGCGCCACTCCTTAGTACAAATGGCGCGCGGCCGCGCCCCTCTGTAGAGTCAGTTGGTGATTTTCATGCCTTCTAATATGTTGAGCGTACTTAGTAAACTTCGATAAGACCATACAAGTCTCTGACATGCTAGTTTATATTGTCTTTCATATAATCACTCACCGTAGCTTGATTTTAAAAGAGAACTTGAGTTCCAATGTGCGAATTCAACAAACCATGTATACTTTAAATTATAACTTGAAGAACATGCTAGTAAGATCAGTTTATGTTTTTAAGAAAGCATGAAAGCATGAAAGTATGATACATGTGGACTTATTTACATGTTTAAATAGCTTTGATGACCTTCTAAGGAAGGGCTTAGGGTTTTCAATAAGGACTTGATAATCCATAGACGCTTTTGGATTAAGAACTTGTGAACGGAATTATGTACTTTTGATGTGTATGTGTGCAAGCATGATATATAACAAGTAAAGTAAATTTGCATGCCTAGATAAGGTTGATAACATGCTAATGGAAACTTAGAGTTTCATCTATGAACCTAATGCACTAATTACACTTTGAGTTTGAAACTTGTGAGCATACTTATGTGTTCTAATATGAAAGTATGAGGAATAGCAAGTAGCTTTGCATGCTTGATGGCTTAGCATAAGTTTTTCAAAAGAAATCTTGAACTAGTTTTGTTAATAACTACCTTGTAAGTATTCTAGAACGTGACTTCATGATTAGGTGTGCCATGCCTATAGACATGATTAAACACGAATGACTAGTTAATCTTATGCATTATAGTTGAGCATGATTAAGAACAAGTCCAAGAAAGTGAAACATAGAACATGAAATGCATGACTAAAGTAACTTGAACATGTGTGCATGATACTTAGTGACCTCATGACATAAGTATAACAATTGAACGTAAGAAATGCCATTACTTGGACACTTAAAGCTTTGCTTAGATAAGAATGAATAACAAGTTGAACTTAGTTGTCGGTTCCTAACATGTGTAGTTATCATGATCATGATATATGTGTTCTGCATAAAGTATTCGTATATGTGCGAGTCGGGATACACTTGAATTCTGCAGGACCAGCCATGCCTTGGTATGCACCAGGAGCCGCGCGGCCGCGCCTCCCCTTATTGCAAACCAAGAGCGGCCGCGCCCTTATGAAGACATCCCAGAATTATTTTATTAAGACTTGAGCCTAAGGCATACTTGTGTAGTTACTTTACATACTGTGATACATGTCCAGAATGTTATTCTAATGTCTGTGAGCATGCTAAGTTATGAAACCATATTAAATTGACAAGGTGTTTATAAATGATAAAGTCTAACGATGGTTCCGAACTACGTGGTAGCATACGTATTGGATTGTATGACTAGTCATATGTGTATACTTGAATCACATATCAAGTTTGTTTATCTAATATGTTTAACTAATGAACATCCTAAATAGATTATATACTATAAATAGGGTTCGAAAGTGTTGATTAGCTTTACATGAGTAAACTACACTAAAGGCAAGTTTCCTTAAACTCGTTCTTGTATTATTTGCAAGTATCCTAAACCCTTGCCTTACTTTATTCAACAGATATTGTAAGCAAGTTTCTAACCTTACTCGTTATTGAGCGTTCATTAATCTTGTGCTATTATTGTCGTACAAGTAAGCTTTTGAGATTGAAATTCAAATATTTTGAATCATATACTTTATGGATAAGATGAAAGTCGATTTATATTCTTCGAACTTTAAATCTTGAAATTTAACTTATAATTATTGTGATCTATGCCATTTGATTCGGCTAGATTTATATTGTTGAAAAGCAACCCAAATCAATTAATTGGTGCTGGATCTTGTGTTTGACTGAGATGGACAACCATCTTCAAAGGGAAAATATATTTGTCGGGAGACCGACGTGAGCACACTTTAGTACGATTGAACGATATGCATACCGTAAGGTATTTTAGGCTGATCACCTGTTGTACTTGTTTTGTTGGATTATCAGTATATTACTGTTAATTCTAGTAGAAGTTCATAGTCCTTAGTGACTGCTCAATATTCAGTTATCTTGAAATCTTATATTGATTTAGCATTGAATCATATTGATATTATTCTGTCCTTAGCGACTATCATTGAGAACTGTTGATATTCTTGTTATCTTTGAACTATCATATTATGTTATACCCTTTTGAGATTCGAGAACTATATTACTCACCCTTGTTGTTATATTACTTGCTGAGCAAACTTGTTGCTCATTCTTGCTTTTCCAAAAACATTTCAGTTAAGGTAGAGCAGTGCGGACCCTCGGGCACCGACAACGGTAAGGGGAAGGCTACTAGGTAGCTTTATTTATATAGAACTTTATGATTGTAATAAGAACTTATTCTATTATGTACTAGTTAAGGTTATGTATGCTTAAGTTATGTCTAAGCTATGTAATCACTGTTTAAGTTTCGAGACCTTGGGACGTGAATAAATTATATTAATTAAATATAATCTATTTAGTAATAGTTGTGTATTATTCCGCTGTGCGATGCGACATTTAGTTGTAATATTTATTGTGGTGTTAGATATTAGAACGTGACAAACTGAATTCGAGTGAACCTGTGGCGGTCCGAATTTGGGGGTGTCACACACTCTCTCTGCCCCTTTACCCTTTTTGACCGAGGCAAGGGACACTGCTCCAGTTATCCAAGGTCAGATCCTCATGAACCGGGAGTATCAGGGATTTGTGATTATCTGCCTCGTCCTGAATGATGACTGAGACATCCTTTATAATAGGGCTGGGGTTTTTCTTTGAACTGCCTCCCTTTTCCTTCTTGATGAAAGGAATTTGAATCTGATCCCCGTCTTCGCTGTCTGGGATCTCATCATTCATACCCTCGTAGTTTTTGATGACACCTTCATACAGGATCTTTTCTTTTCCCTTTTCGCTATCTGCCTCATGCTTGAGGTCTTTTCTTTCATTGACAGGTATAATTGGAGGAAACAGTATTGTTGATACCACAGTAGGGATCTTTCTCATTTGTTTTACCCATCCTGCATTTGTAAGGTTTGGCAACAATACGGTGGAAGTATGAGCCTTGGGATGCTTATTTGGGTTCCAGTGGTTTGCCCGGGATGAAAACCCCAATCCTGCTCTCCCAACCTAACTAGGGATTTGTATCGGGCTCTTGATACCTTGCTGATTCTTTCCTAACCCTTCTCCAGGTTAGAAACCCAGGGATACCATTTCCTGGCCCACTATCATTACTTCGGTGGAGACCTTAGGGTTTAGGGCTGGTGCCCCGATAGGTATATACAGGGTATCACACACCTCCAGGGCTTGAAAACTTGCAGGTTCAATCCCTGCGTCCAGGCTGATCACTAGCATGTCTCCCTGTATACCGATAGGGCATTCTGGTTTAGCATTAACAGTGATGAAGTTGCCGTTGATAATGTATTTGAACTATTAATGGAGGGTAGATGGCACTGCTCCTGCCATATGAATCCAGGGCCTACCCAGTAACAGGTTATATCTAGTGGCGATATTGAGCATATGAAAGGATACGTAGAAAGTGTGTGGGCCAATCTCCAAGGGTAGTTCTATTTCTCCCATGGCTTGGCGTCGCGATCCATCGAAAGCCCGGATGACCACATGACTGGTTTTGATCCGGTTCAGGTTAATTTTCATTCTTTCCAAAGTATCGTAGGAACATATGTTGAGGGATGATCCTTCGTTAATGAGTACCCCTCCGATTACATACCCGAAAGACATCACAGCTATATGCAGGGACTTATGATGGCTCGTTCCTTCTGCAAGGATATCATCGTCAGCGAAAGATATCACATTATTGTTGAAAATGTGTTCCACCACGTGACAGAATTTCTCGGCATCTACGGTATGTGGCAAATAGGCTTCTTCTAGTACTTTCACTAGAATGTTGCGATGATCCACTGAGGATAAGACCAAATCTAGGATAGACATTTGCTTGGGTGCAGCTTTCAGGTATTGCACCACCTTGATTTCATTGTGTCCCATTTTTTAGAGGAACTCTTCAATTTTCTCATCATCCACCTTTGCTTTGGCTTTGATGCCTGGTTTGATCACCCGCTGAGGCAGGTATAATAGATTGTCCTTTGGCACAATGGTAATGTTATTTGAGGTGGACCCTTCATCGTTTCCATAGTTCCATGGGACCTACTTCAGACGGATAATTGGATACTGGGGTTTGAAGGGCAATATTAAAGGCTCGGGTGCGGCCACCTTCATAGGATTTTCTACCTCTTTTACCCCTTTCCCTAGTAGGACTAAGGGTGTGAGTGTCAACTCCCTATCGCAGGATATGGCAACTATTGTGTTCTGGTTCCATACAGTGGGGATCCAAAGAGTGTTGTTATCTGGGAGATTGAGAATTTGATTTCCTATTATCAGGTCACCATTTTCAACCATGTCTTGAATCAGGTTACGAAGTAACCAGCAATCCTCAGTATCATGGCCGGGTGAATTGGAATGTTACTGACATATTTGATCCGATTTGAATTTTTCGGCCTGAGGGTTCAATAGAGGTAACAAATCTGCAACAATTCCTTCATTGATTAGCATCTGGAGGATTTCTTCCATTGACTGGTTTTAGTTGGTGAAGTTCCTTTGAAATATGAATTTTCCACTAGTTTGGATGCTTTCTTCTTTGGTCACCCTGTTGGTCCAGATCTCATTCTCATGAGACTGATATTGATTCCTCGGGGAAATGATCTCTGGTGTGGGAGGACGATCGATGTCAGACTGGTTGGCCCGTTTGATCATTTTTCTGGTGATCTGATGCTGGTAGACGACCAATTCTCCTAATTGTTCGATTTATTTTTTGATAGACTTCATTTCCTGTTCTATTAGGAACCTCCTTTTGGAGACCACCAAACTGTCTGGGGTGCTATTACTGGATGGAGTTGATTCTCCTATATAACGGAGGTATTTGGATCCTTCTCCACTTATGGTGCAGATCATGTTGACATTCTCCTCTTTATGTTGCGGAAGAGGATTGTCCTGCACATGTGGCTGTTCAGGCTTTGTTACCACAATCTCTCCGTTGTCGATCAAGTCTTGTATTTTGTGCTTGAGAGACCAACAGTCTTGTGTGTCATGGCCTGGAGATCCAGAATGATAAGCACATTTCTTGCTTGGATCAAAATTTTGTCCACCATTATTGGTGGGTGGAAGGAGTTGGACAATCTTCTTCTGAGAAGTCAGAAGTTTGAATACGTTCTCAAGTGAATCCTCTAGATGGGTGAAAGTTCTTCGACACCTAACCTCCATATTTTTCTGGAATGGAGGGTTTGAAGGCTGTGCTGGAGTTTGGAAAGGGGTATAGTTCCTCTTTTGAATGGGCATACTATTTGCCTCGCCCCTTGGATTTTGTCCTTGCAACACTAAGGACACTTCTTCATCTTTCTTTTTGTGTACCCTCTGGGGATTACTCCCGTAATTTTTGGACTGGATATGTTTAGCAACAGCTTCGAGGGCGGTTAGATCCTTGATCTTCCCGGATTTGAGTTCCATTTCTGCTATTTTACCGTGCTTGATCATTTCAGAGAATGGTTTTCCTATGCCTGCTAGGACCCTCTCATAATATGGAACCTCTTAGATGTCGATGAAGGTCATGACTATCTCAGATTCAGTCATGGCTGGGGTGACTTGTGTTGTCACCCGCCTCCATTGTTGTGCATATTCTCTGAATGATTCAGTGCTCTTTTTCTTGATTTTGTTTATCTGGTATCTATCTGGAGCCAGCTGAGATTGGAAGCTATATTGAATGAGGAAGGCATGGGCTAACTCTTCCCAACTGTGAATCTTAAAGTTGTCCAGACGGGAATACCAGGCTCTGGCTTCTCCAGTCAAACCTTTTCTGGAATAGTTGCATTCGAAGCTTCTCGTACTCTACATAGGATCCGAGTTCTCCGGTGAACACTTTCAGATGTGTATATGGATCTCCCAAACCATCATATTTCTCGAAATTAGGAGTTCAAAATTTTTTAGGATAACGAGCCCCGGGAAAAATACAGAGATCGTAGTAATTAACATTGCCTAATGCCCCAGTCCCTTTGATAGACCGGAGAGTTTCCTCTATTTGTTGTACTTTCTTGAGAAGGTCATTAGCTTCCTGTTCTTTGTTGAGGGTGGTGATTTTAGGGGTTTTGTTGGTTGTGTCCTGGTTTTGTGGTCCAGGAATCTGAGTCTCGTCCTTTTTAGTCTCTTTATGACCACTACCACCAGGTGCTCCTGGTTCTGTATGAGTTTGGGTTTGCTTCCCGTTAAGGGCCTTGCTTTGTTCTCTCAGAATACTGGCTAGTTCAGCTATCTGATTTCTCAGTCCTTCGAACTCTTCCTTAGATACAGGGGTGAATTCTGTTTGAGCACTCGAAGCCATATCTGTGGATGGACTTAGTGCTTTCTTAGACTTAGACCTAGTGACAGGACCAATTTATCACCTACAACAAAACATAGGCGTGTCAATTTCATGAGGTAGGTAGGGATAAGATTCATGATGTGGTTTTTAATTTCATCTTGCAAAACAGAGGTCAGTTATTTTGGTGACAACATGACAAGAAATAAATATTAAAAACTGGACATTGAATTGAAAGAGGAAGGCATGAAGAAGCTTCCCATCGGATTTGGTTAATCAGAGGCTGACCTATCTTAGGCTACTTTCGCGACTTTTTTGTCATGAAGGTTTTCAGATCATCGCAATCTACTAGAGGGGAAATTAATCTGATCTTTCAACTAAAGAGAATTTGGGTGGTGCATTTTCATGAGCCCGAGATACTAAGCCATCCCCAAAAACATTACTTATCACCGATAGGTTTTACCTCCTTGTGAGAGGAACACACAACATACATTCACATACATCGCCCTCACCATATGCATATGATGACAGTTGGTGCGAAGCACTAATATGGGTGAGAAGCACTAAAAAGCAGGAAAGCATTCATTCACATTCATTCAATGTAAAGACGCAACATTCACGCATTCATTTATAGTAAAGGCGCAGAATTCACGCATTTATAGTTTTGAAAGGGAAATTCTTTAAAAAGATTTTAAAGCGGCCTAAGCCCTCAACTGTCCCCAGCAGAGTCGCCACCTGTCGACGTCGGGAAAAAAATCCTCGGGTTGGGTCACAACCCGGATCTTTCTCTCTTCCTAAGTTATCTCTACCCTTACTCTTTTTATTGCAAAAAAGGTTTTGAAGGGTTTTTTAGGAAAAGGCCAACATGTATTATGTCAACGATTTGATCGTTTTACAGAGTCGCTAGTTGGTAGATTTGAAATGGTTATACCAACTTAACCGAGTTTTGTTTGAAAGAGGCCCAATTGCTGGACACTGTCGAAACTTGATCTTTGAAAACAAAGTTTTGAGCTCGGTGGCTTGGTTAAGTGTGGGGAAGGTGTTATGTAAGACCCCAACTTTTATGAATAAAGATTTAATTTTCTTTATATATTATTTCGAAATAGTAAGGTGTTGACTTGATAAATATGAAAGTTATGGGTGAAATGTGCAAATATTTTTAAAATGAGCAAGTGGTTATAAAATATTCTTGTTGTCGGGGAATATTCGTTTGGTCGTGGAATATTCTTGTTGTCGGGGAATATTCGTACGACGGCGCAGTTATTTGTGGACCCCACAACGGAATAACTGTCGGATATAGAAAGCGACAGAAATAACTTTTTACAAGATAACGGCGTAGTTGTTACCGTTAGTACTGTTGAAATACCCGGTGGTTAAAATACAGTACGCGGTGGTGCGCAGTAGCACACGGTATTGCACAGTATTTCGAATTATTGAGTCTTACGTGAGAAGGAACCTACTCAATTATTGTTACAGTATTTACTGTTCAATATTTTATATTATTGACTCAATAATTGCTACGTTGATATTTTATATTATTGACTCAATAATTGCTGCATTGATATTTTATTGACTCAATAATTGCTACGTTGCTATTTTTTTTATGATTGATTCAATAATGGCTACAGTTGATATTTTGTAGTATTGATTCAATAATTGTCGTTGCACAGTATTTCACGTTATCAACTCAATAATTCATATTATTTGAATAATATTATTAGATAGCATTATTGACAATGTCTAAGGAAGTTCTGTCTAGGAGGGGTTATTTAATTGCGCGCCAGTAAGGAGAAGTCCTTATCGGAAGGCCCCCTCTGTCCTGGGAACGACCTGGTTGTCAATATTGTAGTTCTATAATATTATTTGTGAATAATTAATTATTAATTTATATGATAAGGAAATATTTATTTTGTGGATATAAAAGAAGGAATTTGTGCTGATGTGTTTTTATCAGTATTTTGGTGTGAAAAATCATCCGTTTATGGATTTCGGATAATTTATGTTGGGAATTTGGAAAAATTTTCTTCTGCAAAGTTGTAGAGAATTAAATTTCCTATAGAAGGACACATCATTTGTATTTTTCTGACAAAGGGGCTATTTATTATGAATTATTGAAGTTTCGAAAAATAAATATTATTTTATAAATGGTGGGCCCCACTTTTGTTGTTTTGTTGAAAAAAATCAGATGTTTGAAGCAGCCGGCGGCTGGAGAAGTTTTGTAAAAATAATATTATTTTATTATTTTAGTCTCCTTTGGCATCCTAAGCTTTTCCTATAAATAGGGTGCTTAGGTTAGAATTGAAAATCACACCAGAATTCTAAGTTTTCTCTCTCCATAATATCGAGCGTATTTTTGTGAGTATTTCTATACTTTGAGTATTAGTATTTAGCGCAAGTTTCCGTCAATATTATATCCGATATTCCAGTCAGAGGTACTATCTTTTTGAGGTAAGGGATGTTATTTTCTTTCGTAAATGATGTTATTCTTTTCAATATCATTATACAGAAATATTGTCATGAATTTTGTTATGAAATTCTTATTTTTCCCGTCGGGGTTACTATTCACGTATACGGCACTATTCACGTATACGGCACTATTCACGTATACGGCACTATTCACGAGAAAATTTATTTTTCTTCTAATTGTCCAAATTGTCTGTTAAGGTTACTATCTTTGATTGTATCCAAGTTTTGGGCTTTATTCTTGAATTTTGCTTCACAAAGTATTATTATGGATTATTCTTGAATTTGGATAAACTAAATGACGAATCCCTAATCTTTGTCTTTTATCTCACTGGATTCGTTTTGTTTAAAATGTTTTTCATCATCCTCAGTCCTAAAAGTTGATGTAACTGAATATCTTTGGCCTGTAGAGCAAAGATGAATGATTACCTGATGAATATCTTTGGCCTGTAGTGCAAAGATGACAGGTGTTGAGATGAACATGACTACTGATGATGCAAATGAATATCTTTGGCCTGTAGTGCAAAGATGAATATTGATTCGAGATGTATATTGATTGATGTTACAGGGATAAAATATTGGTGATGGACTTTTAAACCATAGAAGATAGTAGACTTCATTCTCTACTTAACTCTTCTAATGATTTGTTATTTCCGCTGCGAATATTGATCTAAAACTTGTTGTCCATAATATTTTATCTGAACTGTTGAAGACTAACGATAATTTATTTTTCATTATCTTAGTCATAATATTCTTTACTGGGCTAGTTGAGCTCACCCTTTTCATCTGTTGTCCTCTTCAGGAAATGAGAATGTTGCGGGGACTAGTCGGGGGACAGAGTGATGGTCCGAGTTAGAGCAGTAGTAGTCCTCACTATTTCTGATAAATAGTGTGATAATAATTGTAATGAGGACTTAGTTTGAATCTTAATATTTTCTACATATTTGTACTGAGACTCACAGTTGTGTGGTCGTATTTTGCACGACCGTATGATATAAAGTTTGTATTTGAATTCTGTACCATGTATTTGGCGACTCAGAATGGGTTGGGTTGAATGGACCTATTCTGGGGGCGTCACAGTTGGTATCAGAGCTTAGGGATATGATCTCTGGCGGAGATCGGGGAATAGAACTAGGAGGGGAGAGACGAGTAAATCCTTCGCTAGTGTGTCCTACCTAAGCTTATGTGGTATTTAATTGGTCAGTCGGAGCATAGGGTTAATATGTGATATGTTGACTTGTTTAATTAACCCTTGTTTTATGGCAGTATTTGAGAATGGCAGCTGAGAACGTTAACAACGAAGTGAATGAGACCGTGGAGACACCTTTAATCGTTAACCAGGAGAACGTGCAACAAGAGGGCAATGTTCATCCTGAAAATAACGCTGGTCAGACGATAAACGATGAGATGTTTAGAAGTTTTTTGCAGTTCATGCAAAATCAGACGAGGGAGACTCGTGTGCAACATACAGGTGGAGATAATAACAACACGAGAGCTGTCACTGCTAAGCAGTTCAAAGAATTGGGACCACCAGAGTTTCTGGGAAAGCCGGATCCGATCAAAGCGGAGACGTGGATTAAACAAATTACCAAGATATTTGATGTCTTGGGATGTACAGAGGAACAGAAGGTTCCATTCGCCACGTTTATGTTCCGTGGAGAGGCAGATTACTGGTGGGAATCCGTGAAGCGTACCCAGCCTGCCGCACTCCAGATGTCTTGGGAAGCGTTCCAGAAACTGTTTAATGACAAGTACTTTCCTGAAAGTATTCGTCATATGAAGGAAGTAGAGTTTATCAGACTCGAGCAAAACAACATGACGGTATCCCAGTACGAGGCTAAGTTCGCGGAGCTGTCCAGGTTTGCACCTCATTTGGTGGAGAATGAGGAACGTATGACGCGGATGTTTCTAAGAGGTTTGAAACCCGAAATACATCAATACCTCATTTCTCATAAGTTTTCTTTATATTCGGATGTAGTAAACAGGGCCCAGTTATTGGAACGAGATAATGATTATGTTCAACCAAGGGACCACAACCAAGGTCGTACTGGTGGCAGTAGTCATCGGAGCAATGACAACCAGCGAGGAGGAAAGTATGACAGAAGCGGTAACCACTCCGGTGGTTATCGTGGCCATGATAGTAGAAGAAGCGAATCGGGAGGAGATTTCAAAAAGAGAAGGTATAACAATGAGAACGCGAAGATGTCAACATCAGCACCAGCATCAACTGTTTCGAGGGGAGGAGAACGACCACCGGTTGTATGCTTTAAATGCGGGAAAGAGGGACATATCAGCCCAAACTGCCCACAACAGTTCAAAGGATGCTATAACTGTGGAAAGGAAGGACATATAGCTCGAGATTGTCCTGTTGCGAAACCAAGTTCAGCGGGGGTGGTGATTCCAAAGGCGGTTGCAGACAAGTCAAAGTCGGTGATTCCTGGAAGAGCGTTTGTCGTTACAGCCCAAAACGCGAGGAATCCACACGAGGTGATTACGGGTAAGCTGATCATAAACTCTTGCGAAGTTTATACCTTGTTAGATACCGGTGCTACCCATTCCTTTATTTCACCTGCTTGTGCTCAATGTTTGAACTTGACTTCTGATAAATTAGACTTTGACTTATCTGTTGAAACTCCGTTAGGAGAAACCTTTGTTACATCTACAGTTTACAAATCTTGCTTGATTCAGATTGGTACCCTTACCTTACCTGTTGATCTTATATCTTTGAAAATACTTGCATTTGACGTGATTTTAGGAATTGACTGGTTAACCACTTACCATGCCAAAATTGATTGTTTTCGTAAGGTTGTTAGTTTTCATATTCCTAATCAACCTGTTGTGCGAATCCAAATCACCAAACCACTAAAATCAGTCAATATCATTTCAAGTCATAAAGCTATTCGTTTATTGAAAAACGGATGTCAAGCTTTCTTAGCTCATGTCACTGATCTAAATCAGAATACATCAGATTTGAATGATATTTCCGTTGTTAATGAGTTTCCTGATGTATTTCCCGAAGAACTTCCCGGTCTACCCCCAGAACGTGAAGTTGAATTCTTTATTGACCTTGAGCCCGGTACAAAGCCCATTTCTAAAGCCCCATATCGAATGGCTCCTATTGAACTTCAGGAGTTAAAGGTCCAATTACAAGAGTTGTTAGACATCGGTTTTATTCGTCCTAGTACGTCTCCTTGGGGTGCTCCTGTTTTATTCGTAAAGAAGAAAGACGGGAGTATGCGACTTTGCATTGACTATCGGGAGTTGAACCATGTCACCATCAAGAATAGGTATCCGTTACCTCGTATTGATGACCTGTTCGACCAGTTGCAAGGAGCGCAATTTTTTTCAAAGATCGATCTTCGTTCTGGATATCATCAGTTGAAGATTAAAACTGAGGATATTCCAAAGACTGCTTTCAGAACACGGTACGGGCATTATGAGTTCTTAGTCATGTCTTTTGGATTGACTAATGCTCCTGCTGCTTTCATGGATATGATGAACCGTGTATTTAAGGAGTATTTAGATCAATTCGTTGTTGTCTTTATTGATGACATTCTCATCTATTCTAAAAGCCGTGAAGATCATGAACACCACTTGAAGCTGGTACTTCAAAAGCTTCGTGAGAACAAGCTATACGCCAAGTTAAAAAAATGCGAGTTCTGGCTTGAGGAAGTAGCATTCCTTGGGCACGTGGTATCGAAACATGGAGTATCTGTTGACCCGGCGAAGATTGAAGCAATACAAAGCTGGGAGCAACCTAAGTCGGTGACCGAAGTACGAAGCTTTCTGGGCTTAGCTGGTTATTATCGGAGGTTCGTAGAGGGATTTTCTCGAATCGCTACTCCATTAACACAGTTGACTCGGAAAGATACGAAATTCGTTTGGAGAGAAGAATGCGAGAAGAGCTTCCAAGAGCTCAAGAGGAGACTTATTTCGGCACCTGTTCTGACAATACCATCTGGTTCGGATGGATTTGTTATCTACAGCGATGCTTCAGGCAAAGGGTTAGGATGTGTTCTCATGCAACATGGGAAAGTCATAGCCTATGCCTCGCGACAACTCAAAGAATATGAGAGGAATTATCCTACTCATGATCTAGAGTTGGCAGCAGTCGTTTTCGCGTTGAAGATCTGGAGACATTACTTGTACGGAGAGAAAGTGGAGATTTATACAGATCATAAGAGCCTTAAATATTTCTTCACTCAGAAGGAACTCAACATGCGGCAACGACGTTGGCTTGAGCTGTTGAAAGATTACGATCATACCATCCAATACCATCCTGGAAAAGCGAACGTGGTAGCTGACGCGTTGAGTAGAAGATCATATGTGGGAACGAGTGCGATGATGTCAAGTATACGTGTAGAACCAGCTTTGCTTGATAAAGTTAAAGCTGCTCAAGCTACAGATGCGGAGCTGATGAAGATGAAGAAGAAGGTGCAATTCCAGAAGCAAGAATCGATGAAGAGGGAATACTTCGAGTCAACTCCAGACTTTGTGTTCCTAACGATTCTGACTTGAAGTATAGAATCATGATGGAGGCACACAACACACCGTTTGCGATCCATCCTGGGAGTACTAAAATGTATCGTGATCTTCGACATACATTTTGGTGGAGCAATATGAAGAGAGAGATCGCGGAGTTCATCTCTAGATGTTTAACTTGTCAACGTGTAAAGGAGGAGCATCAAGTACCGAAGGGTCCATTGCAACCACTGGAGATTCCGAAATGGAAGTGGGAACACATTACGATGGATTTCGTTACGGGTCTTCCCAAGGTTTCTCAAGGCTTAGATGCGATTTGGGTTATTGTTGATAGATTAACCAAGTCTGCTCATTTCTTGCCGATACGAGAGACTTATTTCCTTGAACGTCTTGCTCATATGTACGTGAATGAGATTGTGAGATTGCATGGCATGCCAGTATCCATAGTTTCGGATCGTGATCCCAGATTTACTTCACGATTTTGGATCAGTTTGCAGAAAGCTATGGGTACGGATTTACGATTCAGTTCGGCTTATCATCCTCAAACAGACGGACAATCGGAAAGGACTATCCAAACTCTTGAAGATCTATTGAGACTCTGTGTTCTAGACTTCAAAGGGAGTTGGGATAAGTATTTACCATTGGTGGAATTCTCCTACAACAACAGTTATCAGGCAAGTATAGGCGTAGCTCCATTCGAAGCGTTGTATGGGAGAAAGTGTCGTTCTCCAGTATGTTGGGATGAGGTGGGTGAAGCAACATTGTTGGGACCAGAGTTAGTACGTATGACTACAGAAAAGATCCAAATAATCCGACAACGTATACAGACGGCACAGGATCGACAAAAGAGTTATGCAGATCTTCATCGAAAAGACGTGGAATTTAATGTTGGGGACCATGTGTTACTACGTATTGCTCCGTGGAAAGGAGTTACGAGGTTCGGGAAGAGAGGAAAGCTCAATCCACGATTCATTGGTCCATTTGAGATTCTTGACCGAATAGGAAATGTGGCTTATAGACTCGCTTTACCTCCAAGCATGTCTCGTGTTCATAACGTGTTTCACATATCCGTGTTACGCAAATATGTGAAGGATCCAAACCGCATTATTGAGTTAGAACCAGACGAGATAGCTGAAGATTTAACGTACGAGGAGGTACCTGTCAAGATCTTGGATAGGAAGGAGCATGTCCTACGCTCGAAAATTATACCTCAAGTTAAAGTTTTGTGGAGAAACCATGCAATTGAGGAAATGACCTGGGAGTTGGAATCGGAAATGAAAGCGAGGTATCCTCACCTTTTCGACATACCAGGTACGTACGTCAATTTCGAGGACGAAATTTCATAAGGAGGGGAGGTTGTAAGACCCCAACTTTTATGAATAAAGATTTAATTTTCTTTATATATTATTTCGAAATAGTAAGGTGTTGACTTGATAAATATGAAAGTTATGGGTGAAATGTGCAAATATTTTTAAAATGAGCAAGTGGTTATAAAATATTCTTGTTGTCGGGGAATATTCGTTTGGTCGTGGAATATTCTTGTTGTCGGGGAATATTCGTACGACGGCGCAGTTATTTGTGGACCCCACAACGGAATAACTGTCGGATATAGAAAGCGACAGAAATAACTTTTTACAAGATAACGACGTAGTTGTTACCGTTAGTACTGTTGAATTCCCGGTGGTTAAAATACAGTACGCGGTGGTGCGCAGTAGCACACGGTATTGCACAGTATTTCGAATTATTGAGTCTTACGTGAGAAGGAACCTACTCAATTATTGTTACAGTATTTACTGTTCAATATTTTATATTATTGACTCAATAATTGCTACGTTGATATTTTATATTATTGACTCAATAATTGCTGCATTGATATTTTATTGACTCAATAATTGCTACGTTGCTATTTTTTTTATGATTGATTCAATAATGGCTACAGTTGATATTTTGTAGTATTGATTCAATAATTGTCGTTGCACAGTATTTCACGTTATCAACTCAATAATTCATATTATTTGAATAATATTATTAGATAGCATTATTGACAATGTCTAAGGAAGTTCTGTCTAGGAGGGGTTATTTAATTGCGCGCTAGTAAGGAGAAGTCCTTATCGGAAGGCCCCCTCTGTCCTGGGAACGACCTGGTTGTCAATATTGTAGTTCTATAATATTATTTGTGAATAATTAATTATTGATTTATATGATAAGGAAATATTTATTTTGTGGATATAAAAGAAGGAATTTGTGCTGATGTGTTTTTATCAGTATTTTGGTGTGAAAAATCATCCGTTTATGGATTTCGGATAATTTATGTTGGGAATTTGGAAAAATTTTCTTCTGCAAAGTTGTAGAGAATTAAATTTCCTATAGAAGGACACATCATTTGTATTTTTCTGACAAAGGGGCTATTTATTATGAATTATTGAAGTTTCGAAAAATAAATATTATTTTATAAATGGTGGGCCCCACTTTTGTTGTTTTGTTGAAAAAAATTAGATGTTTGAAGCAGCCGACGGCTGGAGAAGTTTCGTAAAAATAATATTATTTTATTATTTTAGTCTCCTTTGGCATCCTAAGATTTTCCTATAAATAGGGTGCTTAGGTTAGAATTGAAAATCACACCAGAATTCGAAGTTTTCTCTCTCTATAATATCGAGCGTATTTTTGTGAGTATT
The DNA here is from genome assembly GCA_020205555.1 of Panax stipuleanatus. Classification (NCBI taxonomy): domain Eukaryota; kingdom Viridiplantae; phylum Streptophyta; class Magnoliopsida; order Apiales; family Araliaceae; genus Panax; species Panax stipuleanatus. The sequence continues at coordinate 106,455,131 of CM035115.1, forward strand.
TCTATACTTTGAGTATTAGTATTCAGCGCAAGGTTCCGTCAATATTATATCCGATATTCCAGTCAGAGGTACTATCTTTTTGAGGTAAGGGATGTTATTTTCTTTCGTAAATGATGTTATTCTTTTCAATATCATTATACAGAAATATTGTCATGAATTTTGTTATGAAATTCTTATTTTTCCCGTCGGGGTTACTATTCACGTATACGGCACTATTCACGTATACGACACTATTCACGTATACGGCACTATTCACGAGAAAATTTATTTTTCTTCTAATTGTCCAAATTGTCTGTTAAGGTTACTATCTTTGATTGTATCCAAGTTTTGGGCTTTATTCTTGAATTTTGCTTCACAAAGTATTATTATGGATTATTCTTGAATTTGGATAAACTAAATGACGAATCCCTAATCTTTGTCTTTTATCTCACTGGATTCGTTTTGTTTAAAATGTTTTTCATCATCCTCAGTCCTAAAAGTTGATGTAACTGAATATCTTTGGCCTGTAGAGCAAAGATGAATGATTACCTGATGAATATCTTTGGCCTGTAGTGCAAAGATGACAGGTGTTGAGATGAACATGACTACTGATGATGCAAATGAATATCTTTGGCCTGTAGTGCAAAGATGAATATTGATTCGAGATGTATATTGATTGATGTTACAGGGATAAAATATTGGTGATGGACTTTTAAATCATAGAAGATAGTAGACTTCATTCTCTACTTAACTCTTCTAATGATTTGTTATTTCCGCTGCGAATATTGATCTAAAACTTGTTGTCCATAATATTTTATCTGAACTGTTGAAGACTAACGATAATTTATTTTTCATTATCTTAGTCATAATATTCTTTACTGGGCTAGTTGAGCTCACCCTTTTCATCTGTTGTCCTCTTCAGGAAATGAGAATGTTGCGGGGACTAGTCGGGGGACAGAGTGATGGTCCGAGTTAGAGCAGTAGTAGTCCTCACTATTTCTGATAAATAGTGTGATAATAATTGTAATGAGGACTTAGTTTGAATCTTAATATTTTCTACATATTTGTACTGAGACTCACAGTTGTGTGGTCGTATTTTGCACGACCGTATGATATAAAGTTTGTATTTGAATTCTGTACCATGTATTTGGCGACTCAGAATGGGTTGGGTTGAATGGACCTATTCTGGGGGCGTCACATGTTAGGCACCCCACAACTCCCGTGTAAACACGGTACCACATCTTTTCAATATTTCCCTTAAAAAAACTAAAATGCTTGTGTGAATGCTGTTTTGAAAATTAGGCCTATGTTTGATTGATTGAAAGTAGTGTTTTGCTTCGTTGAACGTATATACGAAGGGTTTGATTTGATTTGCAAAAAGTCTTTGATTTGATTTGTAAAAGTATTTGATTTGTTTTGCAAAAGATTTTCTTTTGATTTGAATTGAAAATGATGTTTTGAAAGCTGGTTTATAAAACCCTTACGCTAGCATAGGAATTGAAGCCTGTTGATACTTTCATTTTTTATCTTTATAGCCTTAAGGCTTGCAGTTGAATGGTGATTTGTCGGGTTGCGAAGCATCCTCAACCACAAAATATATACAAGTGTCGGTCTCCTCGTGGGCATGAAAACCATCGGAGGGACTCTGACACAATAAACTATATTTTTCACTATGTTGAGACCTTAAATCCGGATAACCGTTTTAAGGTCTTTGCATTTACATTTTACAGAAAAACTGGCAGGGTACATTCGTAAAGCGGAGTTTGTCCATCGTGGAAATCAGATTCTGATCAATTTGTTCGTGAATCCCACGATTCCTAAGCTCACATGAGAGTAGCCAATAAACCTGCACAGTTTAAATTTGTACAGAAACAGATATCTATCCCAATATTACCAGAATCGAGGATTCGTCAGTAAATCCTGGTTCGCACCTGGCCGAAGCGACTCGTTCCCACTAGATAAAGATCTAAGGGACGCGAGGTTGCTTTTGTGACTGAAAAATGCTGATTCATATCGAATGAATATTTAGAGCATTAATTTAATGAAAAGCAAATAAAGCCAAGATATATACACATTATATATATATATATATATATATATATATATATATATATATATAAGCTGTAAAGGGCGATGGGTTTTCACACCGGTGCCTGGACTAGAATTGAAATATATATATATATATATATATATATTGACATAAAAGTAGTTAACCAAGACTGGGAAGAGAACCCAGTGGTGGTGAATGATGCTTATATATGCATATTTATATATAAATACAGTAAAAAGGCCACAGGATAATCCAGGCCGAACTGAAATGTAAATGTACAGAAATGTAGTCAACCAAGGACTAGGAAGATAACCCAGTAATGGTGAAGTGTGCAAAAATAGTATAAGGGCCACAGAATAATCCAGGCCGGACAGAAATATATAAATAAATATATATATATATATATATATATATATATATATATATATATATTGACAGAAATGTAGTCAACCAAGACTGGAAAGAGAACCCAGTGGTGGTGAAGGCTGCTTATATATGCATAAATATATATAAAAGCAGTAAACTACCTCAGATTTGACATCTGGGCTTGACATAATTGAAAAGTTAGTATATATATAGTTAAATAAACATGGGAAAAAGCCAAACCAGGACTGGAAAGAGAACCCAGTTCGGCGAAGTTTCTTAAAACGAAGGTGCTAGTGCACTGAAGCTGTTAGAGCTGCCGGATCGTCAATCCGAGTTGTAGAAATGCCAAAAATTGAGTTTATGTACAAAAATGTACCAAATTTTGATGAAAACGGCCATGGAACTAAGTTCCGGGCATATTTAGAAAACAAAGTTTGATATGCAAGTGCAAAACAGTGCAAAGAAGTAGGAATCACTTTCTGATCTTAAAAATACTTACAATGGACTGCTACACGAGCTTTTTGCCAAATCGTAGGCTCTAAACGTCAGAATCTATCGGTTATTTTCTGATATGTGGTAGTATGTGGGTATATCTACGGGTTAGAGTGAAAAAAATTTGGGTTTAGAAGAGGTGAAAAAGTCAGAAAATTAAACGGACAGAGGTTCGCTGCGTTTTTTCTTTTTTTTTGAAATGAGTGGGGTCACCTCATATATATAGGCCAGGGAGCCTCCACCCTACTTGTTGCTACCGCAGGTAGAGGTGCGGCTCCCCTGGTGGGGCCCATGTGCCTGGTTTCGTCGTCTCGAAGTACATGCACTCCGAGCAACGCGAGGTCGAAGTCAAAACTTTCTAACTTTTGATCGAAGCGTCCGTTTGAGGCGTGCGATACCTTTCCGGAAAGCCCTTGCCGAGATTGTCACAATGACATGGGATAAAACATTTTCCAAGTCCAAGAAGATGGGTTCATAACCATGTCTTTGATTCCCCACAGTTTATCCGTTGAGCTGTCTTGCGCTGTTTGCACTCGGGATCTTCGTTATGGTTTGTTCTGACCTTGTTGGCATCAATTCGGCCTATGTTTGACCGAATTGGCTTGAGGTTGGTAAAATAACCATTTTGCCCCTCCCGGGGTTGCCTTCAGTGGCGGCATGGACTTTGGTTGACTTTCGGGAGTTGTTTCCAAGACTTGGATCCCATTCAAGTCTGTTTGTCCTCAGTGTAATCTCTGAAGTTGACTTGGTCGCTCCAAGTTTTCCTCTGGAGATGTTGTGGAGCTTCAAGTTCGTTCTTAAAGTTGACTTGATTTTCTGGGTTGCGACCGGGGCTGACCTGTACCTCCCGGGCTGAGACCGGGGCTGAGTTGACATCTTGAGACTGGTGTTCGAGGCTGTGGTTGTCCCGATATTGGTGATCGGCGTTGATTTAAAGGGCTCGATATTGAGATCGGGGTTGATCTAACGGTCCGATTGGAGATCGAAGTTGATTTGATGTCCCGATATTGAGATCGGAGTTGATTTGACAGTCCGATTGGATATCGGAGTTGATTTGATAAGGCAATTTTACCCTCCTACAGTGTTAGTATCGGGGCAGGAAATTTCGAGTGTCTACAGAAAAGAGTAATGGAAAATGACTATGAGTTTTTACCAGCTCCTCATTTTTAGTTGTTATAACTTTATTTCCTTGCATCTAACTAATAGACCATGTGTAATTTTTGGTGTTCTGAGTATAAATTTTGGATGATTTGCTTCTCTTATTTCAAGTAAAACTTATTTGAAACTTATTAAAAGATATGAAAACTAGTTTATGCTTAGAAATTAATTCATGATTTTGTTTGAATATAGAAAGGAAATTTGGTTTGAGGTTTTGAGTATTTAGAGAATCATTCAAATTGAATTATGACAAGTAACCGACATGAGTTTCTAAATTATATTTAAATATTTTTTATTTAAAATTCCTTTTTAAATTTCGATTATGAATATTTATTACAATTTGTGAACATTATTATGATTATTTAATATTATGATTAATTCAAGTTTTCTTTATTTAACTTTAATAAAAAAAATTAATTAAAATCCACTCTGCTGGAAAAGAATTCTTGATCCGCCCGTAATTGTAGTTATTGCCCTTTGTAAGTAATAAACAAAACTATCATCATTATCATTCACAAATCATACCAATCAAGTGAATCAATATCAACAAATAATAACAGGAGATGATAATCTCTCTTTAAATCAGCCGGACACAACAACATATATACTTATTAATTAGTAGAATCGATCTTAAAGAATAATTAATTAACTTAAACTTTGACGTTGAAAGAATTGCAATTAGTCCTCACTTCTCCCTGCGAACCAGTTTTAACACCCAGCATACTTAACTTCTCCATTGCTTGCGCAAAATCTCTGAAGAAGGAATTCTGGTCCCTAGCGTATTCTTCAACCAGAGACTTCGTTCTCGGGTCATTGATTAGCAAATGATCGGATGGCAGAATATCCAAACCCCTTATCAAGTTCAAGAAAAAATTGTTATCGAACTTTCCTGGTGACATGGGGTCCAAGAAGGCTGCCATGGCCGGATTTGCGGTGTAATTGGAGCACATTGTCCTCAAACGCTGCGCAAAGGCCGGGTTCAGAGACGGGTCGATTTCTGAAGTGGGGCTGAAGTTAAAAATCCTCTTGGCAAACTCACTGCAGTGGGCAAAACCAATGGTGTGACCACCACCGGTTAATGCTACCATTTCTCGGATGGTTAAGCCCTTATTTGCAAATGCCACAATCATTTGCTCTAACGTATGGTTTGACCTAGACAAGTTCCCCTCGATATGGGACGCTAGAGAGACTAAACCATCTTTTCGTCCCAACAAGATTTTGTAGAATGGGCCGCCTACTTGCTTGATAAGGTGGCGTGTGGCAGAGGCGAGAATATCAGAGCAAGAGACCACGCCAGGGCAAGCGAGTTCGAGGGCGGTCTTGGCACGGACAACAACGTCAAAGGCATCTCCAGGGAGGGAATGGTTGATTTCCTCATCTCTCTCAGTTAGGTTTTTGGGGTTGGGGTTGATGAGGACGGAAGCGTCGCAGCCCTCCACCATGCAGTCATGGAAGAAGACGCGGAGGGTGGCGGCTGCGGTGGTAGGGTTGGAGGATTGCTTAGGGGTGATAACTTCTCGCATGATCTTGTCAAAATCGGGACAGGATTTTGCATAGTAGTCGAGGCTCAGCTTGGATTGGGAGACGGGGATCATGGAGGAGAGTGAGGAAAACATTAGGAGGAAAGTTATTGGGAGCAACATGGCTAACAACTAACTGTGGTTATGATATTATGGTTAAGGTTATGGGGAGAGGAAAAAGATCTAAGAGCGAGACCTGCTTCCTCTCAAAAAGAGGGATGTGAGGGAGGGGAAAAATAAAGGGAGGAAAGATTAGAGGAAGCAGAAAGTAGTTAATTTGGAGGTGTCAGAAAATTGGTGAAGAAAACTACGGTAAATAGTAATGGGTAAAATGTGGTTAGGAGATTCTCAGGACAAGGATGGGTCGGAATTTATGAAGAGGGGAGAAATAGAAAGCGAATTAAAGAAAAATGAGTTTGATTTGTTTGAAGATTAATTGCACTGTAATGCATTACATGGATGTTTTAATTTAGAGGCATGCCAGATGACAGTAGAATTATTTGTGGTAAGCATTAGTTGCGCTTGACCTCTACCAACATGTGTGGGCAGGGAATGCGGCCTAGCTAATGTACTACCTCCTCCATTCAATTTTATCTTCTTTTTTTCTCTTTTGAATAATTTAACGTTTGCCCTCTTATTTTCTTATTTACTCAAATATTCTTCTGGATTTTTAGTTTTTTTGAAGCTCCATATTTTGGAGTTGAAGTATAAATACAATGAATTCTCGGAATTAAATATAAATTTCTAAGTACAATAACCAAACCAAATTTGATATAATGAGAAAAATAAATCTCACATAATGAAAAAATAAATAAATGAATAATACATTATATATCTTCTATATTTATAAAATCAATGTTGGTATTACAAAAAAGACCAACACACTACATTCGTAATCAGAACATAACAATTTTGTGAAAGTAGTATACCCTCACGCCAATCATATTGGATGTGATAAGTATTTATTTTATTATCTTGTTTATTTATTAATAAAAAAATTTATTTAATTAAATGTAATTTTATTTATGTTTAATTGGTTAAATTAAATAAATGTGATAAACTCATATTTTTTGAGAAATACTTTTAGAATCATGATGATGATCATGCTAATGAGATTTAAATTCTAGATAGCTCAAAAACTAAAATGTTCCTAATCGTTGGATTATTAATGTGGGTTACTGATTTTGGATAGATTAGTGCAGACTATGCTTGCTTTGTTGAAGAGGATGATTGATCTCATAATTATTTGTGTAGGGACCTCTACAAAACAAAAATAGCCTTTTGTGATGGCTCAAATTCATTATATAAATTCCAAAAATCATCACAAAAGGTTTTGGTGATGACTTTAGCCGTCACGAAGGTCATCTTATTTACCCCCATTATGAAAGCCTTTTTGTGATGGTTTTGACAATCACACAAACGCTTAATACTTTTATGATGATTAATACAATCACATTAACACGTAATCTATTGTGATTGTCCAAGCCATCACAAAAAACACATGACTTTAGGGATCAAAGGTAAGAATGTAAATCTCTTTTTACCTACAATGTATCTCACTATATTAACTATATCAAATGATATTTGTAGGATTTGAACCTTCTCCCATTTGTAAACTAAATAATAAGTATTACCATTACACCAAAATCTAGATCATGATTATAATATTAAAATAAAATACAAAAGGAAGCATATGTGAGTTGACTTACTAATTAAGCAACATTAGTCTCACATAAGATTTGGTGATTACAATGGCAGTCACAAATACTCTATAATGATGGTAAAAATAGTTATCATTGAGAGCCATCATATATTTTATTGTTTTGTGATGACTTAAAAAATCCATCACAAAATACCTTCTTTTTGTAATTGCAAAAAAAGTCGTCACAAAAATTTAACTTTTTAATGATTGTTATGACAGTCATAAAATATTGTTTTGATTATTTTTTTCATTAAAATATTGTTGATAGCTTAAATGAAATCACGAAAAGGGTATATATATCCTTAAGTGATGGCTTAACGCGTCATAAAAAGAAAATTTATTTTGCATGAAAAATTTGGTGATTGACATGGTCATCATAATTATAATACATTGATGGAAAAATTAACCATCACTAAGAGCCATCATATATACTATTATTTTGTGATTGCTCAAAAAGTCCATCACAAATTATCATCTTTTGTGATTGTTTTTAAAAACTGTTACAAAGTTCTGTCACGTATTCTATTTTTCTAGTAGTGACACTAAAGCAAGTATATAAGTGTTTATTAGAAAATAAGTTCACTGAACGCGATTCGCTTAAAAAAAATCTAAAAAATATCTAATGGAGTTTTACTTGGCTGACAATAGGAGTTCTTATAGTGATAGTTGTACAAGTGATCATTGGACTTGAGACCATCATAGTACCTTGTGTATTTTGAATTATACTTTGTCATATTTCTTAATACTTCAGAGTGTGTCATAGGGTATGTTCGGGTGTAATTAAATGTACATGGAGGTAGGTAAATAATCAACAAAGGATCCACCACATCTAGTAAAGGGATAGAATGTCCTATGTGATTCGATAAATGACAATTTAGAAATCCTTAACCAATGTGAATGAAAATTAGAAAAGAGTTTCTAATTTACATTAATCGAGTTGTGCATTTGTGAATCGAAATGCATATGATTAAATAAATAAGACTTGTCAGTAATTCCATGTTGTATGTTTAATCAAGACATTGTATGGTAGAAGGATTGAATTAGACGGTAACTGTAGACACTCAAAATTTTGCTTTCCTTGGACTAACTTTTCAGGAGGGTAAAAGCGGAAATTCACTTCGGAGAAAACCCCGAGGTAGGGCAAAGGCATCTTTTCACTTCGGAGACAACCCCGTGGAGAAATCAAAGTGCCAACAATGCCTAGACATGACGCGGACCGAACGAGGATCGCAAAGCTGAGAAAGTATCCATAGGAAGTTACCGCAGTAATCATTGAACTGCGTACTATCAAGACGAGCCGATTGACTACCCTTGGAAACCGAAAGATACCTTTCAGCATACTGCATCATCTTCCCAGAATCCGATTACGTCAGACTCAACCTTATTTAGCAGCCTTTCTCAAGGAATTTTTGGGATTTTTGGGTACGGAGCTTAACTTTCACCAAACTGAGACTTAAGGTACGTACTTTAAGGCAACCAGACCCATAGGGCCCAGCCTCAAGTGTACCTGCTCCAACCGCAGGTACACCTGCGGCTGCCCCTAGAGCCCTATATCAGCAGCCAACAGCTAATTAATAAACACAAAAGAAGAAGAAGTTAGAGAGAGAAATGAGTTTTAGAGAGAGAAAGGCTCGGATCTTAACATACTTCATATTTGAGTTGTTTAATCTCATTTCTTGTACACTTTGAGTGTCTTGAGTGACATAGAGTGATATCGAGCCATAAAAAGCTTGTTTACGCGTGCCCCAAGGTGAAAAACGCTCATTTTAGCCACTCTCTTTGTAAATATTGTACAATATACTAGATTTATGTTATATATTGCTTGAATCTAGCTAGATCTTATTATTTTATACATATATTGTGGTGTAGGTGGTAGATCTATAGATCCCATTAAATATTTATTGCATATTTAGTTGTAAATCAAGTCCGGAGCCTAGATCTACCTAGATCTAAGCCGGATCTAGCTTTTTGAGTGGTTATTAAGCATGGAGCTTTAACCCGTATGCTTGATCGGTTTAGATCCATGGTAGATCTACGTGTTTACTTCTTTTGGTCAGTCCCGATTACCCTGTATAACCCTATATCTATATCTAGAGGCGAGGTGGTCCGAAATTGCTTGAAATGGTGATTTCAACAGATGAAATCACCTAATATCAAGTCTAGGACGTTGTACATACATATTTAAGTCTAATAATGTGAGCCTAAGAATCCAGGTTTCGAGATCCAATGATCAGATCTTGACTTGATTCCCACGATGGACGTTTCATTTTTCATATAATGTTTAAATAATGTGAAATCATTGTATATGTAATGTTGGGATCTTGAAAATGGATTCAAGAGGTTAGTCCCGAGAAGTTGGATTCAAGATCACGTGATAGTGAAAACTTTGATTGTGGGTGCTCGGAATCATCTTGATGGCTTCCATGCCAGATGATGATTCGACCCTTTTTTAGCGCTTTCTAGCATGCATTTTCACCAAAAACGATTTCCAAGTCAAAATAGCAAAGAGCTTTCATAATAATAATAAAGCGATTTGGGGATAGACATTTAGATAATAAATGGAAGTATCAAAGGATCTCGATTCCTATTTGACTAAGGATTTGAAAACTTTATTTTCAAAACATCATTGATATATTGTGTTCTAAAAATAAACTTTTATATAAATCAAATCCTTTATGCATAAGGTTAAAGGGGTACAACACTACTGATCAGTGGGATTTATACCAGCGAATCGAGCACTCAAAGCCTGAAGAAGTTGCATGTTTATCTTATTATATACTGCTTTTATATATTTTTTGTTATTATTTGGCCTAAAAGTGTTTTGCAGGAGTTGTTAGGTCATTTTCAGCTTTTAAAGGGCAAATCTATCTTTTTCATAGAGCCGGCGCCGCAGCCCCGGGTTTCCTTTGTAAACTGGCGTCGCAGCCCCAGCCCTTTGCTAGCAAGGCCCGGTGCCAGCGCCGCAGCGCCAGACGCCTGCCAGCTCACCACCTGCCAGCGCCGCAACGCCTATACAAAGATGGCATCGTAGCGCTACAAATTAACCAGAGGGCTTTGACCAGCGCCGCAGCGCCAGTCCAAGGCATAATGAGCGCCACCTCTGATTTTTTGGCAGAAAACCTTAGTTAATGACCTAGCTGCTTAAGACTTTCAATACTTCACTTATTGCAGCAGCTAGAGCTTAGGAGATACACTTAGAATATAGATTAGGAGAGATAACTTAGCAAGAGAGAAAAGTTGGAGCTTGAATTCTTCTAGGATCATTGCATCCTGGATTGCTCTAACTCTACACGGAGAAGAGATGAGTTGGAGCCAGAAAAATTCAATAGAGGAGTTTTCTTTATCCAAAACTTTCATTTATTTGTGTAATTTTGAGCATGTTAAACACTATGATAATGTTATTTAGTTCTATAATTATGAACTAATTACATTTCTAGGATTGCAATGTAACCTAATGTTTAGTTTAATCGAGTTTCTCTCCTATTTATTTTATGAATCACGTTTGAATGGGTTGTTGCATTTCATGTTTATTGATTGATTGCTTGATTAAGGAATTGATATGGCTATTATTTGATATTAGAAAATGGATTTTAATGCCTAGCCCTAAATGTAAAAACACTTGTTATGTCCATTCCTATGGGAATGAGAGCATATTTTGCATAATAAAATATGAATATATCTATTTGCCTTGTGTAATTATTGAGAACTAAGCTTAATGACCCTTAGACTAATTATTTTCACCATAGGAATGATTTATTTAGCTAAGGAATTGCATTTGACCATCGGAAGAGGCTTATGTATACTTATCATTCTTGGTTGACCATTCTTATGATTCGTTAGATAATTTGGAGAGTTAGTAGATTAATCGACGCATTAGGGGAGTTGTAATCCTAGCTTGCCTTATTTGAAGCAACTCTATCTCACTTTTTACTATTTTTATTCATATTAGTTTTAAACACACCATCACTATTTACTTATTTAGATAAGACTGTATTGATATAATTTAATATTTGAATAGCACTAGTACTTTGTCCTCGTAGGTTCGACACTCTACTTATTTTTATATTACTTGTTAGACTACGTATACTTGCGCGAGTTTATTGATCGTGAAAACGACTAACAAGTTTTTGGCGCAATTGCCGGTGAATTAGTATTATTTGTTTTTCAATACTAATACTAATTCATAACAATCTTAATTTAAACTGATTCATCTGCTTAATCTTTCTCTCAGGTACTCTTGACACTGTATGCCACCTCATCGAAATCAGAATACAATACCTCTTGATCCTGAGGTTGACATAACTTTTAGAAGACTGAGAAGAGAAAGAGCTCGGGAAGTATAATGGCTGAGGAAATCCAAAAATTCCTAAGGGATTATGCCATGCTTCATATCACAGACATCTAAGCTAGCATACTACGGCTTGCGATTCAGGCGAATTTCTTTGAAATCAAGCCGGGCACAATTCAAATGATACAAAACAACGTTTAGTTCAGTGGGATGTCGAATGATGATCCGAACGATCATTTAATTAATTTCTTGGAAATCTGTGATACCTTCACATGGAACGAAGTCTCTGATGATGCTATCAAACTCAGACTGTTCCCGTTTACCCTTCGGGAGAAATACAAGAGCTGGTTGTATTCGCTTCCTCTGGGCTCCATTACAACATGGGCTGACCTGGCACAAAAATTAGTGGCGAAGTTCTTTTCACCGGCAAAAACAGCTAGGCTCAAACATGACATCACCTCTTTTACCCAATATGAATCTGAATCTCTCTACGACTTGTGGGAGCGATTTAAATATTTGTTGAGGAAGTGTCCACACCATGGGTTGCCCGAATGGCTTCTAGTTTAGACTTTTTATAACGGATTATCTGGCTTTACTCATTCGAGTATTGATGCCACATCTGAAGGGGCTTTTATGTCGAAGCATCATACCGTTGGTTATGAACTGATAGAGACAATGACAGCAAACAATTACCAGTGGCCTAATGACAGGCAAGCACCAAGGAAGGTGGCGGGGGTGTATGAGGTTGACACCGTTACTGCATTGTCTACACAGGTTGTTGCTTTGACTAAAAGATTGGACATTATATGGGTGCAAGCAGTGCAGAGTGTAGCTCCACTATGTGATTTGTGTGCGGGGAGCCAGCCGACTGATCAGTGCGCCATTGGCCCTAAATCAGTCAAATTTGTCTCAAATTACGAGCGGTAGTAGAATTCGAATCTCCCAACACACTATCATCCCGAATTGAGAAATCACCCAAATTTCTTGTGGAGCAACAACAACCAAGCTCAAACATCAACAACTAGACCAACATATGCTAATCCTCCCGGTTTTCAATCCCAGAATCAACACCAATAGCATCAACAAGGCTCTTACCAACCCCCACCTCCTCAGGACAGAAAGTCGAGTTTGGAAGATCTCCTCACGAGGTATATTGCTTAGAATGAGACAAGGAGCAATAGTCAAGAGGCATCCATCCGAAATCTGGAGGTCCAAATGGGACAAATAGAAACTGCACTGAATAGTCGCCCTCTAGGCACCTTGCCTAGCGACACTGATGTCAACCCCAAACGGGAGGGTAAAGAGTAATGCAAGGCTGTCACTCTTCAAAGTGGCAAGACAGTGAATGAGGCTGGAGGTGAGACCTCAATAGTGCAACAAGAAGTTGTTGATGAGGAAAACAGTGTTGAGCCGACTTGTGATAAGTCTGGGGGAGAAGAGAAGGTGCATGAGGAAAATAAAACACCAACCCCTACTGTTAACAAACCTAGTCCCGTGATTCAACAAGTACCATTTCCCTGGTGTCTGCAGAAACAGAAGCTAGACAAGCAATTCTTGAAGTTCTTGGAGATTTTTAAGAAACTCCACATCAATATCCTGTTTGCTGAGGCATTGGAACAAATGCCCAGCTATGTCAAATTCATGAAGGACATCTTGTCCAAGAAAAAGAAAATGGGGGACTACGAGACAGTAGCACTTATTGAGGAATGTAGTGCAGTTCTGCAGAATAAGCTTCCTCCTAAGCTGAAAGACCCAGGCAGCTTCATAATACCTTGCACAATTGGAGATTAGTTCATCGGGAAAGCCCAATGCAATTTAGGGGCTAGCATAAATTTGATTCCCCTATCTATCTACAGAAAGTTGGGGTTGAATGAGGCCAAACCTACAAGTGTAACTTTGCAGTTGGCAGACAGATCCCTCACGTACCCGAAGGGAATTGTGGAAGACGTCCTTGTCAAGACGGACAAGTTCATCTTTCCAGTTGATTTTATAGTTTTGGACTTCAAGGAAGATAGGGAGGTCCCTATAATCTTGGGGAGACTATTTTTAGCCATAGGTAGGACGCTTATAGATGTGTAAAAGGAGGAACAAAAAATGCGAGTACAAAACCAAGAAGTAACTTTCAATGTCTTCAGGTCAATGAAGTACCCCTCTACCTCTGAAGACTGTTTTTAGGTTAATGTGATTGACGAAGCTGTTCAGGAGGTGTTCTCTGAAAATTGTTATTCTGACTCACTTGAGGCTATTATGACGGGTGCTAGTAATATGGAAGAGCCTACTCATCTCGAGTATGCTTAGTGGTTAGATGCAATCCCGAGATCTAATCACTTCAAGCGCCAATTTGAAACATTGGATGAGCAATGAACATCTACTTCCCAGTCAAGGCCATCAATTATAGAAGAACTTGTGCTTGATCTGAAGCCGTTGCCGAGCAATTTAGGTATGCCTATCTTGGTGAGTCATCTACCTTGCCCGTTATCATTTCTGCATCTTTAGATGAGGCACAGGAAAAGAAGCTCCTTTGAGTTCTCAAGACATACAAAACAGCCTTGGGATGGTCTATCGTTGATATAAAAGGCATTAATCCCTCGTTTTGTATCTACAAAATCCTCCTCGAGGAGGGGTCTAAGCCTTCGATTGAGCATCAACGGCGGTTGAGCCCCATTATGAAGGAGGCGGTCAGAAAGGAAATAATTAAGTTGTTGGATGCGGGCATTATCTACCCGATCTCAGATAGTCTCTGGGTGAGTCCGATTCAATGTGTGCCTAAAAATGGCAGAATGACAATGGTTCCGAAGGAGAACAATGAGCTCATTCCTATACGGACGGTGACTGGGTGGAGGGTTTGTATGGACTACCGAAAATTGAACAAGTCCACATATAAGGATCACTTCCCTCTTCCCTTCATTGACCAAATGCTAGATAGACTCGCCGGGCACGAATTCTATTGTCTTCTGGATGGGTACTCGGGGTATAATCAAATAGCAATAGCACCCACAGACCATGAGAAAACCACATTTACATGCCCATATGGGACATTTGCCTTCTAGAATATGTCTTTCGGGCTGTGCAATGCTCCTGCAACATTTCAGTAGTGTATGATGTCCATCTTCTCTGATATGGTGGAACAGACACTAGAGGTGTTTATGGATGACTTCTCTGTCTTCGGGTGTAATACTCGTGAATTTTATAAATAATATTAATATTGATATTAATAAACTTGTGAATATTTATTTTAATATAAATGGTTATGTGGCATGAGATGGGATAACTCAATTAAAATAAATTGAATTCATGATTATTGACAAATGTGAAGAATTTAAGATGAGCTTATAAAATGTCTTATGTGGCACGATGATGGACTTAGTGATGGTTTAATTAAATTAAAGAATGAATGATTTAAATAAGTGGAAGGATTAATTAATATTATATTCTTTAATTAATTATTGCTATGAGTAATAGCATATTAATGAGTAAATGATATGATAGACTAATATTTATTATTATTAAATTATTGCTATATACAATAATGTGTAATGTGTGATCATATGTTATAACGTGACTACATCTATTTAATATAAAATAAGGTGTGACATTACAATGCGATTACATGATACATAAAATTATATGATAAAATTAGGTGAATCATATAATTCTATTAAAGTTACATAAATGAGCTTATGTGACAACATGATGTGTGGTGGGTAAATTAAATGTGTACTTTAATGTCATGGGAGAAATTAAATTAGAATAAATAAATATTTATTATTAAATATTTATTTCAATAATTATGTGTAATTGAAATAATAAAGTTTTATGAAAGTTATGGGTTGATAGTACTCTGCTAAATTATATTTCAGTATTATCTAGACTAACAAAATGTACATGGATAATATACTTATGCGTGTATATATTCCCCAACTTACTACAATGTAATAATATTATCTCATTAAAAGTTAATATATACACTCAAAAAGAGTTAAAACCTAAGTATACATGTATTAATTTACAAATGCCGAGTTTTAGGAGTTGTCCCATATTCACTGACCCTTTTCTTCTTCACGTGTTTAGGCCAATGGCCTCTAAGGCTATTGCTTGCAAAACCAAAACTCAGCATTGTAGCTAATGATGAGAGGGGGAATGGCTCAAATAGTAGCAATGATATGCTATTCCACCAAATCAACAATATCCACCATCTTATTCTTCTTCCTGCTAAACAAATTTTGTGGACAAAGCTTTTGTATAGATACTAGATTTTCTATAAATTGGGACTCCCTCTTATTAATTCAAATTACTGAGTTTTTTGCTAAGTTAATATAGAGTGTGAGTATATTGAATTGGGGAGGAATCTGAGAATTGAAAGCACAACCAACAACTTATTTCACAAAGGTAATGCTCATACTCATGCTTTAAGAATTGTTAGAATTATCCTAAGATGATGATGATTTGAATTGAGAATTGTTATCAACATGCTAGCTGAACTTATGTGCATATACGGTAGTAATGTGATTGATATTGAGCATGTTTCATAAAGGTTTATTGATTGAGTTCTGAGTTCTGAAGAAGCAGAAGCCAAGTCTGTGTCTGTACCGGAGTGGCACGGCCGCGCCACTTCCCAGTACAAACACAGCGCGGGCGCGCCGGCTGGCAGTCAAGCAATCCAATTCTATTGCTTTCTGTGATGATGAGCATGATAGTTTAACTTGATTCTAGACATGCTAACATAAGTAACTTATAAATGTATGTGAATGAGTATAACATGTGATCCAAAGCCCTTTACATGATATGAATTACGTGAGCTTAAATTTTAAAAGAAACATAACGTTTGAAAATGAAACTTGACAGACTTGGTATACTTTAAGTTTTGACCTTGAGCATGCTTATATGGCTTGGTTTGGTATATACTAGTATGATATATGAATCTAAAATATCTTGCATGTTTGGTTGATTTAACATGAGATTTTCAAGAAAAGTTAAGAGTTTGAAAACTAAATTTGTTGATAACTACCATATGTTGTATTCTAAAATTTAGGACCACCATGATAGGATATGTTATGCATCTAGACATGATCAATATGTTCACCATCTAGCTAAGCATGATTTAGACTTGTCAAAAATAATGTAAAATGACATTTCAAGTGTTAAGCTATTCAACCTAGATGTAAACAAGTGATATACATATGGACATGCATATTAACGACTTATGGGTAACAAGATAAGATTTAAGGACTTATATACTTGATCCTTTGATTGTGGTTGAAATCTTGTTGATTGAAATAAAAATAAAACTAAATGATTTGAATGCAAACTTGAAGAAGGATCCCCTTAGTATGTGAATATTTTATGTGTTGATTCTTAAGTATGCTAGTAAGTGAGCTAGATTTTTGCAAGCTCAAAGTTGCTTCTAGTTTTAACAGGGAGCAGCACGGCCACGCCACTCCCTAGTCTAAATCCAGCGCGGCCACACCACCCTGCAGTGAAGTCTGTTCATGTTATTTGCACTCTGAAATTTAATGCATGCTTATATTGATATCCTAAAACTGCAATACATGATTAATAGGATATAAAAGTGTTAATGTATATGTCGACTATAGGAAACCAAGAATTGATATGTGTTTCTAAAACTTTCAAAAACACTAAGTCAACGACGATTACAAAGCTATGTTGTTTGATTGTGTAGTAACGTATGAACTAATTATGTAATATGAGTAATAGAATACGTGTAGGATCGTCAGCTTATGTATTGAGTTTGCATAGCTAATGTGTATATATATATATATATATATATATATATATATATAAATAGGATACTATAAGACCTTGTGGTGATGTTAAGCTTTAGGTTTGTAATCTATGCAAAAGGCAAGTTTTCTAACTTAATTTGATTTTGATATTAAATGCAAGTTCCCTAACTTCATTCTTATAATTGGATGCAAGTATCTGGATCTTATTTCTTATTGCGAAACTTTGAATTATTGTTATATCAAACATACTTATATTGAACAAATATCTACATTCGTATGATTATTATTCATAATCGTAAATTGATTTTATATCTTGACTCATGTTACGAGAAGTGAACTTATTGTTCCTAAAAGTCGTTTAAGCCATTTGATTCGGCTACACTATTATCATGTGTTAGAAAGTTATTCAAACAAATTGTCTTGGTGCAGACTCTTATAAATCTACTGAGATGAACAACCCTCATTGAAGGAGAAATTATATAACTGTCGGGGAGCCGACGTGCGCAAATACAAGCATGTTTAAATGTTATGCATAACGTAGGGTACTTTAGGCTGATCACCTATTATACTTGTTTATATTGGATTTTCAGCATAATACTATTAATTCTAGTAGGAGTTCATGTGACGCCCCCAACTCCAGGTTCCTCTTTTTCCTCGAATCCGGTGCAGTCACGATACTACTATCGTCGAACTATTACATCTTTTATTCATAACTTAAAGAATAACTTTCTTTATTACAATTTAGAATATAAATTCTTTCCATAATCAGGATCTCATATAATGACTCCAAACTTTTACAAGTTACAATCTTGGTCATTTACCATTCTTGTCTAAGCATCAAATTCGATGTTACTAAAATGAGGAATAATTTAAACTTTTCAATATCTTTTGAATAAATTCTTTTATCGATTTCATAACTTGAATCAATTATAAATTCCTGAATTAACTTTATAATATGATTCATTCTATTTGAGTTTCTGTATAACCGTATACATCTTAACTTGATATCCTCTATGTATTAACTAATACATCTTTACAGTACGACAAGTATTAAACATTGTAAACAATTATCAAGTACAACTACTAGAACCTAAACATGGTTCAAATGATAATCTAAATAGCATTCTTCATTGCGATACTATCTAACTTTATCAATCAAGAAGCACAAAATCTTTATAGTAAATCCTTAACCTGCAAAAGTGGTTATTTGCAAGAGTGAGCTCGACAGCTCAGTAATTCTAACAGTTTTCATGCATCACATAGCATATAACATCATACTCAGTTCATGCATTTATAAATAATATATATTTACTACGCATGTTACTTCTCACATAACAAGCATATCATCAAAGATCAACTTTCAATCTCATACAATTCTCATATACAGTTCATATATAAGTTATCATCATAGCATAATATAATTCAACTAACAGTTATTGAATTCATATATCAAATAGGAACTGAAAGACTTGCCTGATTCATAGTATAACAACTACGACTTAACTGCTTAAGAATATATGCACTTTGTGTAATCCTACACAGTTATATTAATCATAGAGATCACACTTATCAGTTATACACTTCCATACATTCTCAATATAATAATTAGTATTACATTGTTTTCTAACTTGGTTCTTAGAACCTTGTTTCACTTTCTTATTATACGCTTAGTATAGCTAGATACGTATAGATATATCTCAACCATACATACTTACTATCATCATTCATATACATGTATTACACACTTAACTAAAGGTGTTTGACATATATTTAAAACTTATATGATCCTTATTATTCATACGTTTCTCAAACCTTAACGGAATTATAGTTTTCGAGGTTCATATACCCATTACAATCAAAGTTTCTAAGTTTCACCTTTAAAAATCCTTGTCGTATTTAAACTAGTCATGCACGGTTACTATGTTCATCATATAGTCATAAACCAGTAGGGGTCAGACTATGATTTGCAGTTTAAGTAATAATACAAGTCTACTACAAAATCAAGAACAAACACACTGCACAAATCTTGAAAACAGGCTGGCGCAGCTGCGCAGGTATTGGCCTTAAGAGTGGCGCAGCTGAGCCACTCACTGGTCATACCAGAAATGACATTTCATGCTACGGGAAAACCCGAGGTCATTCACTAGCATTCAGATTACTGATATCCATTACGTACATATGTTTATAGGGTCATTAACTCATGTTTGAAACCTAGCATGCACATTCTATGCCCACTTCAAGGTTATATGTTCTTCATTTATGCTTAACTTGATTTTATGACAACTAACATGGTAAGCATATATGTATGATACATTAGCGAGTCAAAGAGTACTATCAAACATGTCCATAAATATCGAAATCCAAACCTCAATGTAACATGTCAAGGTGCACGTTCAAAACTTTTACTTTCATTAGTAAAGTTCACTAATAAGGGCTAACATGTTCATGTTATATATATACATATGTTAACATGTTCGTCATGCATTTCAAGGCCATGTAAACATGCTTGCAAAATCAGAATATGGATATGGTACATACGTGTCAAAGTTTGTTTTCAAAACTTACATTTTCGTTAGAAATGTGCACTAGTGAGGTATGCATGCTCATGTTACATTATGAAACTCATATACGTAAGTCAACATGCCTTTCATGCATTCTTAAACCATACTAATGTGTCTCAAAAGTCAGAATATAAAAATGACTTATATACGCCAAAATTTGTTTATAAAACCTTAAGTTTATTTTCAAACTATAAGCTTCTTCATCAAGTTTGTATCTCGTCATGGTCAAACCTACTCATGCTATGTCCATATACTTGCTTATACATGTTACTCATGCTTGCAAGCTGGTTTAAGTAATCAGTTAACCTACTATCACTCATAGCCTTAACAAAAAATTAGAATCTGGTGTAGGGGACCGGCGTAGCTGCGCTGCGCCTCAGTTATAAACCGGTGCAGCTGTGCCGTGTCTGGTTCATGCCAGAGAGCAGCCTGCTTTGGTAATTTTCCAGCCCAAACACAGAAACTTAATACGAACTTGATTCTAATCAGCCATATAACCGTCTAAACATATATATAAGCTAGTATAGCAACTAAGGAACAATTAACAAACATTACTTGATCACATAATCATGAATTTCATACTAAATTCAAGAATTAAGAAATCATAGAAATTGTAGAAAACATGAATTGAAGAACATGAGGTGTTATACCTCAGCTAATGTGTATCAAGCTTGCTGAAATTTTTAACTCAAAATGCTGCTATATCACTAATGAAATTTTACTCTCAATATGCTCTTAATATCACTTAAGCAAAAATCTCAGCAATGAATTATAGAAGAATAGAAGCTTATTTATAGAAGAATGAGTGTATAGTTAATGCAATAATCCATCAAATTGAACCAACGGGAGGATGAATTGCATGGTAGTTAAGAAGGAGTTGGTAGATGGTAGTTGAAATCAATCATGAAAACCACTCTCCATTGATCATTGCCATCTAGTTTGCTGAGTTTGAGGATGTAGGGAATAGGATAGCTTGGAGTACATCACGTGAAGAGAATGAGACTCTCAATTAGGGACAAGGCTTAATAAACTCAGCATTGTATTCCTTTTTGCAACATACATATGTATATTACATATATTCCTACATCAATATATAATGGTACACTTAGGTTATATCCCTTTGGACATTATAATTCACATTAGGCTTACTTAATATAGACACATTAATATAAGTCATATGTACATATATACAAACACATATGTACACCCTAATGTATCCACCCATCTCATATTATCACATACCTCATGATGTATTCCATTAAATTATTGAAATCCTTATAATGTTACATAAGCGATAATATTATGTAACTCACGTAATGAAATTAATCTTACGATATAGTCTATATATATAATATATAGCCACACTAATGCGTCACATTGCATTCTATAATATAGTTTATATATAATTGTATGGTCACACTTAAGTGTTGCACAACACTTTATATAACACATGTGTCATTACTATATGTTATACTTTTAAATCATCACATCCTTTGCACATATCAACTAGTTGAGTAATATAATCTACTCGTTTATATATTACTATACTCAGTGGCAATTAATTAATTAATAAAATATTAATTAATTCATCCCTCATCAATCAATGTAATTATTAATCTTCATAACAATTAATTAACATTTATATGATTAATTATCACATTAAATAAATATAAATCTTATTATATTTATAACAAATATACTTATTATCATGCTATCACTCGCAATAATAATAATTCAACATACCATCAAATAATTACTAGATACTAGTATATTGTCCATAACAATAATTAATATTATAAGACAATATATCTCATTCCTCAACAATACAATTCCGATTATATCTATAATCAATTTTTTTATTATTATACTATCACTAGTTATAATAATAAATCAACATACTATTATAATAACAATTAATATAGACTAATTGTTTAATTAATAAATCTCCCGTCTCTGAATTAATTAATTCATCAACGAATCTATTATCGTTCCACACAAGGCATATCTCACAAGCTTACATTAAGCTTATTCTCATTCTCGACACTTATTTATTTCCACCACATTACTCACCCACCACATGTTCAATTTACTTAGGACTATTAAGTCACAAGCTTCACATATATAAATATATCGTGAATGGAAATATTCAAATATTATTTACAACTCTTATGGTAATATAATAACTCAAGCTATTAAAATGCTAAACTACCTCAATTAATTATACTTATAATAAGTATAATGTTTACGCTTATAATATATACACTATTAATTATTCAAATAACAATATTCACGATCAAATAATAACTTAAGTTATTTAATTTATTAAAATAACTTAGTTTCCTTTCATTAATTAAACTCTCTTAAAATTACATTTAAAATTATGTATTTAGCCATAACATAAATATTATGTTTTCTCCGAATAAAGACATTCATTATTAGAAAATAATTTACTTATTATCTCATGATATTATTCTTAATATAATATCAAATAACTATATGTACGACACATATACATATATTATATATAGAAAATAGATAGTAAGTTTATTTTTTATTATAATAAATTGTTTCCATCAATTTATTTATATATAGCAAATATATTTTAATGTATTTACCATATTAATTGGTCATACCTATTATCTCATACAAAAACATATAAGGTAATATTCTTATTCAAAAATAGCATTTCCTCCTTTTATTAAAATAATTCAACATTAGAAATTATTTTAATATCCTTTATTAGAAAAATCATTTCTCTTTCTTTTCTGTAAATTGTCCCCAACACAATTTCTTCAAATATTAAATATTCATTTAAAGATATAATGATTTTCATCTTCCTTTAATAACGTATATATACATATTTAATGTTATTCGTACATTAGACTTTCTCACATATTACTATTCTAAGTAATATATATATAAAAGTATCAACTATAATTACATATTTAACACACTTATTAATTCACTCATTTACTTAAGTAAATTAAACACTGTACCATATCATTAAGGTTCAATATTAATATTATATTACTCCATAATATAACTCTCAACTATGAATTAACCAATATTTATTCCTTTTAGTTAATTCCTTAACTAACTCATGCTTCACTATCCAAACCTATTCACGGATAGCTTAAGTGCTATTAATAACCTATATTATAAATATACTAGTTATTAATAAACATACACAAGAATATGGTGATTATACATTAAGGATATTTAATGTCATAAACTTACTATGATAAAATAGTTTTATAAATTAATTAATATCGATAGGAATTTATCCACTTCCTTAATCTCCATTGAATCGTCTCTATGCTAAATAACAAATATATATTAATAGTATATTTATAAATCACAAAAACACATATGACATAGTCCATATTACCCTATGTAATATAATACCACATACCTCATACCACATATAGATACTTTTATTCGAACCCATCTCACAATTTAAGAAATTTATTTATTAAATCCTTATTTAATAATTTCTAAAAATTCGGGTTCTTACATCCTCTCTCCCTTATAAGGATTCCGTCCTCGGAATCACCAAAACTTCCTCTACTCTGTACTATTCCGATTATTACATATTCTCTTGAATAATTTTATCCATTCTCTTTTCGGAAGTTTTATTATAACTTGCTCACTTGCATTCTACCACATTCTCCTTTCTAAGGTACATTCTACTTACTACTTTCATCATTCAGAAGAATAAGAATCTTCCACGATTTGTCAATAATGGGGAAGTAGTATGAATAACTCAGATTTCAATTTATGCTGAGGGGTCACAAGACCGTGAACTCTTCTCTAGGTTTACTAGTGCTTCAACACAATCCTTCACACTGCAAACTAGAGTGTTTATCAATCATAAAGACTGAAAACACGCTCCATACGTACACTAGGTGGCCAGCCTATTGTACCACTACGTTGGGCTGCAACGTAGTGTTTTGTAACGACTATATGCATTACGCTCGGAACCATTGTCCCCGAAAACATGTCCCCTTATAAGGTCGTTCACCTCAGCTTTTCAACATCTAAATCCGCACCAGAGCAATCTGGTTTGGCATAAATACACAAGAATGCTTGAATTCTATAATCTCTTTTCAACAGTCGCCTAGCTGAATCAAATAGCTTAGACTCTCATCAACAATTCGGACATCAATCGAAATAATTTAGTCAACTTAATTGACCTTCTTCATAATTTACAAGCAAACCAAAAATTCTTTTATGACGTCATGATACAATACCAGATTAGTAGTACGTTGAGGATTCCGCTATTTTATGACTTTATCATAATACATCATTCCATAATGGGCTGACGATCTTACGATCACTTCCGACACTAGGTTCGATTTCATTAATGACTCCATCGTTTTACCATCATACACTATATCAAATGATGCACATGGTTAGAAATACATTTTAAAAATTTTCAAACCATTGTTGTCTTAGCCGAAACAATTAGCATAGACATATGAATAACGGTATTGTTTTTAAACATCATTGGTTCAATCACATGATCCAATGTTTTTCAAGAAAACAGAAGTGCAAACATCAGCACGAAGTCAATAAATTTTGAAAATCTAGCATAGCTAGAAGATTTAGAAATATCCAAATTTCTCTATCACTTCAATCTCTTACTACCATCAATGCTTACTATATCAAAACTCTTAATACTAGATATATAATATATCTATTCTCAGTACAGTTCACCAACTTACCACACCATGGAAGTTCAGGAACTTACCACAATCATATGGGTTTAGGAACTTATCCTAGTCAGACCAAAGTCATCCATTTGCTGAGGGGTTCCATTATACGATTATGAGTCACGAACTCGTCATAGGCATGAGTCTTAAGAACTCGCACCTAATCTTAGTATTATCTAAATTAATCTTAGAAATCTCTATCTATCAAAATAAACATGAGAAAAGAATCACCTTTCCGCCATATGTATAATGATACCGCGACTCTAACATTCCAACGATTATCAATGTGACGCACTCAGTGCAAGCACAAAACTTCTGCCCATACAAAAGTTTGTACAACTAAGCCATCACACGAGTCCTCAATGGAAGTCCAACACTTAACTCTATCTTACTCTATCACTTCCTCGTTATGAACTTTCTCGGTTTTACCACATACAACTCCTCATTAGTTCATCTCGTACTTTTTATAGTACATTCTCTCATAGCATCAAGCTATACACACTTAGCCATTACAGACTATCTATCATTTCACAGTTCAATCTGATCACGTCGTGATCATCGCTTTACCTCAGGGTTCTTTCCCTACTATCAACTAAACTCCATTTGAGTTCATTCTCAATATTTTTGTCATATACATCTTATAGACATCATCTTAACATTTTTATTACCGGAGTTAGAAAACTCCTGATTCTCATTCTCTAAATACTTCAAGATTCTTCTTTGAATCTTTGCTTAGATATATTTTAATCTTTATCCTTCCCTCTCTCAGGTTATAGTCTAAGGTACACTTACCTAAGGTTTATAACCTACAGCTTTGATACCAACCTGTGACACCCCCAAATTCAGGTTCCTCTCTTTCCTCGAATCCGGTGCAGTCACGATACTAATATCGTCGAACTATTACATCTTTTATTCATAACTTAAAGAATAACTTGCTTTATTACAATTTAAAATATAAATTCTCTCCATAATCAGGATATCATATAATGACTCCAAACTTTTACAAGTTACAATCTTGGTCATTTACCATTCCTGTCTAAGCATCAAATTCGATGTTACTAAAATGCGGAATAATTTAAACTTTTCAATATCCTTTGAATAAATTCTTTTATCGATTTCATAACTTGAATCAATTACAAATCCCTGAATCAACTTTATAATATGATTCATTTTATTTGAGTTTCTGTATAACCGTATACATCTTAACTTGATATCCTCTATGTATTAACTAATACATCTTTACAGTACGACAAGTATTAAACCTTGAAAACAATTATCAAGTACAACTACTAGAACCTAAACATGGTTCAAACGATAATCTAAATAGCATTCTTCGTTGCGATACTATCTAACTTTATCAATCAAGAAGCATGAAATCTTTATCGTAAATCCTTAACCTGCAAAAGTGGTTATTTGCAAGAGTGAGCTCGACAACTCAGCAATTCTAACAGTTTTCATGCATCACATAGCATATAACATCATACTCAGTTCATGCATTTATAAATAATTTATATTTACTACGCATGTTACTTCTCACATAACAAGCATATCATCAAAGATCAACTTTCAATCTCATACAATTCTCATATACAGTTCATATATAAGTTATCATCATAGCATAATATAATTCAACTAACAGTTATTGAATTCATATATCAAATAGGAACTGAAAGACTTGCCTGATTCGTAGTATAACAACTACGACTTAACTGCTTAAGAATATCTGCACTTCGTGTAATCCTACACAGTTATATTAATCATAGAAATCACACTTATCAGTTATACACTTCCATACATTCTCAATATAATAATTAGTATTACATTGTTTTCTAACTTGGTTCTTAGAACCTTGTTTCACTTTCTTATTATACACTTAGTATAGCTAGGTACGTATAGATATATCTCAACCATACATACTTACTATCATCCTTCATATACATGTATTACACACTTAACTAAAGGTGTTTGACATATATTTAAAACTTATATAATCCTTATTATTCATACGTTTCTCAAACCTTAACGGAATTATAGTTTTCGAGGTTTATATAACCATTACAATCAAACTTTCTAAGTTTCACCTTTAAAAATCCTTGTCGCATTTAAACTAGTCATGCACGGTTACTATGTTCATCATATAGTCATAAACTAGTAGGGGTCAGACCATGATTTGCAGTTTAAGTAATAATACAAGTCTACTACAAAATCAAGAACAAATAGACTGCACAAATCTTGAAAACAGGCTGGCGCAGCTGCGAATGTATTGGCCTTAAGAGTGGCGCAGTTGCGCCACTCACTTGTCAAACCAGAAATGACATTTCATGTTGCTGGACAACCCGAGGTCATTCACTAGCATTCAGATTACTGATATCCATTACATACATATGTCTATAGGGTCATTAACTCAAGTTTGAAATCTAGCATGCATATTCTGTGCCCACTTCAAGGTTATATGTTCTTCATTTATGCTTAACTTGATTTTATGACAACTAACATGGTAAGCATACATGTATGATACATTAGCGAGTCAAAGAGTACAATCAAACATGTCCATAAATATCGAAATCCAAACCTCAATGTAACATCTCAAGGTGCACGTTCAAAACTTATACTTTCATTAGTAATGTGACGCCCCCAAATCCGTGTAACATCGATTACAGAACATGGTGCTCACGATACAACATACATCCTCATCTATCTAAGTAAACTCCAGCAATAATAATAGTAATATTATAACTATTACGTACTTACTCAAAATAAAATCCCAAGTCTTTACAACCTTTAATAAACCAAAACTTAAACTTAGCGTTTATCGCTACATTACATCATATGCGGAAATATAACTTATTTTATAAGGTAACTAGCATCATTTCATCTTAGTCTTCCCCTTGTCCTTGCCCGAGCCCTCAGCCTTCTCATCCTTAACTGAAAGGTTTAAGCAAGAATGAGCACAAATTGCCCAGCAAGTATATAAAGAAGTTTGAAAACATACATCAGGAGTAAAAACATCTGTATGACAATATCTCAACAGTTGAAAGAATTATCAAGTGTTAAACAAGAATATCAAAGATAAGAGTTTAGAATTCTCCATAGCATACTAAGGGGTGTTAAATACCCTGAACATTGCTTTGTTTCATCGAAAACCATCAGACGGTTTAACAATCAAATAGATTGTAAACGGTCTCTGCAAGTACTCCAGGTGATCAGCCTATCGTACCCTACATTGTGCACAAGTATAAAGTTTAAACTGCATAAGCATAAATGGGACTATATGCCCGACATCTGTTTGCCCATTTATTCGGGTTGTTCATTTTAGTATTCATGCGAGACCGCACCAAAGCAATTTGGATTGGTAAACATTAAATAGCTTCGAAATATTTGAATTAAATCATTTTTCATCAATAATAACTAGCTGAAAACAAAGGCCAGGAAACATACTTAGAAACAGTTCGATAATGACATGAAACTTATAAGCATGGTTGTTAGAATAATAACTGAGTAATCATCGATAAGCTTGCAAGATAATTGAAGTTGTATAACTTCACAACAAAGGAACTTGCACGAATAAATAGTTAGCACAAGTCCAATACTTACCCTTACTGCGATAAAAATGAGTTAGGATTGAATAAATACCCAATAGAAATTAGGGTTAGGAAACTTGCCTGATACGTCTGCTATCGTTGAAGCTAGCAATTAACCTTCACGTAACCTAATCATATGTGTCACATTAAGCCATTAGGTTCTTGAACTCTAATTCGAAAGAAAATGATTTCCTTTCATTATAATTTCATTAATCAACTACCACGTATGTTATCATCAAACTAATTTAATCATATATCATGTTGCGTCATATAGATAAAGTGGTTCAATATGAGAATCTGAGTAAAAATAAGTTTCTGGAATTTTTCCCGGTTCGACCCGACCCGACCCGGATCAGACCCGACCCGGACCGACCCGGACCGGCGCAGCTGCGCAGCCTCAAGCCGTGTTACCGGTGCAGCTGCGCTGCCTGGAAAACCCGGAACCCATCTTTGAGTGGCGCAGCTGCGCATCGTTAAGCCGTATGAAAGGCGCAGCTGCGCTGCTCTTCATGCCCAGAATTTTTTTTGCAGTTTTGAGCAGCCATCTTAGCGAATTAATTCCGATTAAACCATACATGATATGACCATGAAACTTGGACACAACATACTTCATCTAGCATACTATTTTACAAAAATATCACATTCCAGAAAATAGCAAATTAAGACCACGAACCGGCTACCTTAAAAAGCGTGCCAGGACAGGTTCTAACACTTAGAAAAATTCTGGAAAACCCAGAAATTTGCATATTTTTATTTCCAACATGTTTGCTCTCGAAAATCATAACTTGCTCAATTTAACTCCGTTTCTTATGAAATTTGGTCAGGTTATACATCATACTACACAGTATTTTACAAAATTATTACACACACTAATCGGGTCATAGAAACCATGATTCCAAGGCTCCGAAAAACCCAAAAAGTCAAAGATTCTATGTTAAGCCATCTTTGACAAATTTTGTGATTTTGATTCTAGCATGCATGAGGTTGATTCCTACTGTCCAGATCACATATACTAACATATATACACATGTTACAATAATCAAACTCACTAACTTTTCATGTTTTGATGAATTTAGCATCTTAGTGGTATTTTATCAAATAGTTAGCATGCATACATGAATTCTACGATTCTCTACGAATTTGAAACATGATGAATACCAGAATTTTCATTCTCTACAACTATATATCAGAAACAAGCACTAGCATGGCATTACAATTTCAAAATAAGACCTCTACCATGCTAATTCATGCATTTTCACTATTTTCCTTCAAGAACATAAAAGTAGGTTTCATGGCTTACCTTGAATGTGAATTCCTCCTTGTTTAATCCGATAGCCTTGCTTATTAGACTCTCCCAAAACTCCAGAAATCCTCCCTAACTCTCCACTCTCGTTCACTCAATTTCTTTAGCTCTCTTGGTGAAATTTTGTCAACGTGAAGAATATAGAGGTGGAGAGTATATATATATATATATTCTTAGCATGGATTTTACTTGTAACTTGCATTCTCAAATCATCATTTGAAAGACCCTTGATATATCCCATGATCACTTGCTAATTAAATCAAAGAAAATGAGAGTTAAAGAAAATGAAAAGGTTTGGTTTATTAAGGAGTTGTAACTCCCTCTCCCTCTATATTACTACATACGTATATACACCCTCCCTTGTCCCAATATGCTGGTCACGTGGCCCCCTCCAGCTGCTGATTGGCTAAAAATATTATTATTATAATCAATTAAATAACCATTTTGACCCTTTTGCCCTCCGTAGCCGAATGTTTCGATACTTATATCGATTCCTACTAAAATCGACGTGCCGGACGTCATGGGACTATCCCTTTCATCAAATTCATCTCCGAAATTCGTGGTTGACTTTTTACCCGAAAAGTCAACCGGTTTGACTTTGACCAAAAAGTCAACTGTGACACATTTTCGTAGTTATAGTCTGTCCTGACTAATTTCGACGTTCCGGACTCAAATACGCAGTCCGCGTCTCTAAATTCCGCTCCAAACTCAAAATCATGCTTTAAAGCCATCCCACGAAATTAATAGAATTAACTCCATACTTAACCAATTTAAATAGTTGAATTAAACTGAACTTAACCATTTAAATACTCCTCATCACATATCAAAAAATAACACATGTATGTATAACATAGATACATCTAATAAAAGAAAACACACAAGAATTTCACATAAATTCGTTTATTGATAATTGTTAAAAGACATAATACTCTCGGATATTACATTCACCCTCCCTTATAAGGATTCCGTCCCCGGAATCATTACACATCAAACAAAAAGATTAGGATAATTTTTCATCATTTTCTCCTCGAGTTCCCACGTAGCCTCTTCGGCGTTGTGGTTCCTCCATACTACCTTAACAGAAGGTATTATCTTATTTCTCAACACTTGTTCTTTTCTATCAATTATCTGTACTGGAACCTCTTCATAGGTTAGGTCCTTTTCAAATTGGATGGGTTCATACTCTATGACATGCTTGTAATCCCGTTTATAGGGTCGTAAAACTGATACGTGGAACACATTGTGTATATGTTCTAACTCCGGAGGTAAAGCTATTTCATAAGCTACCTCACCGACTCGCCTTAACACTTCAAAGGGTCTTATGAATCTGGGACTAAGTTTTCCCTTCTTCCCAAATCTCATTTTCCCTTTCCAAGGTGAAACCTTTAGAAACACATAAGTGCCGACGTCGAAGTCTCGTTGTTGCCGGTGTTGATCAGCATATTTCTTCTGTCGATCCTGAGCTGTCACTAATCTCGCTCGTATCGTTTTGATCACATCTGCAGTTTGCTGCACTAATTTTGGCCCTAGCAATTTACGTTCTCCCACTTCATCCCAGCACAATGGCGTTCTACATTTTCTTCCATATAAAGCTTCATAAGGTGGCATCCCAATGCTCGCGTGGTAACTATTGTTGTATGCAAATTCCACCAACGGTAGGTGGTCATCCCAGCTTCCTTTGAAGTCCATTACACATGCTCTCAGCATGTCCTCTAACGTTTGAATAGTTCTTTCGCTCTGCCCTTTTTTTTTAGGATGATACGCGGTGCTCAACCTCAGTTGCGTTCCCATGCGTTCTTGAAAGCTTTTCCAGAAATTAGCTGTGAACCGCGGATCGCGATCTGACACAATTGATACAGGTACACCGTGCCTGGAAACGATCTCCTTGATATAAAGCTTTGCCAACTGATCCAAGGTATATCTGATTTTGATTGGCAAGAAATGCGCTGACTTGGCCAATCGATCAACAATTACCCAAACTGCATCGTAACCCTTCTGTGTGTTTGGAAGTCCTACCACGAAGTCCATCGTGATATGCTCCCATTTCCATTCCGGAATTTCTAATGGTTGAAGTAACCCGCTCGGTCTCTGATGTTCCGCCTTAACTCTCTGGCATGTCAAACATCTGCTGACGCACTCTGCCACTTCTCTCTTCATATTGGGCCACCAATAATGTTGGCGAAGATCCTGATACATTTTTGTGCTTCCCGGGTGAATTGATTAACTTGAGCTATGGGCTTCCTGCAAGATTTCTTCCTTTAATTCAGTTACCGCTGGCACCCAAATTCTCCTCTCAAACCTTAATAATCCATCACCACCCACATTGAACTTAAGCTCCTCTCCATCTGAAATTCTTTTCCTCACCTTCTCGCATTCTTCATCGCTGCTTTGTTCTTCCTTGATTTTGTCCAATAGAGTCGGTCGAACCTCCATTGCGAACAACTTCCCATCTGACTCGCTCGGACTCTTTACCTCGAGTTCCAAACTGGCCATTTCCCTAATCAACTCCTCTTGAGCTGTTAGCATTGCCAACCTGCTACTGCCCTTTCTGCATAGCGCATCTGCGACCACGTTAGCTTTTCCCGGATGATATAAGATGTCGCAATCATAATCCTTTATTAGTTCCAACCATCTTCTCTGTCTCATATTCAACTCCTTCTGCGTGAAGATATACTTCAGACTTTTATGGTCCGTGTATATTTCACACTTTACACCATATAAATAGTGCCTCCAAATATTCAGGGCAAATACTACCGCTGCCAATTCCAGGTCATGGGTAGGATATCCCTTCTCATAATCCTTTAACTGACGCGATGCATATGCAATAACTTTACCATGTTGCATAAGCACACAGCCAAGTCCTTTGTGAGACGCATCACTAAAAATCACAAAATCACCTGTATCGTCTGGTAAAGACAACACCGGTGCCTCACTCAATCTTTTCTTAAGTTCCCGAAAACTTTCTTCACACTTCTCTGTCCAGACAAATTTGACCGTCTTCTTTGTTAAATTCGTCAAAGTTCCTGCTATCTTCGAAAAATCTTGGATAAACCGTCTATAATAGCCTGCCAGTCCTAAGAAACTTCTTACTTCCGTCGGTGTCTTTGGTTGCTCCCAATTCTGCACCGCTTCTACCTTTGCTGGATCCACAGAGATTCCGTCCTTATCGATCACGTGACCCAGAAATTGAACTTTCTTCAACCAAAACTCGCACTTTGAAAATTTTGCGTATAACTTATCCTTCCTCAACGCCTCCAATACCAACCTTAAGTGTTAAGCATGATCCTCCTGAGTCTTGGAATAGATCAGGATATCATATATGAACACGAACACAAATTTATCTAGGTATTGCTTGAATACCCGATTCATCATGTCCATAAATGCCGCCGGCGCGTTCGTTAATCCAAATGATATCACCAGGAACTCGTAGTGACCGTAACGAGTCCTGAATGCTGTCTTAGGAACATCTTCCTTCCTCACCCTCAATTGGTGATATCCCGTCCTCAAGTCGATCTTGGAAAAATATTTCGCTCCCTTCAACTGGTCGAACAGATCATCTATCCTAGGTAATGGATACTTGTTCTTGATCGTCACTTTGTTCAACTCTCGATAGTCGATACAAAGTCTCATTGATCCATCCTTATTTTTCACAAATAAAACTGGTGCTCCCCAAGGAGACACACTCGGTTGAATATACTTTCTATCCAATAATTCCTGTAACTGTACCATCAGTTCTTTCATCTCTGCCGGTGCCATTCTGTATGGGGCTTTCGAAATCGGGGCCGTTCCTGGTACTAAATCTATAACGAATTCGACCTCTCTATCCGGTGGAAGCCCTGGTAACTCTTCCGGAAATACATCCAAAAATTCATTCACTACTGGTATCTGTCCCATTCCTACACCTATTTTCCGTGTATCGACGATATGGGCCAAATATCCTACACTTCCCTTCCTTAGCAACTTCCTCGCTTGCAACATCGTCAGACAACTCGAGTGTCTCGGCGACTTACCCCCGTGGAATACTACCTTAGACTGATTTGGAGTCATAAAATTTATACACTTCTTCTGGAAATCTATCATCGCTCCATGGTTAAATAACCAATCCATTCCTAGAATTACATTAAATTCCCCTAATTGAATCGGAATTAAATTCACAGGCAACTTATATCCCCTGATATCTACAACACAATTCCTATAGACATAGCTAACGGGAATGACTTCCTTATTAGCGACTTCTATGTTCAAAGGATATTCTAATTTTTCCTGGGGTATGTTTAATCGTTGGGAGAATTCATGGGATTCGAAGGAACAAGTAGCACCCGAATCAAATAATATGTAAGCAGATATATCATTGACCGGAATGATACCTGAAACCACGTCCTTGGATGCGACTGCATCCTGAACCGTCATGTTGAAAGTCCTTGCTGTTGGTCGATTTTGAGTTGGTGGTCCAGTAATTGTGAGATTTCCACCGCTTGGTCCCCTTCCTCCATTTCCTCCTGCTGAATTCTTCTTTGGGCAATTCCTTGCCTGATGATCCAATGCTCCACAATTGAAACATCCATTCCTCTTTGGTGCAGAGCAATTGGGAGAGATGTGCCCCTCTTGCCCGCAATTGAAACAGACATTCTTCCCTTTTAGACATGCACCCGAGTGATTCATCCCACACTCCTTACACGCCTCAGTTCTCTTCTTTACTTCACCTGGTTTTCCCCCAGAGTTTCCCGAGTTAAAATTGTTATTGTTGTTGTTGTTGTTGTTCCACTTCCTCTTGTTTCCACCACTGCTGCTGCTACCTTCCCCGCGATTCCCTCCTTCATTCTTCTTCTTTTTCTCCTTATTAAACTTCATTAGGGCTTCACTTCCGCCCTCAGCAATTATAGCCTTCTCCAGGAGAGTCGCGAAGCTGTTCGTCTGCAACACCGAAAGTCTACTGTATAACCATGGTTTGAGACCCTGCTCAAACCTCCTCGTTTTCCTCTCTTTAGTGTCGACCTGATGAGGCGCGAACCTCGCCAGTTCGTTGAACTTTGCGGCGTACTGGGGTACGGTCATGTCTTCTTGCTTCAGCTCCAAGAATCGCATCTCCATACGACTCTGCATACTCGCAGGGAAATAGTTTTCGAAGAAGATCTTCTTAAACTCTTCCCAAGATATCACACCTTCTCCCGCCCTGATCTGGTTTGCCTCCCACCAGAAATTGGCTTCACCCTTCAGCATGTAAGTGGCGAAGATTATTTTCTGATCATCTCCTACGCTAGCAATAGCGAACGCCTTTTCAATTTCCTTGACCCAAGTTTGGGCTTCGATAGGTTCGGTGGTTCCTTTGAACTCAGGTGGTCCCGCGCTCTTGAAGTCTTTAAAGTGTGCCACCTGGCCCGCTGGAGGGTTATTGGTATTCGGGGTTCGATTCTGAAGTGCCCCAGCTAACATGTCGACAAATTGTTGCATGGGGTTCGGTGGACCCCCAGCATTACCGCCTGACCCTTCTGGTACTTGTTGACGACGTCTTCCTCTAGCCATCTCTCTGTTTAAATAAACTTAGTGTTATTATCCCATAACTTATTCCTACAATATTTATAATTCATATAAAAACTTAATCATCACATCACATATTTAAATAAAAGCATATTTATTTATAAACATAATACCCAAGGTATTTCATCATCTTATGGCATTAAGCCATTTACATCACTTTAACCATCATATTTAGTAACATTGGAAACCAAGTTTTATTTCATAGATAAGCGTTCTACACACTACTAATAAAAGTTTAACACGAACAAACTAAAGACCCCGCCTAATGGCGTCTTCATGCTCTTCATCCGCTATTTCCAGCACCAGCCCACGGCTTATGGCATGTCTAGACCGGTACTCCTCACGTGGAAAGTGATACACCCTATGCTGGAACCTCCCATGTACTGACCTAAATGCGTACTTCATTCTATCCATCCTAACCTTCTTATCTCTTACTTCTCCTTCTAACTCGCTTGTTAGCTTCTCGGCCTGAGCACGGCCTCTTCTCTCATCTTCCCAGAATGTGGTAATGATCTGCTTGTCAGTTTGGAGACTCTGAATCCTTGACTCTAGCCCATTAATGGTATGTCCCAAGTGGGTCCTGATAGCTTCTTTCTCGTCTTTCAGCCTATTCGCCTTCTGACCTGCTGTTCGCAACTTGTCAGCCAGATCCCCGTTCCTAATTATCAGGTGGTGCACCAATGCCTCAAGCAATGCTGCAGCCTGCTGCTCCGCCTGATCCAGTTCCTCCAACTCATGGACCTTGTCGTCCAAATCTGTAATCCTATCCATCAACTCATCTAGTAAACCATCCTCAGGTGCTTCCTCGGAGTCCTCCTCGGGCTCCTCTTCCTCTTCAGGATACTCCTCTGGGTCTGACTCAGCTGCTGCCTCAGCTATAGGCTCAGGTACAGCTGTCACCAACTGCTCACTCACTACGTGAATATCTCTAACCTCCTCTTCTCCTGACATCCTACAATCAAGACAAGAACTCAATTAGTATTTTAAAAATAGATATTGATTTTGTTTTTAGAAAAATAGCTTCGACACTACACTTAGAACTCTACGTGAGTTCATCTCCTTATTACCTCCACTAACTTCCCTAAGGTTATAGTCTAAGGTTCCCCACCTAAAGTTTATAACCTACGTCTTTGATACCAACCTGTGACGCCCCCAAATCCGTGTAACATCGATTACAGGACATGGTGCTCACGATACAACATACATCCTCATCTATCTAAGTAAACTCCAGCAATAATAATAGTAATATTATAACTATTACGTACTTACTCAAAATAAAATCCCAAGTCTTTACAACCTTTAATAAACCAAAACTTAAACTTAGCGTTTATCGCTACATTACATCATATGCGGAAATATAACTTATTTTATAAGGTAACTAGCATCATTTCATCTTAGTCTTCCCCTTGTCCTTGCCCGAGCCCTCAGCCTTCTCATCCTTAACTGAAAGGTTTAAGCAAGAATGAGCACAAATTGCCCAGCAAGTATATAAAGAAGTTTGAAAACATACATCAGGAGTAAAAACATCTGTATGACAATATCTCAACAGTTGAAAGAATTATCAAGTGTTAAACAAGAATATCAAAGATAAGAGTTTAGAATTCTCCATAGCATACTAAGGGGTGTTAAATACCCTGAACATTGCTTTGTTTCATCGAAAACCATCAGACGGTTTAACAATCAAATAGATTGTAAACGGTCTCTGCAAGTACTCCAGGTGATCAGCCTATCGTACCCTACATTGTGCACAAGTATAAAGTTTAAACTGCATAAGCATAAATGGGACTATATGCCCGACATCTGTTTGCCCATTTATTCGGGTTGTTCATCTTAGTATTCATGCGAGATCGCACCAAAGAAATTTGGATTGGTAAACATTAAATAGCTTCGAAAGATTTGAATTAAATCATTTTTCATTAATAATAACTAGCCGAAAACAAAGGCCAGGAAACATACTTAGAAATAGTTCGATAATGACATGAAACTTATAAGCATGGTTGTTAGAATAATAACTGAGTAATCATCGATAAGCTTGCAAGATAATTGAAGTTGTATAACTTCACAACAAAGGAACTTGCACGAATAAATAGTTAGCACAAGTCCGATACTTACCCTTACTGCGATAAAAATGAGTAAGGATTGAATAAATACCCAATAGAAATTAGGGTTAGGAAACTTTCCTGATACGTCTGCTATCGTTAAAGCTAGCAATTAACCTTCACGTAACCTAATCATATGTGTCACATTAAGCCATTAGGTTCTTGAACTCTAATTCGAAAGAAAATGATTTCCTTTCATTATAATTTCATTAATCAACTACCACGTATGCTATCATCAAACTAATTTAATCATATATCATGTTGCGTCATATAGATAAAGTGGTTCAATATGAGAATCTGAGTAAAAATAAGTTTCTAGAATTTTTCCCGGTTCGACCCGACCCGACCCGGATCAGACCCGACCCAGACCAGACCCGACCCGGACCGACCCGGACCGGCGCAGCTGCGCAGCCTCAAGCCGTGTTACCGGCGCAGCTGCGCTGCCTGGAAAACCCGGAACCCATCTTTGAGTGGCGCAGCTGCGCATCGTTAAGCCGTATGAACGGCGCAGCTGCGCTGCTCTTCATGCCCAGAATTTTTTTTGCAGTTTTGAGCAGCCATCTTAGCGAATTAATTTCGATTAAACCATACATGATATGACCATGAAACTTGGACACAACATACTTCATCTAGCATACTATTTTACAAAAATATCACATTCCAGAAAATAGCAAATTAAGACCACGAACCGACTATCTTGAAAAGCGTGCCAGGACAGGTTCTAACACTTAGAAAAATTCTGGAAAACCCAGAAATTTGCAGATTTTTATTTCCAACATGTTTGCTCTAGAAAATCATATCTTGCTCAATTTAACTCCGTTTCTTATGAAATTTGGTCAGGTTATACATCATACTACACAGTATTTTACAAAATTATTACACACACTAATCGGGTCATAGAAACCATGATTCCAAGGCTCCGAAAAACCCGAAAAGTCAAAGATTCTATGTTAAGCCATCTTTGACAAATTTTGTGATTTTGATTCTAGCATGCATGAGGTTGATTCCTACTGTCCAGATCACATATACTAACATATATACACATGTTACAATAATCAAACTCACTAACTTTTCATGTTTTGATGAATTTAGCATCTTAGTGGTATTTTATCAAATAGTTAGCATGCATACATGAATTCTACGATTCTCTACGAATTTGAAACATGATGAATACCAGAATTTTCATTCTCTACAACTATATATCAGAAACAAGCACTAGCATGGCATTACAATTTCAAAATAAGACCTCTACCATGCTAATTCATGCATTTTCACTATTTTCCTTCAAGAACATAAAAGTAGGTTTCATGGCTTACCTTGAATGTGAATTCCTCCTTGTTTAATCCGATAGCCTTGCTTATTAGACTCTCCCAAAACTCCAGAAATCCTCCCTAACTCTCCACTCTCGTTCACTCAATTTCTTTAGCTCTCTTGGTGAAATTTTGTCAACGTGAAGAATATAGAGGTGGAGAGTATATATATATATATTCTTAGCATGGATTTTACTTGTAACTTGCATTCTCAAATCATCATTTGAAAAACCCTTGATATATCCCATGATCACTTGCTAATTAAATCAAAGAAAATGAGAGTTAAAGAAAATGAAAAGGTTTGGTTTATTAAGGAGTTGTAACTCCCTCTCCCTCTATATTACTACATACGTATATACACCCTCCCTTGTCCCAATATGCTGGTCACGTGGCCCCCTCCAGCTGCTGATTGGCTAAAAATATTATTATTATAATCAATTAAATAACCATTTTGACCCTTTTGCCCTCCGTAGCCAAATGTTTCGATACTTATATCGATTCCTACTAAAATCGACGTGCCGGACGTCATGGGACTATCCGTTTCATCAAATTCATCTCCGAAATTCTTGGTTGACTTTTTACCCGAAAAGTCAACCGGTTGACTTTGACCAAAAAGTCAACTGTGACACATTTTCGTAGTTATAGTCTGTCCTGACTAATTTTGACGTTCCGGACTCAAATACGCAGTCCGCGTCTCTAAATTCCGCTCCAAACTCAAAATCATGCTTTAAAGCCATCCCACGAAATTAATAGAATTAACTCCATACTTAACCAATTTAAATAGTTGAATTAAACTGAACTAACCATTTAAATACTTCTCATCACATATCAAAAAATAACACATGTATGTATAACACAGATACATCTAATAAAAGAAAACACACAAGAATTTCACATAAATTCGTTTATTAATAATTGTTAAAAGACATAATACTCTCGGATATTACAAGTAAAGTTCACTAATAAGGCCTAACATGTTCATGTTATATATATACATATGTTAACATGTTCGTCATGTATTTAAAGGCCATGTAAACATGCTTTCAAAATCAGAATATGGATATGGTACATACGTGTCAAAGTTTGTTTTCAAAACTTACACTTTCGTTAGAAATGTGCACTAGTGAGGTATGCATGCTCATGTTACATTATGAAACTCATATACGTAAGTCAACATGCCTTTCATGCATTCTTAAACCATACTAATGTGTCTCAAAAGTCATAATATAAACATGACTTATATACGCCAAAATTTGTTTATAAAACCTTAAGTTTATTTTCAAACTATAAGCTTTTTCATCAAGTTTGTATCTCGTCATGGTCAAACCTACTCATGCTATGTCAATATACTTGCTTATACATGTTACACATGCTTGCAAGCTGGTTTAAGTAATCAGTTAACCTACTATCACTCACAGCCTTAACTAAAAATTAGAATCTGGTGCAGGGGAATGGCGCAGCTGCGCTGCGCCTCAGTTATAAATCGGCGCAGCTGCGCCGCGTCTGGTTCATGCCAGAGAGCAGCCTGCTTCGGCAGTTTTCCAGCCCAAACACAGAAACTTAATACGAACTTGATTCTAATCCGCCATATAATAGTCTAAACATATATATAAGCTAGTATAGCTAAGGAACAACTAACAAACATTACCTGATCACATAATCATGAATTTCATACTAAATTCAAGAATTAAGAAATCTTAGAAATTGTAGAAAACATGAATTGAAGAACATGAGGTGTTATACCTCTGCTAATATGTATCAAGCTTGCTAAAATCTTCAACTCAAAATGCTGCTATATCAGTAATGAAATCTTACTCTCAATATGCTCTCAATATCACTTAAGCAAAAATCTCAGCAATGAATTATAGAAGAATAGAAGCTTATTTATAGAAGAATGAGTATACAGTTAATGCAATAATCCATCAAATTGAACCAACGGGAGGATGAATTGCATGGTAGTTAAGAAGGAGTTGGTAGATGGTAGTTGAAATCAATCATGAAAAACACTCCCCATTGATCATTGCCATCTAATTTGCTGAGTTTGAGGATGTAGGGAATAGGATAGCTTGGAGTATATCACGTGAAGAGAATGTGACTCTCAATTAGGGACAAGGCTTAATAAACTCAGCATTGTATTCCTTTGTGTAACATACATATGTATATTACATATATTCCTACATCAATATATAATGGTACACTTAGGTTATATCCCTTTGGACATTATAATTCACATTAGGCTTACTTAATATAGACACATTAATATAAGTCATATGTACATATACACAAACATATATGTACACCCTAATGTATCCACCGATCTCATATTGTCACATACCTCATGATGTATTCCATTAAATTATTGAAATCCTTATAATGTTACATAAGCGATAATATTATGTAACTCACGTAATGAAATTAATGTTACGATATAGTCTATATATATAATATATAGCCACATTAATGTGTCACATTGCATTCTATAATATAGTTTATATATAATTGTATGGTCAAACTTAAGTGTTGCACTACACTTTATATAACACATGTGTCATTACTATATGTTATACTTTTAAATCATCACATCCTTTGCACATATCAACTAGTTGAGTAATATAATCTACTTGTTTATATATTATTATACTCAATGGCAATTAATTAATTAATAAAATATTAATTAATTCATCCCTCATCAATCAATGTAATTATTAATCTCCATAACAATTAATTAACATTTATATGATTAATTATCACATTAAATAAATATAAGTCTTATTATATTTATAACAAATATACTTATTATCATGCTATCACTCGCAATAATAATAATTCAACATACCATCAAATAATTACTAGATACTAGTATATTGTCCATAACAATAATTAATATTATAAGGCAATATATCTCATTCCTCAACAATACAATTTCGATTATATTTATAATCAATTTCCTTATTATTATACTATCACTAGTTATAATAATAAATCAACATATTATTATAATAACAATTAATATAGACTAATTGTTTAATTAATAAATCTTCCGTCCTTGAATTAATTAATTCATTAACGAATCTATTATCGTGCTACACAAGGCATATCACACAAGTTTACATTAAGCTTATTCTCATTCTCGACACTTATTTATTTTCACCACATTACTCACCCACCATATGTTCAATTTACTTAGGACTATTAAGTCACACGGTTCACATATATAAATATATCGTGAATGAAAATATTCAAATATTATTTATAACTCTTATGGTAATATAATAACTCAAGCTATTAAAATGCTAAACTACCTCAATTAATTATACTTATAATAAGTATAACGTTTACGCTTATAATATATACACTATTAATTATTCAAATAATAATATTCACGATCAAATAATAACTTAAGTTATTTAATATATTAAAATAACTTAGTTTTCTTTCATTAATTAAACTCCCTTGAAAATACATTTAAAATTATGTATTTAGCCATAACATAAATATTATGTTTTCTCCGAATAAAGACATTCATTATTAGAAAATAATTTACTTATTGTCTCATGATATTATTCTTAATATAATAACAAATAACTATATGTACGACACATATACATATATTATATATAGAAAATAGATAGTAAGTTTATTTTCTATTATAATAAATTATTTCCATCAATTTATTTATATATAGCAAATATGTTTTAATGTATTTACCATATTAATTGGTTATACCTATTACCTTATACAAAAACATATAAGGTAATATTCTTATTCAAAAATAGCATTTCCTCCTTTTATTAAAATAATTCAACATTAGAAATTATTTTAATATCCTTTATTAGAAAAATCATTTCTCTTTCTTTTCTGTAAATTGTCCCAACACAATTTCTTCAAATATTAAATATTCATTTAAAGATATAATGATTTCTATCTCCCTTTAATAACGTATATATATATATATATATATTTAATGTTATTCGTACATTAGACTTCCTCACATATTACTATTCTAAGTAATATATATAAAAGTATCAACTATAATTACATATTCAACACATTTATTAATTCACTCATTTACTTAAGTAAATTAAACACTGCACCATATCATTAAGGTTCGATATTAACATTATATTACTCCATAATATAACTCTCAACTATGAATTAACCAATATTTATTCTTATTAGTTAATTCCTTAACTAATTCATGCTTCACTATCCAAACCTATTTACGAATAGCTTAAGTACTATTAATAACCTATATTATAAACATACTAGTTATTAATATACATACACCAGAATATAGTGATTATACATTAAGAATATTTAATGTCACCAACTTACTATGATAAAATAATTCTATAAATTATTTAATATCGATAGGAATTTATCCACTTCCTTTATCTCCACTGAATCGTCTCTACGCTAAATAACAAATATATATTAATAGTATATTTATAAATCACAAAAACACATATTACATAGTCCATATTACTCTATGTAATATAATACCACATACCTCATACCACATATATATACTTTTATTTGAACCCATCTCACAGTTTAAGAATTTTATTTATTAAATCTTTATTTAATAATTTCTAAAAATTCGGGTTCTTACAGTTCATAATCTTTAGCGAATGCTCAGTATTCATGATTCTTGAACCTCGAAATGATTAAACTTTTAAATCTTGTTGATGTGACACCCCTAAATCCGGGTACTTCGTTTCCACAAGATTTGGATTTCACTTTCTAAATAAAACATACATCTACCCAATAATAAAGAATTTCAAAATAAATTACAACCTTCATAAATACTTAAATAAAATCTTCCTTATAAAAAGGATTACAACCTTGTCTAAAATAAATCCAAGGATTTAATCTAACCTTGATATAAACATTTAATGCGGAAATAAAAACATAACTAAAAGTCCTATTACAATTTAATCAACAATTAAAACAAGTCTTCACTTGTTCAGCTTTTCTTTGC
This sequence comes from Panax stipuleanatus, assembly GCA_020205555.1. Lineage (NCBI taxonomy): Eukaryota > Viridiplantae > Streptophyta > Magnoliopsida > Apiales > Araliaceae > Panax > Panax stipuleanatus. The sequence goes on from CM035115.1 coordinate 106,498,515, forward strand.
CTTTACTAGTTAACGGAGCATCAACACTTTCAACCTTAGCTGCAATGGTTATTTAATAAGCAAGAGTGAGCAAACAACAGCTCACTGGAATATAACAATAATAAAGATATAATTAAATAGCTTCAATAGATTTGAATAACTTTACTTTCATCAACAATAAAGAATTGAATAATAATCCTTTCATTAATAATTAGAATTTCAAATATTAAAATTATCTGAGAGTCATAAGACCTTGAACTTTTGTCCTAGGTTATAAATATTTATATTTAAAATATTTAACAGTCATTTAGACTATGAACCTTAACTCGTACTTAGGGAAAGTAGCTCTTTGTACCATATATTGTGCACAAACAACTTAACGTTTTCGCATAGTAACCTCCCCTAATAAATAGGGTTGTTCATCTCAGTATTTGAATACAAGTCCGCACCAAAAAAAGTTTGGTTTGGATAAGCTTAGAAGGGTAATTTAGAATTCAACGTTCATCAACTAAGGAATAGTTGAATTGACTTACAACAATAGAGAATAATTCATAAATAAAAGATTATGGATAACTTATATGCTTTAGAAGCAAACTTAAAGCATTTAAAAGACAATATAGACCCTGTTTGAAAAATTAAGTCAAGGTCATGTTAATTCAATAATAAACTTTGATAATATTTACTCAATATGAAATTTATAATGAGTACGAATAATTAGCATCATTATGATCAATAAAAATAACTCAAGTAAGGTTTGAGTTAGAGGACTTGCACAATATAAGAATTAAAGAACTTGTATATAATTGACGAGTTTAAGGATAGAAAATTTGCCTCAAGCGCAAGCTACTATTAAAATCACGTTCTTTAACACTTTCTACACACATATATTTAATCACAATAATCTAAATTAGTTGACACATACCTAATTCACATAATTAGTTAACTCATCTAGGTTAACTCATTTCCTCCGCTCCCATTTCCTCCGCTCTCTGCTGACCCTCCAACTATCTTCTTAGGGCAACTACGAGCCATGTGATCCTTAGGTCCACATGTGTAGCAAGCTCCCTTCTTCGGGTTTGGGCAATTCGGCGCAATGTGGCCTTCCTGACCACAGTTGAAGCATACCCGCTTCCCCTTCATGCACACTCCAGTGTGATTCTTCTCGCATATAGAATATGCTTCAAACTTCCTCTTCAGCTGACTTCCCTGCTGACTCCCAGCAGAGGTGTTGTCGTTCCATTTCCTTTTCTGGTTGATAGCCCCGCTACCACCAGCCTTGGTTTTCGTCTCATTCTTCTTCTTCTTATCCTGATTGAATTTGATTACTGCATCGCTTCCTCTATCAGCGAGTATATCCTTTTCCAGCACAGCTGCGAATGTGTTCAGCTGGAACATAGAAACCTCTTTATAGAGCCGGGGCCTCAGTCCCCGCTCAAACCTCTTCGCCTTCCTAGCATCGGTACTGACCTGGTATGTAGCGAACCTGGCCAGCTGGTTGAATTTCGCGGCATACTCTGACACTGTCATCCCTCCCTACTTAAGCTCTAGAAACTAGACCTCCATCTGGTCCTGCGAACTAACAGGGAAGTACATTTCAAAGAACATCTCTTTGAAACGTTCCCACGGTATGACTCCTTCACCCTCTCTGGTCTTATTGGCTTGCCACCAAAAACTAGAATCTGACTTTAACATGAAAGTCGTGTATGCTGTCTTCTGATCTTCACCGACTCTAGATACGTAGAAAGACCTTCTCCATTTCCATTACCCACGTCTGGGCATCTATCGGGTTTACCGATCCCTTAAACTCCGGTGGTCCTACTGTCTTAAACTATTTGAAAGTCATTCCCTGCAGTTGCAGCTGATTTGCAAGTGCTCCCGTCAGCAGGTTCACCAACTGCTGCACCAAATTGGGATTCGTCCCATCGTTATTATTGTTATTGTTCATCGAACCCTTGGGGTTTTGACGTGTAGGTCTTCTTCTAGGAGGAATTTTCTGTTAAGAAAATATTATTATTAGATCCTTTACTCAATTCTTAAGTATTCAAGTTCATACTTAAAGATTTAAATTAACTATATTCACATAGAACACATAGCGCGTCAATAAACTTCTTTTATTCATTCATACATAGTTTTAAAACATCAAATAGATAACATTTCTGCTATTTACATCATCTTTCCTGAACTAGAACAAGTTGCAGGATCTCATCCCATTCTTATCTCAATTTATGGGATTTATATTTATTTATTACAAAAAGAAGCACATAATTAAGAGCTCTACTGCCTAGGCATGTTAAGACGTCGCAAAGCCTCTCTGCGTTCTTCCTCCATCACCCGAAACACCGTCCTTCTGTCCACCATGTACCATGGTAAACCTTGGAACTGAGCTGGGTAATAGAAGACACGATCCTGTGCTCTATCTATCGCCGTATAGAATGCGTATTCTATTTTCCTCAGCTTGGCCCTCTTGGCTTCAGCCTCATCTTCAACTCGGTCGGCTCGTTGAATAGCCCTCAAGCCTGTCTCTTCCGCTCTGGAATTCTTTGTCGACTCCTCTTGGATGTCTTGCTTCAGCTTTGCTAGCTCGGCCCGTGCCTCGTTTTTATCATTCTTTACGTGGATTAGCTTCCACTGCACTTCTCCTACCTCACTATCCATCTCCTCGATAGTCTCGTCCCGCTGCTGGATGGTTTCTTTGAGCTCTTCGACTCGACCATGTAGCTCCACGTTACTGTTATAGATTTCGTCGTACATCTCAGCACTAATAGAGTGAGGTGGAAATTCCTCTTCAGGATCCTCTTCCTCCTCTGACTCATCCTCGTCCTCTTCCTCTGGAATAGGTGTCAGCTCATGCTCCCGACCAGCTACGGTGATCACTGGAGATGGCTCTCTGCTAACCAACTGCTCCTAGACAACATGGATGTTTTGGGGCTCCTCCTCTCTAGGCACCTGAGGTAACTCCTCTCTAGCCTGACTGGACTCTCCCACGTTCGTCATCCTGACAAAAGAATTTCAAATGTTTAATTATTACGTGATGCCGAGTCGTCATTCTTCGAATACTTAAACATAAACACATAGCACATAAGATAATTTATTATCTTTACCTATCACCACTATCTTTTTGATCTTAATATAAGGTTACTACCTAAGGTTTTTCCCCCACCTAAGGTTCATAACCTACTGCTTTGATACCAACCTGTGACACCCCCAAATCCGGGTACTTCGTTTCCACAAGATTTGGTGTTCACTTTCTAAATAAAACATACATCTACCCAATAATAAATAATTTCAAAATAAGTTACAACCTTCATAAATACTTAAATAAAAATTCTCCTTATAAAAGGATTACAACCTTGTCCAAAATAAATCCCAGGGTTTAATCTAACCTTGACATAAACATTTAATGCGGAAATAAAAACATAACTAAAAGTCTTATTACAATTCAATCAACAATTAAAACAAGTCTTCACTTGTTCAGCTTTTCATTGCCTTTACTAGTTGACGGAGTGTCAACACTTTCAACCTTAGCTGCAATGGTTATTTAATATGCAAGAGTGAGCAAACAACAGCTCACTAGAATATAATAATAATAAAGATATAATTAAATAGCTTCAATAGATTTGAATAACTTTACTTTCATCAACAATAAAGAATTGAATAATAATCCTTTCATTAATAATTAGAATTTCGAATATTGAAATAATCTGAGGGTCATAAGACCTTAAACTTTTGTCCTAGGTTATAAACATTTCTATTTAAAACCTTTAACAGTCATTTAGACTATGGACCTTAATTCGTACTTAGGGGGATCAGCCCTTCATACCATGTATTGTGCACAAACATCTTAACGCTTTCGCATAATAACCTCCCCTAGTAAATAGAGTTGTTCATCTCAGTATTTGAATACAAGTCCGCACCAAAGAAAGTTTGGTTTGGATAAGCTTAGAAGGGTAATTTAGAATTCAATGTTCATCAACTAAGGAATAGTTAAATCGACTTACAACAATCAAGAATAATTCACAAATAAAAGATTATGAATAACTTATATGCTTTAGAATCAAACTTAAAGCATTTAAAAGACAATATAAACCTTGCTTGAACAATTAAGTCAAGGTCATGTTAATTCAATAATAAACATTGATAATATTTACTCAATATGAAATTTATAAAGAGTACGAATAATTAGCATCTTATGATCAATAAAAATAACTCAAGTAAGGTTTGAGTTTAGAGGACTTGCACAATATAAGAATTAAAGAACTTGTATATAATTGACGAGTTTAAGGATAGAAAATTTGTCTCAAGTGCAAGCTACTATTAAAATCACGTTTTTTAATACTTCCTACACACATATATTTAATCACAATAATCTAAATTAGTTAACACATAACTAATTAACATAATTAGTTAACCCATCTAGGTTAACTCATTCTTGTTTAATTATTAAGTTAATAATTTTTTAATCACATCACATAATCATATTACTTGCTCACATAATTAAATCAAATAATAATTATGTACTCATATTATAATTAAATAAATTATAATTTAAACATTCACTTTAATTATAATTAATCAAATTATAATTAAATCTTATATTAATTAAATTATAATTAAATAAATTATAATTTATAATTAATCAAACTACATCATTAAATTATAGTTAAACAAATTATATTTTAAATTAACATTCAATTGATTAAAATTAATCAAACTATAATTATAATTAACCAATTATAATTTAAACCTTTGCTTTAATTATAATTAATCCAATTATAATTACATATTATATTTTATTCATATAATATATTACTATTCATTTAGCATTTTAATGTATGCTTATTATGTCATAAAATTTATTACATACAATTAGACTTGGCTAAAAGAGGCCCGGGCCCGCTCGCAAAAACATAGGCCATGGGCTTAATTTTTGCAGCCCAAGTAAAGTTGGGCCATTTTGGCCCTGCCCGTGATGGCCCCGGCCCACGGGTGGCCCGTGATTTAATTTTTTTATGTCTTTTTTAATTGATTGATGCATCATGCATAGTAAAGAAGCTTTCCTGGTTACTTGCCTCAAAGTGAATTCTATTTGTTTCTTTGTTTTATAAACTAAACTGGAGATACAATTTTTTGAGTTGTTTGCCCTCTGTTGGGTGCTCTCTTACTTTTCTTTTGTTTTTTGTGCGTGGCTAAATTCACTTCTCTTACTTTGGACTTTCAAAACGCTCTGCTCTAGTTTTGGCTTCTTTAAGACGTGGCTAAGCCCATTGGTCAAGGCTTGTGATGAGTTTAGTGATGCTTTCAGTATGCTCAAAGCCTGCAACAATTAATGTTCAAAGAATCGTAGTAGTACCAAGATCACAAACATGTAGTACTGTAGACACTCGAAATTTTCCTTGCCCCAATACTAACCCGGTAGGAGGGCAAAACTGTCAATCAATCCAAATTCGGCCACCGACGCCGGTTTTTAAACCTAAATCTGATTCCCAATATTGGTAATCAAGTTTCGACAGTCAATCAGACCATCAATCAAGTTTTGACGATCAATTGAACCATCAATCAAGTTTTGACAGTCAATCGGACCATCAATCAAGCTCCGACAGTTAATCGGACCATCAATCAAGCTACGACAGTCAATCGGATCATCAATCAAGCTCTGACAGTCAATCGGACCATCAATCAAGCTCCGACAGTCAATCGGACTATCAATAAAGTTTCGGCAGTCAATCGGATCATCAATCAAGTTTCGACAGTCAATCGGACCATCAATCAAGCTTCGACAGTCAATCGGACCATCAATCAGGCTCCGACAGTCAATCGGACCATCAATCAAGTTTCGACAATCAATCGGATCATCAAGCTCAACCAGCGACCATGCCGACACTACAGGCAACCTCGGGAGGGGTACAATGGTCATTTCATCAATTATAAACTGACTTGTTCAAACTCAAGCCAAATCGATGCTGCAAAAGTCAGAATGAACCCTAACGACGATCCAGAGTGGCAACTACGCAAGACAGCTCAACGGACAAACTGCGGGGAATTGAAGACCTGGTTATGAACCCATCTTCCTGGAACCATAATTTTTTTTCCCATGTCATTGCGACACTCTCGGCTAGAGCTTTCCGGAAAGGTATCGCACGCCTCAGACGGACTCTCCGATCAAAAGTTAGAAAGTTTTTGATCGGATATCGTATTGCTCGGAGTGCACGTACTTTGAGATGACCAAGCAGGGCACGTGGGCCCCACCTAGGGGAGCCTCAGCTCTACATGAGGCTGCCGCAGGTAGAGTGGAGGCTCCCTGGCCTATATACAAACGTGTCCCCCCGTTCATTTGAAAAAAATTCAGAAACACAGCGAAGCTTTGGCAGTTTGATTTTTTGACTCTTACACCTCTTCCAAACCAAAATATTTTCACTCTAACACGTAGATATTCCCATATACTACCACATATCAAAAAACCACCGGTAGATTTGGACGTTTAAAGCTTATAATTCGGCAAAAAGTCCGTAGTTCAGCCCATTGTAAGTATTTTTACGATCAGCAAGTCAATACTACTACTTTGCACTGTTTTACACCTGCACATCAAGTTTCATCTTCTAAATATGCCCGAAACTTAGTTACGTAGCCATTTTCATCAAAAATTGATACATTTTTGTACATAAACTCCGTTTTCAACATTTCTACAACTCGTATTGACGATCCGTCAGCTCCAGTAGCTTCAATGTACTAGCACACACATTCTGGCAACTTCACCGGATTGGGTTATCTTCCTAGTCTGGGTTTGGCCTCATTTTGTATATATTTAACTGTTTATGTACTAACATTTCAATTCTGTCAAGCCCAGATTTCAAATCCGAGGTAGTTTACCGCTTTTATATATATTTACGTATATATAAGCGACATTCACCATCACTGGTACTCATATCAGTCCTGGTTGACTACATTTCTGTCAATATATATATATTTATATATTTTCAATCGGCCTGGACTATTTCGTGGCCATTTTACTTTTTTTGCACACTTACCCATACTGGGTGCTCTCCCTAGTCACTGGGTGACTACTTTTCTGTCAATTTCAATTATAGTACGGGCACCGGCGTGAAAACCCATCGCCCTTTTTACTGCTTATATATATATATATTTCATTTCTGTCACAGCCTGGATCATTTCATGGCTATTTACAGTTTTTATAAATATATATATATTTCAGTTCCAGTCCGGGCTTGCGAGTGAAAACCCATCGCCCTTTACAGCTTGTATATATATTTAACTATATATATTGCTTTACTCAATTTATTCAACTGATGCATTTAATATTCATTTTTTATATATGAATCTGCATTGACATATCTGCGGGCGGACTAGATTTATCTAAATCTCGCCAATTTTAGCTTTCAACGGTTCAAACAGGTCCCGACAGAACCTGGAAGCTATAATGGCTGAGATTTCTTTAAATCTAGTTATTTTTATAGTTGTAGCTGCAAAAGCAACCTCGCGTCCCTTAGATCGCTATCTAGTGGGAACGAGACACTTCAGCCGTGCGTACCGGGATTTACTGAATGAATCCCTGGTTCTGACTATCTTGGGATATTTATCTGTTTCTGTACAAGTTTGAACTGTGCAGGTTTTCTAGCCATTCATATGTGAGCCTAGGAAGATTTATGATCAAACTGATCAGAATCTGATTCCCACAATGGACAAACTACGATTTACAGATGTACCCTGCCAATTTTTCTGTAAAATGTACATGCACAAACCTTAAAACGGTTATCCGAATTTAAGATCTCAACATAGTGAAAATATGGATTGTCGTGTCAGCGTCCCTTCAATGGTTTTCATACCCATGAGGAGACCAACACTTTATATTTCTATGGTCGAGGATGCCTCGCAGCCCTACAAATGACCACTTGCAAGCAGCCTTAAGGCTATAAAGATAAAATTGAGAGTAGCGATACGCTTCAATTCCCATGTCAGCGTAAGGGTTTGATAAAACCTTCTTTCAAAACATCACTATCAATTCAATTCAAATGCTTTTGCAAATTAAATTAAATAATGCTTTTTGCAAATTAAATCAAAGATTGATTTTCAAATCAAATCAAACCCATCGTATATAGGTTCAACGAAGCCTGTCAAAGCTTTCAATCAACTAAAAGGCCCAATTTCCAAACAACATTCACTCACGCACTCCAATTTTAAGGGAAATATTGAAAAGATTGTGGTACCGTGTTTACACGGGAGTCGTGGGGTGCCTAACACCTTCCCCACACTTAACCAAGCCCCCGAACTCAGAAATCCAATTTCAAAGATCAAGTTTCGATAGTGTCCAGCAATTGGGCCTCTTTTCAAATCAAATTCAGTTGAGTTGGTACAACCATTTTCAAAACTACCAACTGGCGACTCTGTTTAAATCAAATCGTCGACATATACACATGATGTCATTTTTCCTAAAAAACCCTTCAAAACTTTTTTTGCAATAAAAAGAATAAGGGTAAAGATAACTTAGGAAGATCAATTTGAGGAAAACTGGGTTATCAACCGACCCGCAGTATTTCTTAAATTTTCCAACGTTTACAGGTGGCGACTCTGCTGGGGATAATAGAGGGCTTAGGCCGCTTTCAATCTTTTCAAACATTTCCCTTTCAAAACTATTGACTGCGTGAAATCCTGCATCTCCACAGTCAATGGATGAGTGAATGATGCGTCTTTCATTGAATGTATGAATGCTATGCCTTTACATTGAATGAATGAGAATGAATGCTTTAGTGCTTCACACCCATATTAGTGCTTCGCACGAACTGTCATTTCATGCATAAGCGGTAAGGCCGATGTATGTGAATGTATGTTGTGTGTTCCTCCACTAGGAGGCTAACCTGGTCAGTATAAGTAAGGACTCTGGGGACGACTATGTCTCCAAGGCTGCCTCCTAAAAATGCATCACCCAGATTCGCTCTAATTGAACGATCGGATTAACTTCTCTTCTAGTAGATTGCGATGATCTGGGAACCTTCATGCCGAAATAAAATTTGTGAGAGTAACCTAGGATAGGTCAACTTCTGATCAACCGAATCCGACGGGATGCTTCTTCATGCCTTCCTCTTTTAATTCCATGTTAAGTCTCCAAATACTGAGGAGCACAATGTAAATGACAATAATGAAAGATTTACTTTCCTGTCAAATATCCTGTCATCTTGCCATCAAAACAACTAACCTCGGTTTTGCAGGATAAACTTAAAAAACACATATCATGAATGCATCCAGTCATTACCTACCACAGGGAACTGAAACGCATACGTTTTGGTGTAGGTAGGGAAAAATTGGTCCTATCACCAGATCAAAGGCAAGAAAAGCACACGGTCCATCTACGGACATAGCTTTAAGTGCTCCACTAGAATCCACCCCTGTGTCTAGGGAAGAATTTGAAGGATTGAAAAATCAGATAGCCGAGCTAGCCGGTTTCCTTCGAGAGCAAAGCAAGGCCTTCAAAGAGAAATAATCTCAAACTCATCCAGAACCAGGAGCATCTGGTAGTGGTGCTGGCGGTCAAGATATAGATAAGGCCGAAACGCAGATTCCTGGACCCCAGAATCAGGATGCAATCAATAAAACTCAGGAAATCACCATCTTAAGCAAAGAATAGGAAGCTGGTGACATTCTCAAAAAAATGCAACAAATGGAAGAAACCCTCCGGTCCATCAAAGGAACTGGGGCATTTGGCAGTGTCAACTACTCAGATCTATGCATATTTCCCGGGGCTAGATATCCCGAAAAATTCCAAGTCCCTGATTTCGAGAAATATGACGGATTAGGGGATCCTTATACGCACCCGAAAGTTTTCATCGGAGAACTCGGATCCTATGTTGAGGACGAGAAACTTCGAATGCAGCTATTTCAGAAGAGTTTAACTGGAGAAGCCAGAGCCTGGTATGCCCGCTTGGACAACTCTAAAATCCATAGTTGGGAAGAATTGGCCCATGCCTTCCTCAGCTAGTACAGTTTCCAATCTCAGCCAGCTCCAGATCGGTATCAAATTACCAAAATCAAGAAAAAGAACACTGAATCATTTAGAGAATATGCCCAGCGATGGAGACGGGTCGCAGCACAAGTCAACCCCAGCCATGACTGAATCTGAAATAGTCATGACTTTCATCGATATTCAAGAAGCTCCTTATTATAAAAGGGTCCTAGTAGGCATAGGAAAACCTTTCTCTGAAATGATCAAACACGGCGAAATAGCCGAAGTAGGACTTAAGTCCAAAAAAATAAAAGACCTAATGGCACTCGAAGCTGTTGCTAAGCATATCCAATCTGAAAATTACGGGAGTAATCCCCGGAGGGTCCATAAAAAGAAAGATAAAGAAGTTTACTTAGTGTTACAAGGACAAAATTCAAGCAGTAATTCGAATAATACACCCAGTCAAAGGAGGAACTATACCCCTTTCTAGGCTACAACACAGCCTTCAAATCCTTTATTCCAGAAAAACATGGAGGTCCGGCACAAAAGGACTTTCACCCCACTAGGGGATTCACTCGAGAACGTCTTCAAACTTCTGACAGCTCAGAAGAGGATTGGCCAACTCCTTCCGCTAACTAACACTAATGCCAGGAACTTCGACCCTAGCAAGAGATGTGCTTATCATTATAGATCACCGAGTCACGACACTCAAGACTGTTGGTCCCTCAAGCACAAAATCCAAGATTTGATTAATAATGGAGAGATTGTGGTCACAAAGCCCAATCAACCACATGTCCAAGATAACCCTCTCCCATAGCACAAGGAGGAGAGTGTCAACATGATCAACACTTCAAGTGGAGAAGGATCCAAATACCTCCGCTATGTTGAAGAATACACTCAATCTAACTACATCAACCCAATGAGTTGGGAGGCTTTTGAAATTTTTTTTCTGATAGAGCAAGAAATAAAGTCTATCAAGGAATAAATCGAGTAGTTGGTTGAACTGGTCGTCTACCAACATCAACTCACCAGAAAGATGTGGAAACAAATCAATCAATCTATTGGCAGTCGCTCTCCTACAGTGGAAGTCAATTTTAATCAAGATTATAGCCAGACTTGTGAGCTTACACCCTGGACTGACAAGGGGATCGAAGAAGTAAGTGTCCAAGCAGGTAGGAAGTTCCTATTTCAAAGGAATTTCACCAATTTGAACCATTCAATGGAAGAAATACTGCAAATAATGATCAACGAGGGAATGGTTGAAGACTTGCTACCTCTGCTGAACCCTCAATCCAAAAAATTCAAACCTAACCAAATATGTCAGTACCATTCCAACTCTCTCGGCTATGATACAGAAGAATGTTGGGCACTTTGTAAACTAATTTAAGACCTGATTGAGAAAGGTGACCTAATCAGAGGAGATCAAATCCTCGATATAATGCATGGTATCAGGACACAGTGGCTTTCATATCCTGCGATAAAGAATCAATCATCACACCCCTGGTACTGACAGGTAAAGGGGTCCAAGACAAATAAAATCCTGTGAAGATGGCGGCACCTCAGCCTCTAATTTTGCCCTTCAGGCCTCAGTACCCGATTACCAGTTTGAAGAAGGTCCCATGGAAATATGGTGACATTGAAATCTCTACTTCAAATAACATTTCCATCCTGTCAAAGGATAATCCATTGTATCTGCCTCAGCGGGTGATTAAACCAGTTACCAAAGCAAAAGAAAGGGTGGCTGAAGAAAAGATACAAGAGTTCCTCAAAAAGATGGGACACAATGAAATCAAAATAGTGTAAAGCTTGAAAGACGCACCCAAACAAATATCCATACTAGACTTGGTCCTATCATTAGAGGATCATCGTAATATCCTAGTGAAGGTACTAGAAGAAGCTCATCTTCCATACACGGTAGACACAGAGAAATTCTGTCACGTGATAGAATATATTTTCAACAATAATGTGATTTCCTTCACAGACGATGATATCCCGGCTAAGGGAAGGGGCCACCACAAGTCCCTGCATATAGCCGTTATGTCCTCCGGATACGTGATCGGAGGAGTTCTTATTGATGGAGGATCTTCCCTCAACATTTGTCCATACGACAAGTTGGAAAGGATGAAGATAAATCCAAACTGAATTAAAGCCAGTCACATGGTTATACGGGCTTTCGATGGATCTCGCCGCCAGGCTATGGGGGAAATCGAGCTTCCTCTAGAAATTGGTCCACACACCTTCTACGTATCTTTCCAAGTGCTTAACATAGCCACCAGATACAACTTATTATTGGGCAGGCCATGGATCCATATGGCCGGGGCTGTTCCATCCACCCTCCATCAGCAACTCAAGTACATTGTCAACGGCAGCCTCATCACAGTGAATGCTGAATCAAAATACCCTACCCACATACATGGGGACATGCCAGTGATTAGCCTGGAAGCCATGGTTGAGCCTGCAAGTTTTCAAGCTCTCGAGGTAAGTGATATTCAATATCTACCAATTGGGGCACCAGCCCTAAAGCCTAAAATTTCCACTGAAGCAATGACAGTGGGCCAAGAAATGGTAGCTGCGGGTTTCTAGCCTGGAGAAGGGTTAGGAAAGGACAAGCACATCATTAAGATGCCAATTCAAATCCCAAGTCATATGGGAAGAGCAGGATTAGGATTTTCATCCGGGTTAAACCACCGGAATCCACACAAACATCCCAAGGCTCAAGCCTCCACGATTATGCTCCCAAACCTCATAAATGTTGGATGGATGAAACCTACGAGGAAGATCCCTATGGGGGCATCAGCCATACTATTTCCTTCAATCATACCTGTCCATGAAAGGAAAGCCCTCAAGCCTGAGGCAGATAGCGAAAAGGGAAAAGAAATGATCCTGTACGAAGGACGAGACCCATTCGCTAACATAAAAGTCATTATCAACTACGAATGGATGAATGATGAACTCCCATATAGTGACGATGAAGATTATGCTCACTTTCCTCATAGCAAATAGAGGAACAATCCCCAGAAAAGCCTCGGCCATATCCTAAAGGATGTCTTAGTTGTCATTCAAGACGAGACAGACGAACACACTTCCAGCATCCTCCCTATCCATGAGGGTCTAACCTTGGATAATTGGAGAAGTGTCCCTTGCTTCAGTCAAAAAAGGTAAAGGGGCAGACAGTCAATCTGCCCTTAATCATTCTTTCATTTACTGCTTACTTTTGATTGCACAGCTGGAGCGATCATTTTTATCATGCTTTACAAATGCTATGTGTATTTAAGCAGTTGTATATATTAATGAAAGCATTTTTGTTTTTAGGACCCAAGCATTGGATGTGTGTGTCTCTGCTGATGAGATGCTAACCTGTCAATATAACTCCAACCATGATGCAAGATTGAGCTTCGACTTGACGGATCTTGATCAAGAGGAGGAAGATGACTATAAGGTGCCAGAGGAGATCAAGGAATGGGTCGAAGACAAACCCAAACCAAACCTTGACCAAACCTCCACCATCAACATAGGAACCTCTGAAACCATCAAAGAAATCCAAATAGGTTTAGACCTCACCTCAGATCAAAAAGCTGACCTGATCGAACTCCTAACACAGTACCAGGATGTGTTTGTATGGTCGCATAAAGACATGATCGGTCTATCCATAGATATTTTCATCCATCGGATGCCCATCAAAGAAGGGTTCAAACCAGTCAAACAAAAGCTTAGACGATTGAAACCTGAGTGGAGTCTCAAAGTTAAAAAAGAAATCGTTAAGCAATTCAAAGACGGGATCATCATGGTATCAACATATCCCGAATGTCTATCAAACATAGTCCCCGTGCCTAAATCAGGAGGGAAGGTACGAGTCTGCGTGGATTACCAGGATCTAAACAAAGCCTGCCTCAAGGATAATTTCCCGGTACCTTTTATACACATCCTGATTGACAATACTGCGCAGTACGACATGTATTCCTTCGTAGACTACTTTGTTGGTTACCATCAAATCATGGTTGCTGAAGAAGACTGGGAGAAAATAGCTTTTATCACTCCCTGGGGAACGTTTTGCTACCGACGACTATCCTTCGGCCTCATCAATGCAGACGCAATGTATCAGTGAGCCATGATGGCTCTCTTTCATGATATGATGCACAAAGAAATAGAAGTCTATGTTGACGACATCATCACCATCTCAGGAAGCTGTTCAACAGGTTGCGTAGGAACAACCTCAAGCTAAATCCCGCTAAATGCGCTTTTGGCGTCAAGGCAGGCAAACTGCTAGGATTCCTGGTGAGCAATCGGAGCATTGAGTTAGACCCTGCTAAGATCAAAGCTATTTTTGAAATGCCCGTGCCTCGTACAGAGAAGGAGATACGAGGATTCCTATGAAGGATCAACTTCATAAGTCGGTTCATTTCACAGCTCACAGCAACCTGTGAGCCCATCTTCAAGCTGTTAAGGAAGAATTCTTCCATCAAATAGAATGAGGATTGTCAATAAGCCTTCCTTGCCATCAAAAAGTAGCTTGTCGAAGCACCTGTTTTGATACCTCCAAGGGATGGAGTTCCTTTATTCATGTACCTATCCATCAATGCCAATGCTATGGGCTGTATGCTAGGACAGAAGGATGATAGTCGCAAAGAAAGAGCTATTTACTACATCAGCAAAAGATTCAGTAGCGAGGAACAGAAGTATAACCTGATCGAGAAGATATGCTGTGCATTAGCATGGGCAGCCATGAGGTTGCAACACTACTTGCATGGGCACACGACGTATCTAATATCCTGCATGGATCCACTAAAATACGTCTTCAACAAACCAATGTTAAATTGCCGACTGTCCAAATGGCAGTTTATTCTACAGCAGTTCGACATTGTCTACGTGACTCAGAAGTCTATCAAAGGCCAAGGCATTACAGATCAATTAGCAGAAGCACCTTCGGGAGGGTTCGAGCCCCTGGAGACATATTTCACAGATGATGGGATTATGACAATTCAACAACTCTAGTCAGAGAATACAGTCCAACCATGGAAAATGTATTTCAACGGAGCGGTAAACATGGATGGTTCCGGAGCTGGGGCAGTCCTTATCTCTGGTACAGGTGATCAATATCCTGTGGCTACCAAACTTTAATTTGGCAACACCAACAACACGGCTGAGTACGAAGGCTGTATACTAGAGTTAAAACTAGCCCAATCTATGAGTATCAATTACTTATTGGTCTTTGGAGATTCTGACTTGGTCATTAGACAAACCACCGGCAAGTATCTCACAAAAGAACTGCATCTGCTGCCATATCATTGGCAAGTCCTCAAAATGCCCCAAGAGTTCGAAGCAATAACCTTCGTCCACATTCCTCGGGGTCGAAATGACTTTGCCGATGCACTGGTAATGTTGGCTTCATTAATCCGCATATCCAATACGAGCGGGTTTCCCAACATCCAGTTCACAAATCAAAAAGCCCCAACGTATGGGAATTACATTGGAGAAGTATCAGACGAAATACCTCCTGTCAAGCAACCTTGGTTTCAAGACATTAAGGAATATCTCCGTGATGGATCTACACCCGCTGGTCCAAGCCAATCAGAGCGGAAATGGATTCTCAGCATGTCCATGAAGTTTTATCTGAACGGAGATGCACTTTATTAAAGGGATGTTGGAATAGGCCTGTTAAGATGCCTCGACAAGGAGCAAGCCCAAAGACTAATGGATGAAGTCCATAGTGGAGTCTGTGGTCCACATAAGAGCGGCCATCTGCTGGCCAAGAAGATAATTAGAACAGGACATTACTGGATCTCACTCAAAGCTGATTGCGATGATCAAGTCAAGAGATGCTTTGAATGCCAAACACATGGAAATGCCATCCACGCTCCTCCAAGTGAGCTGCACAACATGAGTGCACCATGGCCTTTTTCTGTGTGGGGAATGGACGTGATAGGTCCAGTCGAACCCAAAGCCAGCAACAGTCATCGGTTCATCTTCACCAGGATCGACTACTTCACCAAATAGGTTAAAGTAGCCTCTTTTCCTAAAGTCACGAAAGAGGTCGTCATCAGTGTCATCAGAAATAACGTCATTTGTCAATATGGACAACTGGAGGTGATCGTATCAGACAACGCCAAAAACCTAAATAATCAAATGGTGGTAGAACTGTGTGGCAAGTTCCACATCAAGCATCTTAACTCAGTCATCTATCGGCCCAAGATGAACGGTGCTGTCGAAGCGGCCAACAAAAACATCAAGACGATCATGCAGAAAATGTTCGCCAATCATAAAGACTGGCCTGACCTGCTACCTCTCACCCTGTTAGCCTATAGGACGTCAATGCGCACCTCTACTGGGGTTACCCCCAATTCACTGGTCTATGGCATGGAAGCAGTCCTCCCCATAGAAGTAGAGATGGAGTCTTTACTAGTGTTAATAGATGCTTAGATAGACGAAGATCAATGGTTGCAAGACCGATATCATCAACTGTCCCTGATAGACGAAAAAAGGGCCACAACCATTTTTCACGAACGGTTATACCAACAAAGGATGAAGCCGAGTCCGATAATTCAAAGAAAATGATTTGGTGCTAAAGAAAATCTTGGCAAATCAGGATGAAGTCAAAGGAAAATTTGCCCCAAACTGGGAAGGCCCTTTCATTGTCAAGGAAGTGCTGACAAGGGGAGCCATCAGGCTACAAAAAATGGACGGAAACAAATTTCCCAAACTCATCAATTCAAACACCATGAAAAAGTACTACGTCTGAAGCACATGCATACCCGCATCTGGGTCCTATAAATCGAGTCAGGTTCGGCTTTTCACTAGAGAAGCATGAACTACGAATGACCTGATCTCCCTCAACCCAAGAGTACGTAGGCAAGCATCTATGGTGCAGTTAAACCAAGCAAAAATCCAAAGAACTTCCAAATCCCAACATTAAATTCCAAAGCTCATCGAACCAAATTCAAACCCCAGATAAACTCTTTGCAAACCTCTTCAACCAGAACTACTCATGACCTGATCTCCTTCAACCCAGGAGTATGTAGACAGCCATCTATGGCACGGTTTGACCCTCATAAAAAAACATAAAAATGGAAGACTAGTTCCAAGACACCGAAGACAAATAAAAGCTAAATGCTGTCAAGCTGTCTAGTTACCAGACCCATTAAAGGAACTCCCTTGACACCTCAACTGTCAGTCCATCAAGGAGAAGCTCAAAATGCATCAACAACTGCGAGTCATGACGGAAGTGGTAATCACTCTGCGATGAACATATCTAAGCAGGGAAGTATCTCAAAAATATATTTCTCTGATATATAAACTGCTTTATATACATAGTGCCCTGTACATGACAAAAATGGCTGAGCTAGTCTGTGCAAGAAAAATAAAGCTAGCCTATGGACCCAAGGACAAGCGGGTCAGTAATTCTAGCATGGCATCTCTTTCTGAAGATGGAGGAGAATCTGTAAGAGTAGTCCACTCAGCCTCCATACGGCTAAGAACATCCACAGTCATCTGCAAGGTGGCACTATGGTCATCAATGTAAGCACTAATCTCGGTAACCAAACCATGGGTGTAAGATCGGAGAGCAGTACTATCAGCAATGTGGAAATCACAGGAAGCTATAGCCTCATCCCTCTCTGCAAAAGCTGCATCCCGAGAAATCAAAGTCTCCTTAATCTCAACATATGCTGCATCTCAGGCTGAGCGAACCTTGTCTAGCTCCACAATGGCGATATCTAAAGCAGAGCGAAGCTCCTCCCGCTCAATCAATCCAGTATACAAAGCGGTCCAGAGACCATCCCTCTCAACAAAAGCTAAATCCCTACCAGACAGGGCAGCCTACAGCTGCGCTCTAGCTGAATCTCTCTCAAAGGTCATCCTAAATAGAGAATCTGACAAAGCTGGATCTGTCCCTGTGGGAATAACCGGGGGATCACTAATCAAAGCTACCCCCAAATCTGCGAACAGCTCATCCTTAGTAGGAGAATCTAGAACCTCCATAGGTTCCTCCTCGTCAGAATCTGCAAGCGGAGGTAAATGAAGCTCTGCTATTGCGACTGCGGTCTCTGCCTCTAAACATGCAGAATACTCCAGAGAACGACCCAGATGTCTACTGGAGAACTCAGCCCTCTCCCTGTGAGTCCAACACTCATAAACTCTAACCAAGTCGGCCGATGACATCGATGAAGCTGACATACTCTGATCAGCAGAATCCTCAAAATGGTGCATACTTAGCCACTGATTAAACTGCTCTATAACTGCCAATAGATGATAAGTAGTCACACCCCTTAATCCTGCCAAAGGCAAATAATCCATGCCAGATGCATAAGTAATGAACCTGAACGGGGTCGCCATCCCTGAGCATTGCAAAACTGCGAATGGATGCTCAATATCCGATAAAAATGCTAACCAGGACTTTGAGTCGACGCAATCAGGCAGACGGAAGGAGTAAATTGAGGATAACTCATGGCTAAAACAATAGGCATAAGGTCTAAATGATCCAATCGGTCGTATGTGTGACATCAACCACATATACAGCACGACCGAGCTACCCCGAAAAACCCCCGCTAGATAGGTACTACAATAGGTGAGCGACCATAGTGTCTCCGCCAAGATCATAGGGATAATGGTACTACCCTGCCTAAGGGCTCTGACTACGACAACCAATCTCATATCAAGGTGATCTAAACGCAATAGCATGTAAACATACACCATAATGCACATTAGCAGCATGTCTATCCTGGCTATCTGCCACTCCTCTGCGAAAATGACAAAATCTACGACGTGATGGTCGTAGCTATCAAGCTCACCATAGTACTCTATCAAGAAGTCAAGGGAGATCACATGCCCTGAAACGATCTCATCTATAACTATGCTCTGCCGAAGATCGGACAACCGAGTAAATGGTCTACGCATATCACTGATAGCCATCCGAGCACACGACGACTCTAAATCCAAGCCAGTAAATCTCTGGTACTCCTCCAGAGTAGGCAAAAGCTCACACCGCCCAATGCGGAATACCTGTCTCTCCAACACCCATAAGGGTAGGACAACATCAATAAAGTCGTCTGGAAACCTAAAATGTACAAGGGCCATAGAATGCCCCAACATCTGGTCAACTACCCCCCTAGCTAGGAAGGGCAGACTATCATATCATGACCGCAATGATGCCGCCACCTCTGACAGTGGCAAATGCTCTATACGGCTAACTGCAGACGTCGTCATCTGTAGCACCGTATCACAAGACTGTCCAGAGGCAAGTCAAATCGCAACTGTCTGAATGCATACATGGTACATGCATGATGACAATGATATAAACATGATGCAGAAGATAAAGATGACAGAAATATCTACAAAAAGCTATCTACTGCATACATCTTCCCTATATCCTGTTACAAAGTGAAAGGAAGAATATAGGGAAATGGGGCACCACCACCTAGCTAATACAGTGGTCTATCAAAATGATGGCACAGAAGCCGAATAGCTACAACAATGGCTGACCAAAAATATAGCTGCCATAGTTATCACAGGAAGTCGAAAACCTTGGTATCAAACCGATCGACCTGCTCTAGATCCTCTGTCTGCACAAAGCTACTGGGATCAGGCATATCTAGGCGGTATAAGGGAGGATCTGTCCCTGTATAACTTCTACTGAATGGACCTAAAGAGGGGCCCGCTCCAGAGCTGGATGGGTCAAATAAAGATGCCTCTGATCGATCTCGGCCAAGGTGCCTGATAAAGAAAGGGGCCTGGTACAACTCCCTGGTCAGATGTGTTATCTGGTCTGCATAAGTAGGCTCTCTAATAGAAGCTATCCAGTCCATCATTATTACGGACCTTGGCACCATATTTGCCATAAAATAGGTGGCACGAGTTTGAGCCCCAATAGTGTGAGGACTCCACCAACTGTAGAAGGCTGGTTGGCTGTATGGGCCCTCTGATAGATCAAAGCCGTCTATACCCTCCAAAGGGATGTCTGTCAAAGGCACGAACAATGGCCAATGATGCCAAGAAGGAGGAGCAATGGGAATGCGGATCTCCCTTATAATGCTCTAAATGGCACGCTCTCCAAGATAGAGCTCCCAGCCTCTCTTTGTCAACATAGGGACTTTGCGGGTCGATAAATCAAACTCCCGGCCAGTGGAGAAACCTCCATTAAATCCGACGGTCAAGTGCTCGGATGTGTACGGCGTCCAAGTGATCAAGCCCACCGTTAAAAGCTCCAACTGTAGACGGGTATGTTTGAATCCCTCAACAACAGGTGCCTCCGTTAAAATGGAGTGATGTCATCTCCATCCACATGGATAGGTCTCCAGACTTAATGCTGAAACGGGCCGTAGGCAAGGAAGCCTCTCAAATGCCTAAAGCTATTCATGCAAATATCAAAAGTCCTTAATGACCAAGATTGCCAAAAATAAGCGCATAAATAAAAAAGGTACAGAAAGATGTACTCACCAGCAAGAACTGATTGAATCCTAACCAAGCCTCCGTCACACCCTCCGAAAGCAGGTGCATACCCCGGAGAAAATAGGCAAAGGTATAGGAACCCTAATCAAAGTCACGGAGGTGCTTTACATGCTGAGTGGCGCTGATCAAAGCAAAGGATACCGTCAATGAGTTATCCGCAACAAAACAACCCATGATGATCGACAAAAACAATTGCCTCAGAATGCGATCTCTAGCCCTCCGATCATTAGGCGGGGGCAACTGCAAAGTCCAGTCCTGGGCGTCTATCCTCAAGGGACCAGATCGGACTGCCCGATCCTTGAATGCCGACTGAGGGACTCCCAACAGGGATCTAACTGCGGTGGGTGAAATATCAGATATGACAGGCACTATCCCTCCCTCAAACTCACTGCCAGTGATAAATCTCCAGTCCATAGGAGTCATCACCACCTCGTAATCAATCAGATAAAGGGACTGAGTCTGGTGGAACCAGCGCTCAAACAAAGCCCTCATATACCCCCAAGGGCAACGGTAGGGCAGGATCGAGAAGAAGGCCTGAAATCCCCAGCAATCTAAAATCTCCTTGTAATCCTCGTACAGTGTCTGATAGAGGGAGTGCACACTAAACCAGTTCCCTCGAGGCTGTGTCAAGCCAGGGACCTGCATCAAAAATTAACCCATGTCAAAAACCTGTGCCCCGAGAATGGCCAGAAGATGGGAAAAGAGTTCAGAGAGAAGAAAGACTTCAAGTCACCTCGTTGGCTTGAAGATATCTCAAAGGATGGCGACTCAAGTCGCCCAGCAACTTTTGTGTCTGCACAGCATTGCCCGGGACCTCCGCACGTGGAACCTGAGCTGGAACAGGAGCAACAATAGCAGCCTCCTCATCATCAATGTCAATGGACTGCTCATCCTGTGCTGGACGTATCCTGCTCTCTACCAATCTGCGAGGCAACCTAGCTGGACGGGCCTGTGGGACGACGGAAGCCCTCCTCCGTCTAATAACTGATGAAACCCCGGTAGAGCTGCCGGGTCTATCGTGTTCCATCGCATACAACAGTACTTGAAATCACCTCAGACAGGGTGTAGTAAGCCTAAAACCTATGGCTTATTAATCAATCAATCCAATATATATATCTAAGACCTAAAACATGCATGGGTCCATCAAAAAATACCCCATACAGTCAAAACTGCATGTTTTCAAAATCCCAGAAGCTCGAAACCTGCATTGGGTCAGTAAAAAACTCCCCACAAAGTCAAAAATGCATGCTTTTCAAAACCTCAGATTTTGGAAAAATTTCGCCAGAGTCTCCTTTGTAAAATGGACTGTCCACGTGCACACAGGCATGTCTAGGTGGCCATTCAGTAGCACACCTAGCCAAAAAATAGAAACAGTTCATATATATCCAAAAAAAATCAAAAACCAACCTCACACGGTCTCCAAAATACCATAGGCATTTTTAGTTGAAAGTCCATGCTCACTAGGCATCAAAAAGGATGACTAAACTGATCAAAAGGTGGAAACATTGACTGTCTCAGAACCTGAATTTTCTTACATTCAAATGTACATTAAAGTAAGATATGCATACATATGTAGACATGAAATTTTTCACAGGTCATATAGACATACATTTTTCATACATTGCATTTGAAAGCACCCTAGGTGGTTCGCACGCTTTTAAAGGTCAAAAACTGGGAAAGAAGGATGGAAAACGTTACCTGCGCCACGCTGAATGCGTAATGAAATGCCTTTACAGAATATTCTTGAGGTAGAGTTATTTAATGTCTAGAGCATAGATTTCATAGGCCTGTTTCCATCCTCTTACAACAATCTATACATAATAGTCGTTGTGGACTATGTATCCAAATGGGTGGAAGCCGACGCTTTGCCTACTAATGATGCCAAGGTCATGCTTAACTTCCCGAGAAAGAATATTTTTACCCGTTTTGGCACGCCTTGGGCAATTATTAGCGATGAGGGCTTGCATTTCTGTAATAAGTACTTCGAAGCCCTTCTTGATAAATATGGGGTTTCCCATAAAATTGCCACTACTTATCATTCGCAAACTAGTGGACAAGCTGAGGTATCGAATAGGGAAGTTAAGAGGATTCTAGAGAAGATTGTGAACCCTAACCGGAAGGACTGGTCAAAGAAGTTGGATGACGCACTGTGGGTGTATCGCACTGCCTATAAAACACCTATTAGAATGTCTCCGTATAGACTTATTTATGGCAAGGCGTGTCATTTCCCCGTCGAGTTGGAGCACAATGCATACTGGGCGATTCAAAAGCTCAATTTTAACCTGGACGCGGCGGGTGAGAAAAGGTTGTTACAACTCAATGAGTCGAACGAGTTTCGGCTTCAAGCGTATGAAAATGGAAAGTTGTACAAAGAGAAAAAAAAGTGGTGGCATGATAAGAAGATTGGTGATAGAGAGTTTGAACTGGGGTAGAACGTGCTACTTTTCAACTCCCGGCTGAAACTATTCCTCGGGAAATTGAAATCCTGATGGTCGGGGCCCTTCAAAATTTTTAAGGTATATCCATATAGTGCGATTGAGGTTGAAGACCCAAACTCTGACAGAACCTTTAAGGTGACGACGTCGACCGCCAAATGACGTCAATTACCCTTGGAGACCCAGTCTGAGCCGGGGAGAAATAGTCAAGCTGACGACTCTAAAACAAGCGTTAGATGGGGAGGCAACTCCATCTTAGTATCATTCTTCAACCCTTTTAGCTTTTTAGTATGATATTATATCTGTTTTTATTTATTGTAGTAGTTAGTATGATTTTAGTAATTTTGCATGTGGTTTATTGTGCGGTTGTATAGTCGTGTGTAATCAATAGTTTTCCATATATTTTTGGGTAATATATAGTAACATAGTACATTTTTGGTAATAGGTAGACTTTTGGTCAATGTACAGCTTTGTCTTGCCTAGATAAGCATTTTGGAGTCGTTATTTTTCTTAGTAAACCATTAGTCTGAACTGCTGTGCTAATTTCCTTAAAAAAAATTGCCTGATGCAGGGCCTGCATCGCGGCGCCTCAATTTATACTAGAACCGACGCCGCAGTGCCAATGGTGTTCAAGTCCCTGCGCAGCCAGCTTCACGATGCCCAGCAATGAAGGAAATGTAGCGCCACAGCACCACAACCAGTTCAACTCCCTTCATAAACAGTGCAGCAGCGCCCAATACAGCACAAAGGTCAGCACCGCAGCGCCAGTAGTCCTTTAAACTCCCTGTATAGGCAGCGCCACAACACCCAACAAAGCACAAAAGTCAGCGCTGCAACGCTAGCCCTTATCAAATTCTCTGCATAGGTGGCGCCGCAGCGCCATTTAACGAAGAAAACTCGACGCCACAGCGCCGATGGCAGTTTTCTATTTTTAAAAATTGCCTTTACTCGGCAGTTTTGGCAATAATTAAGGTAATTCACATCCTTTCACTCCCATATCAACCGCAGTCTCAATCCTCAGATTCACTACAAGCTTCAAGTTCCTTTCAAGTTAGAAATCCTCCTAAGCCACTTTCAAGTGTTCATCTCCAAACGCACTTTTAAGTGCTCAATCCTCATATCTCATTGCAAGTTCCTCAAATTAAAGGTACTTGGGATTTTCTTCTCTTCCCAAAGGAAGCTTTTGTTCTGAGTTGTGCTTCTTGTTAAATTTATTTCATTTTGGGCTTGCTTATTGTTCTAAATTGGTTGATTTCCACTGAGGGAAATCTGGCTAGAGATAATACAAACAAAACTCATCAACCTAAGGTTTCAACAGTGCACGCCAAGTGTTTGATAGTTTTCCTAAGAGAGTTTTAGTTTGATTTTGGACAATTTAGACTTGGATTTTGTTGAGTATTGGTTGGGCATTGATTTGGGTTTGAATCTGCATTGGATTGACGTCGTTCAACAAGAGTTTATTTGGGAGTTTGCTTGTTGGGTTTGGGCATTGCTTTGAGTCCATCTTGGGCACATTTGGGCATTCAGTCTTAACATCGAATTCTGACATAGCATCCAAACGTTAGCGAACCAAAGGTAGTACTTCCTCTTCCACATAGAAATGGGACAAGACCAAGTTTGTTATCGATGAAGCATGGAACAAGTACAACTCTTCCATTTTGGGAAAAAGCATGGTTTCTAAGCGAGGACTTCGACCGGAACCGAACAAAGACGGAGAGATGTGGCCTATGATAGTTGCAAAAACGCCATCATCGCATTGGGTCCGTGAGTTTTACGCCAATGCTAAGACTGAGGGACCCACTGAGGTCATTGTCCGAAGCCAGAAAGTGGTGTATGTTAGTGCCACGATAAAAGCTTACTTCCAACTGCCGGACATTGACAGGGACTACCTCGACCAGGGCATGTGTAATACCCGAGAATTTTTATATATTATTAAATGAATATATTAATGGAAGTGAATATTTATTCATATATAAATGATTTTGTGTTATGGATGAGTTAACTCAATTATATTTAATTGAATATTTACAATAGTTGAGAAAATATTGGAGCCTTGTGGTACAGTGATGAGATATATCAATGATGATATTAATTAACAAAAGAAATATTAAGCGAAAATTAATTTATATTAATTATAGTACGTTGAATTATTATTAATGCGTGTGATAGCATAATAATAATTGATAAGGAAATTCTATGTGAACAAGTAATCAGTATTGATTGATAAATTGTTAATTGTAGAATATTAATTAATTGTTATCGTAGAATATTAAATAATTGTTATAGAATATTAATGATAATTAATGATGTGTGGATTATTATTATTGCAAATAATATAATAATAATACGCAACGTGTTTATAAATATAATAAGATTTATATTAAAGTGATAATTAATCATATAAGGGTTAATTAAATTGTTATGGAGATTAACAATTATATTGATTGATGAAGGATGGGTGTATATTATTAATTAATAGTTAATTAATAAGATGAGTAATTCTATGTGCAAGCATGCGAATTAAATGTGTAACATATAGTAGCTAACTATGTATTATATGAAGTGTAATATGACACTATTATATAGTAAGGTTTATTGAATTATGAGAGTTGCATGAAATGCCTATGTGACAATGTGAATATACATTAAAGTAGGACATCATGATTATATGATAGATAATTTAATAATGCTTAACTATCTTATGTTATCTTCATTAATTATTAAAATGTGGAACCAATGTACATGGGTTAAATGATAATAGTACATATATAATCCCTAAACCTTCTATTTATAGTAATGATATGCATTGGAATTACATGTGGGAACCAAAAGGAGAACTGAAAAAAACTACATTGAACCAATACTCCTTTCAAATGCTGGGATATATGGCTTGTCCATTCCTCATCCCCTCCCACACGTGAAAGCCTATGCCTACTCTCTCTTCCCATTTTCAGCAAACTCTTAGCTTCATAGCTCATGATGAATAAAGATGTGGGCTTCATGATTTCCTCCACCAACTAATCTACCAACTTCTTCATAACCTTCATACAATTCATTCATTCGTTAGTTTAATTTGGAAGTTAGAAGCATGAACCGTATTTTGATTTTGCTTATAAATGAAGCCTTCTTCCTTCACATTTCTTCTTGCTGAGAATTCTGTGAAGTGAAGTATTGCTAGTTCACTGAGATACATATAGATAGAGAGTCAGTTGAGAGAGGAATCAAGTTATAGCTAACTCAATTCATATAGTAGAGGTATAATCCTTTCCATGTTCTTCATCTCATATTCTCTAAGATTTTCTAATTCTTAAATTAAGCATGGTTATCATGATAAATTGATTGGGTTGTAATTGTTGGTTGTTATATAGACTTAGTAACATCTTAGAATGCAATGTGGCTTACTAACAATCGAATTCATACAACAATTTCCATGTTCTTCATTTAGTTTTCTTAGATTTCTTAATTCTTGAAATTCAACATGGAATCCATGATTTTGTGAACAAGTATTGGTTGTTAGTTATGTCTTAGTTGCTATACTAGCTTATATACATGTTTGGGCTGTTATATGACTAATCAGAATCGAATTCGTTTTGAGTTTCTGTGTTTGGGTTGTGGATTGCCGATTTCTGGAACTATCTGCCGCTGGCCGCCCCAACCGGCGCAGCTGCGCCAGTTTTGCAATAGGCAGCTGCGCCGCAGCGCCAGCAGCCTGCTGCAGTTTCTGTAATCTGTTTCAAAGCTGCTATGTGTTGGTTTGATTTTATAACCTAAATGAGCATGCAAGCATAATGAATACATACATATGAATATACTGATGTGATGTAAACACGTTTTAAACCAAGATGGTATACATTTTGACAAAAAGACTTATGTTCTTCAAAGTAACTTAGAAATTTTAAAAAGGGATTTTGATACATAAGTACCATGACTATGTTCTGACCTTTGAGACATGTTAGTATGACTTGGAAAGGCATAAAAGACATGTTGACTTGTGTGTATATGCTTCATAAGGTGATATGGACATACGAACCTCCATTATTGAACATTCTAATGAAAACATAGATTTTGAAAACAAACTTTGATAAATTATATTCATATTGATGTTCTGACCGTACAAGCATATTAATATGGTTTGAGAATGCATGAAAGACATGTTGACTTGTGTATATGGATTTTATAATGAACCATGATCATGTGAACCTCAATAGTGAACTATATGAGTGTTGAACGTACACCTCGACATGTTACATTGAACGTTGAATTCTGAAATTTATAGACATGTTTGGCAGTGCTCTTAACCTTATTAATATGTCATACACATACATATGCCATGTTAGGTACCATGAAAACTAGTTGAGTACGAATAAAGCATGATTTAAGCTAAGTAACAATACTAGCCATGTGTATATGAAGTAGAAGCTTGCAAGCATGCCTGGAATGAGTTATGTGATCACTTCATATGTTTAAAATAACAAACATGATACCTAATGTGATATCATATGTTAATGTTTAAATCCTATTTTGATGGTTAACTTATAGTAATGCTATAACTCGCTAATTAGAGTATGTTTGTTATTTGTGGTAGTCTCATATGATAGTAATGATGTATGAAGATGATTAACTTGAGAAAAGTGGAATGTTAAGGATAGAAATTATATACTATATAACTATGTAGCTAGGTTAAAACTTAGCTTATGTGTTGATCGTATATCCGAAGGTAAGATGTGACGCTAAATTATGTGACTAATGAATATCATATATATATATATATATACGATAGGAATTCGAAAGTGTTGAATTACTTTTTGTAGATAAACTACGCTAAAGGCAAGTTTCTTACTTACACTCATTTATAGTGCGAGTATCCTATCTTTGTGTTTGTTTTATTTCGAGGAACGTCATAAGTAAGTTCCTAACTCTACTCTTTATTGAACATTCAATTGGCTTATGCTATTATTGTCGTACAAACAAACTCTTGAGATTTAAATTCAGATATTAGGAATCATATACTTCATGAATAAGATAAAGGTCGAACTATATTCTTCAGACTTTAAATCTTAAAATTGAACTTATAGTTGTTGTGATCTATGCCATTTGATTCGGCTAGACTTATATTATTGAAAGGCGACCCAAACCAATTGATTGGTGCGGGATCTTGTATTTGACTGGGAACAACAACCTTCTTTGAAGGGAATATATAATTATCGGAGAACCGACGTGCGCACTTGAGTATGATTGATTGTTATGCATAATGTAGGGTACTTTAGGCTGATCACCTGTTGTACTTGTTTTGTTGGATTTTCAGTTTAATACTGTTAATTCTTGTAGAAGTTCATAGTCCTTAGTGACTGCTCAGTATTCAGTTATCTTGAAATCTTGGATTGATTTACATTGATATTACTCTGTCCTTAGCGACTATTATTGAGAACTGTTGATATTCTTGTTATCCTTGAACTATCAAACCTTGCTATACCCTTTCGAGAATTGAGAATTATATTACTCACCCTTATTGTATATTACTTACTGGGCAAATTATGCTCATTCTTGCTTTCCCTAAAATATTTCAGTTAAGGCAGAGCAGTGCGGACCTTCGGGCACAGATAAAGGCAAGGGAAAGGCTACTGAGTAGCTTTAATTATGTAGGACTTATTATTGTAATAAAGAACTTATGATATTATGTACTAGTTAAGGTTATTTATGCCTAAGATATGTCTAAGCTATGTAATCACTATTTAAGTTACGAGACCTTGGGACGTGAATAAATTATATTATTTAAATGTAATCTATTCGATAATTGTCATGTATTATATTCCGCTGTGCGATACGACATTTAGTCGTATTATTATTATGAGGTATTACCATGAGCACGTGACGAACTGGCGGTCCCGAATTTGGGGGCGTCATAGGTTGGTATCAGAGCTATAGTTCTAAACCTTAGGAATGAGTGTCCTTAGATTATAACTTAGGAGAATTTAGAAGTTAGGAAGGAGATAAAACTCATGTAGAGTTTCCCTTGAGAGACTTAGTCTGTTATGAATTGTAACTTCATTTTATACAATGAACTTATATTTTATTTAACAATCTAATGGAGTTGCTATTTCTTGTCTTGTGTTTGTGATTGTAGATGGCAGATATGGGAGAACCTAGTAGAGTGGCTGAGGACGAGCTCAGGGATATCCATGTAGTGTACGAGGCACCTTTCGAGGCTGTGCCAGTGCAGGCTGTTGCACCATCCGAGTCTGACGACGAGGATGAGATCGAGGTGGAGTTTGACCCCGAGGAGGAGCCTATGGAGGATGAGCTAGTTGAGGACGAGCCTTCAGAGGAGGAGCCCATGGAGGACTCCTACGAGCCTAACCTAGAGGAGCATATGCTAGGAGAGTATGAAGAACGGATCCTAGAGTTAGACTGCAAAGTCCAGGAGTTAGAGACAGAGGCCCTAGAGAGAGAGTCGGAGTTCTAGAAATTGCGGGACGAAGACCACCAGAGAAAGTTGGCCATGCAGGTGCTAGGAATAGAAATTGTTTATCGCAAGGAGGCTGGAATTCAGATGGGGACTTTATTTCACAAGGCAGTGGCTAGGAACGTGGATATAGCAGGAAAGCTATAAGAGGTAGAACAGAGGGAACTAAGCGAGAAATTGAGAAGGAAGCACTTCGTACTCAGTTAGAATTAGAGGTGATGGATAGGATACACTTCGAGGAGAAATGGGAGGCTGCCCATGAGAGAGCAGATGACCTGGAAGATGAGGTCAGATGCAAGAAGAGGAAAATGAACAAGATGGGGTACGTGTTCCGTTCGGCATTTGAGAGGGTACTTGATGATGCGTACCACTACCCGACAGAACAGGGATAGATTCTACATACTATGAGTCGGGAGTTGGTTGCGTATATAGCATAGTTAGAGTACAAGAGCGCTGTGGAGCGTGGTATGATGTGACGAGATTTCCTTAGATGAATTAGTAGTAGTTTAGTAGTATTTTCTTTATGTATTGTATATACTATGTTGTAATCCCAATCTTTTGTGTAAGATGTGGGATAGTGATGTAAAACCCCGAGTTAGCTTTTGTTAGAGGGGTAGTATAGTAGTAGGTTGGTATATTCCCCGTCTTTTTCTGATATTAGGGGATATATGTGATGACATTTAAGCAGTATGCTAGGATAATCATGTAATGAAATGAAATGACATATGAATATAAATGGAGTTTATTTCAGAAACGTGTTAAAATTTATTCTTTTTTTATTAAAAAAAATACTTGAGTGATATAAATTAATAATAATAAAATGAAAATTTGTGATGCAGATCATGGTACCAAGGCGTAGACTGACTGCACCCGAAGAATCAGTTCATAACGAGAGGGAGCAAGTAGATCCCATCTAGAAGTTAGTTGATCTGTTAGGAGAAGCTCTTAGGGGGAGGAACAATGAACCTGTTCGCCCAAACCCTCAGGCTGTGCCAGTAACAACCTTCAAAGACTTTAGAAGTCTAGGACCCCTAGAGTTCGAGGGTACTATCGACCCAATCGTCGCACAAACCTGGATCAAGGAGATCAAGAAGGCTTTCGCTATAGCTCACTTGGGCGAAGATCAGAAGACGTTGTTTGCTTTGTACATCATGAGGGGAGAAGCAAACTATTGGTGAGAGGCTAATCAGCAGAGAGCTGGAGAAGGGACAATAACCTGGGATAGGTTTAAGACGTTTTTCTTCGAGAATTACTTCCCAAAGTGCATGAAGAATCGAATGGAGGTGAAATTCCTAGAGTTAAAACAAGGTGAGATGACGGTGGCGCAATACGCAGGTAAGTTTAACGAACTAGCGTGATTTGCGGAGCACCAAGTTGGTGATGAAGAGAGGAAGGCTAGACTATTCGAACAAGGACTGAAGCCTTGGTTATTCAATAAGGTGTCAGTTCTTTAGATCGATTCTTTTGCAACGCTGCTGGAAAAGGCTATTATTTTCGAGGGAGGAAGTGAAGCTTTGAGCTTGTATAACAAAGAGAAGAAAGGAAAGAACACCAGTAGCGAAAATCATGGAGGAAGCAGTGGCAGAGGGAGTAACTCCGGGGAGAGAAAATGGGACAACAATAGCAACAACAACAACAACAGAAACAATAATCAAGGTGGGAGTCACCAGGGAAATTTTAAGGAAAGGAGTGGAGCTTGTAATAAGTGTGGGAAGAACCACCAAGGTGAGTGCTAGAAGGGTCGTGGCACTTGCTACAACTGCGGACAGGAAGGGCACATCTTGCCCAACTGCCTAAAACCAAAAAAGATACAAGGATGCTTTGCATGTGGCTCGACAGAGCACCGGATTAAGGACTTCCCGAAGAAGGGAAGTGGCGGAGGTAACAGTCAACAAGGGGGAGGTAACAAACTGATGATCAGCGGACCAACACAATCCAATCGCCCAACCGCCAGAACCTTTAACTTGACCGGCCAGGATGCAGTGGCTGCAAAGGACGTGGTGTCAGGTATAATCCGAATAAATGATATAAATGCTTCTGTATTATTTGATTCGGGTGCCACCTGTTCTTTTGTATCTGAAGAATTTGCTAGTATATTTAACACATCCCGAGAACGATTAGAAAATCCCTTGAACATAGAGGTTACGAATAAGGAAGTAATCCCTGTAGAATACGTTTATCGAAATTATTGCGCAAATATTAGAGAATATGAACTGAAAGTAAACTTGATTCCTATTAGATTGGGAGAGTTTGACGTAATACTGGAAATGTATTGGTTGTATAACCATGCTGTGATAATTGATTATCAGAATAAATGTGTGAACCTTCAGACTTCGAGTAAGTCTAAGGTAGTGTTTTATGGTAGCTCATCACTTAAGCAATCGTGTTGCGTTACGATGATGCATGCCAAGAAATTTGTAAGGAAAGGATGTGTAGGTTATTTAGCTTACATCGTTGATACTCGGAGAAAGGGAGTAAAAATTAAGGATATATCCGTAGTGAATGAATTTCAGGATGTGTTTCCAAATGACCTACCTGGTCTTCCGCCAGACAGGGAAATCGAATTCGTAATAGACTTAGCACCGGGAACGGCACCAATTTTAAAAGCTCCATATCGTATGGCACCAGTAGAAATAAAGGAATTGATGATATAATTGCAAGAGTTATTGGATAAGGGTTACATTTGACCGAGTGTGTCTTCTTGGGGAGCACCAGTGTTGTTCGTTAAGAAAAAGGACTTATCGATGAGGCTCTGTATCCATTATCGAGAATTAAATAGAGTAACGATCAAGAACAGATATCCATTACCGAGGATAGATGACTTATTTGATCAACTAAGGGGAGCAAAGTGTTTCTCGAAGATCGACCTACGGACATGATATCACCAACTGAAAGTACGGAATGAGGACATACCAAAGACTGCATTTTGAACCCGTTATGGACACTACGAGTTTTTGGTAATGTCATTTGGTTTGACTAATGCTCTGGCAGCATTTATGGACTTGATGAACTGAGT
Organism: Panax stipuleanatus; assembly: GCA_020205555.1. Lineage (NCBI taxonomy): Eukaryota > Viridiplantae > Streptophyta > Magnoliopsida > Apiales > Araliaceae > Panax > Panax stipuleanatus. The sequence goes on from CM035115.1 coordinate 106,530,800, forward strand.
TTTCAAGCCATACTTGGATAAATTTGTAGTAGTTTTTATCAACGACATTTTGATCTACTCGAAGACAGAGGAAGAACACGCCGAACATCTAAAGATTGTTCTGGAGGCACTAAGGAAGGAGAAGATGTATGCAAAATTTTCAAAATGAGAATTTTGGATGGAGAAGGTTCAATTCTTAGGTCACGTGGTGGATAAGAATGGAATCTCAGTAGACCCTGCGAAGGTAGAAGCAGTAAGTAATTGGGAACAACCGAGAACACCGACGGAGGTGAGGAGTTTCTTAGGGTTAGCTGGGTACTATCGAATATTCATCCAGGATTTTTCTAAGATAGCAACCCCGTTGACCAATTTGACTAGGAAGACGGTGAAATTTGTATGGACAAAAAAATGCGAAGAGAGTTTTCAAGAACTGAAGAAGAGACTGAGCGAAGCGCCTGTGTTATCATTACCAGATGATGTGGGAAATTTTTTGGTGTATAGTGACGCATTGCACAAGGGACTTGGTTGTGTGCTCATGCAACACAGCAAAGTCATTGTGTATGCATCACGACAATTGAAGGATTACGAAAAATGATACCCTACTCACGACTTAGAGTTAGCGGCAGTAGTTTTTGCGTTAAAGATTTGGAGGCATTATTTGTACGGAGAGAAATGTGAGATATACACGAACCACAAGAGTCTGAAATATATCTTCACACAGAAGGAGTTGAATATGCGTCAGAGGAGGTGGTTAGAATTGATCAAAGACTATGACTGTGATATTCTTTATCACCCGGGAAAGGCAAACTTGGTTGCCGACGCTCTAAGCAGGAGAGGAAGGGAGAAATTGTTTCATTTGACGACTCAGGAAGAGTTGATAAGAGAGATGGAGAAATTGGAGATAGAAGTGAAAGAACCAGAGAAGTCCAGAGAGAAGTTGTTTGTAATGGAAGCTCATCCGACATTATTGGGCAGAGTAAAGGAAGCAAAGGAGAAAGATAAAGAGTGTGAGAAAATCTGAAAGAGGATCACAGAGAATGAAGAAGAGAAATTTCGAATGGATAAAGACGGTATCTTAAGATTCAAAGGAAGAGTGTGGGTGCCAGCGGTAACCGAGCTGAGGGAAGAGATTTTTCATGAGGCACATAACACGACATATTTCGTTCATCCGGGAGGCACAAAGATGTACCGAGATTTAAGGCAACATTTTTGGTGGCCCAATTTGAAGCGGGAAGTCGCAGAGTGCGTTAGTAGATGTCTTACTTGCCAATGCATTAAAGCAGAACATCAGCGGCCAAGTGGTTTACTTCAACCATTGGAAATACCGGAGTGGAAATGGGAGCATATTACGATGGACTTTGTGGTAGGACTTCCAGTTACACAGAAGGGTTATGATGCCATTTGGGTTGTCGTGGATCGACTTACAAAAACCGCACATTTTCTACCAATCAAGATCCGCTACAGTTTGAATCAGTTAGCGAGTCTGTATGTAAAGGAGATTGTTTCACGACATGGAGTACTCGTGTAAATTGTCTCTGATCGAGATCCGTGCCTCACGTCCAATTTTTGGAATAGTTTGCAAGAGAGAATGGGAACGCAGTTGAGGTTGAGTACCGCTTATCATCCTCAGACAGACAGACAGAGTGAGCGAATAATATAAACGCTGGAGGACATGCTTAGGACTTGCGTGATGGATTTCAAGAGAAATTGGGATGACCACCTACCTTTAGTCGAATTTGCGTATAATAATAGTTATTATGCGAGTATCGGCATGCCACCGTACAAAGCTCTTTACGGAAGAAAGTGCAGAACACCATTATATTAGGATGAAGTCGGAGAGCGACGAATACTCGGACCAGAGTTAGTACAACAAACCGCAGACGTGGTGATAGTAATAAGTGCCAGACTTGTAGCAGCTCAAGATCGCCAAAAGAAATACGCAGATTTGCATCGACAAGACCGGGACTTCAAAGTCGGCAGTTTCGTATTCTTGAAGGTATCTCCATGGAAAGGAAAGATCCGTTTCAACAAGAAAGGAAAGCTGAGTCCAAGATTTATAGGACCATTCGAGATACTGAAGCGAGGGGAAAAGTGGCATACAAAATAGCGTTACCACCCGAACAGGAGCACATCCACAACGTGTTCCACATTTCTGTGTTGCGACCGTACAAGGCCGACTACAAGCACGTGATTTCTTACGAGCCCATTCAAGTGGAGAAGAACTTGGCATATAAATAAATTCCTGTCCAAATACTAGATAGGAAAGAGCAAACTTTGAGAAATAAAATTATATCTTCTGTAAAAGTACTTTGGCGTAACCACGATGTCGAGGAGGCAATGTGGGAATTAGAAGATAGGGTGATGAGGGATTATCCCCATTTATTTGTGTAACCTTGTAGCAATTCTGGGACAGAATTTTTATAAGGGGGGAGGATGTAATACTCGAGAATTTCTATATATTATTAAATGAATATATTAATGGAAGTGAATATTTATTCATATATAAATGATTTTGTGTTATGGATGAGTTAACTCAATTATATTCAATTGAATATTTACAATAATTGAGAAAATATTGGAGCCTTGTGCGGCACAGTGATGAGATATATCAATTATGATATTAATTAACAAAAGAAATATTAAGTGAAAATTAATTTATATTAATTATAGTACGTTTAATTATTATTAATGCATGTGATAGCATAATAATAATTGATAAGGAAATTCTATGTGAACGATTAATCAGTATTGATTGATAAATTGTTAATTGTAGAATATTAATTAATTGTTATCGTAGAATATTAATTAATTATTATAGAATATTAATGATAATTAATGATGTGTGGATTATTATTATTGCAAATAATATAATAATAATACGCAACGTGTTTATAAATATAATAAGATTTATATTAAAGTGATAATTAATCATATAAGGGTTAATTAAATTGTTATGGAGATTAACAATTATATTGATTGATGAAGGATGGGTGTATATTATTAATTAATATTTAATTAATAAGATGAGTAATTCTATGTGCAAGCATGCGAATTAAATGTGTAACATATAGTAGCTAACTATGTATTATATGAAGTGTAATATGACACTATTATATAGTAAGGTTTATTGAATTATAGGAGTTGCATGAAATGCCTATGTGACAATGTGAATATACATTAAAGTAGGACATCATGATTATGTGATAGCTAATTTAATAATGCTTAACTATCTTATGTTATCTTCATTAATTATTAAAATGTGGAACCAATGTACATGGGTTAAATGATAATAGTACATATATAATCCTTAAACCTTTTATTTATAGTAATGATATGCATTGGAATTACATGTGGGAACCAAAAGGAGAACTGAAAAGAACTACATTGAAGCAATACTCCTTTCAAATGCTGGGATATATGGCATGTCCATTCCTCATCCTCTCCCACACATGAAAGCCTATGCCTACTCTCCCTTCTCAATTTCAGCAAACTCTTAGCTTCATAGCTCATGATGAACAAAGATGTGGGCTTCATGATTTCCTCCACCAACTAATCAACCAACTTCTTCATAACCTTTATACAATTCATTCATCCGTTAGTTTGATTTGGAAGTTAGAAGCATGGACCGTATTTTGATTTTGCATATAAATGAAGCCTCCTTCCTTCACATTTCATCTTGCTGAGAATTCTGTGCAGTGAAATATTGCTAGTTCACTGAAATACATATAGATAGAGAGTCAGTTGAGAGAGGAATCAAGTTACAGCTAACTCAATTCATATAGCAGAGGTATAATCCTTTCCATGTTATTCATCTTATGTTCTCTAAGATTTTCTAATTCTTGAATTAAGCATGGTTATCATGATAAATTGATTGGGTTGTAATTGTTGGTTGTTATATAGACTTAGTAACATCTTAGAATGCAATGTGGCTTACTAACAATCGAATTCATACAATAATTTCCATGTTCTTCATTTAGTTTTTTGAGATTTCTTAATTCTTGAAATTCAGTATGAAATCCATGATTTTGTGAACAAGTTTTGGTTGTTAGTTATTTCTTAGTTGCTATACTAGCTTATATACATGTTTGGGCTGTTATATGACCAATCAGAATCGAATTTGTTTTGAGTTTCTGTGTTTGGGTTGTGGATTGCCGATTTCTGGAATTGTCTGCCGCTGGCCGCTAGCCGGAGCAGCTACGCCAGTTTTGCACTGGGCAGCTGCGCTAGCAGCCTGCTGTAGTTTCTGCAATCTGTTTCAAAGCTGCTATGTGTTGGTTTGATGTTATAACCTAAATGAGCATGCAAGCATGATGAATACATACATATGAATATACTAAGGCGATGTAAACATGTTTTAAACCAAGATGGTATACATTTTGACAAAAAGACTTTTGTTCTTCAAAGTAACTTAGAAGTTTTAAAAAGGGATTTTGATACATAAGTACCATGACTATGTTCTGACCTTTGAGACATGTTAGTACGACTTGGAAAGGCATAAAAAGCATGTTAACTTGTGTGTATCTGCTTCATAAGGTGATATGGACATACTAACCTCCATTATTGAACATTCTAACGAAAGCATAGATTTTGAAAATAAACTTTGATAAATTATATTCATATTGACGTTCTGACCGTACAAGCATATTAATATGGTTTGAGAATGCATGAAAGATATGTTGACTTGTGTATATGGATTTTATAATGAACCATGATCATGTGAACTTCAATAGTGAACTATATGAGTGTTGAACGTACACCTCGACATGTTACATTGAACGTTGAATTTTGAAATTTATGGACATGTTTGGTAGTGCTCTTAACCTCATTAATATGTCATACACATACACATGCCATGTTAGGTACCATGAAAACTAGTTGAGTACGAATAAAGCATGATTTAAGCTAAGTAACAATACTAGACATGTGTATATGAAGTAGAAGCTTGCAAGCATGCCTGGAATGAGTTATGTGATCACCTCATATGTTTAAAATAACAAACAAGATACCTCAAGTGATATCATATGTTAATGTTTGAATCCGATTTTGATGGTTAACTTATAATAATGCTATAATTCGCTAATTAGAGTATGTTTGTTATTTGTGGTAGTCTCACATGATAGTAATGATGTATGAAGATGATTAACTTGAGAAAAGTGGAACGTTAAGGATAAAAATTATATACTATATAACTATGTAGCTAGGTTAAAACTTAGCTTATGTGTTGATCGTATATCCGAAGGTAAGATGTGACGTTAAATTATGTGACTAATGAATATCATATATATACGATAGGAATTCGAATGTGTTGATTTGCTTTTCGTGGATGAATTACGCTAAAGGCAAGTTTCCTTACTTACACTCATTTATATTATGAGTATCCTATCTTTGTGTTTGTTTTATTTCAAGGAACGTCGTAAGCAAGTTCCTAACTCTACTGTTTATTGAACATTCAATTAGCTTATGCTATTATTGTCATCCAAACAAACTCATGAGATTTAAATTCAGATATTATGAATCATATACTTCATGAATAAGATAAAAGTCAAACTATATTCTTCGGACTTTAAATCTTGAAATTGAACTTATAGTTGTTGTGATCTATGCCATTTGATTTGGCTATACTTATATTATTGAAAGGCGGCCCAAACCAATTGATTGGTGCGGGATCTTGTATTTGACTGGGAACAACAACCTTCTTTGAAGGGAATATATAATTGTCGGAGAACCGACGTGCGCACTTGAGTATGATTGATTGTTATGCATAATGTAGGGTACTTTAGGCTGATCACTTGTTGTACTTGTTTTATTGGATTTTCAGTTTAATACTATTAATTCTAGTAGAAGTTCATAGTCCTTAGTGACTGCTCAATATTCAGTTATCTTGAAATCTTGGATTGATTTACATTGATATTACTCTGTCCTTAGCGACTATTATTGAGAGCTATTGATATTCTTGTTATCCTTGAACTATCAAACCTTGCTATACCCTTTCGAGAATTGAGAATTATATTACTCACCCTTATTGTATATTACTTACTGGGCAAATTGTGCTCATTCTTGCTTTCCCTAAAATATTTCAGTTAAGGTAGAGTAGTGGACCTTCGGGCACAGATAAGGGCAAGGGAAAGGCTACTGAGTAGCTTTAATTATGTAGGACTTATGATTATAATAAAGAACTTATGATATTATGTACTAGTTAAGGTTATTTATGCTTAAGATATGTCTAAGCTATGTAATCACTATTTAAGTTACGAGACCTTGGGACATGAATAAATTATATTATTTAAATATAATCTATTCGGTAATAGTCGTGTATTATATTTCGCTGTGCAATGCGACATTTAGTCGTATTATTATTATGAGGTATTACCATGAGCACGTGACGAACCGAATTCGAGAGACCAAGTGGCGGTCCTAAATTTGTGGGCGTCACATCATGTGTCACTACAACATAAGTATCATCATCACGAGGATGTGCAAACCAGGGACAACCTAGAGGACAAATCAGACCACTGGGGAGAAGACCAATTTCCCTTAGAGCACTCTCAGCCGCTATAGCAAGGCATGGTACAGTTTTGTCTGTGCCAACGTCATGCCCACCCGCCACATCAACGATGTCACCAAAGAGCGGGCCGTGCTGCTTTTTGGCATAGTCACAGGACTGGATGTGGACATTGGTGTTGCCATCCAAGTGTCAATTCTGTGAGCCATTAAGGGTAGTTCGACTGGAGGCCTCCCTCACCCTTCTTTGATCACGCAGCTATGCAAAAGAGTGCGGGTTCAGTGGCGTTTAGAGGAAATGGTTAACTTTCCCATAGCGACCATTGATCATGTAGTCATCCAACGATATGGAGTTTGGGACGGAGTCGAGTCTCACCCCCGTGGTGAAGAGTAATTGCCATCTACTCAGCCTCCACCTTCTAAGATAGTACCATCTACTCAGATGCCAAAATTTGGTGCATAATCTTCTGGACCACTAGCAGAGATTCTGGCATCTCTTAACCTTCTGCACGGAGAGACTAAGCGGATCACCAAGAGGATCAACACAGTTGCCCAGCGGCATGGCATCTTCACTCAGTATCATGCTGAGTTTGCCACCATAGTGGCAAACATCTATACACAGTTCGGCAGAGATGATCCTAAGTCCGTGCCCTACCAGTTCCCATAGATGCCGTTGTTCCCTCCTTATCCACCACTATCTCCAGACGACGAAGGCGACGACGAGGACCAAGGCCAAGGCGAAGGACATGGCGGCGGAGAGTGGTTGTACCCCTACGGTAGGCCCTAACATTCAGATTTCTGCACTTCTCGCCAATAAGGGCATTGCTAGATTCCAGTTTGGGGGGAGATCTTTCATTCATGTTCTGCCTTATATGAGTTGTTATATATATGAAATGATGTTTTTGGTATATTTTGGGCTTGTGTAGCCTCAGACTATCTACTATCTATGTTTGGTTTTATTATTGTGTTTGGTATCTTTTGGGCTTTTGTAGCCCCAGGCTTATCTATGTTTGGTTTAATTATGTATGGATTTATAATTTTGGTTTTATTTAGTTGTGTATGGATGAATGGATAGTTTTTATCTTTATAGATGGATGCTTTTTATTATCAGCATGTTTGGTTTATAGCCATCTTTTGGGACTTACACAGATTGGTATACTTGATGCCATGTTATGGCTTTTTGGATTAACCCTATCTTTAACTGTTCATATGATTGGTGGGTTATTTATAGTTAAAATTTTGATTGTGGCCAATAATATGCATGTTATGGCTTTGTCAAATTGGTCAAGCATTCAGGAATGAGATTCTTAGATTGATTTTTAGTTAAGACTGCTGTTGATCCTGTCTAGCCTATCGAGAATGTACCAACTGTCATAGCTAGTTATGTTCTATTAGACTTAATTGGTAATTTTTATAGAAAATTTTAAGTGAGTCGATGTAACAAGTTTTAGATTCTTATGCATGTTCAGATACATTCGTGGTCTTATAACATATAAATATATATATATATATATATATAATAAAAGAATAAATTAATAGCCTTAGTTGACTAAGTTTGATTACGTGGCTTCTGTTACTCGAGTTAATTGATCCTTAGGGGTGTTCTACACCTAGTGCCCTAAAGCCATCTGGCTTGGGAGTCATTGATCAAAATCTCATTACACGGGTAACTCTGAATAGCCTAATGTGATTGGACATTGCACGGTCATGCTTGAGGTTGCATTACTTAAGAATATAATGGATAACAATTCTAGCTTGGCTTAAGTTTGGCTACATGGCTAGTGTTACTTGAGTTATTAGATTCTCGGGGGTGTTCTACGCCTAGTGCCCTAAAGTCATTTGGCTTGAGAGTCACTGATCAAAAACTCGCTACATAGGTAACTCAGCCTAAGGTAGCCAAAGTTTGCACAAGTCAAGTCTTGTCGTTATCATGCTAATACCGGGTGGTCTGTTCTTGCATTTGTATCTTATTTCGAAGTCTTGATGTAGCTTTAGCATTTTCCTTATTGCAATTGTCTACGTTTATGAATGATAATTAGTTAGTATAGTTGGTAGTCACACACACAAAGATTTGGATCAGTAGCAGTCTAAGCTAGAAGTTTGATCGAATCCTTATTTTTGAGTATGCTTTTGTTTTGAAATCGTTATTCTTATCCTTAAGGCCACAATGCGGGTATATAGTGGTTCAGCGCATGATGCGCAGTTTCATTGGTTGTTTGATATTTTTGTTTATATATTTTTTCTTAAGGACAAGTAAAAGATTAAGTTTGGGAGTATTTGATGAGTGGGATTTATACCCGTGGATCGAGCACTCAAAGCCTTAAGAAGTTACTGATTATCTTATTATCTACTGCTTTTATATATTTTTTTGTTATTATTTGGCTTAAAAGTGTTTTGCAGGAGTTATTATGTCATTTCCAGATTTTAAAGGGCAAATCTATCTTTTTCATAGAGCTAGCGCCGCAGCGCCGGGTTCCCTTTGTAAACTGGCGTCGCAGCTCCAGCCCTTTGCCAACAAGGCCCGGTGCCAGCGCCGCAGCGCCAAGGCATAGTACAAGTGTGGCGCCGCAGCGCTAAACGCCTGCCAGTGACGCAGCGCCTTAGTGCCTATACAAAGATGGCGTCGCAGCCCTACTAATTGACCAGAGGGCTTTGACCAGCGCCGCAGCGCCAGTCCAAGGCATAATGGTGGCACCGCAGTGCCACCTCCGGGTTATTGGCAGACAACCTCAATTAATGACCTAGCGACTTAAGACTTTCAATACTCAACTTATTGCAGCAGTCAGAGCTTAGGAGATACACTTTAGAATAGATATTAGGAGAGATAGCTTAGCAAGAGAGAAAAGTTGGAGCTTGAATTCTTCCAAGATCATTGCATCCTCGATTGCTCGGACTCTACATGGAGAAGAAAAGAGTTGGAGCCAGAAAACTTCAATAGAAGAGTTTTCTTTATCCAAATCTTTCATTGATTTGTGTAATTTTGAGTATGTTAAACACTATAATAATGTTATTTAGTTCTATAGTTATGAACTAATTACATTTCTAGGATTGCAATGTAACCTAATGTTTAGTTTAATCGAATTTCTCTCCTATTTATTATAATGAATAATGTTTGAATGGGTTGTTGTATTTCATGCTTATTGAGTGATTTCTTGATTAAGGAATTGATATGGCTATTATTTGATATTGGAAAATGGATTTTAATGCCTAGCCCTAAATGTAACAACACTTGTTATATCCATTCCGATGGGAATGAGAGCATATTTTGCATGATATAATAGGAATATATCTATTTACCTTGAGTAATCATTGAGAACTAAACTTAATGACCCTTAGACTAATTATTTTCACCATAGGAATATTGTGATTTATTTAGCTAAGGGATTGCATTTGACCATCGAAAGAGGCTTATGTATACTTATCATTCTCGGTTGACCATTCTTATGATTCGTTAGATAATTTGGAGAGTTAGGAGATTAATCGACCCCATTAGGGGAGTTGTAATTCTTGCTTGCCTTATTTGAATCAACTCTATCTCACTTTTTACTGTTTTTATTCATATTAGTTTTAAACACACCATCACTATTTACTTATTTAGATAAGACTGTATTGATATAATTTAGTATTTGATTAGCACTAGTACTTTGTCCTCGTGGGTTCGACACTCTACTTACTTTTATATTACTTATTAGACCGCATATACTTGTGCGAGTTTATTGATCGTGAAAACGACCAAAAACTAATTTTGGAACTATTTCATAGACTTAAGAATCAATAATGGAAGTATCAAAGGTCTTCGATTACTATTTGGTTGAAGGATTTGAAACCTTGTGCTTTCCCCAAATATCATATGAAATGTATATTTTATCTAAAAATGAACTTTTTGCTAAATCAAACCATTCGTACATAGGTGCAAAAGAGGAACAACACTACTTCTAGATAATTCACAATGAGGCTTAGAATAAATTTTCAAATAAAACATATACACTCACGCACACACACACACACACACACATACACACTTTATGCATAGAAATCAATAAGATGTGGTGGACTGTGTTTTCACGGAAGTCGGGGGGTGCCTAACACCTTCCCCTCGCTTAAGCTAGCCCCCGAATTCTAAGAATCTCAGTTTCAGACCAATGCTACGGAGTCACATATTGGACCATATTGTGAAAACCTTCAAAATTCGGATGAGTTGGTACATCCATTTAAATCATACCAACTGGCGGCTCTGTCTCATTCAGTCCAATCATCAAAATTAATTAATAAAATCAAACTTTGTAAAATAAGTAGACTAATGTCGGTCTTTCCCTAAATCTCATCCTTCAGATGAATTAATTAACACAACAAAATAAAAAGGGTAAGAAATAATAGGAAAAGCGGAAAATAAAAGAAGACATCTAATCTTCAAACAAAAATAACAAAAATATTTATTTTCCTGGCGTCGACAGGTGGCGACACTGCTGGGGATGACAGAGGGCTTAAGCTGCGTTCAATCATTTTTATTTTCATTTTTCATGTGCATTTATGTGTGAATGATATTTGTGTGTGATAAATGTCTCTAATATTTAAGTGCTTTATATTAGTGCCTCGCACAATATATTAGTGCATCACACAATGTCATCATATTGCATCCGGTGTGGACGATGAATGTATGAATGAATGTTGTGTGGTACCTCTATTAGGAGGTAAACTTGTCGGTTGTTTATTAATGGACTCTAAAGAGTGTTCTCTTGTGAGGCTCAGGAAAGGCACCACTCAGATCCGCTCCAATTAAAAAATGAATGTTTTCATCAAGTAAATTGCAATGATCTGGGAACCAATTTCAAAAAGCCCGTGAGAGTAACCTAAGATAGGTCAGCTTCTAATAAACCAAACGCGTAGGATGTCTCTTCATGACCTGTTACTTTCAGAACTTACAAATGTCACCATCTTAAACAGTCATTTGTACATCCTTCTTATCCTGTCATCAAGTCAACTAACCTCTTGTTCTGCAGGAAAAGATTAAAAAAACTCATAAACCGATGCATAACATATCATGCATCCATATCATCTGCCAATATCTAGACTAAACTAGATACCGATTTTATGCAGATTGGTCCTAGAACCTGATTCTGAGCCAAAAAGGCACGTTCACCACTAGTCCAAATGGCTGAAGGAAGTTCATCAGAACCTATTTCCATGTCTCGTGAGGAGTTTGAGGAATTTAAGAATTAGATTGCCAAGATGACTACCCTATTAGGAGAAAAGTGTAAAATATCTCAGGAGCCCAAACTGAAAACTGATATTGAACCTCTGTCCAAGGAGATATGAAAATACCGAAAAAGGACGTTGATACCCAGATGTCCACACCTATCTCTCCCCTCGATGTCGGAGTAGCCAAAGAGGCCCCATGTCCAAAAGATGACAAGGGAAATAGTAGATCTTTGAGAAGACAGAGAAACTGGAGATATCCAGAAGAAAGTTAGACAAATGGAGGATGTTATCCGGCCTATTAAAGGGACAGGATCGCACGGGAGCGTGAATTATTTGGATCTATGTATTTTCCCAAAGGCAAGGTACCCGAATAAATTTTAAGTCTCAGAATTTAAAAAGTTAAATGGATTAGGCGATCCCTACACCCATTTAAAAGTCTACATAGGTGAGCTTGGATCTTATGCCGAGGATGAGAGCCTCCGAATGCAGCTATTCTAGAAGAGCCATATCGGTGAAGCCCGAACTTGGTACGCCCAGATTGACAAGGTCGGGAAGATTTAGCCCATTCATTCCTCAACCAGTATAGCTTCTAATCTCAGATGGAAATTAATCGTTAGCAAGTGACCAAAGTCAAGAAATTGAGCCATGAATTGTTCAGGGAGCATGCACAAAGATGGAGGCGAATGGCCGCTCAAGTTAGCCCCCCAATGGATGAAGGTGAGATGGTGATAACTTTTATTAAAATCCAAGAAGCCCCATATTACGAGAGAGTTGTGGTAGGAATTGGCAAACCCTTTTTTGAAATGATAAAGCATGGGGAAATGACAGAACTTGGTTTGAAATCTGGCAAAATCAAAAACCTTATAGCCTTAGAGGCAGTGGCGGAGCATATACAATCGGGCAATTACTCGAGTGCTCCTAAGAGGGTACCTAAAAGGAAAGAGGAGGATGTCTCTTTAATATTTCAAGAGAAATTAACGAGCAAGAGCAATAGTCCACCTATACAGAAGCAAGGCAATTACCCTGCATTCCGGTCATTTGCAAACGCCCAAAATCCTACGGCACCGAGGGTCGGGGAGAACAGGAAAAGAAGGGTATTCACTCCATTAAGGGATTCATTGGAGAATATATTGGCACTACTGGTTGCCAAGAAGAAGATTACTGAGCTTACTCCACATGCCAATCCTAAAGGAAGGCAGTATGATCCCAGTAAGATATGTGCCTATCATTCTGGAGCACAAGAGCATGACACTCAGAAATGTTGGACCTTAAAGCATAAGATTCAGAATATGATTGACAGTGAGGATATTATGGTAAAAAAGCTAGAGCAGCCCAATGTTAATAACAATCCCTTACCTCAGCATGATGCAGAGGGAGTCAATAAGATCTCCGCAGAAAGTCAGGAGAACCGCAAGTATTTGAGTAAATTGGGAGAATCTCCTGCCATGACTGATCCTTCCATATGGCGCTACCTTGAAGAAAAGTATGCGATGGAGCAGAGCTTGACCTCATTCAAGGTGCAAGTGGACCAATTAGCAGAGCTAGTTATGTACCAATATCAGTTGACTCGCCAGTTGATCGATAAGGTCCTACAAGGGCAGATCAACGTTCCACCTCCTAAAGATGTCCCATTTCAAAAGAGACATCAGATTCGCCTCCAATCACAGAGCCAATGGACAGCGAAAGTAGCAAGGGAGGCTAGATTTCACTCTCCGCAGGAATTTGCAACAAAGCAAAAATTTAACCCATTGGGGCAATCTAGGGAAGAAATCTTACGAATATTGATAAACGAGGGAAAGATCAGGAATTTCTCACCACCCCCGGATCCTCGATCAAAGTGTTTCGACCCCAGTAAAACCTGCCTATATCATTCAAATGTCCCTGGAGATGCCACTGAGGAGTGTTGGACCCTACGCCATCTAATTCAGAATCTATTTGAATCAAGAGAGCTGGAGATGATAAAGGATGCTGAGATTTTCTCTGATGAAGAGATAATATATCATCGAAGGGTGCGGGGTTCAGAAGAAATGGTGGCAGTTATCACTAACATAGAAGAAACTTCCACCATCCTTCTTACCATCCGAGGATTGTCCAATTGGGAGACGGAACTCCATTGGAAATAGCTACGCCAATGCTGATGATGTTGACCCATCGGCCGCATGTCTCTATTTTTAATCTAAAAAAGGTTCCTTAGAACCATGGAGAAAATATAAGGTCGAAGATTGAATGTACTGCTGTAATACCCATGAATTTTATAAATATTATTAATATTGATATTAATAAGCGTGCGAATATTTATTTCAACATAAACGTTTATGAAGCATGAGATGAGTAACTCAATTAGATTAAATTGGATTTATGATAATGGAGAAATGTGGAGAAATTATGATAAGCTCGTGAAATGCCTTGTGTGGCACGATGATGGAATTTACGATGATTTAATTAAATTAAAGAATGAATGAATTAATAAGTGAAGGATTAATTAATATTATATTATTAATTAATTGTTATTATAAGTAAGAGCATATTAATGAGTAAATAATTAATTAATATAATAGATTAATGTTTATTCAATTAATTGCTATGTACAATAATATGTAGTGATTAATCATATGTTATATATGTGACAACCCGAAATTTTATATGATCTTAAATGATTAAAATAAAGGTTAAAAGAATAAAACCTAGATGGAAATTTGAAGATTAATTAAAAATTTTAAGAAAAACCTATATGGTTTACTCTTTGAATGAGAATAAAGAAAAATATGGGTTACAAAATTTATAAACCCTATAAATGAATCTATATGTACTTGAAAGAATATTAAGGATAAGGTACTACGATACCTATAAAGTTTGGTGACCTAATATATAAATTAGGTATTTGAATTAAGTAACCTCAAGGGTTATCTTTATTTAATTGTCCTACTATTTTAACTATATACTAGTGACCTAATCTAAGAGATTTATGAAATATGTCTCAAGCTATTAGATTATCTTGTATGATTATTGGTCATAACTTATTAAGCCAATTAGGGCTATTAAGTTAATACACTAGTGGAATATGTTTTGACTTATGTGAGTTATGTATGCGATTAAATAAATATACATTATATAATGTGTATACATTTATTTTGTATATAAAAAGAATTAAGTTATGTAACCTAATACATATATTAGGTATGGTAATTAAATAACCTAAGTGATTATAATATGAAAGAATGCTAGTATTTAAAAATTTATACTAACCATAAAAGATTTATTTTATACATCTCTATTAATTAATTTTATAACCTAAGGAAAGCAAGTCTAATTGGGTTATAAAAAATTAAAGATACCTGAGTAAGGATTTAAGTTACAAAGGAGGGGAATTGAAACCCTAACTAAATGATTAGGGTAAAATAAAAATTAAAGATATAAAACTATGTGGAATTCATGGCCCAAGGGATTAATTTGCAAGCCCAAGAGAAATTAGTTAAAGCCCAATCCTTTAGCCCAATGGGAGAGAAGACATTTTGCGCATTTAGTAAGCTAATTAAAGCATTGGGCCATAGCCCAAATAATTAGTTAGGAAGCCCAAAAAGAATTAAAATAGCAAACCCAAAAGGGTAAATTTTTTTAATGAAAATATGTGAAATGACTAAATTACCCATAAAATTATTTATAAAATGACCAAAATACCCTCCAATCCATGTGAACTTAAATCGACCAATCAGAGAAGAGATGATGCAAGCATGACATCATCTTTAAAGAAACACGGATGATGCAAGCATGATGTAAGCATGACATCAGCATTAAAGAAACACAAAGATGATGTCATCATGATGTCACTGAGGAACTAAAGTGCAATTAATGACGTACTAAAGTGTAATTAACCTAGGTACTAAACTGTAATAAGCCGGGGGCAAACTGTAAAAAATTGAGCCCCTAACGTGCAATTATTGAAATTATGTTTTCTTATAAATAGCAAGTTATTTCTCTTCATTTTTCAAAACCAAAAATAGAGTTAGAGAGAGAGAGAGAGAGAGAGGAGAATTTTGGTTGATATATATATATATATATATATATATATATATATATATATATAGAGAGAGAGAGAGAGAGAGAGAGAGATGAAAGTTTTTGGTGAGTTTCAAGATTGCAAAAGATTAGTTAAAGCTTGCAACTTCAAGAGGTATTTCCTCTAGTGGGTATTATTTTCATTCTTCTTCATATATTTAGTAAAAATATACTTTTACAAGCAGTTACAATGCCCAAATTATTTTAAGTATATAGTACAAAAGTCTTATTTACAAGCAGTTATAATGTCCGATTTATTTTTCTTATAAAGTAAAAAATATACTTTTATAAGCAGTTGTTATGTCCGATTTTCTTCAAGTATTTAGTAAGAATATTCGTGTTATAAACAGTTATAATGCTGAAATTATCTAATGTAGAATAGTCGAATATTCATATTTATAAAGCAGTTATAATGCTCGATTTATTTCAAACATAGTAAACGAATATTCATTTTATAAGCAGTTATAATGCTCAATTTATTTTAAATGTAGTTGATGAATATTCATTCTATAAGCAATTATAATGCTGAAATTATTTCATGTATAGTACAAGGAGTTTTATTTATAATTGGTTATATGATTTATTAGTTATAAATAAGAACTTATAAATAAAAGAATAAGTGTTAAATCTAAAGTAGTATAGTCGTACTCTTTAATGGTTGATGTATAGTAGCTGAGCTAAACGATTCCTTCAGGGAGCGGAGGTATATACGAATTAACAACTGATCTAACTCGCTATGAAAACAGTGTAGACGAGACGAAAACTAATTTGTTGGTTATTTGTGGGAAACCACTCAGCATACTGTACTGAATACTATTAGAGACTCGTTGTGTGCTAGGTTTAGACTTGTGAATACGTATGGTGTTTAGGTATTATCTAATATTTGACTATGTGATTAAATGTTATATAATTTACTTATAAAGTAATAGCATTGTGAGATAAAGTATGTTATGCTAATTGAGAGATCAATCTTATTAATGATAGGTCTTTGTATTAGAGATTAAATTAGATTGCATAGCAGTAATCGACGGTTCTGGCAAGTTTCCTAACTCAAACTCGAGTTATTATTTTTCAAGCATGGTAGTGGATAATTATTGTTGATTATTCCACATCTAAGACTATTATTGAATATTTGCATTTAGTGCATGTTTTCTCTAACTCAAACTTGAGTTATATTTTCAAAGCATGTTCGTGAATAATTATTGTTGATTATTCACATCCCTATTGATTATTGATTCGCACTTAGTGCATGTTGCATATGTTCATCAGATATGAAAGGCTGATCACCTTCATTACCTTAAGGTTCAGTTAAAGTTGTTTATGGTCCTTGTTGACATTAAACATTATTGGTTAGTCATTCATTTATTGAAATTCTGATTTATGCTCTTTCATAATTATTATATTGTTAAAAATTCGAAAGCTTATTCTTTCTTTCAATCATGATATATCTTCATTGTATTTAAATTTGCTGAGAAAAGTCGTTGCTCACCCTTGCTATATCATGATAATAAATTTCAGATTAAGACGAAGGCTTGAAGAAAGAAAGGGACAAAGACGAAATACAAAAGTAGATTAGTATGCATCTATAACTATTAGTTAAACGATGTAATCATATATGTGAACCTTTTTAATTATTAAAGTTATGTATTCAGTTAAGGTTAATAGGCCTTGAGAAATGTTATAGAATCTTTTAAAATAAATAATATATGTTTATATTTTCCGCATTAGTTTATAGAATGTGTATGAAGATGATGTATTGTGACGCACCATGTCCGAGGTTCTGGGACCCGGATTTGGGGGCGCTACATTTGGTATCAGAGCTATAGGTTATAAACCTTAGGTAGGGTTACCTTAGGCTATAATTGCAGAGATGAGGGTAAGGAATAAACTCAAATAGAGTTTAAGTGCTAAGAGATGAATTTTGTAAAATTCATTATTAAGTATAGGAGAAGATAAATATGATTCAAAGAAGAATCTCGAAAAGTTATAAAGATAAGAATCTAGAGTTATCTAACTCTAGTAATAAAGATGAAAATCTTAAATAAAATCATATTATAAGATTAATGTAAAAAATAAGAAGATCGTAAAACAAAACGATCCTAAGATAGGAAAGAATCATAATATAACACGATTATAAAAAGAGATCACAACGTGATCTGATGAGGTCATAGGAGGACAGATAATCAATCTTCTGATTGAAAACTTTACAGCAGAATTGCTGTACGACTATTGTACTATAGAATTGTACTATGAAAACTCAGGAAAGTTGTAGATGATGGGATACGGATTAAATAAAATTCGTATTGAGTAAAGCGAATTTAGGATTGTGTGGGATTTCAATTGAGGACTCATGTGATAGCTGAGTTGTACAAACCTTTGAATGGGCGGGGGTTTTGTAACGACCCTAAAATTCAAACAATAATCCTTCCCTATCATTAACAATATAGCCTTAATCTATCTTTACATCATTATTCGATATTAAAATTACTAAAAATGCGAAATATGTAAAACTTTTATAAAATCTTTCTTTATTGTCCTGAATCGCAACCTTTACATTTTATCTCTTCGATTCAAATCTATATCATGAATCGTTACAACAAAATGACTATACAAAGTTATATATTATAAAGCAATATCCATATACATCGGATATTTCAACTTATAATTTAACAATCATGTTACATTTAAAACAATTACATTACTCATCTAGAATAAATAATTTCTTGCATCGCTATTGATCTTAACATTCAACTAGCACGTATCATTACCTTGCATCATTGACCTGCAAAAATGATTATTTGCAAAAATGACCTCGACAGCTCAGCAAAAACTAACAGTTTTCATGCATCACGTAGCACATAATAAACATGCTCAACATACATCTCATAATAATTAAAGTAACATGGCATACATGCTTTAATTCACATAACAAATATAAAGATTGAATTCCTTACTCAATCAACATTCTTTAATCAATCAATGTAGTCATAAGTTGACTTTAACATTTCATGCTTGCAACATACATAACATATCATTCTATTTGCAATACAATTTAAAACAGTTCATAATATCATCAAGTTCACATGGAGAAATAGGAACCGAAAGACTTGCCTTGATCGTTGTTTACCAATAACAGATTAACAACTTACAGCTATCTACACTTCACGTGCCCTACACAATTATATAATCATGCACATCAACTATTAGTCACATAGCAACACATAGTAGTTGTAATATAAACTCTACTCTATATCTCATAATACTTTCTGTTAATTAATATACAATGTTCAATTAGATTGTGTTAACTTTCGACTTATATCTCACTATATTTCCTTTTTAGTAATATTCGAAATTCATTCAAGTGTTTAAGTCTTGCTAGGACTACTTATGAGTTTTATATTAACCACATTTCATATCTTATAATACTCTTTTCATTTGACTTAAAACACTTTTTACGTTCATTAACACTTGTCACGACGTTTCGACGTTCATTCGTCACACGCCCGAATCGTCTCTTTTGTGTATGCTTAGTGTGCTTATATAAATTAACTAATACATCATTTATTAATGTTAAGCATCAGTATAATTACTAATATTCATGTTTTATAACTTAGAACAACATCTATTATCGTCGACAGAACTATACTTGCGTATGTGCATGTCCGACGCCCTCCGATTGCATCCGAATACACATTAGTCCCAAAGATGATCGTTTTTACCCCTGCTAACGACCTCAAATCAAAAAAGTTAAAGAACAAAAGTGTTAGGTCTACTCGTGCTCGTTCGGGATCATCTTGAATCTCCTCAATCGAAGTTCGTATGAAAGCGTTATGGCTATTTTACTACAGGAGGTCAAAGAAGTTTTGCATTACAACACTTGGACCACTCCGAACAGCATGTTATCCCGTTGGGGCAGGTCCCCAAAGGCTAAAAGCCCCACTGGGGCGGGGCACTCTGTTGTTGGGCTCCCCGGCTAGCGAACTTGCAGAGAAATAAGCCAATTTGGCTTATTTCTTCGCACCAAAGTCCAATTTTAACTAACACAATGTACATGAAACTTTATACAAACAAAATCCTACACTTCTAACATGATTTTAACATACAATCACACCACAACACATAATCAACCATTATTAAGCGTTCTTGATGAAAATTAACACTGTGAGTTTGTTTGTAACCCAAATCACATGATTCAAATCATGTTTTGTTTGTTTCTTGATATATTATATTAATTTAAACTTAAAGGTTTTAAAAACAAATTTTACTAGTTTCATAAACTCACAAAATTTATTTACAAAATCAAAATTAAAGGTTTTAAAAACCAATTTTACTAGTTTCATAAATCAATTTCAAAACAATTCACCATAAATCCAATTTTCAACCAATTAAATTCACAATACATGTATTATTTTTATTATTGAAACTATTATCATGAACATCTTTAAATTTTGCATATTAATACATATAACTAAATCATCAATTTACCATTCTAAAATCAACCAATATAATAAAAACTCATAAGAACACAATTCTCCATGTAAAACTTGTTTTCATGGATTTGATTACTGAAAACTCACTTATAACCACATAAACGAAATTATTCATACTTATGAACCTATATTATAGATTCCTTAACAAATTAATCATAAAAATTCATTCTTTTATGAAGAACTCAAGAAATAATAAACTAGAGTTTCTAGGGCAAGATTATTTCTATTTGCTTTGCTTATTGGAACGAAGGGGATGATGCTATCTCAAGCTTCCTTCCCTCTTCTTCCTCTTTCTTCTTCTTCTTCCTTCTTCTTCTCTTTTTCTTCTCTTCTTTGTTTTGTTCTTTTCTCTTTTCTAACTGACTAACACTTAGCCATCTAACGTATATTGTAATATAGGTATAACTTACATATACATATATTATATAATTATGTATATATAACTTATAACATTATGACCATAATTATAATAATTACAATTATTACAATTAATAATATAGTTTACTCATTTAGAATTTAAAAAGCCCTAAGGCTTGTTTGGCAAAACAAGTTATTTTAAAAAATAGATTTTTAGTAGTTAAGGCCTTGTTTGGGTAAAACAAGGTTAAAACAAAAGTAAGGGCCTTGTTTGGGAAAAGGTTTTAAAAACTAGTTTAATTATTTTTAATAAATTATTTAACATATATTCTTGATGTTACACTTTTAATTAATTACATCTTAACATTCTAATTTAATTAATTAAAAGTTAACATCAATTAATCACATAAAATTGTCATATAATTATAATTACTCGCTAATTATAATTTTACGTAACAATCATCACATTACTCATCTAATTTAATTATCCCAATTAAATTAGAACTATAACATAAAATCATTACGTCAATTAAATTAAATATTAAATATTTATTTAATTAATATATTACATTTAATTACATTACTCTATAATAATCACATAATTTATTTATTTAACTTAATAAATAAAATAAATAAAATATTTATTTAATCAATAAATATTAAAATTAATATCTAAAATCCTTTTCACACCAAATCACATATTTCACAATATATGACACATATACACATATTCAAACTCAAAACATCTCATAATAAAAATTTTATTTATTAAATTCTCATTTATAAATTCTTAAAAATTCGGGATGTCACATGTGATACCCCCAAATCCGGGTACTTCGTTTCCACATGATTTGGTGTTCACTTTCTAATTAAAACATACATCTACCCAAATAAAATTTCAAACTAATTACAACCTTTATAAAACCTTAATAAAATCTTCCTCTAGAAAGAATGGCAACTTGTTCAACAAAAAAAATCCCAGGGTTATCTAAACCTTAACATCATTCAAATAACGTAAATGCGGAAATATAAACATAACCAACTAAGTCTTATTACAAAAGCAACTTGACGTCACAAGCCTTCATTATTCATCTTTCCAATTCCTTTACTTGTTGATGGTATGTAATCATTCTTGGTCTCAATTGCAAATGGTGGTAAAGCAGGCAAGAGTGAGCAAACCAAAGCTCACTTGGATATACAACAGTGATATGACATAAGTGAATCGTTTCAAAAGAGTTTGAATAACTTTACTTTCATCAATATAAAGAATTGAAATATAATTCTTTCATCAATATATAGGATTCGAATATGAAATCATCTAAGGGTCATAAGACCTTGAACCATTGTCCTAGGTTATAAATATTTCTATTTAAACCTTTAACAGTCAATAAGACTATGGACCCTTAACTCGTACTCAGGGGGATCCCTTTGTACCATGAATTGTGCACAACCATTTAACGCTTTCGCATAAATTTCCCCTAATTAATAGGGTTGTTCCTTCTCAGAAATTGAATACAAGTCCGCACCAAAGAAAGTTTGGTTTGGATAGTTAAGGGAACTTTAGAGTTCAACTATCATCAACTAGGAGTAGTTGAATCGACTTACAGTCCTTTACAGTTCAATCATGAACAAATTGCAAAATATGACAATAAACTTTATAATAGATAGGCATGCTTTTAGAAACAACTTAAAGCATTCGATAGACTAAGTAGATCTTGCTTGAACAACTAAGTCAAGATCATATTACTAAAATAACGCTTTAATACTTACGCTTTATGAGTATGGTATAACTTGTACCACACATAACAATTTAAAGAACGTAAATGAACTTTCGTGATTTCTTGAGCAAGGGTTAGGAAACTTGCACAATGAAAATATACAATGAATAGGCTTGTATAGCATTCAAGAGTAGATTAAAGAACTTGCACAATATAAATAACAAGTTTAGAAACTTGTTTAACATAAGAGAATAAGGGTAAGAGAACTTGCCTTAAGCGCAAGCTACACTTTAACAACTATACGCACTTCACAAACACCCTACACATTTATATTACATTCAAACCATCTATTAGTATCCAACTATAACATTTAAACCATCGAACTTCATATCCAAGTCCAACTCATATTATAATTTACCACATTGGTTACTAATTAGTCAAGTACGTGAGTCTATACTCACGGCATACATTTATAAGTCTATAACTCAAGGAATCGTGTTGTGTGCCTCGTGAAAGCAACACACATACACACACATGTAACACATTCATAATATATTTCAATCTAACTTAAACACATCAAAAACATGTTATCTTATTACACATTTCACTTTCCAAGTCTTAGAAACAAGTTAGCTTAACAAACGGGGCATAAAAACTCAAAAACAAAATTCCAGATTTTCTTGGGAGCAGCCCCACCCGCTGGGGCGGGTCCTCCCAGTGCAAAACACCCGCTGGGGCGGGTGTTCCCCCTGCCACAGCGCCCGGCTCACGAACTGGTGGAGAATTAAGCCAATTTGGCTTATTCCTTCACACCGAATTCGATTTTTTCCAACATGATAAACATAAAACTTGATACTAACAATATTTTAAATTTATTATCATGCTCATAACATATATAATCCATAAAACACATAATCCAAAACAAGATTTCATGATTTTCAAAGAAAAATACTATTTTAAGCGTTCTTGACGAAAATTGCTACTACGAATTCGTTTTTCATCCATTTCGAGTGATTCCAATTGTGTTAACTCATATTCTTAACACATTAACATAATACATGATCAATTTTAACAATAACTCAAAATTAAACATCAATTTGATAGTTTCAAAAGCCATTTTTAGAAATAGTTTCACCAAAAATCAATATGAACATGCTTCTTATTGTTTATCAAAAATTCATAGATTGAATTGCTAGAATCATCATATAACTCATATATAATCATGTTATATCATCTATTACACATAATTCATGCTCACCTCAAGGATTTAAAGAAATTTTCAACATAACTTCATAATCTAACACTATGAACATGAATTTCATAGTGTCCATCATATACTTGTGAATTGAAATTCTTAAACAACTATGAAACTCTCATGTAAACATATATATATATATATATATATATATATATATATATATATATATATATATACATATCCCATTCACATATCAAAATAAATAGCTTTCACTAAGAGACTTTCACATAGAGTTCTAAAACCATGAAAACATAACAGAATATGCTTTGAAAACTTGTTTTACAACAATTGTATTTTGAAAACCCTTTCATGGCATACAATTTCATACGAAAACATATAACATCATATAACACATATAATTTCATGATTGTAAAGACCTAATTTGGCAAAGAAGAAAACACAACACATAAGAATTAGTTCTAGGGTTAAGATTATAACCTTACTAGTTTTGGGTTAAGAGAGAGATGAACTTGGGCTTGCTTTGCCTTCTTCTTCTTCTTCTTCTTCTTCTTTGAGAATTCTCTCTAACCCTCTTCTTCTTTTCTTTCTTTGTTTTGTAAACCTAACGTAACTTTGTTTTTAACTGACATATATAATATTATACATATAATCATATACATATATGTAACTTATAAATAATAAGTATAATATTTATAACCATAATAAGTATTATTAATTACATAGGTTATAGAATTTGAAAAGAGTAAGGCCACGTTTGGCAAAACTACATTATTTTTTTAAAAACTAACTTATTGAGCTTAAGGCATTGTTTGGAAGAAATAAGATTAAACAAGTACAAGGGCCTTGTTTGGCAAAACACTTTAAAATCCTTTTCTAGTCTTTTAATAACTCTTTAAATCCATAGATTAAATATTACACTTATTTAATTAAATTACAACACTCTAATTCAATTAAATAAACTAACATTCACATAATACCAAATTGTCACACAATTGAATTTCCTTTATTAAACATAATTCGTCTAACAAATTATTATCACTTAGCACATAACATTAACCCTAATTAAATTATTCCCAATTAAATTAAAATGATGCTACACCATTGCTAACATATCAATTTAATTAATCATATAGCACTTAATTAAATTGTCCACAACAATCGCACAATTTATTTATTTATCTTCACAAATAAATTCCATAAAATATTTATTTACTTCAATAAATATTTACAATTAACATATAAAATTATCAATTGTTACAGTCTTCCCTCCGTAAAAGGATTCTGTCCCCAGAATCACAACATAAAAAAAATCTCATAAAAATTCTCACCTCATAAAAATTCTCATCTGTTACATTCTTCCCCCCTTAAAAGGATTCTGTCCCCAGAATCGATATCTAAGGGGTTACACACTTCAATTAAGCAAATAATTGAGGATAAGACTTCATCATAACATCTTCGAGTTCCTACGTAGCTTCTTCAGCACTGTGGTTCCTCCAAATTACCTTAACAGAAGGTATCACTTTATTCCTAAGTACTTGTTCTTTTCTATCAATAATTTGAACAGGCACTTCTTCATACGTTAAGTCTTTATCAAATTGTAAAGGCTCGTATTCTATTACATGTTTATAGTCGTGTTTGTAAGGCCGTAACACAGAAATATGAAATACGTTATGTATATTCTCGAGTTCCGGAGGTAATGCCACTTCGTAAGCTACCTCGCCAACTTTTCGTAATACCTCAAAAGGTCCAATAAATCAGGGACTCAGCTTCCCCTTCTTGCCAAATCTAATCTTCCCCTTCCAGGGAGATACCTTCAGGAAAACGACGTTTCCTGGTAAGAATTCTCGGTTCTGTCGATGTTGATCAGCATATTTCTTCTGTCTGTCCTGAGCAGCAACCAATCTTGTTCTGATCAGCTTCACAATTTCCGTAGTTTATTGTACCAATTCCGGTCTCAACAGCTGACGTTCACCAACTTCATCCCAGTATAGAGGAGTCCTGCACTTTCTGCCGTATAACGCTTCGTAAGGCGGCATGCCAATACTCGCATGATGACTATTGTTGTAGGCGAACTCCACCAACGGTAGATGATCATCCCAGCTCCCTTTAAAGTCCATCACACATGCTCTCAGCATATCCTCAAGCGTTTGAATTGTTCTGTTGGTCTGACCATCGATTTGAGGATGGTACGCTGTACTCATTCGCAACTGCGTTCCCAAACATTCTTGTAAACGCTTCCAAAAATTTAACGTAAAACGCGAATCTTTGTCTGACACAATCGACACTGGGACACCATGTCGAGAAATGATCTCCTTAACATATAATTTAGCTAATTGTTCCAAGTTATATTTAATCTTGATTAGTAAAAAGTGGGTTGACTTCGTCAGTCTATCCACAATAACCCATATCGCATCGAAACCTTTTTGAGTCGCTGGAAGACCCACCACGAAATCCATCGTGATATGCTCCCACTTCCACTCTGGAATTTCTAATGGTTGCAGCAATCCGCTAGGTCTCTGGTGTTCTGCCTTGACTTTCTGGCACCTTAAGTATTTCGCAACTCATTCAGCAACGTCCCTCTTCATATTCGGCCACCAGAAATGATGCCTGAGATCCTGGTACATCTTCGTACCCCCAGGGTGAATTGAATATCTCGAGCTGTGAGCTTCGCTCAAGATTTCCTCCTTAACTTCCAGTACTGGCGGTACCCAGATTCTACCTTCAAATCGTAGCAGTTTCTCACTGTCGATCATGAATTTAAACTTTTTGCCATCAGCTATTCTCTTCCGAATCTTCTCGCATTCTTCATCGTGAAGTTGAGCTTCTTTTACCTTGTCCACAATAGTAGAACTAGTGGTTACTTGAAATAACTTCTCATCCAATTCCTTTGGAAACTTTACTTCCAGCTCTAATCTAGCCATCTGCTCTATTAACCGATCCTGATCAGTTAACATATTCAGCTTCTCCCGACCTTTCCTGCTCAAAGCGTCGGCTACAACATTAGCTTTACCCGGATGGTAAAGTATTTCACAGTCGTAGTCCTTGATCAGTTCCAACCATCTCCTTTGGCGCATGTTCAAATCCTTCTGGGTAAAGATATACTTCAGACTCTTGTGATCTGTGTATATTTCACACTTCTCTCCATATAAGTAGTGTCTCCAAATCTTTAGAGCAAACACTACTGCTGCCAACTCCAAGTCATGGGTCGGATACCCCTTCTCGTAGTCCTTCAGCTGACGTGACGCATAGGCAATGACTTTGCCGCTCTGCATCAACACACAGCCTAATCCTTTATGTGAGGCATCACTATATACCACAAAATTCCCCGAACTATCCGGCAAAGATAATACAGGTGCAGTACTCAACCTCTTCTTCAACTCTTGAAAACTCTCCTCACACTTCTCCGTCCAAACAAACTTAACTGTTTTACGAGTCAAATTCGTCAACGGAGTTGCGATTTTAGAAAAGTCTTGGATAAATCTTCGGTAATAACCAGCCAATCCCAAGAAACTCCTCACTTCAGATGGCGTCTTCGGCTGATCCCAATTCATTACCGCTTCAACCTTCGACGGATCTACTGAAATACCCTCCTTGTCGATCACATGGCCAAGAAATTGCACACGTTCTAACCAAATTCGCATTTCGAGAATTTAGCATAAAGCTTTTCTCGTCTCAATACTTCTAAGGTTAGTCTTAAATCTTCAGCATGCTCCTCCTCGGTCTTAGAATAAACCAGGATGTCATCTATAAATACTACCACGAACTTATCCAGAAATGGTTTGAACACCCTGTTCATTAGGTCCATAAATGCAGCTGGGGCATTCGTGAGACCAAATGACATCACCAAAAACTCGTAATGACCATACCGAGTCCTAAAAGCAATTTTCGGTATATCTTCCTTCCTCACCTTCAACTGATGATACCTGCTTCTCAAATCAATTTTTGAGAAATACCTCGCACCCTTCAGTTGATCAAATAAGTCATCGATCCTAGGTAAAGGATACCTATTCTTGATCGTACCTTTATTCAATTCCCTATAATCAATGCAAAGACGCATCGATCCATCCTTCTTCTTCACTAATAAAACAGGCGCTCCCCATGGCGAAACGCTCGGTTGGATATACTTCTTATCTAACAGTTCCTGCAATTGAACCATCAGTTCCTTCATCTCGACTGGAGCCATTCGATATGGAGCCTTTAAAATTGGAGCAGTTCCCGGCGCTAAATCGATCACGAACTCTGTCTCCCTATCTGGCGGAAGCCTTGGCAAATCGCTCGGAAAAACGTCCACAAACTCCTTAATTACCGATATCTCTTCTACCTTCGGGCTCTCCTTACGCGTATCTACTATGTAGGCTAAATATCCTACACAGCCTTGCATCAAAATTTTATTAGCTTGCATCACCGTCAGACAATTTGCTTGTCTAGGCGATTTACTGCCATAGAACACTACTTTCGACGGAGTCGTAAGGTTTACCGACTTTTTCTGACAGTCGATTACCGCCCCATGGTTGAACAACCAGTCCATACCCAATATGACATCGAATTCCCCAAGTTTAATCGGAATTAAATCTACTCTAAGCTCCTGACCTTTAATGTCCAGTCTACAATTCCTATAAACACTCCTAATAGGAATAATCTCCCTATTCGCAATTTCTATGTTCAAAGGGTAAACTAACTCCTCTACAGGTAAGTCTAGGGTTTTAGCAAAATCATCAAATATGAATGAACAAGTAGCACCCGAATCAAATAATACATATGCATTTATACTATTGATCGGAATAATACCTGCCACCACGTCTTTTGATTGCACCGCGTCTTGCACCGTCATGTTGAATGTGCGGGCAGTGGGTCGAACGGCCTGTAGTGGCGAAGGTCCGGCAAGAGTCATAGTTCTGCCGTTGTCCTTTCCTCCATTCCCTATTGACCCTGTCGCTGGCTTCTTAGGGCAATTACTAGCCATGTGATCCTTGGATCCACATTTATAACAAGCTCCTTTCTTGAGGTTTGGGCAATATGGAGCGATGTGGCCTTCCTGACAACATTTGTAGCATACGCGTTTCCCTTTCAATCACACTCCTGTGTGAATCTTCCCGCATGTAGCACACTCTTCAAGCTTCCTCTTCTGATGGCCTCCCTGCTGACTCCCAGCAGAGTTATTGTCATTCCACTTCCTTTTCTGATGAATAGCCCCGCTACCACTAGCCTTAGTTTCCGTTTCATTCTTCTTCTTCTTATCTTGGTTGAATTTATTCACCGCTTCGCTTCCCCCTTCAGCTAGAATAGCCTTTTCCAGCATGGCTGCAAACGTGTTTAGCTGGAACATAGAGACCTTGTTGTAGAGCCAGGGTTTCAGTCCCCGCTCAAACCTCCTCGCCTTCCTAGCATCTGTGCTGACCTGGTAAGTAGCGAACCTGGCCAGTTCATTAAACTTTCCCGCGTATTTCGATACTAACATCGTTCCCTGCTTCAGCTCTAAGAATTGGACCTCCATCTGATCTTGTGAACTCACTGGGAAGTACATCTCGTAGAACATCTCTTTGAAACGTTCCCACGTTATGACTCCTTCTCCCTCTCTAGTCTTATTCGCCTGCCACCAGAAGCTAGCATCCGCCTTCAACATAAAAGTCACAAATGCCGTTTTCTGGTCTTCATTGACCCTAGCCACGTCAAATACCTTTTTTATTTCCGTAATCCACGTCTGAGCATCTATAGGGTTTGTCGATCCCTTAAATTCCGGCGGTCCTACTGCCTTAAACTCTTTAAACGTCGTGGCTTGCACTTGCGGCTGATTCGCCACTGCTCCTGCCAGCAGGTTCACTAATTGCTGAATTGCATTAGGGTTTGTTGCATCGTTATTGTTGTTGTTTGTTGAACCCTCGGGGTTTTGACGTGTTACTCTTCTTCTAGGAGGCATTTTCTGATAAGAAAATATTATTATTAGATCCTTTATTCACATCTTAAGTATTCAAGTTCACACTTAAAGGTTTGAATATCTCAGTTCACATAGTACACAAAGCACGTCAATAAACTTCTTTTATTCCTTAGTCGTAGTAAAAAAAAACATCAACCAGATAGCATTTCTGCCATTTACATCATCCTTCCTGAACTGAAAAAGTTGCAGGATTACATTATTAACTTATCCCATTCTTATCTCAATTATGGGATTTAGTTGATTTATTTCAAAAGCAACACATAAACAAAAGCTCTACTACTACTGCTACTACTACTATTACTGCTATTGCCGTTACTGCCTAGGCATATTAATACGTCGCACAGCCTCTCTGCGTTCCTCTTCCATTACCCGTAATGCCGTTCTTCGGTCCACCACATACCACGGTAAACCTTGGAACTGAGCTGGGTAGTAAAAAATACGGTCCTGAGCTCTTTCTATCGCTGTATGAAAAGCATATTCCGTTTCCCTCAGCTTGGCCCTCTTGGCTTCAGCTTCATCTTCAGCTCTATCAGCTCGTTGATTAGCCCTTAAGCTTGACTCTTCAACCCTGGCACGCTTCCTCGACTCCTCCTGGATGTCTTGCTTTAGCTTTGCCAGTTCAAATCGAGCAGTATCTCTTTCAACTTCCATATGTATCAAGTTCCACTGTGCATCTCCCAGGTCACTTGCAATTTCCTCGATCGTATTGTCTCGTTGCTGGATAGTTTCCTCGAGATCTCCTACTCGTCCATGAAGCTCCACGTTGCTATCGTAGACTGCCTCGTACATCTCAACACTAGTAGAGTGAGGTGGGAATTCCTCTTCGGGATCCTCTTCCTCCTCTTCAGACTCGTCCTCGTCCTCGTCCTCTGGAATAGGTGTCAGCTCACGCTCCCCACCAGCTATGGTGATCACTGGAGATGGCTCTCTCCTAACCAGCTGCTCCCAGACAACATGTATGTCACGGGGTTCCTCCCCTCCAGGCACCTAAGATACAACCTCTCTAGCCTGACTAGATTCTCCAATGTTCGTCATCCTGACAAAAGAATTTTAAAGTTTGTTATTACGTGATATCGAGTCGTCACTCTTCGAATACCTAAACGTAACACAGAGCACATAAGGTAGTTTATTATCTTTACCTATCACATCTATCTTTTCGATCTTACCATAAGGCTACTACCTAAGGTTTTCCCTCACCTAAGGTTTCATAACCTACAGCTTTGATACCAACCTGTGACACCCCCAAATCCGGGTACTTCGTTTCCATATGATTTGGTGTTCACTTTCTAATTAAAACATACATCTACCCAAATAAAATTTCAAACTAATTACAACCTTCATAAAACCTTAATAAAATCTTCCTCTAGAAAGAATGGCAACTTGTTCAACAAAAAAAATCCCAGGGTTATCTAAACCTTAACATCATTCAAATAACGTAAATGCGAAAATATAAACATAACCAACTAAGTCTTATTACAAAAGCAACTTGACGTCACAAGCCTTCACTTATTCATCTTTCCTTTTCCTTTACTTGTTGATGGTATGTAACCATTCTTGGTCTCAATTGCAAATGGTGGTAAAGCAGGCAAGAGTGAGCAAACAAAAGCTCACTTGGATATACAACAGTGATATGACATAAGTGAATCGTTTCAAAAGAGTTTGAATAACTTTACTTTCATCAATATAAAGAATTGAAATATAATTCTTTCATCAATATATAGGATTCGAATATGAAATCATCTAAGGGTCATAAGACCTTGAACCATTGTCCTAGGTTATAAATATTTCTATTTAAACCTTTAACAGTCAATAAGACTATGGACCCTTAACTCGTACTCAGGGGGATCCCTTTGTACCATGAATTGTGCACAACCATTTAACGCTTTCGCATAAATTTCCCCTAATTAATAGGGTTGTTCCTTCTCAGAAATTGAATACAAGTCCGCACCAAAGAAAGTTTGGTTTGGATAGTTAAGGGAACTTTAGAGTTCAACTATCATCAACTAGGAGTAGTTGAATCGACTTACAGTCCTTTACAGTTCAATCATGAACAAATTGCAAAATATGACAATAAACTTTATAATAGATAGGCATGCTTTTAGAAATAACTTAAAGCATTCGATAGACTAAGTAGATCTTGCTTGAACAACTAAGTCAAGATCATATTACTAAAATAACGCTTTAATACTTACGCTTTATGAGTATGGTATAACTTGTACCACACATAACAATTTAAAGAACGTAAATGAACTTTCGTGATTTCTTGAGCAAGGGTTAGGAAACTTGCACAATGAAAATATACAATGAATAGGCTTGTATAGCATTCAAGAGTAGATTAAAGAACTTGCACAATATAAATAACAAGTTTAGAAACTTGTTTAACATAAGAGAATAAGGGTAAGAGAACTTGCCTTAAGCGCAAGCTACACTTTAACAACTATACGCACTTCACAAACACCCTACACATTTATATTACATTCAAACCATCTATTAGTATCCAACTATAACATTTAAACCATCGAACTTCATATCCAAGTCCAACTCATATTATAATTTACCACATTGGTTACTAATTAGTCAAGTACGTGAGTCTATACTCACGGCATACATTTATAAGTCTATAACTCAAGGAATCGTGTTGTGTGCCTCGTGAAAGCAACACACATACACACACATGTAACACATTCATAATATATTTCAATCTAACTTAAACACATCAAAAACATGTTATCTTATTACACATTTCACTTTCCAAGTCTTAGAAACAAGTTAGCTTAACAAACGGGGCATAAAAACTCAAAAACAAAATTCCAGATTTTCTTGGGAGCAGCCCCACCCGCTGGGGCGGGTCCTCCCAGTGCAAAACACCCGCTGGGGCGGGTGTTCCCCCTGCCACAGCGCCCGGCTCGCGAACTGGTGGAGAATTAAGCCAATTTGGCTTATTCCTTCACACCGAATTCGATTTTTTCCAACATGATAAACATAAAACTTGATACTAACAATATTTTAAACTTATTATCATGCTCATAACATATATAATCCATAAAACACATAATCCAAAACAAGATTTCATGATTTTCAAAGAAAAATACTATTTTAAGCGTTCTTGACGAAAATTGCTACTACGAATTCGTTTTTCATCCATTTCGAGTGATTCCAATTGTGTTAACTCATATTCTTAACACATTAACATAATACATGATCAATTTTAACAATAACTCAAAATTAAACATCAATTTGATAGTTTCAAAAGCCATTTTCAGAAATAGTTTCACCAAAAATCAATATGAACATGCTTCTTATTGTTTATCAAAAATTCATAGATTGAATTGCTAGAATCATCATATAACTCATATATAATCATGTTATATCATCTATTACACATAATTCATGCTCACCTCAAGGATTTAAAGAAATTTTCAACATAACTTCATAATCTAACACTATGAACATGAATTTCATAGTGTCCATCATATACTTGTGAATTGAAATTCTTAAACAACTATGAAACTCTCATGTAAACATATATATATATATATATATATATATATATATATATATATATATATATATATACATATCCCATTCACATATCAAAATAAATAGCTTTCACTAAGAGACTTTCACATAGAGTTCTAAAACCATGAAAACATAACAGAATATGCTTTGAAAACTTGTTTTACAACAATTGTATTTTG
The DNA here is from genome assembly GCA_020205555.1 of Panax stipuleanatus. Classification (NCBI taxonomy): domain Eukaryota; kingdom Viridiplantae; phylum Streptophyta; class Magnoliopsida; order Apiales; family Araliaceae; genus Panax; species Panax stipuleanatus. Next base: position 106,563,952 of record CM035115.1, read on the forward strand.
AAAACCCTTTCATGGCATACAATTTCATACGAAAACATATAACATCATATAACACATATAATTTCATGATTGTAAAGACCTAATTTGGCAAAGAAGAAAACACAACACATAAGAATTAGTTCTAGGGTTAAGATTATAACCTTACTAGTTTTGGGTTAAGAGAGAGATGAACTTGGGCTTGCTTTGCCTTCTTCTTCTTCTTCTTTGAGAATTCTCTCTAACCCTCTTCTTCTTTTCTTTCTTTGTTTTGTAAAACTAACGTAACTTTGTTTTTAACTGACATATATAATATTATACATATAATCATATACATATATGTAACTTATAAATAATAAGTATAATATTTATAACCATAATAAGTATTATTAATTACATAGGTTATAGAATTTGAAAAGAGTAAGGCCACGTTTGGCAAAACTACATTATTTTTTTAAAAACTAACTTATTGAGCTTAAGGCATTGTTTGGAAGAAATAAGATTAAACAAGTACAAGGGCCTTGTTTGGCAAAACACTTTAAAATCCTTTTCTAGTCTTTTAATAACTCTTTAAATCCATAGATTAAATATTACACTTATTTAATTAAATTACAACACTCTAATTCAATTAAATAAATTAACATTCACATAATACCAAATTGTCACACAATTGAATTTCCTTTATTAAACATAATTCGTCTAACAAATTATTATCACTTAGCACATAACATTAATCCTAATTAAATTATTCCCAATTAAATTAAAATGATGCTACACCATTGCTAACATATCAATTTAATTAATCATATAGCACTTAATTAAATTGTCCACAACAATCGCACAATTTATTTATTTATCTTCACAAATAAATTCCATAAAATATTTATTTACTTCAATAAATATTTACAATTAACATATAAAATTCTCAATCGTTACAGTCTTCCCTCCTTAAAAGGATTATGTCCCCAGAATCACAACATAAAAAAAATCTCATAAAAATTCTCACCTCATAAAAATTCTCATCTGTTACATCACATCCTTCCCTCCTTATAAGGATTCCATCCTCGAAATCAACAAAACCTCCATTACTCGGTTTTCACATAAAATCTCTTTCACAATTTTATTCTTAAATAACTTTAACACGTTAACTTAGCAAAAAGTTTTACATATATATATATATATATATATATATATACTTCATTCATTTCTTCAACAACTATTAGGTTTTATTACATAACCTTCAATTAAACATAATCATATATCAAATATTATATATTCTTTAACTCGTTCATTTCTTTCTAAGGATCATTACCGAATACTCTACTCGTCAAATTAATATACTACATAATTCACCATCTATAATTGTTCGGGTTATGACATTCACCCCTTCTTCTAGGAATTTCGTCGTCGAAATTTTAATATTTTTATTCACTGGATTAAAGCGTTCTACCACTACTTCTTTCTAAGAAATATCCTTTTCGCTACATTCATCTTTAGAATAATAAGAATCTTCCACAATTGCTCAATAATTGGGAAGCGATATAAATAACTCAGGAATTTAAAAGATTCCAAATCATGCTGAGTGATTACAAGACCTTAAACTTCTTTCTAGGTTAAATAGTGCTTCACCCCCGGTACTTCATAATTTAAAACCACATCGGTACTCTAGGTGGCCAGCCTATCGTACCCCTACGTCGGGTCTAAACGTAGTACATCGTAACGACTATATGCGTTACACTCAGAAGTATTGTCTCCGATAACATGTCCCCTTTTATAGGGTTGTTTACCTCAGCTTCTTAACATTTGAATCCGCACCAAAATAATTTGGTTTGACATAGTTTGACCAAGAATGCTCGAATTTCAAAAACAACTTTCAATTTTTGTCTAGCTGAATCAAGTAGCATAGATGTTGGTCCGATTTATATGACACAATTAACGCGCAAGTATACGCGGCCAACGAGTAATAAAGTGAAAGTAAGATATCGTTCCCACGAGGAATTAATAGATAAATAGTCGCCAAGCACTAGTCCGTGATCATCTCAATCTTATTTAAACGGGCGAGAAGGAAAATGAATTGTTAAAGCTAAGTTAAACTAGGCAAGAATTAAAATATGCAATGACTAATCCTAGGGTAAATTCAGATAATGAAGACATGGGATTACAATTTCCTCCACACACTTCGTTCGAATCTCTTAACTCTCTCACTTAGAATAATAAGCACCTAGAATTGATAAACCGAGAAATCACGATTACATAATAGCCTCTTTCGATGGACAACTATGAATCTTCCTAATGCGGCATGTAGGTATATGTTTATCCTACACACTATCAAGCAACTAATATCCAGAACAATTAACAAGACACATTTCACTGGAAATCTCATTAACTACTCTATCAATTACCAACTTTCGCATAGGAAGTCATTACGATTAGATTCTCAAATGGTTGCATACGGCATTTAGGTATATTTCTATCCTAAACACTAACAAATTATCAACTCTTTAGGACAATGAATGAGACACACGTCACATAATCTCATAGATTACCCGCAAGAATCTCTAACTTTCGCATGATATCATAACTAGGTCTAAACCTATAATCCATTTGTCAAGTTCATACAGGTTCACAAGAAAACAATCTAAAAGCACAAGTTATGATAACCAATTCATAATAATAGCAAAGAGAGAGCAATCAATACAAACTACGCGTTGGGTTCCATTAAAATCCCAAAATAGATTCCAAGTCATAAATAACTCAAATAAATCATCCACAAGGTTCATAAACATCATCCAAATATACAACGAATACAAGGAGAATTAAGAGATAAAAATTGTAAATCTTGAGTCTTTCTCCAACTGTGGATCTTTGTTGTAACCCTTTGCTTCAATCTTCAAGTCCAAAAGAAACCCTAGAATCTAACTAAATTAATTAAACATAATCTACTCTCTAATCTACTCCTAATCTAACAAACAAGAAAGGAAAAGAGAAGGGAATTGAAAACTAGCTAGGGCTTAGGGCCAAATGAACTCCCTAATGGAGATGTTCGACAAAATGGGGCAAGAAGCCCTTATATCTCTGCCTTCTCCCGTTCATTTAAGCAAAAGTCAAATCTGGCCAACATGCTGACTGGCGCAGCCGCGCGAGGAATAGGCTTGGATGGGGCGCGGGCGCGCGGCAGCAAAATGCTGACTTTCTGGACTGGGGATTAGCGCGGGCGCGCGTCTTTGCTGCCATAACCCGGCGCGGTCGCGCGGGCTGAGAATTCCTGCTGACTTGCTTTTTAGGTTGTGCTGCACATGGCTTCTCTTGCCGTATTCACTTGGCAACTTCCCACACCTGGCAAAGCAACCTCTTTTGATCCTCGTGGCCTCACACTCGATTGCCTCATCACCCATGCCATCTTCATGCCTTAAGCCACTTTCTGTACATTGCCCCATTTTGGCATCTTTTGTCCTTTTTTAGCTCAAATTGCACTCGAAGAGTTCCTAAACATGAATAATGCAAAACAAAGGAAAAACATATTAAAAGCATAGGAATACTCGAGTTTAAGCAACGAAACAAGCTGGTTACTATCCGAATAAGTGGTCATTAAAGCACTTATCAAATACCCTCAAATTTAAACGTTGCTTGCTCTCAAGCAACCAAAACAAAACTAAACAAATGATGCAATGCAATATCTATAACGTATGCAACCTACACTATCATGAATGCGAATCCAAATTCCCAGCCAGTATTGAACTTTCAAAGCAATGCCTCAGAAAACCACGAGATAGTCGAACAGATAAGCTACCCAAAACAAGACCATAAGGCATATTCTACAAATCCAAAACTGTCAGCACTGATGTATTGTGCGTTGTGTGCCTAGCAACCATTAGATATGCATTCAGACAAATAATTCACCTACTATGCTTCTTAGGTGAAAAACAAGATTTAACTTAAGAAAGACAGCAAATCATATAAGTTCTAACTAAACCATGTATTACTAGAGTTAAGAGTCAACAGGGGGTTTTCATTAAGGTTTTATTACTTACGAGGGCGTATTTTCACTTTCCCGTGTACACATTCGACTGTGCAATGCCTAGTTCTCTTAGGCTTTTCAATGATATCCATGTAGCGAGCTTTCGACCAACGACTCCCAGACCAGACGGTCTTAGGGCGCTGGGTGTAGAGACACCCCGAGGGCTTACTTGCTCGAATATCAAAGGCCACAGAACTCGACTTAGCCGAAGTGTTTATTCTAGTTTTTTTTCATTGCATTTTCTTTTCTTTTTTTTTATTTTCAAAGGGGAGTGCTTCTTACGCTCCATTTCCCAGCATATATTATGCATGTCCCCTGTTTCCCCCAAACTTAAGCTTTTAACAGTCTAGTTATTATTATATGCGAACTAAAACTCTTTTATTGAAACATAGTTTTTCCACCAGAAGACAAGTATGTAAACATTTAAACTTAGCATATCATGGTGTTTACTCTATCGTGCTTACTAGTTAAACAGTATCTGACAGGTAAGAATTTACATATATGACCTTGAAATCAGGCTTAAGTCTTAAATCAGTTCAACAATTAAGTGATTTCAGTTTCTTCACAGGCAACATACATAACTAACCAACTGAAAACTGGATTCATGCAGTATGCTCTAACACAGAATGCAAAAACAAAAGAAATTTTTTAAAATTTTCAAAAATTTTAACTATTTATAACCTACATGCACTATATGAACTAACTTACATGCAATGAACTATTTACATGCAAAACATGAAATAAATTACCTATATGCAAAATAAACACCAATATCCCCAAACTTAAACTGTTCAATGTCCTCATTGAAGGTAAAGGTAAAAAGAAAGAAACTCCCCTATTTGGCTTCTTATGCTGCATGAAATGGCCCTCTCAGAAGTTTCCCCGTCTCATCTCTGCTCTTGGTAAAATAAACTCCGCTCAACACTATACTCAACGAACCAACCCAGCTCCATATCAATCTTGCTCTGCTAGAGATTCCACACTCAATGTCTCAATTGATCAGGTTGAGAGGATGAGGTGGATGGGAATTGGTACTTTGGATTGAAGAGGTAGGAGGTTTTCAAAACTAAGGCTTTTAGTGGTGGGGGATTGAATGAGATGGAATAGATGGGGGATTGCATTAAGGAACTTGAGGGTTGGGAGAAGAGGGACTGAGGCTTGGGTGCTGCATGAAGCGGTGCCCCCAAAAGCTGCCAGAATTTTCCTTTAGTCAGGCCCAGTTTATGTGTGGTGCGGCCGCGCGTAGTAATACCTTGGATTGGCCGCGGCCGCGCGGGCCATCAGATTTTTCTGCTGCTGATTTTTACTAGGCAATGAGGTTAGCTTTGAGCTTGCATTCTATCCAGCAACTTTGACCTAATTGAAAGCATAACATCTTTATTAAGCCCTCTTATACTAAGAAAAGTATATTAACTATTTACATCAAGAGAATTAAACATGGAAAGATATGTGCATTCAAATTCCCAAAAAATTCTCTAAGTGCGTATACGCAATATAAGTGCATCAAAAGTATGCTATAAGCTCTGTAATCCCAAAAATATACGCATTCATGCCTAAGTTCAAAAATGTAGGCAATGAACTCTTAATTCCTATAGTATGCAAAAATTTAAACTAAATATTAACTAATAAGAATTAAACGAGGGGGAGGGAAATGTGATAGAAAATATGTAAATGGAGAATTAAACAAAGAGATAGAGAGAGGGATGATGGGAAGTAGGTAATGGAGAATTAAACAAAGAGAGAGCGAAATGATGGGGTGCCTCCCATCTAGCGCTTGATTTATAGTCCTCTAGCTCGACTGTGTCTGCCCACTGCTACCCAACTCCCTGACGATACTGGAGAACCCCTCCATCCATCAAAATAGCTGTGTGACTTTGGCGACTTCCAAGTAGGAGCGGATGCAGATTTAAACTACCTAGCATTGGATAAGTAAAAGAATTCCCCGTCCTGAAGGTTGGGGAGCTAGGCAAGGATTCTGTTGTGTAGGTTAAATGATCGGGGCATGGAGGTATAGACCACACAACAGACTCTTCTTCTATTCTCTTCTCTTCTGACCACCATGGTTTGAAGCTCACGGACTCTCTCATGTCATCGAGATCCGTATCTGTAATGTTGCTTCCAAGGGGGCAAGGGTGTGCAAACTTGACTGGAGTCTCAAACATCGGCGGAGAAGGCTCTTGGGGGATTATCACTATTGATTCATACTATTCCACATCCCCAATTGGCTCCTCGATATCCATTGCCTTTCGCTCATTCAATTCCAAGTGCACTTCGGGCTCTTCATCACTATCTGCATCCATCTCATAGCACCAATCTTTTTGAGGGTCATAACTCACAGCTTTAGTCATTGGAGGCACAAAATCTTGCACCGTTGTCTCTTGTTCACATACCTCCTTGTTCCTTAATGCCGTGCTAATCTGCTCCACCCAAATCTGAAGATCCTCAATTGATTGCTCTTGCTCAATCAAGGTCTCCTCTGTCGATGCTATGGAATTCCCCCATATAATTTTCAATCCTTCCTTTTTTGTTTCAGCCTCGGGCTCTATGTACTGATGCTCATTGGTAGGAGTGTTGTAGATTAGGGCCATCTGATTCTGGAAGTTCTGGCTTGATTGCTCTTAGCTCCTAAGCCTCTCCTCTTGGCTTTCTAAGCTCCTATACATGAATTCTATTGGAGACTGTTCTCCTTGTAAACATGGGGATTGATATGGGGGTTCTGGTGCATAAGTTGGAATTGGCTCATATTGTTCTTGATAGCTCACAGTATAGTTTTGCATCCCTTATTCATCCTCTATCATCAAGGCCTTTCTAATCTGCTCTGTCCAGTTCTGAATACTCTTGAATGACTTTTGTTGCTCATTCAAGATGTCCTTTAGTGATTCTATGCCACTTCCTTCCTCCAAGCTTGCATTTTCTATGTCACCCTCAAAATTGTGTTGAGGCTCGAGTCAGGAAGGTGCATTCTGGGGCGTATGCGGGATTTGGATCCCAGTGTTGGTCTTGATAGTAGTCTGATGAAGGGTTTGGGTGATACCCCCAATCTTGTTGATAAGTGGGATAAGGTTCGGCATAGGAATAACCACCCCCATACTGCTCCTGTCCATAACTGATAGGCTCCTGATGGCTCGCGTAGCTCCCAGCACCGTAGTCATAGGTCACTGCCATCTCTCGACTCTGTTGAGTTGAAACAGCATCCAACTTCCTCGAGAGAACCTCCAACTGTGCTGAAAGTGAAGCAATTGGGTCGACGCCATCATTCCCTACTTCCCTTGGATGCTCTTGACTTGTGTAGTTCCATGGATAGAAATTTGAGTCCATTATACCTGAAAAGAGAATATCTGAAGAGAATTAAGAAAAATAACAAAAATGTTTAAAGTAATACTAATTTGATTTAAACTAATGTTGGCAAATAGTTATTCAATTAAGTCCCCGGCAACGGCGCCAAAAACTTGTTGACACAATTAACGCGCAAGTATACGCGGCCAACGAGTAATAAAGTGAAAGTAAGATATCGTTCCCACGAGGAATTAACAGATAAACAGTCGCCAAGCACTAGTCCGTGATCATCTCAATTTTATTTAAACGGGCGAGAAGGAAAATGAATTGTTAAAGCTAAGTTAAACTAGGCAAGAATTAAAACATGCAATGACTAATCCTAGGGTAAATTCAGATAATGAAGACATGGGATTACAATTTCCTCCACACACTTCATTCGAATCTCTTAACTCTCTCTCTTAGAATAATAAGCACCTAGAATTGACAAACCGAGAAATCACGATTACATAATAGCCTCTTTCGATGGACAACTATGAATCTTCCTAATGCGGCATGTAGGTATATGTCTATCCTACACACTATCAAGCAACTAATATCCAGAACAATTAACAAGACACATTTCACTGGAAATCTCATTAACTACTCTATCAATTACCAACTTTCGCATAGGAAGTCATTACGATTAGATTCTCAAATGGTTGCATACGGCATTTAGGTATATTTATATCCTAAACACTAACAAATTATCAACTCTTTAGGACAATGAATGAGACACACGTCACATAATCTCATAGATTACCCGCAAGAATCTCTAACTTTCGCATGATATCATAACTAGGTCTAAACCTATAATCCATTTGTCAAGTTCATACAGGTTCACAAGAAATTAATCTAAAAGCACAAGTTATGATAACCAATTCATAATAATAGCAAAGAGAGAGCAATCAATACAAACTACGCGTTGGGTTCCATTAAAATCCCAAAATAGATTCCAAGTCATAAATAACTCAAATAAATCATCCACAAGGTTCATAAATATCATCCAAATATACAACGAATACAAGGAGAATTAAGAGATAGAAATTGCAAATCTTGAGTCTTTCTCCAACTGTGGATCTTTGTTGTAACCCCTTGCTTCAATCTTCAACTCCAAAAGAAACCCTAGAGTCTAACTAAATTAATTAAACATAATCTACTCTCTAATCTACTCCTAATCTAACAAACAAGAAAGGAAAAGAGAAGGGAATTGAAAACTAGCTAGGGCTTAGGGCCAAATGAACTCCCTAATGGAGATGTTCGACAAAATGGGGCAAGAAGCCCTTATATCTCTGTCTTCTCCTGTTCATTTAAGCAAAAGTCAAATCTGGCCAACATGCTGACTGGCGCGGCAGCTCGAGGTGTAATACCCGAGAATTTCCATATATTATTAAATAAATATATTAATGGAAAAGAGAATTTATTTGAATATAAATAATTTTGTGTTATGAGAATGACTAATTCAATTATATATTAAATTGAATAATTATAATAATTGAAAAATTGATGGAGTTTGCGATAAGCTCGTTGATAGCCTTTTGTGGCACAGTGGCATAATATAAGAATGATTATATTAATTTAAGCAAACAATTAATCTATATTAATTGTTATGGTAGAATATTAATTAATTGTTATCATAGAATATTAATTAATTGTTGTGGGATATTAACTATGATTGATTAATAATGTGTGATTATTATTATTGCAAGAAATATAATAATAATAATGAGCAACGTGTTTATAAATATAATAAGATTTATATTAAAGTGATAATTAATCATATAAGGGTTAATTAAATTGTTATGGAGATTAACAATTATATTGATTGATAAAGGATGTGTGTATATTATTAAATTAATATTTAATTTATAAGATGAGTAATTCTATGTGTAAGCATGCGAATTAGACGTGTAACATATATTAGCTAACTATGTATTATTGTGAAGTGTAATATGACACTATTATATAGTAAGGCTTATGGAATTATGGGGGTTACATGATAATGCCTATGTGACAATATGTATGTAAGTATACATTAAAATAGTGTATCATGAATATAAATAATAATTGATGATTATTTATATAATGGAATAATGAAATTAATAAAGGAGTTAATGTGATGCGATTATATCCGGTATTAATAAATGTACATGGATTATATATATGTTACATTACCATATCACATCTACTACTTTGAAATATTAAGCATGTGACTTACATTATAATGTTAATTATAATATATAGTATGAATATATATGTAATAGCCTAAGTGTATGATATATGTTATAACATGTCATTGCACAATTGCTAGAATGCTGAGAATGAAATTGGCTTGTCCCATTATATGAGACCCATTCTCCTTCACGTGTGTAGCATACAAGCTACTCTATATTCTCAATTTCAGCAAACAAATCATAGCTTTATAGTTCATAATGAGCAAAGGAGTGGACATGATGATGAGTTCCAACTACTAATTACCTACCATCTCTTAACCTCCATACAAATCAATTTTTCGTTGGTTTGATTCATGGGTAGATTGCATTGTCTGGTTATGAACTTCTTCTATAAATCATGACTCTTCTCCTCTCTATTCATTTGCTGAGATTTTTGTCTAAGTATTGGATTGAGAGCATACTGTGAGTTGATAGCAAGAGAATTCACAGAGAGTTGGGACTTTAAATTTAGCAAGCTTAATTCATAGCAAAGGTATAATTCCGTGATTCATGTTCTTCATTCTCATTTTCTGTCAAGAACTCTATTTTCATTTTTCTGTCAAAACTTAAATGTTTGATTTTGTGAAATTGGATGACAATTGGTTGTTAGAATGATTATTTGGCGGTTATATAGTCTTATAATGTGATAAGGAAGCAATGTGGTTAATTAGAAATTGAATTCGTTTGGAATTTTTGTGATTGGGCTGATAACTGCCGAAGCAGACTGCTGTCCGGCCGGAACCAGGGGTGGCGCAACTGCGCCGGTTTGGCCTTGGCATGCTGCGCAGCTGCGCAGGGCCCTGTGTCCAGTTTCTGCTTCTGCTTAAGGAACTGTTAGGTGTTACTTGCTAATACGACTTAGATAAAGCCTGCTAGCTTGTGTAACACATGTATATGAATATATTAAGGCGATGTAAACATGTTGTATTATACTAGCATACATGGTTAACAAAAAGCGTTAGGTTTCCAAAGTGAACTTAGGAGCTTTAAGAATGGACTATGATATATAAACGCCATAGCTAGGTTCTGACTTTTGAGACATGTTAGTATGACTTAGAAACACATGAAATGCATGCTAACTTATGTATATAGGTTCCGTGATACAATATGAACCTAAATAGTGCACATTTATAACGGAAGCGTAGAATTTGAAAACAAAATTTGATAAATTATAGTCATGTTGATATTCTGATCTTATAAGCATGTTTATATGGCCATGAAATGCATGTCGAACATGTTAACATATGTATGTAGATAGCATGAACATATTAGGCCTTATTAGCAAGCTTTACTAATGACAACATAAGCTTTAAATGTGGACTTTGACATTTTATATTAGGACTCTACATTCGATTTTCAACATGATTGAATGTGCTTGAAGGCATCATACATGTACGTACTTGTTAGATGTAATGCAAGTTAATCAAGCATGAGTTCGATTAAGTCACAAACTAGTAACAGTGCTAAAATCACACATCCATAACATAGAAACATATGAACATGCGTATCAATAAAATATATGACTACTTTATATGTCTAAATGATAAGCATGACAACTTATGTAAATTCATGACATTGTATAACCCTAAGTCGTTAGGGATCGTGAATTAAAACTAAATCATATATGATTGGAATTTGAAAGGTTGAACAAGCATGAAAGTATCCTTTAAATATGTATACTTACTTTGTGATATGATATGTTATGTGTTACTTGAACCCGATTTTGACGGTTAACTCATAAGAATGTCATAACTTGCTAAAATGAAATATATTTTAGTGTTGCTTGTAGTCGTATGAGATATTAATAATATGAGAGCATGTTTGCTAACTGTTGCGATCTTATATGATATGAAAATGTGTTTAAACTCTAAAGGAGGAAAGTTAAGGATAGAAATTATATTCTATATAACTGTGTAGCTAGGTTAAAACTTAGCTTATGTGTTGATCGTATATTCGAAGAAAAAATGTGAAGTTAAATTATATGACTAATGAATATCATATATATACGTAATTGTATTACGATAGGAATTCGAAAGTGTTGGCTAGCTTTACGTGAGTAAACTACGCATAAGGCAAGTATCCTAAACCCTTGCATTACTTTATTCAACGGATATCGTAAGCGAGTATCTAAATCTTATCTCTTTGGATACAAGTATTCTATCTTTGTATATTGCGAACTAGTTTCCTACTTAATCGTTTGAATTGAATTAGCCTACTTGAACTCTTATTTCATTAAAGCTATTATTCATGTGGAACTTGGTATTGTTCTTGAATATTGTGAAAGTGTATATGCCATTTGATTCGGCTAGACTTATATTATTGAAAAGAGACCCAAACCAATTGATTGGTGCGGGATCTTGTATTTGACTGAGAAGAACAACCTTCTTTGAAGGGAATATATAATTGTCGGAGAACCGACACGCGCACTTGGGTATGATTGATTGTTGTGCATAACGATGGTACTTTAGGTTGATCTCCTGTTGTACCTGCTTTTGTTGGATTTTCAGTTTATTACTGTTAATTCTAGTAGAAGTTCATAGTCCATAGCGACTGCTCAGTATTCAGTTATCTTGAAATCTTGAATTGATTTATTATTGAATCACATTGATATTATTCTGTCCTTAGCGACTGTTATTGAAAACTATTGATATTCTTGTTATCCTTGAACTATCAAACTTTGTTATACCCTTTCGAGAGTTAAGAATTATATCACTTACCCTTATTGTATATTACTTGGTGGGCAATTTGTGCTCATTCTTGCTTTCCCTAAAATATTTCAGTTAAGGCAGAGCATGGTGAACCTTTGGGCGTTGATAAGGGCAAGGGCAAGGCTACCAACTACCTTGTCTCTTTTATGTTTTTTTAAAATATTTTAATGTTGTATTAAGATGATGTTGTAAGACTGGTTTTGATTATGTTTAAGCTTAAGTTAGATTATGTAATAAGTCGTTAATTGATATTATTATGTAATCTATTAAGTACTGTAGGTTGCGAGACTTGGGGGAATAATTATAATAAATCATTGTAAATTATTCTAGAATAGATTTTTCGGTGTGATTGTGTGATATTTAGTTATTATTATTGTGATGTATTACCATGAGCACGTGATGAACCGAATTCGAGCGACCCCGTGACGGTCATGGAATTTGGGGGCGTCCCACGAGGAATAGGCTTGGATGGGGCGTGGGCGCGCTACTGCAAAATGCTGACTTTCTGGACTGGGGATTGTCGCGGGCGCGCGGCTTTGCTGCATTAACCCAGCACGATGTTGGTCGGAAAACCGATCACTAAACACGCGCAAGTATACGCGGTCTAACAAGTAATACAGTGATAAGAAAAGTGTCGTACCCACGAGGAACTATCACTAATATTTACCAAATACCAACTTTGTATCGCTTTAGTCTTATTCGAACAGTAAACTAATAAGAGTGTGGCTAAACTAGTTATAACTAATTATTAAAGCAAGTAAACGGATAACGAATGGTAATCGAAGGAATTACAAGCTAAGGTTACAACTTCACCCCACACAGGCATTCCGTCGAACACCTGGCGTGCTATGCTTCATCAAACTTCCTACCCTTCTCTCTTTGGTCTTAAAGGTCACGACAGTTTGTCGACCGAGAACACACAGGTGTTCATACACCTCTGTCGAGGTATGCACAAACGTAACCTCTCCAGATCCACCCGATAGGGAATAGAACAGAAAGGAACGTCCAAGCTAGGTGATAATCCTACACATATCTATGCGAATTAACCTAACAAGGATTAAAGCATAAGTTCTCAATTAGGTCACATGTGGCACACAGATATATGTCTATTCTACGCACAACTTATGCAGTCGAAACCCATAATCACATGCCAATATATTTAGGTGTAAATCTACAATTCTTCTTTCGATATCATATAGATTACCAAAATCATCACTAATGTCTTAGTGAGAATCGTTAAGCATGAATATATTAAACCAAACCATATGGTGCCAACCAAAGAGATAAGACAGTCAATTTAACTAACAAAGGGTTCCATTATAACCTTAGAGCTAATACTTAGTTCATAGCTATTGAACAAAATATAAGTAGCAATAAAGACAACATTTATGGATTACAAAAGTAGAGGAAATAAATGGATAAGAATAAACTCTGTCAAGCCTCTTCAGTCTCCAAGCATTCCGCTCCTTTCAAGCTCTCCAATCCGTGTAGCTCAATGCTCTTGTTGCTCCAAGGAACACCCAAACTTTACCCTAATCTACCTAATCTATATTTACAAACATTACCTAATAACTAAAGAGAGAAAGTACAAAAGAGAAGAGAAAACTATATTATCCTAAGCTAAGCTAACCGATTCTCTATCAGTATCCCCCCTCCTCTCGTCTCTTTTCTCTTGCTCCTCCTTTCTATATTTGTTCTTCTCCTTTTTCTAGGTCAAAAGCAAGCCTTCTCTGTCTGGGCACCGGAGGTCGCGCTGCGGCGCGGGATATAGGCTTATGGATGGCGCTGCGGCGCCATGTTAAAATCAAAAGACCGGAGGTCGCGCTGCAGCGCGAGTTTATAAAGGCTCAGGGACGCTGCAGCGTCATGGTGACGTCAGGCTGAATAGGTAGGTGGCGCTGCGGCGCGAGATGGAGGTATAGCATTGACGCTGCGGCGCCAGTGTATGTAAATTGCCCATTTTGCCTAGAAAAGTACTGCAGAGCCTGCAACACAACGGTTAAGCATACTAATACTAAAATAATATAAAAATATATAAACAAAGCGAAGATCAGGCAACTATTTAAGCCATAAAGTATCCGATTCGCGGGTGTAAATCCCACTCATCAAATACCCCCAAACTTAAGTCTTTGCTTGTCCTCGAGCAAACTATCTAACACAAACACACAGTAAAACACACGCAAAAGAACAATAAAACTGCACTAGCATCACGGCTTCTAAGCTCGAACATAGCTATTCCCAGAGAACAGGGCAAACATAGATATTAGCAAGAGTTCATTCAGCTTCAAGCATAAGACTGTATTCGATCCGTTCTATGTGTGTGTGTGGGGACCAACCATCCTAACTAATCATTGCTCAAATAAGATCGCACAGTCAATTGCTAAAAACAATATGCACACTACGCAACTTAAACAATCAACAAGCATTAAGACTAGGATGCAATCATAGGAAAAGATCAAAAGGCTCTAGCATGAAGACAACAAAAATCTGACTCGGACAGTCCTTAATTACCTTAGGCTAGACAGAGCTACCCATAAATGAGCTTTTGATCAGTGACTCCCAAGCCAGACGGCTTTAGGGCACTAGGCGTAAAACACCCCTATGAATCTAATCACTCGAGCAGCAAAGGCCACGTAATCAACATAAGCCAAATTAGACTTTAAGAAATCTGAAGATTATATGACGAGTGCATTTTATGCTCCATCTCAACATCGGTCCTGCGTTTATGGATGAGTGCGTTTTACGCTCCATCTCGACCCACCGCAAGACTTTCGATATTCAATCTCCTTTTCAAATTTTTTTTTTTTTTTTTTTATTTTTTATTATACAACATGCCAGAATCCAAGATCCAAAACTGTATATGCGTCGAAGTCTTTTATTACCTTGTAAAAATGAAAGTTTATAAAAGTGAACATACTCCCAAAGCAATAAACAGGCGAACTAAATTCAAAAAATAACTAGTTAGCACAGTTGGTCGGTGCTTGCTAAGAAGGACGGATCAATAACAGTCTCAACTTATCGATTGAACAACCCCTAGCTCATACATGCTTGACACGATTCTAAGAGATAAGCATAATTACTTGACGCTTGTCATTAGCCACAATCAAAAATCAGCGAAAAATATACCACCCTCGCATAAAAGCAGCTCAAAATAGGGTAATAAAGCCATTAACATGGCACAAGCATATAAATCTGTAAAAGCCCCAAAAAGATGGCTATAAACCACAAACATGCTAAAAACAAACAAAGTGCTAATAAATAACTAAAAACTGTTCATGGCATCCATCATAATAAACCCAAAACATAATACCGCAGTACAATACGACTGCACTACACTCCTGATAAAAACCTAAATAAAGTACTAAAATAACAACCTATCATGGCAATAGACAGAAATAAAACAGATAATAAACCATAACACCCCCAAACTTAAGGTGAGCGATGCCCTCATTGCTAAACATATATCACTCTAAACAAGAGAGCTTCCCTGAAGTCTGGTCACTCGGCAGCAGCTGCGTCCTCGTCAGCTTCGGCGGGTGGTGATGGTGGAGGGTATGGCGGGAAGACAGGAGGCTCCGGGAACTGGAATGGCGTGAACTCTGAATCCTCGCCACTATACACAGTGTAGATGCTCTGCATCGTGTTGACCAGCTCAGCCTGATACTGCATCGCTATGTCCTGCCTCAAGGCCACCGCTGCTATGTGCCTCTGCTGCCTCTGAGCATTAGCTTCCTGGTTCTGATGTAGCAGAGTGAGGGATGCCATGATTTCTGCCAGTAGTCCCTGTGAAGCTGTGCCTGCGTCTGATGGCTGCGAAGGCTCTGCTGTAGGAGGTGGCTCAGTAGGTGGCCCGAATCCTTCGCCTCTAGCATGAGAAATAGCCCCATCCCACACATCGAAGCGTGAAATGGTCTGATGGTCAATGACTGACATGGGCGGCAAAGCTATCTCTTCTGGCCCCCAATGTATACCTGCCCTCTTGCACAGCCGGGTGATCAAGGATGGATGTGGAAGTCCCGTAGATACATTGCTCTTGATTGCCTTTATGATGGACTCATGGATGAGAACTCCGATGTCCACGTTCAGACCCGTGACAATGGCAAATAATAGGATCGCTCTATCCTTAGTCACGTTGCTCAGGTGACGAGTCGGGATCATGTTGGCACAAATAAAACTGAACCATGCCTTCCCATAGCGACTGAGTGCAGCATGTGGGAAACTGGTCCTCTCACCCGTGAAGTCATTTGTCTTCCATGTAGTCCCGGGCTTGCATAGCCTCCTCACAATCTCCTCGAGGTCATAGCTGCGGAGTCCCGGCCCCATATAATCCTTACCCTCGAAACCGGGCGTCGCGAACAGTGCATTGATGGCTTGGCTTCCAAACGCCACTGACCGCCCCCTCACTTGGACAACAGCAGGACCCTCGGCACTAGCATTAGCGTAGAACTCACGAACCACAGAAACAATGGCCGATTCGGGTGGTTTTGTGAAGTGCACCCACTGGCGACCCGCAATCATGGTTAACAACTCGCCATCCTTTGTTTTGTCAGGCCTCAAACCCCGTTCAGGAATCAAATTTCGTGCGGCAAAGGAGCTTTTGTATCGTTTCCATGCCTCTTCGTTAACAAATTTGGTGTTGTCCCATGCCGTTGGTGCTGCGGACGAGGAACCGCCGACGCTCAGGCGTTGCCTTTTTGAAGCCATGTCAGAATTTGTAGCAATTGGCTTGAACACAAGCAGGACTCGATTCCACACTTCGCCAAACTTAGGCTAGAATAATTCCCAATGCAACTTCAATGTCAAACAATCCCAAACAGTCAAATTATCTCTCAGTCAATTTATCAAACACCTTGTGCGCGCTTTCAAAACCCAATTTGGATAGCCCTTGCTTGACAGTGCTCTGTCCCGATTTCCGTCAGTGGAAATCACCCCAATCAACAGAGTAAAACCAACCCAAATATCGAAATCAAACAGTAAATGAATGACTAAAATCCCCCAAATACCTTGAGTGGGAACCCTAGATTGATTCTGATCTCCTCTTGCTGCGTGCACTGGCTTGGGGTTTTGTGAAAGAATGAATGGATTGCTCTCTTGTGGTAGATTGATCAAAGGTTCGGGGGTGGAGAAAGGCACGTTTTTGTTTTGGGTCTCTTTAGGTTCTTTGTGCTGCCGAAACTGTCGAGAGAATTGGGAAGGAATGGGCACAACTGCCGGCTTCAGCTGTGCTTTTAAAAACACAAATTCGCTACCGGCGCTGCGGCGCGAGTATTCCTTCTTTGCTTGGCGCCGCGGCGCGACTTGGCAGTAGCTTTGCCTGCTTTTGGCGCTGCGGCGCGAGACCCTCTTTGTTCCTGGGCGCTGCGGCGCGAAGCAGAGAATTTGAATAAAAGGCTTGGCGCTGCGGCGCGAAGTTCAGGGTAAATTCTGGCGCTGCGGCGCGAACCTTGTATCTGAGTTTTTCTGCACAAAAACCATGTATTAGACAACATATATTACACAGATATCATGCTAAGTAAATAACATGCTATATACTATATCTAACTAAGATATACACTAGCAACATACTAAATGACATGCTCCCTGCATCCTATGATCACAAAAACATACGCATTGGCAACGACGTTTAAATGGTAAAAAGAAAGGACACAATTTAAACTAGACATAAGTAAAGAAAAACAGAGAAAATTGATACTGAGATGGGGTTGCCTCCCCACCAAGCGCTTGTTTTAAAGTCGTCGGCCTGACTATACCGATGCCGCTCAATCCGGCTCATAAGCAAAAACGACCATTTCATGCCGCCTATTTGTCAATTCCTTTAAATTTGTGGCGGACATGGATGATTGATCATCCTCGTTTTCGTCACCCATCGGCACGAAGAATCTTTCACCACTGGAATTATCCAATAATTCGCCTTTTTCATCAAGTTGAAAGCGTTCTTTGTGCACTAGCGGGTCCTCCAGGGTTTCCACAATCGTGAGCGTGGCATCCGGTTGTTGATTAGTCTTGACAATATAGCCACTCTTTATCCTCTTCTCTCCAACTTCAGTCTCCACCTGTTGGACAATTTGCGCTATGACATCTCCCTCAACAACTTCGTGAGACTCCCCGCCTTCTCCTTGCGTATCCACCGTGCAATGCTCTACTGCTTCACTGTTGAGATTGGTTATGACCGGTAGATTGCCCTGTGGTAGATTTATGATGGCATTGACGAGTTGTCCCAATTGATTTTCGAGGCTTTGCAATGCGGCATCTTGGCTTGCCATTCGAACCTCATTTCTTTCTATAAAGTTGGTGAGGAGCTCTTCAAGCCTTTTCTCTTCTATTAAGTCTGCCGAAAAGCTCTCATTGGGTTGGAATGTCACCTTATATTGCAGAGGTGATGGACATTCAAATTGATTCGGATAGGAGTAATTCAGATCATGATATTGCTCTTGACTATAGTCCCAAGAGTTTGGATAACCCTGACAGTTTGGATGATAGGAACTTGGTTCAATGTCAGCTCGCTCCTGACAGTAGGCAGTCTGAGTGGACTCACACTCAAGATTATCAGAAAACCTCAAGACATTTGCAATTTGATCTCGCAATTGCTCGAGTCCTTCTTCCGAGCTTGGTTGTGTAGTCCTCTCATAAGGCCATTGATAATATTGATCGTCCATAACCTGTAAACTTAAAAACACAACGGAAGATCAAACAAATAAAAGAAATATATACACGTTCAAATTAAGACTAAATTGATTTAAATCAATATTGGACAATATTAGAATAATAGTTCCCCGGCAACGGCGCCAAAAACTTGTTGGTCGGAAAACCGATCACTAAACACGCGCAAGTATACGCGGTCTAACAAGTAATACAGTGATAAGAAAAGTGTCGTACCCACGAGGAACTATCACTAATATTTACCAAATACCAACTTTGTATCGCTTTAGTCTTATTCGAACAGTAAACTAATAAGAGTGTGGCTAAACTAGTTATAACTAATTATTAAAGCAAGTAAACGGATAACGAATGGTAATCGAAGGAATTACAAGCTAAGGTTACAACTTCACCCCACACAGGCATTCCGTCGAACACCTGGCGTGCTATGCTTCATCAAACTTCCTACCCTTCTCTCTTTGGTCTTAAAGGTCACGACAGTTTGTCGACCGAGAACACACAGGTGTTCATACACCTCTGTCGAGGTATGCACAAACGTAACCTCTCCAGATCCACCCGATAGGGAATAGAACAGAAAGGAACGTCCAAGCTAGGTGATAATCCTACACATATCTATGCGAATTAACCTAACAAGGATTAAAGCATAAGTTCTCAATTAGGTCACATGTGGCACACAGATATATGTCTATTCTACGCACAACTTATGCAGTCGAAACCCATAATCACATGCCAATATATTTAGGTGTAAATCTACAATTCTTCTTTCGATATCATATAGATTACCAAAATCATCACTAATGTCTTAGTGAGAATCGTTAAGCATGAATATATTAAACCAAACCATATGGTGCCAACCAAAGAGATAAGACAGTCAATTTAACTAACAAAGGGTTCCATTATAACCTTAGAGCTAATACTTAGTTCATAGCTATTGAACAAAATATAAGTAGCAATAAAGACAACATTTATGGATTACAAAAGTAGAGGAAATAAATGGATAAGAATAAACTCTGTCAAGCCTCTTCAGTCTCCAAGCATTCCGCTCCTTTCAAGCTCTCCAATCCGTGTAGCTCAATGCTCTTGTTGCTCCAAGGAACACCCAAACTTTACCCTAATCTACCTAATCTATATTTACAAACATTACCTAATAACTAAAGAGAGAAAGTACAAAAGAGAAGAGAAAACTATATTATCCTAAGCTAAGCTAACCGATTCTCTATCAGTATCCCCCCTCCTCTCGTCTCTTTTCTCTTGCTCCTCCTTTCTATATTTTTTCTTCTCCTTTTTCTAGGTCAAAAGCAAGCCTTCTCTGTCTGGGCACCGGAGGTCGCGCTGCGGCGCGGGATATAGGCTTATGGATGGCGCTGCGGCGCCATGTTAAAATCAAAAGACCGGAGGTCGCGCTGCAGCGCGAGTTTATAAAGGCTCAGGGACGCTGCAGCGTCATGGTGACGTCAGGCTGAATAGGTAGGTGGCGCTGCGGCGCGAGATGGAGGTATAGCATTGACGCTGCGGCGCCAGTGTATGTAAATTGCCCATTTTGCCTAGAAAAGTACTGCAGAGCCTGCAACACAACGGTTAAGCATACTAATACTAAAATAATATAAAAATATATAAACAAAGCGAAGATCAGGCAACTATTTAAGCCATAAAGTATCCGATTCGCGGGTGTAAATCCCACTCATCACACGACCGCGCAGGCTGAGAATTCCTGCTAACTTGCTTTTTAGGTTGTGCTGCACATGGCTTCTCTTGTCGTATTCACTTGGCAACTTCCCACACCTGGCAAAGCAACCTCTTTTGATCCTCGTGGCCTCACACTCTATTGCCTCATCACCCATGCCATCTTCATGCCTTAAGCCACTTTCTGTGCGTTGCCCCATTTTGGCATCTTTTTTCCTTTTTTAGCTCAAATTGCACTCGAAGAGTTCCTAAACATGAATAATGCAAAACAAAGGAAAAACATATTAAAAGTATAGGAATACTCGAGTTTAAGCAACAAAACAAGCTGGTTACTATCCGAATAAGTGGTCATAAAACCACTTATCAATAGACTTCTAGCAACAATTCGAACATCAATCGAAATATATATATATGTATATATATATATATATTTTACCTAACTCAATAAAATAATTTTTTTTATAGTTTAAGGAAACTAAAAATAATAAGTAAAATTTTTTCATAATATCTTGATACCGTACCGTAGTAATGGTACGTTGAGGATTTCGTCATTACATGACGTCGTCACACTACATCATACCATAGTGGACTGACGATCATACGATCACATCCAACACTAGGTTTAACTGCATTGATAACTTCCTCGATTATTGTTTCTACATTATATTAAATGATGTATAGAATGTATAAAATATATTTTGAAAATAAAAAAAAATTATTTTTATCTAGCTAAAGAAATTAGCATAGACATGTGAATAATAGCACTATTTTAAAATTTCATTGGTTCCATCATTTGATCCAATATTTTTCAAGAAAATAGAAGTGCAACATCAGCATGAAGTCAATAAATTTTGAAAATCTAGCAAAGCTAGGAGATTTAGAATATAAAAACTTTCTCCATCAATTAAATCTTTACTCCATCATTACTTAAAATTCTATCAATCTTAAACAACATCAATGCTTTCTATACCATAACCTTTCTATACCCAGTATAGTTCATCGAACTTACCACACTTTGGAAGTTCACGAACTTGCCATAATAATATGAATTTAAGAACTTATCCTAGCAATACGTAGTCAAAGAACTGATCAGAGACTGTCCATATGCTTAGGGGCTCAAAAATATACATACAACTATGAGTCACGAACTTACCATAAGTATGAGTTTTAAGAACTCTCCTAACCTTAAGATCATATAATGTAATCTTAATATCATCTAATTTAGTCTCTATTGTTTCTAAATATAAAATATAAATATGAGAAAAGAATCACCTTCTCGTCATATATATATCGATAGCACGACACCAACCTTCCAACGATTATCAATATGATAAGCCAAGTGTAAGCACAAAACCCTGCCCATACAAGTCTTGTACAACTCAGCCACCACATGAGTCCTCAGTTGAAATTCCACTTAACTCTATCTTACTTATAATTTATCGCTCTATACTCGATACAGACTTCTGTATCTCATCATTTATAACTCCTCGTGAGTTTATCTCGTACTATATCATAGTACATTCTCGTTATAGAATCAAACTATAATTATTCAATTATTACAGACCATCTGTCTTTCACAACTTTAAAAGATCACGCAGTGATCTTATTCTATAATCATCTTCTTATGATTCTTTTCTTATCCCATTATCATTTTTAAAAACTTCTTATCTTACCTCTCATCATATCATACTATGATTTCATTTATGCTTTTAGTATTATAGACTCTGTCTATTCATCTTTATTCGTCATCTTTATTATTGGAGTTAGGCAACTCCTGATTTTTATCTCTATATCTTTTCAAGATTCTTCTTTGAATATTCTTGTTTATTTATTAACTCTTCCTTTAAGAACTTTATAACTTCATTCATATTGCTCAATATTTTATTCGGGTTTTATTCTTTGCCATTTTAATCTTCTTCTTATAACATTTCTAGGACTTAACTCATCCTATACATCTATGTATGTGAAAAGAATCACCTTTTCGTTATACGTAACTTAAACTTAACTTCTTATTCTCTAAGGTCATAGCCTAAGGTACTCTTATCTAAGGAGTATAACCTATCATCTTTGATACCAACTGTAACGACCCCAAAATTCATACAATAATATTCTCCTTCCCGATCATTAACAATACAACCTTAATCTATTTTTACATCATTATTCGATATTAAAATTACTAAAAATGCAAAAAATGTAAAACTTTTATAAAATCCTTCTTTATTGCCCTGAATCGCAACCTTTACATTACATCTCTTCGATTCAAATCTATATCATAAATCGTTACAACAAAATGACTATACAAAGTCTTACATCATAAAGCAATATCCATATACATCAGATATTTCAACTTACAATTTAGCAATCATGTTACATTTAAAACAATTATATTACTCATCTAGAATAAATAATTTCTTGCATCGCTATTGATCTTAACATTCAACTAGCACGTATCATTACCTTGCATCATTGACCTGCAAAAATGGTTATTTGCAAGAGTGAGCTCGACAGCTCAGCAAGAGCTAACAATTTTCATGCATCACGTAGCACATAATAAACATGCTCAACATATATCTCATAATAATTAAAGTAACATGGCATACATGCTTTAATTCATATAACAAATATAAAGATTGAGTTCCTTACTGAATCAACATTTTTTAATCAATCAATGTAGTCATAAGTTGACTTTAACATTTCATGCTTGCAACATACATAACATATCATGCCCTTTGCAATACAATTTAAAACAGTTCATAATATCATCAAGTTCACATGGAGACATAGGAACCGAAAGACTTGCCTTGATCGTTGTTTACCAATAACAGATTAACAGCTTACAGCTATCTGCACTTCACATGCCCTACACAATTATATAATCATGCACATCAACTATTAGTCACATAGAAACACATAGTAGTTGTAATGTAAACTCTACTCTACATCTCATAATCCTTACTATTAATTAATAAACAAGGTTCAATTAGATTGTGTTAACTTTCGACTTATATCTCACTATAATTCCTTTTTAGTAATATTCAAAATTCATTCAAGTGTTTCAGCCCTGCTAGGACTACTTATGGGTTGTATATTAACCACATTTCATATCTTATAATGCTCATTTCATTTGACTTAAAACACTTTTTAGGTTCATTAACACTTGTTATGGCGTTTCAACGTTCATTCGTCACACGCCCGAATCGTCTCTCTTATGTATGCTTAGTGTGCTTATATAACTTAACTAATACATCATTTATTAATGTTAAGCATCATTATAATTACTAATATTCACGTTTTATAACTTAGAACTACATCTATTATCGTCGACAACACTATACTTGCGTATGTGCATGTCCGACGCCCTCCGATTGCCTCCGAATACATATAAGGTCCAAAGATGACAGTTTTGACCCCTGCTAACGACCTCAAATCAAAAACATTAAAGATTGAAAGTGTTAGGTCTACTTGTGCTCATTCCGGATCATCTTGAATCTCCTCAATCGGAATTCTTATAAAAAAGTTATGGCCGTTTTACTACACGAGGTCAAAGAAGTTTTGCATTACAACACTTGGACCACTCCGGATAGCATGTTACCCCGATGAGGCAGGTCCCCCAAGGGTAAAAGCCCTTCTGGGGCAAGGCACCCTGCTGTTGGGCTCCCCAGCTCATGAACTTGCAGAGAAATAAGCCAATTTGGCTTATTTTTTCGCACCAAAGTCTGATTTTAACTAACATAATGTACATGAAACTTTATACAAACAAAATCCTACACTTATAACATGATTTTAACATACAATAACACCACAACACATAATCTACGCACCTAATTTTCATGATTTTAAAGAAAACACCATTATTAAGCGTTCTTGACGAAAATTGACATTGTGAGTTCGTTTTTAACCCAAATCACATGATTCAAAGCATGTTTTGTTCGTTTCTTGATATATTATCGTAATTTAAAATTAATCTTCATAATCAACTCACAGAATTTATTTACGAAATCAAAATTAAAGGTTTTAAAAACCAATTTTACTAGTTTCATAAAATTCATACTTTTATCAAAATAATTCACCATAAATCCAATTCTCAACCAATTAAATTCACAATAAATGTATTATTTTTATTATTGAAACTAGTAGCATGAACATATTTCAATTTTTCATATTAATACATATAACTAAATCATCAATTTACCATTCTAAAATCAACCAATATAATAAAAACTCATAAGAACACAATTCTCCATGTAAAACTTGTTTTCATGGATTTGATTACTGAAAACTCACTTATAACCACATCGACCAAATTATTCATACTCACGAACCTATATTACAGATTCCTTAACAAATTAATCATAAAAATCCATTCTTTTATGAAGAACTCAAGAAATAATAAACTAGAGTTTCTAGGGTTAGATTATTACCTTTTGCTTTGTTTATTGGAACGAAGGGGATGATGCTATCTCAAGCTTCCTTCCCTCTTCTTCCTCTTTCTTCTTCTTCTTCCTTCTTCTTCTCTTTTCCTTCTCTTCTTTGTTCTGTTCTTTTCTCTTTTCTAACTGACTAACACTTAGCCATCTAACGTATATTGTAATATAGGTATAACTTACATATACATATATTACATAATTATACATATATAACTTATAACATAATGACCATAATTATAATAATTACAATTATTACAATTAATAATATAGGTTACACATTCAGAATTAAAAAGCCCTAAGGCTTGTTTGGCAAAACAAGTTATTTTAAAAAACAGATTTGTAGTAGTTAAGGCCTTGTTTGGGCAAAACATGTTTAAAACAAATGTAAGGGCCTTGTTTGAAAAAAGGTTTTAAAAACTCTTTTAATTCTTTTTAATAAATCTTTTAACACATATTCTTGATGTTACACTTTTAATTAATTAAATCTTAACATTCTAATTTAATTAATTAAAAGTTAACATCAATTAATCACATAAAATTGTCACATAATTATAATTACTCGCTAATTATAATTTCACGTAACACTCATCACATAACTCATCTAATTTAATTATCCCAATTAAATTAGAACTATAACATAAAATCATTATGTCAATTAAATTAAATATTAAATATTTATTTAATTAATATATTACACTTAATTACATTACTCCATAATAATCACATAATTTATTTATTTAACTCAATAAATAAATAAATTAAAATATTTATTTAGTCAATAAATATTAAAATTAATATCTAAAATCCTTTTCACACCAAATCACATATTTCACAATATATGACACATATACACATACTCAAACTCAAAACATCTCATAATAAGAATTTTATTTATTAAATTCTCATTTATAAATTCTTAAAAATTCGGGATGTAACAGGTTTTGTGTGCTTGGTCTAACGACTACTTAGTTTTTTACATTGATAATCATTGAAATGTTCGTGTCGCGTTATTCGCTATATGTTTGTTGAGAAGGTGATTCTTTTCTCATATGTGTCAACGTTGGAAAATTTAAGAAATACCGCGGGTCAGTTCATAACCCGATTTTCCTCAAATCGATCTTCCTAAGTTATCTCTACCCTTATTCTTTTTATTGCAAAAAAAGGTTTTGAAGGGTTTTTTAGGAAAGAGGCCAACATGTGTATTTGTCGATGATTTGATTTAAACAGAGTCGCCAGTTAGTAGTTTTGAAAATGGTTGTACCAACTCAACCGTATTTGATTTGAAAAGAGGCCTAATTGCTGGACACTGTCAAAACTTGATCTTTGAAATTAGAGTTTTGAGTTCGGGGGCTTGGTTAAGTGTGGAAAAGGTGTTAGGCACCCCACGACTCCCGTCTAAACACGGTACCGCAATTTTTTGAATATTTCCCTTAAAACTGGAATGCGTGAGTGAATGTTGTTTTGAAAATTGGGCCTATTGATTGATTGATTGAAAGCTTTGACAGGATTCGTTGAGCCTATATACGAAGGGTTTGATTTGATTTGAAAATCAGTCTTTGATTTGATTTGCAAAAAACATCATTTTATTTGCAAAAGCTTTTGAATTGAATTGACAGTGATGTTTTGAAAGTTGGTTTTATCAAACCCTTACACTGACATAGGAATTGAAGCATATCGCTACTCTCAATTTTATCTTTATAGCCTTAAGGCTGCATGCAAATGGTGATTTGTCGGGCTACGAAGCATCCTCGACCATAAAAATATAAAGTGTCGGTCTCCTCAACCATCGGAGGGACGCTGATATGACAATCCATATTTTCACTATGTTGAAACCTTAAATCCGAATAACCGTTTTAAGGTCTGTGCATATACATTTTACAAAAAAAAAACTGGCAGGGTACATCTGTAAATCGGTGTTTGTCCATTGTGGGAATCAGATTCTGATTAGTTTGGTCATGAATCCCACGATTCCTAGGCTCACATATGAGTGGCTAGAAAACCTGCAAAGTTCAAATTTGTATATAAGCAGATAAATATCCCAATATAGCAAGAACCAGGGATTTATTCAGTAAATCCCGGTCTGCACGACCAAAGCGTCTCGTTCTCATTAGATAGCGATCTAAGGGAAGCGAGGTTGCTTTTGAAGCTGAAACTATAAAAATAACTAGATTTAAAGAAATCTTAGCCATTATAGCTTCTAGGTTCTGTCGGGACCTGTTTGAACCGTTGAAAGCTAGAATTGGCTAGATTTGGATAAATCTAGTTCGCCCGCAAAAATGTCAGTGCAAATTCATATACAAATGAATGTTAAATGCAGCAGTTGAATAAATTGAGTAAAGCAATATATATAGTTAAATATATATATATAAAAGCTGTAAAAAGGGCGATGAGTTTTCACTCGCAAGCCCGAACTGGAATTGAAATATATATATATATATATATATATATAGAAATTATAAATAGCCACGAAATAATCGAGGCTGTGACAGAAATAAAAAATATATAAATATAAACAGTAAAAAGGGCAATGGGTTTTCATGCCGGTGCCCGTACTGTAATTGAAATTGATAGATAAGTAGTCACCTAGTGACTGGGGAGAGCACCCAGTATGGGGAAGTGTGTAAAAGCAGTAAAATGGCCACGAAGTAATCCAGGCCGGACTAAAAATATATAAATATACATATATATATATATATATTGACAGAAAGGTAGTCAACCAGGACTGATAGGAGTACCAGTGATGGTGAAAGTTGCTTATATATGCGTAAATATATATAAAAGAGGTAAACTACCTCGGATTTGATATCTGGGTTTGACAGAATTGAAATGTTAGTACATTTACAATTAAATATATACAAAAAAGGGCCAAACCTGGACTGAGAAGATAACCCAGTCCGGCGAAGTTGCCAGAATGTGTGTGCTAGTGCATTGAAGCTGCTGGAGCTGACGGATCGTCAATCCGAGTTGTAGAAATGCTGGAAACGGAGTTTTATGTACAAAAATGTATCAAATTTTAACGAAAACGGCCACAAAACTAAGTTTCGGGAATATTTAGAAAGTGAATTTTGATGTGCAGGTGTAAAACAGTGCAAAGTAGTAGTATTGACTTGCTGATCGTAAAAATACTTAAAATAGACTACAATACGGGCTTTTTACCAAATCGTAGGCTTTAAACGTCCAAATCTACAGGTGATTTTTTGATATGTGGTAGTATATGGGTATATCTACGTGTTGGAGTAAAAATATTTGGGTTTGGAAGAGGTGTAAAAGTCAAAAAATCAAATTGCCAGAGCTTTGCTGCATTCCGGCTTTTTTCAAATGAACCAGGGGGGGGGAGCACGTTTCTTTATAGGCTAGGGAGCCTCCACTCTACCTGTGGTAGGGGTAGGTAGAGCTAAGGCTCCCATAGGTGGGGCCCATATGCCCGACTTGGTCATCTCAAAGTACGTGCACTCCGAGCAATACGATATCCGGTTAAAAACTTTTTAACTTTTGATCGGAGCGTCTGTTTGAGGCGTGTGATACCTTTTTTGAAAGCAATCACCGAGAGTGTCGTAATTACATGGGAAAAAACATTTTTCGAGTCCAGGATACCTTTTTTGAAAGCAATCACCGAGAGTGTCGTAATTACATGGGAAAAAACATTTTTCGAGTCCAGGAAGACTGGTTCATAACCAAGTCTTTGATTTCCCGCAATTTGTCCGTTGAACTGTCTTCCGTAGTTGCCACTCAGGATCATCGTTAGGGTTTATTTTGACTTTGGCGGCATCGATTTGGCTTAAGTTTGACCAAGTCGGTTGAGAGTTAATGAAATGACCATTGTACCCCTCCTGGGGCTGTCTGTAGTGTCGGCATGGTAGCTGGTTGACTTCCGGGAGCTGATTTCAAGACTTGGATCCCAGTCGAGTCTTTTGACCTCAGGGTTGTCTCTGAGGCTGAAGTGGTCATTCTAGGTTTTTCCCTGGAGTTGTTGTGATTCTTTAGGTTGATGTCTGAAGTTGCCCTGACGTCCCGGGTTGAGACCGGGGATGACCGGCACTTCCTGGGTTGAGGCCGGGGTTGAGTTTGACCTCTCGGGTTGCTGTCGGAGATGAACTGTGTTTCTTGGATTGAGATCGGAGATGGCTTGACATGTCCTCAATTGATGTCAAGGTTGCCTTGACTTCTCGGATTGAGACCAGGGTTGAATTTACAATTTAATATTGAGGTCGGGGTTGATTGGTACCTCTCGTGTTACTGCCGGGGTTGAATTGACTTCTCGGGTTGAGATCGGGGTTCATTTTGACTTCCCGGGTTAAAACCGGGGTTGATCTTGATGATCCAATTGATTTTCGGAAATTGATTAATGGTCCGATTGACTGTCGGAGCTTGATTGATGGTCCGATTGACTATTGGGGCTTGATTGATGGTTCGATTGACTGTCGAAACTTGATTGATGGTCCGATTGACGGTTGGAACTTGATTGATGGTCTGATTGACTGTCGAAACTTGATTGATGGTCCGATTGACTGTCGGAGCTTGATTGATTGTCCGATTGACTGTCAAAACTTAATTGATGGTCCGATTAACTGTCGGAACTTGATTGATGATCCGATTGACTGTCGAAGCTCTATTAATGGTCCGATTGACTGTGGGAGCTTGATTAATGGTCCGATTGACTGTCGGAGCTTGATTGATGGTCCGATTGACTGTCAGAGCTTGATTGATGGTCCAATTGACTTTTGGGGCTTGATTGATGGTCCGATTGACTATCGAAGCTTGATTGATGGTCCGATTGACTGTCGAAGCTTGATTGATGGTCTGATTAACTGTCAGAGCTTGATTGATGGTCCAATTGACTGTCGGAGCTTTATTGATGGTCCGATTGACTGTCGAAACTTGATTAGCGATATTGGGAATCAGATTTAGGCTGAAGGACCTGCTTTGGTGGCCGAATTTGGATTGATTGACAGTTTTGCCCTCCTACCGGGTTAGTATTGGGGCAAGGAAAATTTCGAGTGTCTACAGATGCCCCTCATTATCATGTCCATGTAACGTGGTGGAATGGACAGGATAAAGATTAGTAGACATTGGAAATTGAGAGTGCCAGAACAATTTTGAAGCTGGGCGTCTTGGAGTAGAATGGGGCTACTTTTGGCTGTGTGCGTTATCACTTTGCTGGGGATGACGCTATCCAGTATAGCCATTGATGGTATTAGGAAGTTATCGCGAGCCAATTTTGTCATTCTTGGCGGTGGATGACATCATTCACGATAATTTGTTTGACTCTGATGAGTTTGTTGAAGATGATTTATCACAGATTTTCCCGTTTTGACCTGCTGGGGATGATGTCGTCTGTAATAGCTTCGTAGATTCTGAGGGGGTGAGCTATCACAGATTTTCCCGTCTTGATCTGCGGGGGATGACGTCCTCTGCGATAGCTTTGTAGGTATTGAGGAAGTGACCAGGATTGATACTACCTCAATGATCTTCTTTGAGGATATGTATAACAGATTCCATCATCTGTCCTTTGTGAAGATGGATTATTATATGACTCTCAACCATAGATTGTCTCCCGACATCTCATGGGACTAGTTTGAAAGTTGAAATTGACTCCGGTCGGCACTCGAACTTCGCTAAGGTTGCACCAACGGCTGAGTTGTCATCGGTCCTTACCCGATGATTTGCTGGGGCTGAGGAAATGGCTGAGACTTCTTCGGTAAGTACCTGAACCTCATTGGGGCTGAGCCAAGAGCTGAGACTACTTCGGTCAGAACCCGAACTTCGCTGGGGCTGAGCCAACGACTGAGACTGCTTCGGTCATTACCCGAACTTCGCTGGACTGGAACCAACGGCTGAGTTATCATCGATCAGTACCCGATGCTTCACTAGACTGGAACCAACGGCTGAGTTATCACCAGTCAGTACCCAATGCTTCGCTGGACTGGAACCAACAACTGTGTTGTCACCGGTCAGTACCCGATGCTTGGAAAATGGCAATTTTCACCAGTTTTGCACAATTTTTGTGCAGCTTTTTCGTAGTTTGATCTGTTGACCCCCGGACATGGCTCTGGGCTGAATGTCAAGGGTCTATGTGGAGTTTCCCTTTTTGTCAGGATTGCACTGCTTGAACGCAGGATTTCAGGACAAATTGCTCAATCGCGTAGCGATTTCTCTTCAGATTTGATTCGGTGGCCCGTTTAAACTCTGTTTTTACTCGAACCGAACAGGGCCCACTGCAGGTGGGACCCACCTGGGCTGCCGCAGGTGGAGCTATGGCCACCTAGGCTACTTAATGTGCTGTAGGATTTTTCATTTTGCAAGTTTCCTGTTTGAGCAGCGAAAGGATTTTCGTTCTTTTTCAGATCTACGGAGTTTTGGCAGTCAGATTCTGAATCCGTCAATTCCTACACGTTCAGCGTGGCGCAGGTAACGTTTTATATCATTCTTTCATAGTTTTTGACAGTTAAAAGCATGCGAACAACCTAGGGTGCTTTCAAATACAATGTATAAAAAATGTATGTCTATATGACCTGTGAAAGATTTTCTGTCTACATACGTATGCATATCTTACTGTAATGCATGTTTGGATGTAAGAAAATTCAGGTTCTGAGACAGTTAATTTTTCCACTTTTTGACCAGTTTAGTCATCTTTTTTTAGGCCAAGTGAGCCTGGACTTTCAACTAAAAATGCCTATGGTATTTTAGAGACCATGTGAGGCTGGTTTTTAATTTTTTTCCAGTAAATATGAACTGTTTCTATTTTTGGGTAGGTGTGCTACTGAATGGCCACCTAGGCATGCCTGTGTGCATGTCGACAGTCCATTTTACAAAGGAGACTCTAACGAAATTTCTTCAAAATTTTAGGTTTTGAAAAACATACAGTTTTGACTCTGTGGGGAGTTTTTTACTGACCCAATGCAGGTTTTGAGCTTAGATATGTATGCTGGATTGATTGATTAATAAGCCACAGGTTTTAGGCTTACCACACCCTATCTGAGGTGATTTTAAATACTGGTGTATGCGATGGATCGTATTAGACCCAATAGCTCTACCAGGGTTTCATCAGGCGTTAGACGAAGGAGGGCTTCTGCCGTCCCACAGGCCCGTCCAGCTAGGACGCCTCGTAGGTTGGTAGAGAGCAGGATACCTCCAGCACAAGATGAGCAGCCCATTGACATTGATGACAAGGAGGCTGCTTTTATTGCTTCTGTTCTAGCTCAAATTCCACGTGCGGAGGTACCGGGCATTGCTGTGCAGACACAGGAGTTGCTGGGTGACTTGAGTCGCCATCCTTCGAGATATCTTCAGGCCAACGAGGTGACTTGAAGTCTTTCTTCTCTCTGGACTCTTTTCCCAACTTTTGGCCATTCTCGGGGCATATGTTTTTGACATGGGTTAGTTTTTTATGCAGGTCCCTGGCTGGACACAGCCTCGAGGGAACTGGTTTAGTGTGCACTCCTTCTATTAGACTCTGTACGAGGATTACAGGGAGGTCGTGGATGGCTGGGGATTTCAGGCCTTCTTCTCGATCCTGCCCCGCAGTTGCCCTTGGGGGTATATGAGGGCTTTGTCTGAGCGCTGGTTTCACCAGTCTTAGTCCCTTCATCTGCTTGATTGCGAGGTGATGATGACTCCTATGGACTGGAGATTTATCACCGACTTTAGTTTGAGGTTGAAACAGTGCCTGTCGTGTCTGACATTTTGCCCACCGCAGTTAGATCCCTATTGGGAGTCTCTTAGTCGGCATTCAAGGGTCGGGCAGTCCGATCTGGTCCCTTGAGTATAGATGCCCAGGACGGGACTTTGCAATTGCCTCCACCTGATGATCGGAGGGCTAGAGATCGCATTTTGAGGCTATTATTTTTGTCAATCATTAGGGGTTATTTTGTGGTAGATAACTCATCGACGGTGTCCTTTGCTTTGATCAGTGCCACTCAGTATGTAGAGTGCCTCAGTGACTTTGATTGGGGCTCCTATACCTTTGCCTATTTTCTTCGGGGTATGCGCCTACTTTCAGAGGGTGTGACGAAGGCTTGGTTAGGATTCCATCAATTTTTGCTGGTGAGTACATCTTTTTGTACCTTTTTTGATTTCTGCACTTATTTTTGGCTGTCTTGGTCCCTGAGGACTTTTGATATTTGAATGGATAGCTTTGAGCATTTGAGAGGCTTCCTTGCCTACGGCCCATTTCAGCATTAGGTCTGGAGACCTATCCACGTGGACGGAGATGGCATCACTGCATTTTGACGGAGGTCCCTGTTGCTGAGGGATTCACTCATGCCCATCTATAGTTGGAGCTTTTGACGGTGGGCTCGATTACCTGGACGCCATACACATCCAAGCACTTGACCGCCGAATTTGATGGAGATTTCCCCACTGGCCGGGAGTTTGATTTATCGACCCTCAGAGTCCCTATGTTGACGGAGGGAGGCTGGGAGCTCTATCTTGGAGAGCATGCCATTCGGAGCATCACAGGGGAGATCTGCATTCCCATTGCTCCTCCTGCTTGGCATCATTGGCCATTGTCCGTGCCTTTGACAGACATCCCTTTGGAGGGTATAGATGGCTTTGATCTATCAGAGGGCCTATACAGCCAGTCAGTCTTTTACAGTTGGTGGAGTCCTCGCACTATTGGGGCTCAGACTCGTGCCACCCATTTTATGGCAGACATGGTGCTGGGGTTCGTGATGATGATGGATTGGATAGATTGTATTAGAGAGCCTACTCATGCAGACCAGATAGCACATCTGACCAGGGAGTTGGACCAGGCTCGTTTCTTTATCAGGCACCTTGGCTGAGATCCATCACAGGCATCATCATTTGACCCATCCAGCTTTAGAGCAGGCCCCTCTTTAGGTCCATTTAGTAGCAGTTATACAGGGGCAGATCCTCCCTTATATCGCCCAGATATGCCTGATCCCAGCAGCTTTGTGCAGACAGAGGATCTAGAGCAGGTCGATCGGTTTGATACCGAGGTCTTTGACTTCATGTGATAGCTATGGCATCTATATTTTTTGTTAGCCACTATTTTGGCTATTCGACGTCCGTGCCATCATTTTGATAGACCACTATATTAGCTGGGTGGTGGTGCCCCATATCCCTGTATTATTCCTTTCACTTTGTACTAGGATATAGGGATAATGTATGCAGTAAATAGCTTTTTGTAGATATTTCTGTCATCTTTATCTGCTGCATCATGTTTATATCATTGTCATCATGCATGTATTATGTGTATGCATTCAGGTAGTTGCGATTTGACGTGACCTCTGGACAGTCTTGTGATACGGTGCTACAGATGATGACGTCTGCAATTAGCCGTATGGAGCATTTGCCCTTGTCAGAGGAGGCGGCATCGTTGCGATCATGGTATGATAGTCTGCCCTTTCCATCTAGGGGGATAGTTGACCAGTTGTTGGGGCATTCGATGGCCCTTGTAGATTTCAGGGTTCCAGACGGCTTTATTGATGGCGTCCTACACTTATGGGTATTGGAGTGACAGGTATTCCGTATTGGGTGGTGTGAGCTTTCGCCTACTTTGGAGGAGTACCAAAGATTTATTGGCTTGGATTTAGAGTTGTCGTGTGCTCGGACGACTATCAGTGATATGCAGAGACCATTTACTCTACTGTCCGATCTTCGATAGAGCATAGACATGGATGAGATCATTTCAAGGCATGTGATCTCCCTTGACTTCTTGATAGAGCGCTATGGTGAGCTTGATAGCTACGACCGTCACGTCAGAGATTTTGTCATTTTCGCAGAGGAGTGGCAGACAGCCAGGATAGAAATGTTGTTGATGTACATTGTGGCGTATGTTTACATGCCACTGCGTTTAGATCACCTTGATGTGGGATTGGTTGTTGTAGTCAAAGCCCTTAGGCAGAGCAGTACCATTATCCCTATGATCTTGGCGGAGACACTGAGGTCGCGCACCTATTGTAGTACCCATCCAGCGGGGTTTTTTTGGGGTAGCTCGGTTGTGTTGTATATGTGGTTGATGTCACACATACGATCGATTGGATCATTTAGACCTCATGCCTATTGTTTTAGCCATGAGATATCCTCAGTTTACTCCTTCTGTCCTCCTGATTCCGTCGACTCAGAGTCCTGGTTAGCATTTTTGTCGAATATTGAGCATTCATTCGCAATTTTTTTATGCTAAGGGATGGCGACCCCGTTCAGCTTCATTACTCATGCATCTGGTATGGATTATTTGCCTTTGGCAGGATTGAGGGGTGTGACTACTTATCATCCCTTGGCAGTTATAGAGCAGTTTGATCAGTGGCAGAGTATGCACCTTTTTGAGGATTCTGTTGATCATAAGATGTCGGCTTCATCGATGTCACCAGCCGACTTGGTTAGAGTTTATGAGTGTTGGACTCACAAGGAGAGGGCTGAGTTCTCCAGTAGACATCCGGCTCGTTATCTGGAGTATTATGCATGGTTAGAGGAAGAGACCGCTGTCGCAGTAGCAGAGCTTCATTTACCTCCGCTTGCGGATTCTGACGAGGAGGAGCCCATGGAGGATCCCTATTCTCCTACTGAGGATGAGCTGTTCACAGATTTGGCGATAGCTTTGATTAGTGATCCCCCTATTATTCCCACAGGGACAGATCCAACTTTGTTAGATTCTTTATTCAGGATGACTGTTGAGAGAGACTCAGCTAGAGCGCAGATGTTGGCTGCCATATTTGGCAGAGATTTAGCTTTTGCTGAGAGGGATGGTCTCAGGACTGCTTTGGATACTAGATTAATTGAGCGGGAGGAGCTTTGCTCTGTTTTTAATACCGCCATTATGGAGCGAGACGAGGTTCGCTCAGCTAGAGATGCAGCATATGTTGAGATTGAGGAGACTTTGATTTCACAAGATGCAACTTTTGCAGAGGGGGATGAGGCTATAGCTTCCCGTGATTTCCACATTGCTGATAGTACTGCTCTCCGATCTTACACCCATGGTTTGATTACCGAGATGAGTGCTTACATTGATGACCACAGTGCCACGTTACAGATGACTGTGGATGTTCTGAGCCGTATGGAGGACGAATGGACTACTCTTACAGATGCTCCTCCATCTTCAGAGAGAGATGCCATGCTGGCATTGCTGACCCGCTTGTCCTTGGGTCCATAGACTAGCTTTATTTTTCCTGCATAAACTAGATTAGCCATTTTGGTCATGTACAGGGCACTATGTATATAAAGCAGTTTATATATCAAAAAATATATTTTTGAGATACTTCCCTGCTTAGATATGTATTATCATCGCTGAGTGATTACCACTTCAGTCATGACTCATAGTTGTTGATGCATTTTGAGCTTCTCCTTTATGGACTGACAGTTGAGGTGTCAAGGGAGTTCCTCAAATGGGTCTGGTAACCAGACAGCTTGACAGCATTTAGCTTTTATTTGTCTTCGGTGTCTTGGAACTGGTCTTCCATTTGTTTTTCTTGAGGGTCAAACCGCACTGTAGAGGGTTGCCTACGTACTCCCGGGTTGAGGGAGATCAGGCCATTCGTAGTTCTGGTTGTTTAATTGAAGATGCTTGAAAAAGAGTTTATTTGGTGTTTGAATTTGGTTTGATGAGCTTTGGAATTTGATGCTGGGATTCGCAAGTTCTTTGGATTTTTGCTTGGTTTGACCGCACCATAGATGGTTGCCTACGTACTCCCGGGTTGAGGGAGATCAGGTCATTTGTAGTTTTGGCTTCTCTAGTGAAAAATCAAACCTAATTTGATTTGTAGGACCCGAATGCGGGTATACATATGCTTAAGACGTAGTACTTTTTCATAGTATTTGAATTGATGCGTTGGGGAAATTTGTTCCAGTCCATTTCTTGTAGCCTGATGGCTCCCCCTGTCAGCACTTTCTTAACAATGAAAGGGCCTTCCCAGTTTGGGGCAAATTTTCCTTTGGCTTCATCCTGATTGGCCAAGATTTTTTTTAGCACCAAATCATTTTCTTTGGATTTTTGAATTCGGACTTTCTTGTTGTAGGACCTGGAGATCTTTTGCTGGTATAACCGTCTGTGGAAAATGGCTGTGGCCTTCTTTTCATCTATCAGGGACAGTTGATGATATCGGTCTTGCAACCATTGATCTTCGTCCATCTGAGCATCTATTAACACTCGTAAAGACTCCATCTCTACTTATATAGGGAAGACTACTTCCATGCCATAGACCAGTGAATAGGGGGTAGCCTCAGTAGGCTAACCAGGTGAGAGGTAGCAGGTCAGGCTAGTCCTTATAATTGGCGGACATTTTCTGCATGATCTTCTTGATGTTTTTGTTGGCCACTTCGACAGCATCATTTATCTTGGGCCGATAAATGACGAAGTTGAGATGCTTCATGTGGAACTTGGCACACAGTTTTACTATCATTTAATTGTTCAGGTTTTTGGCGTTGTCTGATACGATCACCTCCGATTGTCCATATCGACAAATGACATTATTTCTGATGAAACTGATGATGACCTCTTTTGTGACTTTAGGAAAAGAGGTTGCTTCAACCCATTTGGTGAAGTAGTCGATCATGGTGAGGATGAACCGATGACCGTTGCTGGCTTTGGGTTCGATTGGACCTATCACGTCCATTCCCCACATAGAAAAAGGCCATGGTGCACTCATGTTGTGCAGCTCATTTGGAGGAGCGTGGATGGCATTTCCATGTATTTGGCATTGAAAGCATCTCTTAACGTGATCATCGCAATCAGTTTTGAGTGAGATCCAGTAATATCCTGTTTTGATTATCTTCTTGGCCAACAGATGGCCGCTCATGTGTGGACCACAGACTCTGCCATGGACTTCATCCATTAGTCTTTTGGCTTGCTCCTTGTCGTGGCATCTTAACAGGCCTATTCCAGCATCCCTTTTATAAAGTGCATCTCCGCTCAGATAGAACTTCATAGCCATTTTGAGAATCCGTTTCTGCTCTGATTTTCTTGCACCATTGGGTGTAGACCCATCATGGAGGTATTCCTTGATGTCTTGAAACCAAGGTTGCTTGACATGAGGTATTTCTTCGGATACTTCTCCAATGTAATTCCCGTACGTTGGGGCTTTTTGATTTATGAACTAGATGTTGGGAAACTCGCTCCTGTTGGATATGCAAATTAATGAAGCCAACGTTGCCAATGCATCGGCAAAGTCATTTCGACCCTGAGGAATGTGGATGAAGGTTATTACTTTGAACTCCTGGGATAATTTGAGGACTTGCCGATGATAGGGCAGTAGATGCAGTTCTTTTGTGAGATACTTGCCTATGGTTTGTCTGATGACCAACTCAGAATCTCTAAAGACCAGTAAGTGTTTGATACCCATGGATTGGGCTAATTTCAACCCTAGTATACAGCCTTCGTACTAGGCCGTGTTGTTGGTGTTGCCAAATTAAAGTTTGGTAGCCACATGATATTGATCACCTGTACCAAAGATAAGGACTGCCCTAGCTTCGGAACCTTCCATGTTTATCGCTCCATCGAAATATATTTTCCATGGTTGGACTGTATTCTCTTACTGGAGTTGTTGAATTGTTATGATCCCATCATCTGGGAAATATGTCTCCAGGGGCTCGAACCCTTCTGTAGGTGCTTCTGCTAATTGATCTGCAACACCTTGGCCTTTGATAGATTTCTGAGTCCCGTAGACAATGTCGAACTGCTGTAGAATCAACTTCCATTTGGACAGTCGGCAATTTAACATAGGTTTGCTGAAGACGTATTTTAGTGGATCCATGCGGGATATGAGATACATCGTGTGCCCGTGAAAATAGTGTTGCAACCTCATGGCGGCCCATGCTAATGCACAGCATGTCTTCTCGATCAGAGTGTATTTTTATTCTCCACTGCTGAATCTTTTGCTGATGTAGTAGATAGGTCTTTTTTTGCTACTAACATCCTTTTGTCCTAGCATACAGCCCATGGCATTGGCATTGATGGACAGGTACATGAATAAGGGGACTCCATCCCTCGGAGGTACCAAAACAGGTGCTTCGACAAGCTGATTTTTGATGGCAAGGAAGGCTTGTTGACAATCCTTATTCCATTTGATGGAGGACTTCTTCCTTAAAAGCTTGAAGATGGGCTCACAGGTTGCTGTGAGCTGTGAAATGAATCGACTTATGAAGTTGATCCTTCCTAGGAATTCTCGTACCTCCTTCTCTGTAAGAGGCATGAGCATTTCAGAAATGGCTTTGATCTTGGCAGGGTCTAACTCAATGCCCCGATTGCTCACCATGAATCCTAGCAGTTTGTCTGCCTTGACGCTAAAAGCGCATTTAGCGGGATTTAGCTTGAGGTTGTACTTGCGAAACCTATTGAACATCTTCTTGAGATGGTCTATGTGATCATCCTCCCTCCGGGATTTGATGATGATGTCATCAACATAGACTTCTATTTCTTTGTGCATCATGTCATGAAAGAGGGCCATCATGGCTCGCTGATACGTTGCTCTGACATTGATGAGGCCGAAGGATAGTCGTCGGTAGCAAAAAGTTCCCCAGGGAGTGATAAAAGCTGTTTTCTCCCGGTCTTCTTTAGCAACAATGATTTGATGGTAACAGCAAAGTAGTCTACAAAGGAATACATGCCATACTACGCAGTATTGTCAATCAGGATGTGGATAAAAGGTACCGGGAAATTATCCTTGAGGCAGGCTTTGTTTAGATCCCGGTAATCCACGCAGACTCGTACCTTCCCTCCTGATTTAGGCATAGGGACTATGTTTGATAGCCATTCGGGATATGTTGATACCATGATAATCCCGGCTTTGAATTGCTTAATGATTTCTTCTTTGACTTTGGGACTCCACTTTGGTTTCAATCGTCTAAGCTTTTGTTTGACTGGTTTGAACCCTTCTTTGATGGGCATCCGATGGATGAAAATGTCTATGGATAGACCGATCATGTCTTCATCCAACCATGTAAACACATCCTGGTACTGTGTTAGGAGTTCGATCAGGTCAGCTTTTTGATCGGAGGTGAGGTCTAAACCTATTTGGATTTCTTTGATGGTTTTAGAGGTTCCTATGTTGATGGTGGAGGTTTGGTCAAGGTTTGGTTTGGGTTTGTCTTCGACCCATTCCTTGATCTCCTCTGGCACCTCATAGTTATGTTCCTCCTCTTGATCAAGATCCGTCAAGTCGAAGCTCAATCTTGCATCATGGTTGGAGTTATGTTGACAGGTTGGCATCTCATCAGCAAGGACACACATCAAATGCTCGGGTATTGAAAACAAAAATGCTTTCATTAATATATACAACTGCTTAAATACGCATAGCATTTGTAAAGCATGATAAAAGTGACTGCTCCAGCTGTGCAATCAAAAGTAAGCAGTAAATGAAAGCATGATTAAGGGCAGATTGACTGTCTGCCCCTTTACCCATTTCGACTGAGATAAGGGACACTGCTCCAATTATCTAGGGTTAGATCCTCATAGATAGGGAGGATGCTGGAAGTGCGCTCGTCCGTCTTGTCTTGAATGACAACTGAGACATCCTTTAGGATATAGTCGAGGCTTTTCTGGGGATTGTTCCACTATTTGATGCGTGGAAAGTGAGCACGATCCTCGTCGTCACTATCTGGGATTTCATCATTCATCCCATCATAGTTGATAATAACTTTCATGTTAGCGAATGGGTCTCGTCCTCCGTACAGGATCTTTTCTTTTTCCTTTTCTCTATCGGCCTTAGGCTTGAGGGCTTTCCTTTCATGGACAGGTATGATTAAAGGAAATAGCATGGTTGATGCCCCCGTAGGGATCTTCCTCGAAGGTTTCATTCATCCGGCATTTGTGAGGTCTGGGAGCAGAATAATGGAGGCATGAGCCTTGGGATGTTTGTGTGGATTCCGGTGGTTTGACCCGGATGAAAATCCCAATCCTGCTCTTCCCATCTGACTTGGGATTTGAATTGGCATCTTAATATCGTGCTTGTTTTTTCCTAAACCTTCTCCAGGCTGGGAACCCGTAGCTAGCATTTCTTGGCCCACTGTCATTACTTTAGTGGAAATTTTAGGCTTCAGGACTGGTGCCCCAATCGATAGATATTGAATAACACTTACCTCGAGAGATTAAAAACTTGCAGGCTCAACCCCGGCGTCCAGGCTAATCAGTGGCATGTCCCCATGTATGTGGGTAGGGTATTCCGGTCCAGCATTCGCTGTTATGAGGCTGCCGTTGATAATATACTTGAGTTGCTGATGGAGGGTGGATGGAACAGCCCCGGCCATATGGATCCATGGCTTGCCCAACAACAAATTTTATCCGGTAGCTATGTTGAGCACCTGGAAAGATACGTACAAGGTGTGTGGCCCAATTTTTAGAGGAAGCTCGATTTCCCCCATAGCTTAGGGGCGAGATCCATCGAAAGCCCGGATAACCATGTGATTGGCTTTAATCCGATTTGGATTGATCTTCATCCTTTCCAACGTGTCGTATGGACAAATATTGAGGGAAAATCCTCCATCAAAAAGCACTCCTCCGATCACGTATCCGGAGGACATAAAGGCTATATGCAGGGACTTGTGGTGGCCCCTTCCCTCAGCCGGGATATCATCGTCTATGAAGGAAATCACATTGTTGTTGAAAATGTGTTCTATCACGTGACGGAATTTCTCTATGTCTACCGTGTATGGGAGATGAGCTTCTTCTAGTACCTTCACTAGGATGTTACGGTGATCCTCTGATGATAGGACCGAGTCCATGATGGATATTTGCTTTGGTGCATCTTTCAAGCTTTGCACTATCTTGATTTCATTGTGTCCCATCTTTTTGAGGAACTCTTGTATCTTTTCTTCAGCCACCCTTTCTTTTGCTTTGGTAACTGGTTTAATCACCCGCTGAGGCAAGTACAATGGATTATCCTTTGACATGATCGAGATGTGGTTTAAAGTAGAGCTTTTAATGTCCCCGTAGTTCCATGGGACCTTCTTCAGATTGAGGATTGGATACTGAGGCCTGAAGGGAAAAATTAGAGGCTTAGGTGCAGCCACCTTCATAGGATTTTGTACTTCTTGGGCCCCTTTACCTATCAGTACCAGGGGTGTGATGATTGATTCTTTATCGCAGGATATGACAGCCACTGTGTCCTGATACCATGCATCGGGGATCTATAGGCTACCTTTATCTGTCATGTCGAGGATTTGATCTCCTCTGATTACGTCACCTTTCTCAATCAGGTCTTGAATTAGGTTACGAAGTGCCCAACATTCTTCTGTATCATGGCCGGGAGAGTTGGAATGGTACTGACATATTTGGTCAGGTTTGAAATTTTTGGATTGAGGGTTCAGCGGAGGTAGCAAGTTTTCAACCATTCCCTCGTTGATCATCATTTGTAGGATTTCTTCCATTGACTAGTTCAAATTGGTGAAATTCCTTTAAAATTGGAATTTTCTACCTGCTTGGACACTTGCTTCTTCGATCCCCTTGTTAGTCCACGGTGTAAGCTCACAAGTCCGGCTATGATCTTAATTAGAATGAACTTCCGCTGGAGGAGAGCGAATGCCAATAGATTGATGGATTTTCTTCAACATCTTGCTGGTGAGTTGATGTTAGTAGACGACCAGTTCAGCTAACTGCTCTACTTGTTCCTTGATAGACTTTATTTCTTGCTCTATCAGGAATTATTTTTCAAAAGCTTCCCAACTCATTGGGCTAAGGTTGTTGGATTGATTCGATTATTCAACATAGCGGAGGTATTTGGATCCTTCTCCACTTGAAGTGTTGATCATGTTGACACTCTCCTCCTTGTGCTGTGGGAAAGGGTTATCTTGGACATGTAGTTGATCTGGTTTTGTGACCACAATTTCTCCATTATCAATCAAATCTTAGATTTTATGCTTGAGGGACCAACAATCTTGGGTGTCATGGCATGTTGATCTGGAATGATAAACACATTTCTTGCTAGGGTCGAAGTTCCTTGCATTAGTGTTAGTTGGCGAAAAAAGTTGTCCAATCTTCTTCTGAGCTGTCAGAAGTTTGAAGACATTCTCGAGTGAATCCTGTAAGAACTGTGAATTTCATGAATAATTTTTTTTATTATTTTATAATAAGAAAATGAATACTTATTAGAATATAAGTGTTTATGAGTTATGAGAAAAGTGATTCGATTATATTAAATTAAATTTATAATAATTGAGGAAATATGGAGAATTGCGACTCGTAGAATGCCTTGTGTGGCATGAGAATGGAAATGATGATGAGGGAAATCAATAAGTGAATAATTAATTAATATTACATTGTTAATTAATTGTTGTTATATGTGATAGCCTATTAATGAGTATTTATTAATAATATGTTATTGCGAGTAACAAAACATTTATGAGTAAATAATTGATGAATATTATAAGAGTTATATTTATTCAATTAATTGTTGTGTGCAATACATGTGATAGCTAATCATATAATAACGTTGTTAAGTGTTATTATGAATAATAATCAGTTATAGAGTAAATGAATTATTAAGTGAACAGTTAATCTATATTAATTGTTAATTATTATTATAAGAAATATAATAATAATCTGTTGAGTTAGTATTTTTGCAAGTAACGATTTGATACTAAGAATATAGTTTATAAATATAATAGGATTTATATTGTTGAGGAATGTGATTATTTATCGTATAAGAATAATCGATAAGGGTAAGTAATGAAGGAATTACTTCGTGAACAATTAATTGATATTAATTGTTATTCACTTTCTATTATGAGAAAATAGAATATTAATAATGATTAATTGATAATGTGTTAATTATTATTATCGCGAATAGTAGAATGATAATAAGCAATTTGTTTATGAATATAATAAGACTTATATTTATTTAAATGTGATAATTAATCATATAAAATTAATTGTTATGGAGATTGATAATTACATTGATTGATGAGGGAAGAATTAATTAATATTAATTAATTGCCATTGTGAATAATAATCGAGTAGAGTTTATTTGCTCAATTAATTGCTATGTGCAAAGGATGTGATAATTAGAAATATAACATATAGTATGATACGTGTGTAGTGCAATACTTAAGTGTGACCATGCAATTATATATAAACTATATTATATAAGGCAATGTGACTGTACATATTAAAACTATATGTTATGAATACATCATGAGGCTTATGTGACAATATGTATGTAAGTATACATTAAAATAAAACATTATGGATATATTGTAAACAATTATTGACTAATAGAATTTAATTGAATTATACATGAGATAATATAATGTGAGAATATCCGGTTAAATTATATCGGTAAGATAAAATGTAC
Organism: Panax stipuleanatus; assembly: GCA_020205555.1. Lineage (NCBI taxonomy): Eukaryota > Viridiplantae > Streptophyta > Magnoliopsida > Apiales > Araliaceae > Panax > Panax stipuleanatus. Next base: position 106,608,184 of record CM035115.1, read on the forward strand.
ATGGACTATATATATCCCAACTTATTACATTGCAATAATATTTTTAAGAACCCAAGTGTACATGGATTTTATATGTGTAAATTAATTGTACTATATTGCCATGTTGATTAATTAAATATACATTGTGACTCTAACAAAAGTATAGCCTAAGTATGTATATATGCATGTTGCTAGAATGCTGAGTTTATTTTTGCTTTATCCCAATGTGAGAGTCACAATCCTTCTCACGTGAAAACTCCAAGCTAGTCTACTACCTCTTCTCTCAAAATCAGCATTATAGCTATAATCATCAATGGGGGAGTGGCTTTCATGATTTCCTTCACCAACTAATTACCTACTTCTCCTTAACATTCATACAATTTATATTTCTGTTAGTTTAATTCAAGGGAGTAAGGCTTTGTCTGGAAATTGGTTTTCCTATATATATAGCCCCTTCTCCTTCTAAATTCATTTGCTGAGAATTCCAAGTGAGGTTAGTATACTGTGATTATCTATTGAGTTGAGGGAGGATTTCTATTGCAGCATTAGCAAGCTAATTCATGTTACAGAGGTATAATATACCTTCCTTGTTCTTCATTTTCATTCTCAGTCAAAACTTCATATTCTTGAATGTTAATTTCTTGATTATGCCAAATTGGATTGTAATTGGGTTATAGAACACATATATAGTTGTTATATGAACTTATATGCATTTTGGGATTACAATATGGCTGCTTAAAACTATTGTTGTGAAGGAATTTTGAGGTTTGGCCTGAAACCTGCCGAAGCTGGAAAAATTCTGGCTTGAACTGCTTACGGCGCAGCTGCGCCGGCATTACACTGCGGCGCAGCTGCGCTGCGCCGGTACCCTGCACCAACTTTTGATTTTTGTTTCTTAATCTGATCAATTCTAGCATACTGATATAATTTGAACATGCATGGGAATAAGTTTAACAAGAATATTTAGGTTCCTTGGCATAGCATGAATGAGTTGGTTGGTGTTAGTATGCATGAAATTAGGCTTGAATGAAACTAATGAACTTAAGTTCTAATTTTTGTAAACATGTGTACATAGGATAGCATACGCATGATTTCTGAAAATAAATAAGCATGAGTTGTGGTCCTTTATTCATGACCAAGTGGTTAAGCATTGAGCTAGCGAACTTTTTCAAAGAAAAGAAACTTGATGATATCAAAGCTAATATGTATGAATATTACACGATATATGCTCTAACCTTGTAAGCGTGTTTGGGTGGTCTAGATATGCATGAAGATCATGATAACATATGTATATATGTGTCATGAAGTAGCATGAGTATGTTTGGTTATGTTAGTATATAATTACTAAAGAAAGTATACGTTTTAAAAAAGAGACTTTGACATATAAGTATGATATTCATATTTTAACCATATGGGCATGATAATATACTTATATGACTAATTATGACCATAAGCTAGCATGATTAGTAATACATAGTTTCCTTGCTCGTGTCCAATTATTTAAAGTTAAACTAAATGGTTTTTCAAAGGAAACTTGATATATTTGAAACTAATATCTATGAATACCATATTAGAGATGTTCTAACCTTGTGAGCATGTAAATTTGACTTAACTATCTATGCAATGTGAATATAAGGTGTTGAGTTTACGCTAGCATACATGATTAAGTCGTAACGATTTTAAAAGCAAAGTTCAGACTTTTTACAAACTAAGTTGCATGATCATAGTGTAATAACATCGCTAATATATCATGTATGTACACATACTTGTTAAAAACAATGCGAGTTAATCGAGTATGAGGTTGATTAAGTTTTTAAAAACCAATAATGGTGCTAGTTATATATATGTGATGTGAATACTCGTGAGCATGCCTAGCTTGGGTTATATGACTACCGTATATGTCTAAATAGCAAGCATGATAACTTATGTGAATGTTACATTCATGACCGGACAGAAACCACAAGGCAACAGCTCAGCCTTGGCTTGGCCAGAGGGCTGGGCAGCTGCGCCGGCCCTAGGCTTAGCCATGGCGCAGCTGCGCCAGACTGGAATCAAGATTGAGTCAGTTTGTTGATCTGATTTTGATAGTTAGCTTATATGATTACTTTAACTTGTAGTATATGACCAGTCTGCTAAGTTATGTGTTAAGAGGCATGCTAAGTGATAGAATTGAACGTTTGATTATAAACTTCCCAATGATAAGTCTAAAAGGTGTTTGTGAACTATAAAGCAATGATTAGAAACTATGTTGATGACTTCATGATGTCTTATAATCTGATGTCGTGCTACGTGTGTACAAGTACTTAATGACATACTATGAAGATGTTTAAACTTAAGAAAGGAAATTTTATGGAGAATAATAACATAATCGGTTAAGCGTTATGATTTAATACAATGCTATATGTGGTATACCTATGTAGCAAGGATAAGACTTATGTAAGCATTGCTTATATGAGGTAGTATATGTTGATTAACTGTGTAACTGATGGATATAATTATAATTATGTTACTTGATTCTCTTATAAACTAATTATATGTTAAGTGTATGTGTAACTTACATATCGAGCTTGCGTACCGAATGTATTTAGCTAATGAATATTCTATACATGTAAATATGTTATAATAGGATTCGAAAAGTGTTGATAAGCTTTACGTTGGTAAACTACGCATAAGGCAAGTTCTCTAACTTACACTCTTTTAAAGTGCAAGTTTCCTGACTTACACTCATTTACAGTGCAAGTATCTGAACAATACTTTTATTGTGTTGCAAGTATCCTATCCTTGTGGTTACTTATTCGAGGAACGTCGTAAGCAAGTTCCCTAACTTATACTCTTTTATTGTGAAAGTTTCCTTGAAACCGTTCTTGTATATTAATTGCAAGTATCTGACTACTCTTTTATTGAGCAAGTATTTGATTCATACTCTTTATTGAACCCATATTCGAGCTTGTACTAGTTTTGGTCGTACGAGTAAATAGGTGCTAGAATAATTCTTGCCTTACAAACTTATGTTTCATAGATTGATTTAAATCACGATTATATTCTTCGAATTATTGTTGCGAGTATTGAACTCATAAATTGTTCCTATATACATTGTTGAAATTGTCTACGCCATTTAATTCGGCTAGACCAATATCATGAATTGGAAAACGATCCACACCAATTTCCTTGGTGCGGACTCTTATAAATTGACTGAGTTGAACAACCCTTGTAAAAAGGGGAACTATATAGTCGGGGTGCCGGCAGTGGTGTGGTAGGTTATGCATAACTCCAGGTACGATACGCTGATCCCCTAATTGTACTTGGTTAGGTTACCAGAAATATTTGTGGTGACTCTAGTAGAAGTTCATGGTTCTTAGCGACCACTCAGTATCCAGTATTTATTAATTTGAAACTTTGAATTCATTGGATTTCTTTATTAATCTTTGGTCCGCAGCGACACTCAGTGATATCTATTCATTCACTTGAAATTGTTGAAACTCTTGAAACCTTTAGTAACTTCTCGACCCGTAGTGGTCCTTATTCAACTTCACGGAATAGATTTGGAAGTCATTGCTATTTATTTTGTTCACAACATTCTTATTTGAAATCATGAGCAATTAATTACCATTTTACCCTTGAGATTTAGAACTGCATATATTCATGTTCACATTTATTGGCATATTACTTGTTGAGCAAATTTGTTGCTCACTCTTGCTTTCCATAAACATTTCAGTTAGGGCAGGGCAAAGTGGAACCCCAGGACATGACAAGTGCGAAGGCAAGGCTATGGAGTAGCTGTCCTTTTCTATATTAGGATGTTTCTGTTATGTTAAGACTTATTTAATGTTATGTATTAAGAAATGTTTGGTTTAAGTTATGAAGTGTATTAGTAATAGTTTCGAGACTTGGGACGAGAATATTTATGTTATATCAATGTAAATTATTCTGTTATTCCATTGTTTGAGATTTTAGTTATTATTAGAATTAGTACGTGATGAACCGAATTTAAGATCAATTACGGTCTGAATTTGGGGGCGTCACAAATCCCCTAGTGGGGTGAAAGTCCTTCTACGTCTGACCACCATATTTTTCTAGAATGAAGGATTTGAAGGTTGTGTTGCAGCTTGGAAAGGGGTATAGTTCCTCCTTTGAATGGATGTATTGTTTGAATTACCGCTTGAATTTTATCCTTATAACACCAAGGAAACTTCTTCATCTTTCTTTTTGTTGACCCTTCAGGGATTACTCCCGTAATTTCTGGATTGGATATGCTCAGCAACAGCTTCGACTTGAGTCCCATTTCGGCCATTTAGCCGTGTTTGATCAATTCAGAGAAAAGTTTTCCTATGCCTGCTAGGACCCTTTCATAATAAGGAGCTTCTTAAATATCGATGAAACTCATGACTATTTCAGATTCTATCATGGCAGGGGTGACTTGTGATGTGATCCGTCTCCATGGCTGGGCATATTCTCTGAATGATTCAATGTTATTCTTTTTTATTTTGGTAATTTGATACCGATCTGGAGCCAGCTGAGATTGGAAACTGTACGAGCTGAGGAAGGCATGGGCCAACTCTTCCCAACTGTAGATTTTGGAGTTGTCCAGATGGGCATACCAGGCTCTGGCTTCTCCAGTTAAACTCTTCTGAAATAGCTACATTCGAAGTTTCTCGTCTTCAGCATAGGATCCGAGTGCTCCGATGAAAACTTTCAGGTGTGTGTAAGGATCCCCTAATCCGTCATATCTCTCGAACTCGTGGGTTCTGAATTTCTCAGGATAACGAGCCCCAGGGAATATGCATAGATCTGAGAAGTTGGCACTGCCAAATGCCCCAGTTCCTTTGATGGACCGGAGGGTTTCTTTACTCAAGATGGTGATTTTTGGAGTTTTGTTGATTGTATCCTGGTTCTGGGGTCCAGGGATCTGAGTTTCGGCCTTTTCTATATCTTGACCGCTAGCCCCACTACCAGATGCTCCTGGTTCTGGATGAGTTTGAGATTGTTTCTCTTTGAAGGCCTTGCTTTGCTCTTGAAGGAAACCAGCTAGCTCGGCTATTTAATTTTTCAATCCTTCGAGTTCTTCCCTAGACACATGGGTGGATTCTGGTGGAGCACTTGAAGCTATGTCCATAGATGGACTGGCTTTTCTGGCCTATGATCTAGTGATGGGACCAATTTTTTCCTACATACACCAAAACGTAGGCGTGTCAATATCCTGTGGTAGGTAATAACTGAATGCGTTTATGATGTGTGTTTTTTAAGTTTATCCTGCAAAACTGAGATTAGTTATTTTGATGGCAGGATGACAGGATATTTGACAGGAAAGTAAATCTTTTATTATTGTCATTTACATTATGCTCCTCAGTAATTGGAGACTTGACATGGAATTGAAAGAAGAAGGTATGAAGAAGCATCCCGTTAGATTTGGTTGATCAGAAGTTGATTTATCCTAGGTTACTCTCGCGACTTTTGTTTTGGCATGAAGGTTCCCAGATCATTGCAATCTACTAGAAGGGAAGTTAATCCGATCGTTCAACTGGAGTGAATCTGGGTGGTGCATTTTCAGGAGGCAACCCTGGAGACTTAGTCGTCCCCAGAGTCCTTACTTATCACCGACCAGGTTGGCCTCCTGGTGGAGGGACTCACAGCATACATTCACATACATCGGCCTCACCGCTTATGTATGCAATGACAGTTTGTGAGAAGCACTAATATGGGTGCGAAGCACTAAAGCATTCATTCGCATTCATTCAATGTAAAGGCATAACAATCATACATTCAATGAAAGACACATCATTCACTTATCCATTGAATGTGGAGACGCGGGATTTCACGCATTCAATGGTTTTGAAAGGGAAATGTTTGAAAAGATTGAAAGCGGCCTAAGCCCTCTACTGTCCCCAGCAGAGTCGCCACCTGTCGACGTTGAAAAATTTAAGAAATACCGCGGGTTGGTTTCTAACCCGATTTTCCTCAAATCGATCTTCCTAAGTTATCTCTACCCATATTCTTTTTATTGCAAAAAAAGGTTTTGAAGGGTTTTTTAGGAAAGAGGCCAACATGTGTATATGTCGATGAGTTGATTTAAACAGAGTCGCCAGTTGGTAGTTTTGAAAATGGTTGTACCAACTCAACCGTATTTGATTTGAAAAGAGGCCCAATTGCTGGACACTGTCGAAACTTGATCTTTGAAATTGGAGTTTTGAGTTCGGGGGCTTGGTTAAGTGCGGGGAAGGTGTTAGGCACCCCACAACTCCCGTGTAAACACGGTACCACAATCTTTTCAATATTTCCCTTAAAACTAGAATGCGTGAGTGAATGCTGTTGGAAATTTGGCCTATTGATTGATTGATTTAAAGCTTTGACAGGCTTCGTTGAGCTTATATACGAAGGGTTTGATTTGATTTAAAAATCAGTCTTTGATTTGATTTGCAAAAAACATCATTTGATTTGCAAAAGCTTTTAAATTGAATTGATAATGATGTTTTGAAAGCTGGTTTTATCAAACCCTTACACTGACATAGGAATTGAAGCATATCGCTACTCTCAATCCTATCTTTATAGCCTTAAGACTGCATGCAAATGGTGATTTGTCGGGCTGCGAAGCATCCTCAACCACAGAAATATAAAGTGTCAGTCTCCTCATGGGTATGACAACCATCGGAGGGAAACTGACATGACAATCCATATTTTCACTATCTTGAGACCTTAAATCTGGATAACTATTTTAAAGTCTGTGCGTGTACATTTTACAGAAAAAAACTGACAGGGTACATCTGTAAATCAGAGTTTGTCCATCGTGGGAATCAGATTCTGATCAGTTTGATCATGAATCCCATGATTCCTAGGCTCACATATGAGTGGCTAGAAAACCTACACACTTCAAATTTGTACAGAAGCAAATAAATATCCCAAGATAGCCAGAACCAGGGATTCATTCAGTAAATCTCGGTCTGCAAGGCCGAAGCGTCTCGTTCCCACTAGATAGCGATCTAAGGGACGCGAGGTTGCTTTTGAAGCTAAAACTATAAAAATAACTAGATTTAAAGAAATCTCAGCCATTATATCTTCCAGGTTCTGTCGGGACCTGTTTGAACCGTTGAAAGCTAGAATTGGCGAGATTTGGATAAATCTAGTTCGCCCGCAGAAATGTCAGTACAAATTCATATACAAATGAATGTTAATTGTAGCTGTTGAATAAATTGAGTAAAGCAATATATATAGTTAAATATATACATATAAAAGTTGTAAAAAGGGCGATGAGTTTTCACTCGCAAGCCCGAACTGGAATTGAAATATATATATATATATATATATATAGAAACTGTAAATAGCCACGAAATAATCCAGGCTATGACAGAAATAAAAAATATATATATATATATATATATATATATATAAACAGTTAAAAAGGCGATGAGTTTTCACGCCGGTGCCCGTACTGTAATTGAAATTGACAGATAAGTAGTCACCTAGTGACTGGGGAGAGCACCCAGCATGGGAAAGTGTGCAAAAAGCAGTAAAATAGCCACGAAGTAATCCAGGTCGAACTGAAAATATATAAATATATATATATATATTGACAGAAAGGTAGTCAACCAGGGCTGATAGGAGTACCAGTGATGGTGAAAGTCGCTTATATATGCGTAAATATATATATAAGCGGTAAACTACCTCGGATTTGACATTCGGGCTTGACAGAATTGAAATGTTAGTACATTTACAGTTAAATATATACAAGAAATGGCCAAACCCGGACTGGGAAGTTAACCAAGTCTGACAAAGTTGCCAGAATGTGTGTGCTAGTGCATTGAAGCTACTGGAGCTGACGGATCGTCAATCCGAGTTATAAAAATGCTGGAAACGGAGTTTATGTACAAAAATGTATCAGGTTTTGATGAAAATGGCCACGGAACTAAGTTTCGGGCATATTTACAAAGTGAATTTTGATGTGCAGGTGTAAAACAGTGCAAAGTAGTAGTATTGACTTGCTGATCGTAAAAATACTTACAATGGACTGCAATACGGGCTTTTTTGCCAAATCGTATGCTTTAAACGTCCAAATCTACCGGTGGTTTTTTGATATGTGGTAGTGATAGTAGTGTGCATACAAGCCAATCATGTATGATGATAAAGCACGTACTTTGTAAACAATCTTATTTATTTATTAATGAAATATTCATTTATTACAGGCATTTAATTATCTACATGTTGCTGTTTTTATAATATGTAAATAACCCATAGTTTTAAGCAATGCTTTTAGAATCATGATGATGATCATGCGAATGAGATCTAAATTCTTAGAAAGTTTTAAAACTTAAATAGTTCCCAATCGTGGGATTACTAAAAAGGGGATTAGTAAATCCGGATAGATTGGTACATAAGTTGCTTGCTCATTGGATGAGGATGATTGATCTCATGATCATTTGTGTGGAGACACTAAAGCAAGTATGTAGGTGCTTATTGAAGAATAAGTTCACTGAACGTGATTCGCTATGGAATACCTAATGGAGTTTTACTCGCATGTCAATAGGAATTCCTAATGTGATAGTAGTACAAGTGATCCTTGGACTTGAGATCATCATAGTATCTTGTATGTAACAAATTATACTTTGACTTATTCCTTAAGACCTTTTAAGGCATATATAGGGTATGCTTGGGTATAATGAGTTACATATGGAGATAATGAATGATCAATAAAGAATCTACCACCTCTAGTAAAAGAGGAGATATGTCCCATGTGATTCGTTAAATGACAACCCAGGAATCCTTGGCCAAGGTGAAATGAAATTAGAAAGGAGTTTTTAATTTGCATTATTTGGAGTTGTACATTTTCTAATCGAAATACATATAATTAAATAAAATAAGACTTGACAGTAAATCCATGTCTTATATTTAATTGGGACATTGTATGGTGGAAGGATTGAATTGTATGGTAACTATTAACTCACAGGTTCTTTTATGATTAATGTTGAAATCTATATTATCTGGAAAGTCGTTGATCGCTAGGGAGGCTTATCCCTATTGTAGAATAAATATTATTTATTTAAATAAATTATTAGTTTAATTTATTTATTTAAATAAGATTAAAATTGTTTTAATTGATTTATTCACAACCGGTTTAATATGGAGAACCTAAAGGGTCACACCATAAAAGGAAGAATAATTATTTAAGAAGGTAATGGCATAATCGTAATAATGCATTAAGTATAATTAATTTAATCTATGGTGATAGAATAAATTAAATAGCTTAATGTTTATTATTTAATATTTTAGAAATATTAAATATAAATTAATAAGAGGAGTCTTATTAATATTATTACAATTATTATTATTTTAATTTCTAAAGGAGTTTAGTAATTAATTTAATATTTAGTACTCTCATTTATTCCTAATAAGATTAGGAGACAAATTAATTAAATGAATTTAATTAATTATTCCCATGTGGTGGGAAGCCTAAATTAATTAAAGGAGTTTAATTAATTAAAAGAAATCCCATGTCTAATAGGATTAGAAGGGTTGACCAATGTCTATATAAGAGAAGTCTTATAATAGATATTAGATTGATGTAATTCCAATTGTTGGAGAGTACTCCTTTTCTATAGAGGATAGAAAACTAAGGTTAAGCCAAACACCCTCCTTCTTGATAATTCATCTTCCTTGGTGGATCACCTCTAGAGGCCAAACACTTGGGTGGCTAACGTTGATCAAAGGAAAGAATCTAACCCAAAAATTCAAGGAGATCACGAAGAACAAGGAGTTGAACTAGTACATGTGGAAGCTTCGTTCTACAAGGGTATGATTCCATAACTTCTTATTTATCGTTTTAAATTAATAATTTGCATAAAGGATGATCCGGGTAATGGTTTTGTAGAAATTTTTTAAACTCTGATATACCATGCTTCCGCTAATTTTTGCAATTTGATTGCGTCACGATTTCGTACAAACCCAACAGTGGCATCAGAGCCAAATCTTTATGCAATTATTAATTTATTTTTGATTTCATATACATATGGGTATGTATTTAAAATAATTTATTGGGCATAATTTTATTGTATAAAATTATATTTTTTAAGAAAAAAAAGAAGAAGATTTTTTTTGGGAAGAATCACAATTTTTTTTTTTGTGCTAATCTTGAATTCTGCAAAGAAAAGGTGTTGTCTCTTTCTTACTCCAAAAAGAAGGTGACCCATCAGGAAAGGACTTTTTTAATAAACATGCAGGACTCTTTTAATAAAAGAAGGTGACTTTTTTTAAAAAAATAAATAAATATGATATATTTATATATTATATTCTAAATAATTTTATAATTAAAATAAAGAGTTTATTTTAATCTTGAAATTGGATTTCATGCAATTTAAAATTGCCCATTAAATGATACTCATATATATATGGAATGTTTTAATTCATGAGATGAATATTTATTTATTGATATATATATGGTGATATGTATGAAAATAAATGGGGATTGATTATGGACTATTTGACCAATGTGATTGGATTTTATTTTAGTTGAATGCTTGAATGAATGGGTTTTATTAAATGGGGTCTGCGTACCTCGTCTTCTCTAATTTTTTTTCTTGATGTAAAATTCTATCTCCCTCCTATGTACTTCCCCTTGACTGTTGATCAAGGTTTCTATTTAAATTAAATAGTTTAATGTAATAGAAATAGTTAGAATTATCTTTAAAAATTGGAGACCAAGGAGCAAGGAGAGCGTGAAGACCCGTTTGTATGGAGCCCGAGTTTAAATGTAATAGTTATATTTAAATTTAAATTCTTGCACTCCTAGGTTTGACCTTTTGGTTCACTTGGTGGCTCTAGTGAACCAAACTAGAATAAAAGTCCATAATCAATCCGGGTAGAATATAATATTCTATATTGCATGCTAAATATTATATATATTATATTTTATGCAAACATGCTTCGCATGTTTAATAAAATGACGCGTATTTTATATATATATGTGCATGCGAGCTAAACAAGATGAGACAAATAATAACAAACCCCTCAAAGAAATAATATTAAGTCCGAAGCGTTAAAATGATATTTGGAATATCGAACGTCGCCTTCTAGCATGATAAATTAATAGAGTATTAAATATTTAATATGAGCTTGTTGTGCTATCCACAAGGCGAGTATTGCGTATTTAAGATGTTAATTAATCACATTTGATGCTTATCAAGAAAATTGAACGATCTAGTCTTGTTGTGCTATCCACAAGGACGAACATTTTTCTTTTTTGAATTTATGGAAGTGCTAGGCTGGACTTAACTTAAATCATTTTAGTTCGGATGTGCACACACTTGACCATTATGATTTAAGAGGCAAAATAAAAGGAGTTATATAGTGTTGTAATTGACAAGAGTTGTCTACCTATTTATTTGTATATCGCTTGTTGTGCTATCCACAAGGTTATATACATTTGAAATGGGATCCTTATTCTCACTAGCAAATCTTTAATTAGATGTTGCCGAACTATATAAGTGAGGGTAATATAGTTTGATGAAAATAGTGGGAGATACCAATTTAAAATAAAGACCTAAATTTATTTTGGTATGCAAAATTAATAAAATGAATGTTTGCTAAAATGTTATTTTTCACATGCAGAATTTTAAAAATGTCTAAATCACTAATTTCACTGCGAAGCATACTTGATGCTAATAAGCTTACCGGGCCGAATTATGAGGACTGGCTAAGAAATCTGAGAATAGTTCTCACTGCTGAAAAGATTTCTTATGTCCTAAACTCACATGTCCCTGGAACTGTTCCAGAAACAACCTCTGAGGAAGAGATTGCCACCATTGTAAAGTGGCAAGATGATGCATCTGTAGCTCAATGCATCATGCTCGCATCCATGAATAACGAGCTTCAGCGTCAGCATGAAAACATGGATGCTTCTACTATGTTGATTCACCTCAAGGAGTTGTATGGTGAACAAAGTAGGACTGCTAGATATGAGATATCTAAGGAGCTCTTCCGATCTCGGATGACCGAGGGTACTGCCGTCGAGACTCATGTCCTGAAAGTGATCAATTTGATTGAACGCCTTGGACAGCTTGGGTTCGTCATGGATGGGGAGTTGAGTCAAGACTTGGTCTTGCAGTCACTCCCTGAGACCTTCTCGCAGTTTGTGGTTAATTTTCACATGAATAAGCTAGATGTCAGCTTGCCTGGGCTGCTTAACATGCTGAAAACTGCAGAAGGTCACTTCCCATCCAAGAAGAACCATATCTTGATGGTGGATTCTTCCAATAAAAGGAAGAGACCTAAGGTATCTTCTGAAAAGAAGAAATCCAAGAAGGCTAAGGGAAAGGGGAAAGAAAAGGAACAAAAGAAACCTGAACCAGCTAAAGGAATGTGCTTTCATTGCAACAAGCCGGGACATTGGAAAAAAAACTGCAAGAAGTTTCTGGCAGACAAGAAGCTTGGAGAAGCTTCGACTTCCAATCAAGGTTTGTTCATGATTGAAATTAATTTTTCAGAAAGTCAAAATTCTACTTGGGTATTGGATACCGGCTGTGGTTCTCACATATGTAATAATGTGAAGGGACTGGTCAGAAGTAGAAAGCTGAACAATGATGAGGTGATCCTACGAGTAGGGAATGGAGCAAAGGTTGCTGCATTAGCTGTAGGAACTTATTATTTAGCAATGCCTTCGGGCAAGTCCATTTATCTTAATAATTGTTATTATGTTCCGAATATTATTAAAAACATTATTTCAATTTCTGTATTGGATATGGAAGGATTTAACGTTGTTATAAAGAACAATAGTTGTTCTATTTATAAAGACGATGTTTTATATGGTATTGGAAATTTGCGAAATGGACTTTATACACTTGACTTACAAGAAAATATATTTCAAATTGAACAAACTAAGAAAAGGAAAAGAGATGATATTAATTATACCTACATGTGGCACTGTAGACTCGGTCATATCAATGAAACAAGATTATCCAAGTTGCATAAAGATGGGCTCCTCGAGCTATCCGATTATGAATCATATCCAACTTGTGAATCTTGTCTCATGGGTAAAATGACTAAATCTCCTTTTAGTGGAAGAGGAGAAAGAATTACAGAGTTGTTGACATTGATTCACACAGACGTTTGTGGGCCTATGACAACAAGTGCACGGGGTGGGTATTCTTATTTTATTACTTTCACTGATGATCACTCAAGATTTGGATATGTGTATTTAATGAAATACAAGTCAGAATCATTTGAAAAGTTCAAAGAGTTCAGAAGTGAAGTAGAGAAACAAACGGGCAAGAGTATAAAGATACTTCAATCAGATCGAGGCGGAGAATACTTAAGCGGTGAGTTTCTCAATTGTCTCAAAGAAAATGGTATAATCTCACAATGGACTCCTCCAGGTACACCACAGTTAAATGGAGTATCTGAAAGGAGAAATCAAACACTGTTGGACATGGTTCGATCCATGATGAGTTTTACCGACCTTCCAATTTCCTTCTGGGGATATGCCCTAGAAACGACTGCATACCTACTTAACAAGGTACCTACCAAATCCGCCCCAAAGACTCCATATGAGATGTGGAAGGGGAGGAAACCAAATCTTAAGCATGTTAAGACTTGGGGTTGTCCAGCTTATGTCAAAAAGTTTGAACATGATAAGCTACAAACTAAATCCGAAAAGTGTAGATTTGTGGGATACCCTAAAGAAACTGTAGGGTATTATTTCTATCATCCAACTGATCAAAAGGTGTTTGTTGCGAAACATGCTGCCTTCTTGGAAAAGGAGTTTATCCATGAAGGGGTCAGTGGGAGTAAGATATATCTTGAAGAAGCTCAAGAACCACAAATTACCACGGATCAAAGTCAGGTACCTGACCAAGTAGAAGAACCTACTATACCACACCCTGTTCGTAAATCTGGAAGAGTACCGAAGATACCTGAGAGGTATGGATTCGTTGTAGAGGATGACGATGAGGTACGCATCATGAATGATGATGATCCATTGAATTACGAACAGGCCATGAGTAATAAAGACTCAGGGAAATGGCTTGAAGCCATGAAATCCGAAATGGACTCCATGTATGAAAATAAAGTATGGACTTTGGTTTCACCACCTGAAGGCATTAAGCCTATTGGGTGTAAATGGGTCTTTAAAAGAAAGACTGGAGCGGACGGCAAGGTGGAGACCTATAAGGCCCGACTGGTTGCAAAAGGTTTCAAACAAAGACAAGGAGTTGATTATGATGAAACCTTTTCACCAGTAGCTATGCTCAAGTCCATTCGAATTTTGCTTGCAATTGCAGCTTATAACGACTATGAGATCTGGCAGATGGACGTGAAAACGGCCTTCCTCAATGGAAAACTTGAGGAGGATGTGTATATGACACAGCCAGAGGGATTTGTTTCAAAGGTTGGAATAAATCAAGTCTGTAAGCTGCAACGATCCATTTATGGATTGAAGCAAGCTTCTCGTAGATGGAACATTCGTTTTGATGAGACAATCAAAGAGTTTGATTTTATCAAAAATGACGATGAACCATGTGTGTACAAGAAGGTTAGTGGGAGCGCAGTTTCATTCCTTGTATTATATGTTGATGATATATTACTGATAGGGAATGACATTCCTATGCTACAATCAATTAAAATCTGGTTATCTAAACACTTCTCCATGAAGGACTTGGGAGAAGCATCCTATATTTTGGGGATAAAGATCTATAGAGATAGATCTAAAAGGATGCTTGGTTTATCCCATGGAACGTACATTGATGCAATGCTAAAGAGATTTAGCATGGAAGATTCCAAAAGAGGACTCATGCCGATGAGCTATGGAATACATCTCTCCAAGAAACAGGCCCCAAAGACACCTGAGGAGAGAGACCGAATGAGTAAGATCCCTTATGCTTCTGCAATAGGATCTATCATGTACGGTATGATATGTACTAGACCGGATGTTGCTCATTCACTTAGTGTAATGAGCAGATACCAGTCGAATCCAGGAGAAGAGCACTGGAAGGCAGTGAAGAATATCCTAAAATACTTGAGAAGGACTAAGGATATTTTTCTTGTCTACGGTGGGTCTAAATTAAAACTCGAGGGCTTCACAGACTCAAGTTTTCAAACGGACCAAGATGACAGTAAATCTGTTTCGGGGTATGTTTTTACCTTGAACGGAGGCGCAGTGAGTTGGAAGAGTTCCAAGCAGCAAACAGTTGCTGATTCAGTGACAGAGGCAGAGTATATAGCTGCAAGTGAAGCTGCAAAGGAAGCTGTTTGGATGAAGAAGTTCATAACTGAACTTGGTGTGGTTCCTAGCATTGGAGAAGCAGTTCCCATTTACTGTGACAACACAGGAGCAGTTGCACAGGCTAAGGAACCGAGGTCTCATCAGAAATCTAAACACGTGTTGCGGCGATTTCATTTGATCAGGGAGATCATTGAAAGAGGAGACGTCACCTTGGAGCGTGTAGACTCTCAAGACAACATTGCAGATCCATTTACTAAAGCTTTAACACAACAGCAGTTTGATCGTCACTTAGAGAAGATGGGTATGAGATACCATGGCGATTGGCTTTAGTGCAAGTGGGAGATTGATAGTAGTGTGCATACAAGCCAATCATGTATGATGATAAAGCACGTACTTTGTAAACAATCTTATTTATTTATTAATGAAATATTCATTTATTACAGGCATTTAATTATCTACATGTTGCTGTTTTTATAATATGTAAATAACCCATAGTTTTAAGCAATGCTTTTAGAATCATGATGATGATCATGCTAATGAGATCTAAATTCTTAGAAAGTTTTAAAACTTAAATAGTTCCCAATCGTGGGATTACTAAAAAGGGGATTAGTAAATCCGGATAGATTGGTACATATGTTGCTTGCTCATTGGATGAGGATGATTGATCTCATGATCATTTGTGTGGAGACACTAAAGCAAGTATGTAGGTGCTTATTGAAGAATAAGTTCACTGAACGTGATTCGCTATGGAATACCTAATGGAGTTTTACTCGCATGTCAATAGGAATTCCTAATGTGATAGTAGTACAAGTGATCCTTGGACTTGAGATCATCATAGTATCTTGTATGTAACAAATTATACTTTGACTTATTCCTTAAGACCTTTTAAGGCATATATAGGGTATGCTTGGGTATAATGAGTTACATATGGAGATAATGAATGATCAATAAAGAATCTACCACCTCTAGTAAAAGAGGAGATATGTCCCATGTGATTCGTTAAATGACAACCCAGGAATCCTTGGCCAAGGTGAAATGAAATTAGAAAGGAGTTTTTAATTTGCATTATTTGGAGTTGTGCATTTTCTAATCGAAATACATATAATTAAATAAAATAAGACTTGACAGTAAATCCATGTCTTATATTTAATTGGGACATTGTATGGTGGAAGGATTGAATTGTATGGTAACTATTAACTCACAGGTTCTTTTATGAT
The DNA here is from genome assembly GCA_020205555.1 of Panax stipuleanatus. NCBI lineage: Eukaryota > Viridiplantae > Streptophyta > Magnoliopsida > Apiales > Araliaceae > Panax > Panax stipuleanatus. The sequence continues at coordinate 106,624,579 of CM035115.1, forward strand.
TAATGTTGAAATCTATATTATCTGGAAAGTCGTTGATCGCTAGGGAGGCTTATCCCTATTGTAGAATAAATATTATTTATTTAAATAAATTATTAGTTTAATTTATTTATTTAAATAAGATTAAAATTGTTTTAATTGATTTATTCACAACCGGTTTAATATGGAGAACCTAAAGGGTCACACCATAAAAGGAAGAATAATTATTTAAGAAGGTAATGACATAATCGTAATAATGCATTAAGTATAATTAATTTAATCTATGGTGATAGAATAAATTAAATAGCTTAATGTTTATTATTTAATATTTTAGAAATATTAAATATAAATTAATAAGAGGAGTCTTATTAATATTATTACAATTATTATTATTTTAATTTCTAAAGGAGTTTAGTAATTAATTTAATATTTAGTACTCTCATTTATTCCTAATAAGATTAGGAGACAAATTAATTAAATGAATTTAATTAATTATTCCCATGTGGTGGGAAGCCTAAATTAATTAAAGGAGTTTAATTAATTAAAAGAAATCCCATGTCTAATAGGATTAGAAGGGTTGACCAATGTCTATATAAGAGAAGTCTTATAATAGATATTAGATTGATGTAATTCCAATTGTTGGAGAGTACTCCTTTTCTATAGAGGATAGAAAACTAAGGTTAAGCCAAACACCCTCTTTCTTGATAATTCATCTTCCTTGGTGGATCACCTCTAGAGGCCAAACACTTGGGTGGCTAACGTTGATCAAAGGAAAGAATCTAACCCGAAAATTCAAGGAGATCACGAAGAACAAGGAGTTGAACTAGTACATGTGGAAGCTTCGTTCTACAAGGGTATGATTCCATAACTTCTTATTTATCGTTTTAAATTAATAATTTGCATAAAGGATGATCCGGGTAATGGTTTTGTAGAAATTTTTTAAACTCTGATATACCATGCTTCCGCTAATTTTTGCAATTTGATTGCGTCACGATTTCGTACAAACCCAACAGGTAGTATATGGGTATATCTACGTGTTGGAGTGAAAGTATTTGGGTTTGGAAGACGTGTAAAAGTCAAAAAATCAAACTGTCAGAGCTTTGCTTCGTTTTGGCTTTTTTTAAATGAATTGGTGGGGCACGTTTATTTATAGGCCAGGGAGCCTCCACTCTACCTACGGCAGCCGTAAGTAGAGCTGTGGCTCCACTAGGTGGGGCCCACAGGCCCGGCTTGGTCATCTCAAAGTACGTGCACTCCGAGCAATGCGATGTCCGATCGAAAACTTTCTAACTTTTGATGGGAGCATTTGTTTGAGGCGTGCAATACCTTTCCGAAAAGCTCTAGCCGAGAGTGTCGCAATGACATGGGAAAAAAAATTTGGGTCCAGGAAGATGGGTTCATAACCAGATCTTTGATTCGCCGCAGTTTGTCCGTTGAGCTGTCTTGCGTAGTTGCCACTCGGGATCGTCGTTAGGGTTCATTCTGACTTTTGCGGCATCGATTTGGCTTGAGTTTGAATAAGTCGATTGATAGTTGATGAAATGACCATTGTACCCCTCCCGGGGCTGCCTGTAGTGTCGGCATGGTCGCTGGTTGAGCTTGATGACCGATTGACTGTCGGAACTTGGTTGATGGTCCGATTAAATGTCGGAGCTTGATTGATGGTCCGACTGACTGTCGGAGCTTGATTGATGGTCCGATTGACTTTCAGAACTTGATTGATGGTCCGATTAACTGTTGGAGCTTGATTGATGGTCTGATTGACTGTCAGAACTGTATTGATGGTCCGATTGATGATAGGAACTTGATTGATGGTCCGGTTTACTGTCGGAGCTTGATTGATGGTCTGATTGACTGTCGGAGCTTGATTAATGGTTTGATTGATTGTCGGAGCTTGATTGATGGTCCGATTGATTGTCAAAACTTGATTGATGGTCCGATTGACTATCGGAGCTTGATTGATGATCCGGTTGACTGTCAGGGCTTGATTGATGGTCCGATTGACTGTCAGAGCTTGATTGATGGTCTGATTGACTGTCGGAGCTTGATTGATGGTCCGATTGACTGTCAGAGCTTGATTTATGGTCCGATTTATTTTTAAAGCTTGATTGATGGTCCAATTGACTGTCAGAGCTTGATTGATGGTCCGATTGATTGTTGGAGCTTGATTGATGGTCCGATTGACTGTCGAAACTTGATTGATGGTCCGATTGACTGTCGAAACTTGATTACCGATATTGGGAATCAGATTTAGGTTGAAGAACCGGCGTTGGTGGCCGAATTTGGATTGATTGACGATTTTTCCGTCCTACCGAGTTAGTATTGGGGCAAGGAAAATTTCGAGTGTCTACAATGTGTATAACGGATAGGTAGAGAATATAAGATTAGGTGCGAGTTCTTAAAACTCATACTTATGGTAGTTTGTGACTCATAATCGTATTGTATGTTTTTGAACCCCTAAGCGTATGGACAGTTTCTGATTGGTTCTTGAACTATGTATTGCTAGGATCAGTTCCTAAACTAATATTATTGTGGAAAGTTCCTGAACTCATAACGTGTGGTATGTTTGATGAACTATACTGGGGTATAGTTAAAATTGTGGATGGAGAATTGAGGATTTTTAGTATAGTAAGTTTTAGTGGTGATAGAATAGATAGAATTATTAAGCAATGGATCATTAGAAAAATTGAAGTTGATGGTGGAAGCATAGGTATTCCAAATCTTCTAGCTATACTAGACTTCGAAATTTTTGACATCAAGCTAAATTCACACTAATGTGTAGAAGTGGACTTCGAACAAACTAACACATGGTTACAATTGTGTAGAAGTGGACTTCGAACAAACAAACACACCGTTACCTGTTGCGGCATGATAACACCAAAAATGATTTTTCAATGGTTTTTGTAACTTTTTAAAGAAGAGTCTACGCCAATTGTTTCGGCTAAGACAAAAAATATTTGAAATATCAAAATGTATTTTATATCATCAATGCATCATGGAACCTTGTGCAAAAAAGAAAAATGATGGAATCATTAAAGCAGTATTACCTAGTGTTGGAGGTGATCTAAAGATCGTTAGCCCACTATGGTATATTGTATTATGACAAAGTCACAAAAATAACGGAATCTTCAAATGTATTGTAAATACAATGCGGTATCATGACGTCATAAAATAATTTTCAAAATTTTAAAGAAAAGTCAAGTGCCAATTAAATTTGGCTAGACACATGTTTCGATTGATGTTCGAATTATTGGTATACGTCTAAGCTAATTGATTCAGCTAGACAAATATTTATGAAAATTCAAGTATCTCTTTGAGAATTTATCCCGAACCATATTGTTTTGATTCGGACTCCAGGCTGAGTATGAACATCCCTAAATTGGAAAATATTTTTGCACCAAAGGCGGTTATGATGAACGCATACTGTCGTTCTAAGAACTAAGGTACCAGCATCGGTAGTTTACCTTCTTCGTGATTGTAAACATACATACTACAGCATGTTTTAGATTTGGTTACGGTGAATACTGATATGCCAAGGCTAGGAACAACTTCATATGTGCCAATTTGATGCCCACTCGCCATCAGCATGTTGTCACCACATACAGGGCCATTATTATGTATGGGATCATCATTGGGAAGTTATCGATGTGGGGAATTTGATTCACCAGTCCATGCTCAGGTACATGCGAGGAGGTACCACAGGCGGGATTCCATATGCGTCCATAGTGACCCAGCTGTGTGTTAAGGCAAGTGGTATTGGGCTAATGAGACAATGCAGATGCCCATGAAGGACATTGACCACGCAGCCATAAAGAAATATTCAGTTTGGGATGGTGGCAAGTCTTACCCTCGAGGCCTTGGTTTTATTATGCCTGATGAAGAAGAAAGTGAAGAAGAAGTGGCAGAAGCTCTAGCTCAGACCTCACAGGCAGCAGGGCCACCTCCTAACTACGTTGCCAGTCATAATCGTCAGATGCGGTATTTGCAGTCTAGGTTGGATGCCATGCACATGAAATTTTAGGAATATGCCGATGGGTTATTTGGAGCATTGACGCAAGCATTTTCTCAGCAGGGCGTGCTAGTGGAGTTTCCTGCTTATGGGTCTGTAATTCCATATCCACCACCAGATACACCACCTGAGCCAGAGGCGGGTGGCAATGATGATGCCACTTAGGGGAGTTTCCTTACCCTTTATCTTCCAATGAGGACATTGCTATTTTTAAGTTTGGGGGTATTGGGTGTCATTAGTAGTAGTTAGTAGTTGCATGTAGTTAGTAGTCACATTGAATAATTCCTATTTTCAGTTGGTTTAAGTTCAATTTGGCATGTGATGAGATTAAAATTGCACGATTGTTGAGCATTGTTGATAGCTTAGGCTTGGTCATATTATCATTACATAATGAAAATCTTTGTTTGTTGATTTTGATGAAATCGGATAGCACGATATTGTTGTTTTTGCTTGATTGGCTTAAATGGTCACATAATTGTCTTCTGGTGGGAAAGGTCTGTTTTAATGATAGAGATTTAGTAGACAGTTAGCAATGACCAAGATGATGCAGAAATTCAAGTTTGGGGGAAATTAGGGGTTATTTATGCTTACAAAATGGTGAAAAAGAAAAGAAAATAATGATGTTGAATAAACACTTTGACTAATTTAGTCATGTGGCCTTTGATACCCCTAAGTTTGGAGCATCTGGTGGTAGTGCTGGCGGTCAAGAGACTGAAAAGGCCGAAACTCAGGTTCTTGGACCACAAAACCAAGACACGACCAACAAAACCCCTGAAATCATACCCCTCATCAAAGATCAGGAAGCTGGTGACATTATAAAAAAAGTACAACAGATGGAAGAAACCCTCCGGTCTATCGGGCCTTTGGCAGTGTCAATTACTCCGACCTCTGTATTTTCCATGGGGATCGTTATCCCGAGAAATTCAGAACTCCCGATTTCAAGAAATACGATGGATTGGGAGATCCTTACATACACCTGAAAGTATTCATCGGAGAACTCAGATCCTATGACGAGAAGCTTCGAATGCAGCTATTCCAGAAGAGTCTAATCGGAGAGGCGAGAGCCTGGTATGCCCGTCTAGACAACTCCAAAATCCACAGCTGCGAAGAACTGGCCCACGCTTTTCTTAGTTAATACAACTTCCAGTCTCAGCTGGCTCCAGACAGATATCAAATTAACAAAATCAAGAAAAAGAACACTGAATCATTCAGAGAATATGCCCAGCGATGGAGACGGGTCGCAGCACAAGTCACCCCAGCCATGACTGAATATGAAATAGTCATGACCTTCATCGACATCCAAGAAGCTCCATATTACGAGAGGGTACTAGCAGGCATAGGGAAACCATTCTCTGAAATGATTAAACATGGCAAAATGGCAGAAATGGGGCTCAAATCCGGGAGGATAAAAGATCTAACAGCCCTCAAAGCTGTCGCTGAGCATATCCAGTCCAAAAATTAGGGGTTGTCTTTACACCCAACGCCCTAAAACCTTCTAGCTTGGGAGTCATTGGTCGAAAGCTCGCTACACGGGTATCATTGAAAAGCCTAAGATGGCTAAACATTGCACAGTCGGGTGTAATCACGGGAATGTGCAAATATCGCCCTCGTGATTGAATAAAAGCATAATAAACCCCTTATTGACCCTTAGATTAGTTTGATGAGTAGTCTTGGTTGATGCTTAATGTGTTCACTACTTTTCTTGATTTAAAACTGTATTTTTCCCTCTAAGAAGCGTATTATGTGAAGTATTTGTCTACATCAAGCTTAGTGGTAGCTAGCACACACGCACTACATCATTGTTAATAGGGTTTGATTTGTAGAATGTATGTTATATAACCTTGTTCTTGGTTGGTTGCATTGTTCATGTGTCTTTATGGTTTCTCTGAGGCATCTCATTTGGAATTCAAATTTAATTGATATTGGAATTTCATTAGCATTTTAGATTAGTTTGCATTTCATATAGTTTGCATTTGTGTTTAGTTACTTGAGGACAAGCAACATTTTAAGTTTGGGAGTATTTGATACGTAGGTTTTATACCTACTTATTGGATATCAAGTTACCATAACTGAGGCTTAATCTCATATGTTTTAGTATATTTTCATGCATTTTATCTTTGTTTGTAGAATGCATGTTTGGAAACTAGCTTAGTGGCATTGTGTATGGATTGGCTTTGAAATCGGCTCGAGTAGGTGCAAATTGCATGTGATGGAGTGTAGGAGAGAATGGCATGAAAAGAGTTTGGAAGAAAGCAGCATCATCAGCAAGTTAGCAGCAATCAGCAGTTTGCAGAAATGAGGGTAGCGCACCCGCGCTCTAGGAGTGCCTTAGGACAGCGCGCCCGCGCCTGGCCAAACTTCATCAGCAGGGAGCGCGCCTGCCCCCAATTTGCTATATGGGGCAGTGCGACCGCGCTATGTCATTTTGACCAGCAGTTTAACTTTTCACTAAAAGGGCCAAATGGAATGTTTACTCTTTTAGGGTGTAATTAAAAGTTGAGATATTATTCATTGAACTTTTTTATTACCTTTTGAGGGTTAGAGAAACACAGAGAGAGTAGCCTCTTCTTCTACATCTAGCTTTCTCTCTTGGTTTATATAGTAGATTTGCATAGATAGCTTAGATTAGGTCTGATTTTGGGAACATTGGAGCTTGGATTATCATTGTATGCTCAGATTTGAGGAGGAGATTAGATTTGTATCTTTCTATCTTTAGTATCTCTTTCTTTTTATTTTGGCTTCCAATGTATAAACAATCTCTTGTGATGGATTTTGATTTATCTATGAACTAATTTCTATTATGGGGTTATGATGAATCTTAATATAGTGTTAAGATTTCTATATTTCCTTATGAGACTTGGCTGATTATCTATATTAGATTATCTTATATGATTTGCTTTAATTGATTAATTGCTTGATCGCCAATTACCATGTTAGTCTATATGAACTTGAAAAAGGAAGTATAGGCTTAGATCTAATCATATTTTCATATGTATGTGAATTCTACTTTTGTGATGGAATTTATGTTTCGTGCTTAGGATAGACATATACCGAAGCACCATATTTAGTCCATTGAGCACTTGAGCTTCAACCCACTTTAATTGTAACTCATATAGACATATAGTGTATTAATCAATTTGGGTGTTTGAATTTATTCTATCTATTTGTGGATTGATTGTAATATGGATTTGGTACATCGAGAGATAGTCATATCTTACTTGTATGTGCTCGACTAATAATCCAACATAATTAACTAATCTCGTAATGAAGTGTAGTGTCTTGAATGAAGTGTTAAGTGAAATCATATACCCCATGTTCCCCTTATTTGGCTATTTCGATTGTTATTCTTCTATTTTCTTGCTAGTAGAATTCATAGTCACAATTTCACATCTCTCAACTATTTTAGTAGACCAAAATAGTTATAAAACTGTTGCATGTTAGATTAAAAGGCATTCATTATTATCCATGGGAACGATACTTTACTTACTCTATATTACATGTGTACCACATGCATTTGCATGTGTGTGATTTTTTGATTAACACCCAAACAAGCCAACAACAGGCGCTGCGGCGCCTTGACATAATAGCATGTAGACAGAGCTCGCGAAGAACACAAACTAGGCCATAGAAGACCATAAACTTTGTTTAAACAACAAATTACTCACACCCAAACTATATATACTTCACAGAAACATTACTAAGCATGTAGAGCATGATTATAACTAGTAAAACAACATAAACCATCAAATTTAAACCATTAAATTCCTTGTTTTTGCTTAAAACTTCATTTTTTGACATCCTTAGCGAACTCAATCACTGTATATTCATTTCTTAACCAAATTAATCCGTTCAAATTGCATTCTTTTTGTTTCTTCATGTATTTACACAATCAAAAATCAATTTACACATTATTACATTAATTTTAGTATCAAATAAGCCATATACAAATATACTTCACTGTAAACTCATTGTAAACATGATTTTTTCATATTTATCATATTTTTGATGGATTAATTGTAATACCCGAGAATTTCCATATATTAATAAATGAATATATTAATGGAAGTGAATATTTATTCATATATAAATGATTTTGTGTTATGAGATGAATTAATTCAATTATATAAAATTGAATAATTATAATAATTGAGAAATTGATGGAGTTTATAATAAACTCGTTGAGAGCCTTGTGTGGCACAGTGATGGGAAATATTAATAATTATATTAATTGACGAAGAATTATTAAGTGAACAATTAATCTATATTAATTGTTAATTGTTATTATAGAATATTAATTGTAGAATATTAATGATGATTAATTAATAATATGTGATTGTTATTATTGCAACAAATATAAAAATAATAATAAAACACTTGGTTATAAATATGCTGGAAATTATATTTGTTAATGTGATAATTAATCCTATGATTATTAATTACGTGTTATTAATAATCGATGAGGAATGGATTAATTAATATTATTGTTAATTAATTGATAAGATGAATAATTTATTTATTTGACATTATGAATAATAAAACAAATAAGTAAGTTATTAATATAATAAGATTATATTAATTGTTATGTGCAAATGTGCAATACTTGAATATATAAAATATATGGAATACAACTATATCATATAGTGTAGAGAGACACTTAAGTGTGACCATGCATGTATATACATAAACTATGTTATATAGTGCAATGTGAATATATTACACATAGAGACCATGTATTAAGATTGATTGGAATATATAAGCTACATGTTTATGCTTGTGTGACAATAAATGTGTGGGTATACATTGTATAATATATCATGAACATATTGTAAACTATTAGTTTTAATAAAGTGAGACATCATGAATATATGGTAAACAATTTAATAATACATGAGATAATGTGATAGTATCCGATTAAATTATACCGGTGTAATAAAATGTAAATGGATAAATTACATTCACTACATTGTAACATTATTTCCTTATTGAAAACTACATTATGACTCTAAATGAATTTACTACCTAAGTATACATATATACCTAAGTGTATGATATATGTATGTGTGTATATATAACTTAAGTATTAACACTAGTTGGTTTACAATTTGGAAATGCTAAGATTTCTATGCCTTGTCCCATATTAATAGACACAAACCTTGTACACGTGAAATGCATCTTGAAGCTAGCCTACTCTCTTCTCTCAAACTCAGCATTCTAGCCATCATGATCATGAAGGGGGTGGGCAGAATAGTGGAGATCACCAACTATTTACCTACCACTCAATGACCTTCATGTAATTAACCAATCTGATGGTTTGAATTGGAATGTATAAGCATTGTCTGTATTATAGTTCTTCTATAAATATAACCCATCCTCTTCCTAATTCATTTGCTGAGAATTTTGGCCAAGTAAGTTAAGAGTTATATATATATATATATATATATATATATATATATATATATATATATATATATATATATATATATATATATATATATATATCAGTGTTCTTGAGTAGCAGCAAGTTCAGATTCTAGTAGAAGGTATAATACAGTTTCCTTGTTCTTCATTTTTGTTTTCTGTCAAAAGTTCTAATTCTTGATTATGCCAAATTGGATTGCAATTGGATTGTAGAGCACTTATTTAGTTGATATGTGAACTTATATATATGTTTGAATTATAATGTAGTTGATTATAATCGAATTCGTGAAGTAATTTGGGAATTGGCCTGGTTTGCTGCCGAGGCAGACTGTTCTTGGCTTGAACCAGACATGGCGCAGCTGCGCCGGTATAACACGGGGGCGCAGCGCAGCTGCGCCGGCCTCTGTGTGCAGCTTTCTGCATCCTGCAACAAAACTGTTATGTACTAATTGTTTGATTTTGTTTAAACAAGCATGGAAGCATGATTAATACATATATATAAACCTAATGAGGCAATGTAAGCATGTTTTAGTATATTAGCATGCATGGTTAACAAAATGACATGAAGTTTGGAAACGAACTTAAAGTTTCATAAATAATCATTAACATTATAAAGCATGAGTATATTCTGATTTTTGATACGTGCTAGAGCGGCTTAGAAATGCCTGAAATGAATGATGACTTGTGTATACATGTTTCATAGTATAACGTGAGCATGCTAAACCTCGATTAGTAAACATTTCGAACGAAAATGGAAGTTTTATGAAACAAACTTTGACATGTGTGTGACACATTGAGGTACTGATTTTGCAAACATGTTTACATGACCTAGAATCACATGTAATACATGTTAACTTGCATATATAGGTTTCATAAGGAAGCATGGACATGATAGACCTTATTAATGAACTAAACTAACAAAGTATAAGCTTTGAATGTGAACTTTGGTATGTTATGACGAGAGTTAGAATCTAATAATTTTGAACATGTGATAGTACTTTTAGATTCATTCATGTATCATGCATGTATATATACCATAATTAGTTGTCGTGATTCAAATTTAGCGTAAACGAAGCATGTTTTCAAGATAATAACAATGCTAGCTACATATATGCGATACGAATACTCATAAGCATGCCTAATACAAGTTATATGAATATCTTATGTGTTTAAAAAGCGAGCATGTTAGACCTTATGAGTTCGTGTCCTTGAATGGCTTTAAGTATTAACTTAAGAACCTATACCATGTATGATTGGATTTGAAAAAGTTATACAAGCATGAGAGTATCCTTTAAATATGAATACATGCTACGTGATATTATATGATGTTAATGATTGAATCCGATTTTTGACGGTTAACTTATAATTTGATTTCATACCGAATGCGTATAAGTATGTGATGACGTGTGACTAAGGTAATACCATGTGTGTATATTTAATTCGAGTAACAAGATTATGTACCGAATATGTTAACTAATGAAAATTCTATACATGTAATACATTATAAATAGGATTCGAAAGTGTTGGCTAGCTTTACGTGAGTAAACTACGCATAAGGCAAGTATCCTAAACCCTTGCATTACTTTATTCAACGGATATCGTAAGCAAGTATCTAAACCTTATCTCTTTGGATGCAAGTTTCCTAACTTATACTCTTTTACAGTGCAAGTATTCTATCCTTGTACAATGCAAGTTATCTTACTTACTCGTTCATTAAGCTAGTACATTTAAAACTCTTGTGAAAGCTATTATTCATGTTGAACTTGGTATTGTTCTTGAATATTGTGAAAGTGTCTATGCCATTCGATTCGGCTAGACTATATGCATGTTTATAAGAAAATTGTCCAAACCTTTTTATTGGTGCGAAAATCTGAAAACTGAGTTGAACAACCCTTATGGTAAGGGAAGTGTTTATTGTTGGAAGCCCCAACACACGCGTGAATATTACTGTGGTGTTATGCATAACATAGAGTATCGTAGACTGATCATCTATTATACTTGTCTCTTTTGGGTTATCAGTTTAATATTGGTAATTCTAGTAGATGTTCAATAGTCCTTAGTGACTGCTCAGTATATAAATTATTTTATCCAGTTGGATACGTTGATAGCCTTTGAAGTCATATATTTCTGTTGAACTATATTGAACTATCATTTCATATCCCAAGATTTGATTCGAGAATTGTTGATATTCGTTATTCATGATATTATCCTGAAACCTTGAACTATCTTAGAGATTTTACTTCGATATTTTAACTCGTGTTATGAAACTCTTCACCCTTGTTGTATATTACTTGCTTGGCAATTTGTGCTCATTCTTGCTTATTTAAAATCTTTCAGTTAAGACGGAACAGGGAGGTGTCTCTGGGAAAGACAAGGGCAAGGGCAAGGTTATCGATTAGCTTGTTCCTTTATGTTTAAATTATGATGTTGTATTAAGATGATGTAGTAAGACTGGATTTGATTATGTTTAAGCTTAAGTTAGATTATGTAATAAGTAGTTAATTGATATTATTATATAATCTATTAAGTACTGTAGGTTGCGAGACTTGGGAGAATAATTATAATAAATCATTGTAAATTATTCTAGATTAGATTTTTCGCTGTGATTGTGTGATTTTTAGTTATTATTATTGTGACGTATTACCATGAGCATGTGATGAACCGAATTCGAGAGACAAAGTGGCGGTCACGAATTTGGGGGCGTCATATTAATCAACCTTAATTCACATACAAATCACATCAAAACAGTTTATATACACAATTTAATATATATAACCATATCTTCAACAAATTCACCCAAATCGATTATAGAGAACTTTTAAGCAAAACAAAAACAAAAACTTTTAAAACTAAGATTATACCTTTGATTACTTGTGTTTTGATTAGCTAGAAGATAAGAGAGGCTTGTTAATCTTCCTTCTTCTAAATTATCAAACTCAGAGAGCTCTTCTCTTCTTCATTCTCTCTTTTCTCTTTGTAAACTCTCTCTTCTCTACTTAACGTAAGAAATATAATATAAACAGATATATACATATAATACATATTAATACGTAAAATAAAAACTGACAAAACCTTTAATTATATGTCAGTTATATTTTTTTAAAATTCAAAACCACTAAGACTTGTTTGACAAAAACTAAATTAAAATAAGAATTCAAAAGCCATAAGGCTTTGTTTGGTAAAACTAAATTAAATCTCTTTAATTTATTTTAATAACTCATTTACTATAAAGTTTAATTGTCACACTTTATTTAATTAAAATCTAGTATTCAAATTCAATTAAATTAATGTTACTATCAACTAATTAAATCAACTTGCCACATAGATCAAATTGTTACTTAATTATAATTATAATTTTTTTTAACAAACTAGTAAATTTTTAATTTAATTATTAAATTAGAATATTATCATTATATAATATAATGATAGTTAACAATTCATTTTATTTAATTAACTCATTAAATTAAAACTTCAAACCACAAAATTACCAAAAATTAACTTAATTAATATATTACACTTAATTAAGTTTGCCCACAACAATTCGTGAATTATTTATTTAATTTAATAAGTAAATCAATTACTTATTTAACCAATAAGCATATAAATTAAAATATTTATTTGATTCAATAAATATTTTGAATTACAATTCTTGATCGTTACATCTTTCCCTCCATACAAGGAATTTGTCCCTAGAATCACAACTCAATTAATTCATTCGTCACATTCTTCTCTCCATACAAGGATTCTGTCCCCAGAATCGAAGACATAGATTAAATAAATAACACATGATGGCTTTTCATCATTTTGTCTTCGAGTTCCCATGTAACTTCTTTAGCACTATGGTTCCTCCATAACACCTTAACAGAAGGTATCACTTTATTCATGAGCACTTATTCTTTCTTGTCAACTATCTGGATAAGAATTTCCTCGTAGGATAAATCTTTTTCGAATTGTAATGGTTCATACTCAATCACACGCTTATAGTCGGGCTTATACGGTCGTAACACCGAAACATGCAAAACATTATGAATATGGTCTAATTCTAGAGGTAACACAACCTCATAAGGTACTTCACCCACCCTTCACAATATCTCAAAGGGTCCAATACATCTGGGACTCAATTTTCTCTTCTTGCCAAATTGAATTTTCCCCTTCCACGGAGATAATTTCAGAAAAACAAAGTTGCCCACTTCAAATTCCCAGTTATATCGACGTTGGTCGGCATACTTCTTTTGTCTGTCTTAAGCTGCAATCAGCCTTATCCTAATCACTTTGACAATTTTGGTGGTCTGTTGTATCAGTTCTGGTCCTAATAGTTGACGTTCACCAACCTCATCCCAACATAGTGGAGTTCTGCACTTTCTGCCGTACAACGCTTTGTAAGGCAACATGCCAATACTCGC